>JAUNZM010000058.1:0-600000 GCA_033459285.1 Clamator glandarius
GACATTACAGTTCAAACAGCTTTTGCAGAAATTAAACTACAATGGAATGAAGCCAAGACAAAACAATTAAGAGAATGAAAGAGAAGTCTACAGAGAAACAAGCTCTGCTAAATGAGGCATCAAGTGATCCAGAATGCAGTTCTGAGGCTGGCCAGGGAAAAAGATTTTAGCAAGGGGAAAAGTTGTATAAGTGACTTGGATTGCTTGAGGGTGATGCAGTGGGGTTAAATTGTGGAAAATACCAGGATAACTTCAGATTCTTCTGAAACTGAACCTGAAACAGACCCCAGAATCCTAGTGTGTCATTTATTCTCTCAACAAACACACATCAGCCCAGTGCTTCCTTGTAAGCATTGATTACCCACAGCCCAGTCAACTGTTGTGAAGTGAATAGATCTCTGGGAAATTTTGGCTTCCAAACTTCAACAGCTATCTGCTGAGAATGTGTAAAATATGCTTCAGCAATTGTAAATATATCAACAATGTTAGGATTTTCATAAGTAAATATAAAAACACATTCTTGACATGAAGGCCATCATTCTTCCAAATCTCAAATCACTCCTCCAGAGCAAACCATTCTAGAGCTTTTCTAAGCGAAGATGATCAAAGTAATTTTAAAAGCTGAAAGCTTTTTTCCTTAGCATAATTCTCGGAAATTGCTGGCCATTTTTGGCAGAAATTTTCCTAAAAACATTCCAACAGAAGCAGAAACCCAGCATGGAAAATTTCAGCCTGATGGTCAAACTTTGGCTAAGTCATTATGAAACAGCCTCCAGCTATTTATGAGAAAGTGTTAGACAACCTTAATAATAGGTATTGTTATCAACTGGGCTATAGTAGACATAGTTGTGTGCACATATACTGCCCTAGCTAACTATTGAAGACATTTCTGTTTATAAAAGGATTTACCCTACCCACATAGATCTCAAGTAAATGCGTGATGGTGTACAGTGTTAGGAAAGTTTTTATTGGCAAATATGACTGTATTACCTACATGTGGCAAAGCCACGACTGATTTTAAAACACCACGCCAAGACACACTCTAAGCCAGAAAATACCACTGTGTTTTGTCTCTATCACATACTTTAGAAATGGTTTAGACAGTTCAATTTATTTTGGTTTTTTATAGGTGCTATATTTTGTGTCTTTCCTTCTTACAACTTTTTTTAAATGAAGGATAGGTAATTTTCAGCTTTAAACACATAAATATCAAGGAAAATCTATATTTTTATTTGAATCAAAATATGCCAGTTTTAAAATCTGAATTCTATGACTTACTAGAGCCTAGAATAAACACTACGTACGAGCTCTTGAAGAGATGCTGAAATCTCTAGCTGTGGTGATCCTTCAGTCTCCTATCTATTTAAAAACAAAGACTCACTTCTGTCTGAAGTGGAAGGAAAGGAAAGTAAAAGGGTTTATGTTTGAAGCAAGGAAAAAACAAAATTATGTAACTATGTATTATGTGATCATGATATTAAAACATCCCTGATATTCTCATCTAGATAGCAGAAGGAAATAAATATTTATGAGTATGTTGGTGAGGGAGCTATGCACAACACAGAAACAAGGTAATCTTACTGTTCTTTTATTACCTTTGAGAAGGTATGAGAAGTTGCAGTGCAATTAGGCCTATCACATCAAATTGTCAAGACATTTTAGACTTTTGAATAAGAGAAAAAATTAATCCCTGAGCATAAAACTTCAAATCACATCTCATTCAAACTGGTGAAGCAATACTGTTTAAGTCCACACAGGTGATCATACAGGCAC
This sequence comes from Clamator glandarius, assembly GCA_033459285.1. Taxonomy (NCBI): domain Eukaryota; kingdom Metazoa; phylum Chordata; class Aves; order Cuculiformes; family Cuculidae; genus Clamator; species Clamator glandarius. The sequence continues at coordinate 1,774 of JAUNZM010000058.1, forward strand.
AGTGGTCTGTCACATGGGCAGATTAATGGATGCAGGCAGGAGTAGAGACCTTTTTGGGTTTAATGTATTCTTCTTAATTAACAAGAGTGTTTTAAAAATTAAGATAAACAAATTATTGTTCCAATGCTGTCAAATAGTTACAGCGAGATTTTTCCATTTTAGGTGCTATATTGAGTTTTCAAATGCAATTAGCCTGCCAAATGCTTCTCTAAAATTCTTAATTAGAGTGAAAACATTCAGATAATCAGAATGTCCTGTCCATGACTCTGAATGACTTTCCTTCTCCTCTTCTGCCATATTCTAATCTCCAAGGTACTTCACAATTCAATGTCTTTCTTGGCTTTTATATTTTTTCTCTACACACCCATTGCAGGCTTTTAAACACAGCTGTACACTAAAAAAACTTGGTCTTCATTGTGTAGTCCAATTTAATTGAAGCTGTTCTTGGAAAAAATAATTTTCTTCCAAGATATTTTCTGTGTCCTATGATGCTTTAATTTATTTTTTATCTACTTTATTTATTATTGTGATTTGCTTTCTTGAGCATTGCCCTGAGCGCCTCAGAGGGGTTGGAAGTTGGTGGCTATGTAAATAAACCTATTATTGTTCAAGATGTTTGTTTCATTTGAGGGCCAAATTCTGCTCACAGTTAGACTAGGGAAATCCTGCTGTCTTCAGTGTGATTGCACAGAAAAAAGAAAGCAAGCATTGGCCCTGAGTCTCTTTTTCAGTCATTTTTTGTTCATCTCACAGCTTTACGACTTGTTATATGAGACAGTCCTTTATTTTGTAGACAGCCTCCTAAATTTTCTTTTAGTGACAGGAATTATCAATCCCTTCTCAAGATTTTGTTCTGCCTCTGCATACGTGCTCTGTTAATCCCACCCATTAGAGACATTTTGCAATACTTGAATTCCTGTATCAGGCACCCAAACTGTACACACTGCACCGAAGAGGCGAAAAAGGCTGATCCAAATCTAATGATCAGGTAGCAAAGATAGGGGAGGTGTTCCCCTTCTTCCAAAGGTCATAAACTCTCCCTTTTTTCCTGAGTTCCAGCCAAAGCTCTCGGTTCAGCCAGGCTGGCTCATCTTCTGGCACATGGGGCTGGCCTGCATTTGGAGCCTTAAGTCTTCCTCCCTGAAAAATGTCCAGCCTTCCTGGATTCCTTTGTCCTTCATGACTGTCTCCTAAGGGACTCTTTCAACCACCATCTGGAACAGGCCAAAGTCTGCCCTCTGGAAGTCCAAGGAAGTCCAAGTCTGGAAGTTCTGCTGACCACCACATCCCCACCCCCTACTTACTACTCCAAGAATCAAGAATTCTATCAATTTGTGATCACTATGCCCAAGAAAGCCTCCAACCATCACAACATCCTCAAGTCTGCCTCTGTCTGCCAACAATAGGCTCAGCGGGACACCTTCCTTTGTTGGATCACTCACCAGCTGTGTCAGGAAGCTATCTTCTGCATACTCCAGGAACCTTCTAGACTGTTTCCTCTCTGCTGAATTGTATTTCCAGAACAGATCTGAAGTCCACCATGAGAGCAAGGTCTAGCAACGGTGAGACTTCTCCCAGCTGCTGATAGAACTTTCGAGAACATGTCTTATGAGGAGCCACTGAGGGACCTGGGATTGTTTGTATGGAGAAGAGGAGGCTGAGGGGAGACGTTATTGCTCTCTGCGACTACCTAAAAGGAGGTTGTAGAGAGGTGTGCGTTGTCCCTTCTCCCAAATGATAGGTGATAGGACAAGAGGGAATGGCCTTAAGCTACATCAGGGGAATTTTAGATTGGACATTAGGAAAAATTTCTTCACAGAAAGGGTTATCAAGTGCTGGAACAGGCTGCCCAGGGAGGTGGTTGAGTCACCATCTCTGGAGGTGTTTAAAAGGTGGATAGATTAGGTGCCTGGGGATATGATTTAGTAGTGGACAGATACAGTTGGAGTTCATGATCTCAAAGGTCTTTTCCAACCTAATGATTCTATGATTCTATGCATACTTCACCTGCCTCTTCATCCTGGTTTGGTGCCCTGTAACAGACTTCCACCACGATATCTGTCTTGTTGATCTTCCCCCTGAATACTCAACCTTATTGGCACCAGCATTAAGTTCTAGACAGTCCAAACGCTCAATAACATACAGGGCTACCCGTGTATTCATATTATAGTTTATGAAAAGGTAGTTTGCTGTCATCGATTATTCTAGTACTGGATTTAAAAGAAGTTTATCAAACTATTTTGGTCCTTTTCAGGATTTTGTTATATATACAACTAGCTTTTACTCTGTTTTAATCCAAGTACTGTATTAAGTGGGAAAGGAGCAGTACACCCAACAGACTTTTGGTAAAACCAGACTTTGTGGATGCTGATGAAGTTCCAGGGTTTGTAAAGTGATTATACACAAGTATGAAGAAAATACCTACAACAATGGTTAAAAGCAGTGACTCTATATCTGTCTCAATCAGTCCCTATAATCAAGATTTTCAGAAGCTGGAAGAGTATACCAACTGAGTATATTCTTATAGGTTGGTTTTATGGTCTTCCATCAGCAACCATCAAAACCATCAAACCATCATGGGGGTAGGCAGAACTTCGGTTTGATTCAGTAGATCATTCTGACAAGCACTGCATCTAGAAAAAAAAATCCTATAAAAAACTAGGTAAATGGAGTTTAAAAACCAAACTTGCAATATGCAAAACTTTTTAATCAACAGCTTAGCTGGAGCACTTTATGGTCATTCCCATTCTACCCTTGCCCCAAACCTTAACTTCACTTAGTTTATTAAACTCTTATTTTAATATGTGATACAAAAAATTTCTTACTAAGTGATGTGTCTTCTTTTGAATGACTGATGTGTTTTGCCTATTTAATTTCTAAACAAAACCTCTGAAGCATTTAAAATGAGTGTTTAAAACTCAGGCAGCTGTAGTTAACTAGAACTGTTAGGAAACCAGCAATAGCACACATTAACATGTCACTCAGTGAAACCTTCTATAAAACTAAAATCCTAGGAACAAGCTGTCAAGCAGAAAGACTTGGCACCTGCTGTAAATTGCTGCTTTGGAGTCACATATGAGAAGAATATTTGCAAAATGAAAGACCAGAACAAGACCAGAGCCCTGCCAACTAACTTGATATAGTTGAGAAGAGCAGGGACTGCTACAGACATCATGTGTGATTTAAAAAGCAATGTATCTTCATCTGCATACCACTTATCAAAGATCAGCGACAGTCCTGTAGGGCCTGAGTCAAATATCAGTATTCAAAAATAAATTTTCAGGTAAGGTGAAGGTAGAGGCCAGGGACAAGAGCCACAGACAGAGCAGATTCAAAGGAAAACAAGCATAGGAAGGTGCCTCTTCTTTACTGTGTCTCACACAGAAAACCTGTACTGCTTTTGAAGAGGTAGGAGGGAGGATAAGCAGCAGGTCATGATTACAAAAATCTGGTTTTCATATCTACACCCACTGGAACTTCCATTTCCTGTCCTCTTTATCAGAAAAATGAGAAAAACAGCAGAGATATGGCAAAAGCAGGTTCGTAGAAGGAACATATAGGAGGAACCTATGAAAAGAATATGTGATAATTTAGTATGTAACTCCAGGTCAATTTACTTATGATCAGTAGCACCTTTAAAAATATGTTCCAAGTAACCAATAGAGAGAAAAATGTAACCAGGCCTTAAAAAGAATCTTAGCAGTTGCAGGAGGACCTACCTCTCACAAAGCTATTATCAGCCCATCATTCTTCAAAAGCTTACAGAAAGAAAGCGCAAGTTTCCAATTCGAGGTTAGTTAAACAAAATTAAAGCCGTTCCATGACCATTAAAAATAATGTTTTGTTTCCAATGGCTTTGTGTCCTGTGGCTTGCTGAATGCTTTACTGGACTATAACAAGATTGTCTGCAGAAAGAAATTTTAACTTACATTTTTGTTTGTCTGGTGTCTGATAAAGTTCAAACTCCAGTTCACACTTCCTTCTCTCCATATCTTCCTCTCTCATCTTGTTACTAGTCTAAACATAACTATTGCTATTAATTATTCTGCTTTTTTATTCATCACATGTAAATGTCAGGATTACTAATAATTGCTAACTACCCCACACTAAAAAACTAGTGGTTGAGAGATTCATTCTTTTCAGGTCCAGCTATTTACTGAAACTTCATTTATCTACCTGACTCATTACAATGGAAAAGGCAACCACACTCAGGGCACCTGAAGTGTTGTGACTCGCAAACATTGCAAATACTATAAGTCCTCTCATTTTTGTGCATGTATTGTACATTACAGATAGAAAAGCAAAATGACACCAAATGACTTGGCATGGGAAAGGCAGCTGGCATAACACCAGTTAGAAAATCTGCCAAATATTGCTTTGTTTAAATTGGCCCAATGCTTCTCAGACTCCGATATCTTTGACTGATGTCCCTGCCAAGAAGATTATGAAGTGGCGAGTTGTTTGAGAACACCGTATCTCAATTTGCTTTAGTAGGTTTACCTTTTGAAATGCAGTAAAGCTTTCTAATATTAGAATAAGAGTATAACTGCAACAAGCATATGGCTGCAAAAAAAAAATAGACAATTCACAATTGTTCCTTGAGTCTATTATCATAAGCATTTGGACAACCTTGGGATAGTTTCTAATGAGAAAGATAGTCGATCCAGTATTATTCCTTTCCTCTTTTTGATAGGTATTTGGTTAAAAGTAAATCCTCTACTTTCTACTTGTAAATATTGTAATGCGGTTTCCCTAGCTTAATGCAAAAAATTCTGCTCTGATAAATTTGAAAATTGTTCAAGTCTGAAAGTTCTCTATGAATATAAATGTGCATTTTTAAAATCATATCTGTTTGTTTTTTCTCTGGAGTTTAAAGACCAACCAGTAGTAGTAATTTCTAAAGTTCAAATAAACAGCAGATTTTTTTCCATTTATTCATTATAACTAAGGAGAAAATCTTAATCTATATTATCAAATTGTCTGTAGTTCATACTGCAATTATATTAGTGTTAATGTATTTACCTCGGTTAAAAACTCATACTTCACATGTGTTCACCAAAACTAAAAATTCTATCCTATTTTTAAATGTAAAAATTAATTTTGAAAGTAAATTTCATGCATCAACCAGTTGAGGAGTAATACAGTTACACATCTTGTGTAACTATTGAAAGAAAATGAATGGTAATTTTTGGATTGAAGAACCATGTATAATCTGCTTCTAGTAATAAAGACTTACTTTGCAGAGGGGTTTATCATAAAATGAGAACCACCACAGTTACATAGTGATTTTTGTGTTTTCCCAGTTGAAATTGGGAATTTATTTTTTTTCTGTGCTCAGTTACATGCAAAGATTCAATTACATCAAATACATTTTTATTGTGAGTATGTAATATTTTTGTTATTTATTCAGAAAGGAACATTAAGGAACTTTTTGATAAGTCTAACAAAGATACTTTACCTTTTGTAATCAAAAGTACTGCTCTCATCTGTGACACATAATAGGGTTTGAAAAGCACCTCTATTGAAAAGTGAGATCTGGTTAGTCTGCCAACAACATGAAACTGCCATACTTGTTCAAGTCTCCTCTTCTGACAGTAAAAAGAATTAATCACCACCTCCATGAGGTCAATAATGAAATAGAAGTAGTTTGAAATCACAAATGTTGGGTGATCCTAGCATCCACTGATAGGAATCCTGCAAGCTGAATGAGGGATAAATACACGCAGCTGATTGGTAATAGATTTTCTGGGATATACTTCCACACTGTAATTAAATATAATTCTGTCAAATATATTGCAGTTAATATAATCAATTATGTTAAATATATTTATGTATAATAATTATTTAAGATCATTTCAGATTTCAAAGTCCACTTCCATGGACAAACATTTGAGTAATATGAAATGTCATTTACTAGATTTTACTGGTTAATATCAGGGTTTTTTAACATTTAACAGTTTTACATAAATTTCTTAAGGAGAATTTCTGATAAAGGGATGAAAAGACACTTGAATCCCAGGCTGAAAAAATGCATCTATTATGTGCAGTGTTCAGTAAAACAGTTACTATGGGGATGCCATGCAGGATAAGTAGGTGCAGAGTGAGCACAGTTAGCGCAAAACAGTACAGATAAGCCCAGTCTAGGTAGCAGCACAGAACTTAGAACCATCAGAATCAGAGAAGATACACTAGAAAAGAAAGCCTGTTATAAAACGTAGCCAATGGATGGTAAAGGAACCTTTGTAGGCTAAAGCCCTCTGAGAAGGCAAGAAACAAAATAAGACAAAGTTTTGGAATGGTAGGCAGGAATAGATAGCCAAAATGAGTCAATAAAGGCTGCTGTGTAAAAAAGACCTCTTTTCGTAGGAGATCAAAAGTAACCTTTTCAGAGGCATGTATTTCTCTAGTATGTGCTAGTAATGAAGAGGCTATGCCATTCACCTTTTGAATATGTCTTCTGAATTTTTGGAACTTACTTTAGCCATATTTTTCTAAAGTCTTCCTTACTACATAAAGAGAATTTTATAGTGAAAGTGAGATATTTTAAAAAATTGGTTCTCCCTTAGCAAGTTTGCAGATGACACCAAGCTGGGTGGAAGTGTCGATCTGCTGGAGGGTCGGGAGGCTCTGCAAAGGGATCTGAACAGGCTGGACTGCTGGGCTGAGACCAACGGCATGAGGTTTAACACGGCCAAATGCTGGGTCCTGCACTTGGGGCACAACAACCCTAAGCAGAGGTACAGACTAGGAAAGCTGCCAGGAGAAGGACCTGGGGGTGCTGGTTGACAACCGACTGAACATGAGCCAGCAGTGTGCCCAGGTGGCCAAAAAGGCCAATGGCATCTCGGCTTGTATCTGGAACGGAGTAACCAGCAGGTCCAGGGAGGTTATTCTCCCCCTGTACTCGGCACTGGTGAGACCGCACCACGAGTACTGTGTTCAGTTCTGGGCCCCTCACCACAAGAAGGATGCTGAGGCTCTGGAGCAAGTCCAGAGAAGAGCAACAAAGCTGGTGAAGGGGCTGGAGAACAAATCTTATGAGGAGCGACTGAGAGAGCTGGGGCTGTTTAGCCTGGAGAACAGGAGGCTGAGGGGAGACCTTATTACTCTCTACAACTACCTGAAGGGAGGTTGTGGAGAGGAGGGTGCTGGCCTCTTCTCCCAACTGACAGGGGACAGGACGAGAGGGAATGGCCTCAAGCTCTGCCAGGGGAGATTTAGGCTTGAGATTAGGAAAAAGTTCTTCACGGAGAGAGTGGTTAGGCATTGGAACAGTCTGCCCAGGGAGGTGGTTGAGTCACCGTCCCTGGAGGTGTTTAAGATTACGGTAGACGAGGTGCTTAGGAGTATGATTTAGGGATTGGTGGGAGTGGTTGGACTCGACGATCCAGTGGGTCTCTTCCAACCTGGTTATTCTGTGATTCTGTGATTCTGTGATTCCAAAATGTATGCCTCAACAGTATGCTTGGCCCATAATAAAGATACAGGATACCCACAGGTAAATACGTATTTGTTTTATTTAATCTAATAATATACAGAGAAGCCGACATTTTCCAAGATGTCTTGCAAATTTGAATTTTCACTACAATTACCACAAGGCCCTATCAAAGAGTGGAAAGGAATTATTATTTTGGCATGTCTGATTTTAAACTGGTATGGTTAAAATATGGCTTGGATAAAAGTTTGGGGTGTTTTCTTATTTCTGACATCAGAAGCCTCTAATTTGGCAAATACCGTAAGCACATACTTACTTTGAAGTATATCAGTAGTCCCACTACTCATAGGTTTAAAATTAAATAAGTGTTTAAATTCTATTTTGGCCAAGGCCCTAAATTAAAGCTAATAACAGTTAACTAGTTGAAGTTACACTGAGCTAATAAGAACAGAGACAGACTCTTGTTTAATCTTCCTGAGACCTGTTGAACTGAAACTCTGATGTGTCTTGGTATTAGATTCAAAGCCGGCATAGAAAATGTAACTCAATTTTTCTCCTAGCTTCTAGTTCAAAGGCATCATTCTTTTGTCTGTTTTTAATACTTAAAAACCATGCAGATGTCTTTTAATCAAATTAAAATATGGCCATGTAAAAGACACTTTCTGAGAATTACTCCTGTCATTAAACACTAACATTACAACGCTAGCATTGCACTCAGTGTTATACAGAGAAATATGAGTCCTGAAGGGCCATATTCTTTTTGTAATCATATTTAACATGGGGTCTGAAGAAAAGGTGATGTTCTGGGATCCCAGGAAACATATGGGTAACAGAATATTTAGGTTTTACTTTGTCACAGTTTGATATCTTGTACAAATGTAAATTTTATTCCTGCTGCTGAATTCAGATTGTTCGGGCTTTTCTAACACTGATATTCAAAAAGGAGCTTATTACTAAAGTTTTTCTCTAAAAAATATAATACAGAACGCTATAATCATATGTAGACATTGATGCATGTGGATGGCTGTAGCAACCTAACTACTTATCTACACAGACAAATCCCTAGTTTCCATGTGAAGAAATACTACACAGTACATGTAAATGGACAAAGTCCTGTGCAGAGACCACCCACCCAAATTTCTCAAAACATGGCCTTAGAAGACAAAAGAAGGAAAAGGCTTTCAGTTCAGCATTCTCAAGTTAAGGGTTCTGTTTCCCCAGCTGGAGACACAGCAGCCAAAAAAAGCAAATCATTGTGTCTTGTTTTAGATGTTTGTCAGGGAATTCCGTGTTTGCCTTGCAACAGTTGACAGTATTCATAATATTCAAGCATCCCATTTCGACTCTGAAAAAATGCAATAATGAAAAATCACTTGGTCAGAAGGATAAATCCAAGTTGTTTACTGGTTTAAACAATATCTCAGAGGTCCTGCAAAACTTTGATGTTTTTCCTCAAGTATATATCTACTTAAGTCTACTCAACTCAAACCTTTTAATGATCAGAATTGAAATATTTTCATCTCAGACGAGGATCAAAGGTGAAATACCAAAATTCTATCAAGAAAAACTTTTCCAAAAGTTTGATTCAGAAATTTATTTATGGTTTCCTTGGTATTTGAGTGATCTTACAGTTCAATGAATAAGAAGTGGCCTGACACATTTCATCAGTTCAACACTGAAAAAATATCTGGTTTATGATAAACCTCACAAAAAACAATCCAGGATCAAGACTCCACCAGGTTAAGTATTGAACCAATAAGCAAACATAAAAACATCTTCCCAACAGGATTACGGTCACTATTAAATATCTAAGTAAAATACACACATAAAAGGAAATTGCAGGGGGAGGGGGCTGAGAAATTTAGCAGATTTAAATTATAAAAATTTAACAGAAGTTAAAAAATCTTTACTTGTCACTTTAGAGCCATCATCTTCACAGTGAAAATCTTGGAGTTAATGAACCTTCACTAGCAGAAAGTAATTTTTTTAAAGCAAAACAAACATCAACAAAACTCCAACATTTGTATAATGCATCATCAGCTTGTTTTAGGGTACATCAGATGTCCTGGCTTGAAGGCCATAAAAAACTATATTTTCCCTCTTAAACACAGTGCAGACTTCCCATAGACTTACTCTTTGAGAAAAAAATCAATAGAAGTAACATTTCAAACAGCATACGAATCATATTTATCTCAAGAATAGTGTAAGAACAACAACGGCAAAAAGACCCACACTATGAAACTGTCATGAAAGGAATGAGCCAAACCATGTTCATTAATCTCTTTGGTCTGCCACTAATAGAGCTTTTCTCCCCTCCACATCTATCCCCACCTTTATGTTCCTCATCCCATTCACACAAGTAACAATCTGGTCCATCAGCATGATTTAATATTTTCTGTTCCTCTGTGCCTTTTTTCTGGCTGTTGAAGGTATTACAGTATTGTTCCTTAAACGCCAGCAGTGCAAGCTATATGATCAGCTACAACCAATGTAGATGATATAGTAACAGATTTCTGATTTTTATAATGTATTTCTAGATAATATTTTCCTTTTAATAATATTGACACAGTGGAGTCCCAACCTTTGTTATTCAGACTAGATGTAGTAAAACTATCCAAGACAAGAGGAAACTGGGATGCTGTACACAGCGGTCCCAATACGGCAGTTCAGCTTTGTTTGTCTATAATGTGAGTTTTCTGACAAGAAAAAGAGCACATACTACACCAATCTGACAGTATATGAGAATAATATAAAACCCACAATTCTATGAACAAAAACATAATGAACAACCTCTGACTGCAGCAGATAATAAAATCAAGGAACAGCAGTGGCAAAGTCAAAAAAAAAAGTGAAAAATTACAATGACAAAGATTTAAATGCTGCCATGGATCTGGAGACTTCTCTGATTAATGCCAAGAAGTCTGAATATGTTCCCATCCAGAATTTGCTCAGAGCTGCAAATCTTTCAAACATAACTCCCTGAGGAATAAGACTTGTAAGATAACTAGTAGAATAACAGTGAGAAAAAGAACAACATATTCTCAAGTATTGGGAGTGGAATTGCCATTAACATTTGCCATCCTTTTTTAATGTCAAGTTTGTACTTTGTTCCCTAATCTCACTAAGTGTTTTATAAACAGGCTTGAGACTCAAGTGAAGAATGGTTTTATTTGGTCTCTTGACTGTTGTATAAGACTAAGATAAACAATGAATTATTCAATTTGTCCTGTTCCTCTCCTAAATTTTGCATGTCTGCCCTCTATGGTGCCTGTATGCTTTGCTCTACAAAACAATAAATTCAAGAAAGGTAACAGCAAACAAACAAACAAATAACAAATAATAGGGCTAAGTTGATGCTTACTTCCAATAACAAAATTTCAAGGTTACAGTGAAGCCACAGTTTACCACAAGCTGAAAGACTTGAGACATAGAGGGTATGTTTACAGCTGCTATCAATGAAATGTGCTGTCCCGTATCATGAGGTGTGAAGGACCTCGCTGTGAAATGCTCACCTCAGGCTAGGCTGAAGGAATTAATCTGATCACCTGAACTCCACCACCATCAGAAAACAAATGGTCCTGCTCTCAGCTTTCTGAGATTTGAAGCATTCTCAGCTGTACATACCTCAAAGACTCTTGCTGGGGAAAGTGTCAGCTTCCATCACCTCCAAGAACAAGATTCAGAAGAATTTTGATTAAAAAGATGAGAAATGAGGCAAGATGCAATAGCGAGTCTGACTGGGCAAGAGCCCACAGGGCACAGGTCCTGTGCAAAGAAGATTAAGCAATTGCATAATTTATCATAATGCACTCTCATAAGGAGACTGAATCAAGGTAGCACAGGGAACGTGAAATTCTTGAACTTCATTATTTATAAATGCTTGGCTTGCAGTGTTGATATTGTTATTTTAAAGTTGTATTTTGGTATATATTATTTTCTAAGGCATTGCTGTTATAAAAAGAAACAAAACACTTCTGTTCATTGTGAAAAGGAACCATTTAGGAGGTTGGGAATATTTATGTAGAATTCTTTTTTTTCTGAAAATGTGTGACCCCATACTGGTTCACTGCATTGAGAATGCATGGCTAGTTAACAAGTTACTGAAGAGTATAGATGTGCTTGCAAGCAATTACAGTAAGTCAATATTTCTGTCTGATCTATTCTTCCAAAATAAAGGCTCATTCATGAATACTTCTTTTTTATTTAAAGAAGATGAGGCTTTAGTTTTGCATGTCTAGCAAAATCTTGTGAAAATGATTTGTAAATTATGTTTCTACTTAAGTAAACTTCTGTTACATCAAGGCAATTTGGCATGTTTTGCATTTATAAAATAGAACCTTGATAATCTTCCTTTGTTTTTGTAATTACGTGGTAAACTAAAAAGAGGATTTCTTTTTTTCAATGTTGCCTCTCTCATTTGTTTAATTATCTACTACACCATAGGCAACAAAAAGGGCACAATATTTTGTGTCTAAAACCAAATGAGAACCCAGTCCTCACAAGAATCTGAGCTTCTTCAATTTCCAGTCACAGCAGGGGTCATAGCACCTCAAAAGAATCAAGCATAAGAAGAAGGACATTGTCAGGAAAATAACAATGAATGTAATGTTTTTATGCCCGATGTCCCATTTTCATGGTGAACAGAGTGAATTGTTTGTTTCTGTACCAATATGCTCTGTTACTAAAGGCAGAGAGATGCAGGCTGTTGTCTAATAAAAAAAAACAGATTTCTGAGGAAATGACATTCAAACTATATGTTGTCAGTATAAGGCAGTGGGAAAAAAACTAAGACAGCATTTTATTACTTATCCATTTACTTACATGTGTGATAATTTTCACAAGTATGAAGTTTAATAGAAAAAATAATTTTCACTGAATATATATATTTAAAACTCTCACCCACCGGAGTGCTTTATGAAGTAACAATCCAACATCAGAATTGCTATAACTGTTTGGTTTTTGGCAAAGAGCAGAATTAAAAACAGGAGGTCCACCACTTATAAGTGCCTGACTACTGTGATCAGTAAATTCTTACCGTATCACATATTTTGACAGGGACTGAAGAAAAAATACTTCATTTCTGTATATACAACTCAAACTATGCATCTGAAAGAAATAATATTTGCAAAAAGTAGAATCCCTGTGTATCTATGCTAAGCTTCTTTGTCTTTCAGGAAAGAAATTTTTAAGAAGGTCTGATGCTAGCTATTTAGCCCTTTTCCTTAACTTTGTGCATGTGTTTACTGTCAGAATGGAAAAGCCCCTGTCCTGTTGACCAAGCAACAGCAGCAGCATTTCTTGAGTTGTGCCTTGGGGAGGTGAACAGGAGCTTGATGTACCAGGCACATTACAGCATAGACCTTGTTGTCTCAACTATTTAGTACAGTTCTCTCCTGTTCTCCCTTGTCTCAGCTAGGATTGAAGAAATCAAAGACATGCATGCTTGCCAGTCATCAAAACAATGAGTCTATCAAACAGGCAAGATGGAAGGCTCCACCTCACAAGCCAAGAAAAAAAACTTGTAAGAATCTCAGAAGAACCAAGTTCAGGATCCCCTCCAGACTTCCCATGAAAACTATGAGCTAAAGCACTAATGGCCAAATGAACATAGGGTGATGATCACAGAATCACAGAATAACCAGGTTGGAAGAGACCCACTGGATTGTCGAGTCCAACCACTCCCACCAATCCCTAAATCATGCCCTTACGTACCTCATCCACCCTCACCTTAAACACCTCCAGGGACGGTGACTCAGCCACCTCCCTGGGCAGACTGTTCCAATGCCTAACCACACTTTCCATGAAGAATTTTTTCCTAATCTCAAGCCTAAATCTCCCCTGGCAGAGCTTGAGGCCATTCCCTCTCGTCCTGTCCCCTGTCACTTGGGAGAAGAGGCCAGCACCCTCCTCTCCACAACCTCCCTTCAGGTAGTTGTAGAGATTAATAAGGTCTCCCCTCAGCCTCCTCTTCTCCAGGCTAAACAGCCCCAGCTCTCTCAGTCGCTCCTCATAAGATTTGTTCTCCAGCCCCTTCACCAGCTTTGTCGCTCTTCTTTGGACTCTCTCCAGAGCCACAACATCCTTCTTGTGGTGAGGGGCCCACAACTGAACACAGTACTGGAGGTGCGGTCTCAACAGTGCTGAGGACAGAGGGAGAAGAACCTCCCTGGACCTGCTGGTCACGCCGTTTCTGATACAGGCCGAGATGCCATGGGCCTTCTTGGCCACCTGGGCACACTGCTGGCTCATGTTCAGTCGGCTGTCAACCAACACCCCCAGGTTCTTCTCCTCCTGGCAGCTTTCCAGCCAGGTTTCTCCTAGTCTGTACTTCTGCTTAGGGTTGTTGTGCCCCAAGTGCAGGACCCGGCATTTGGCCTTGTTAAACCTCATGCCGTTGGTCTCAGCCCAGCAGTCCAGCCTGTTCAGGTCCCTTTGCAGAGCCTCCCTACCCTCCAGCAGATCGACACTTCCACCCAGCTTGGTGTCATCTGCAAACTTGCTAAGGGAGCACTCAATGCCTTCATCCAGGCCGTTGATAAAGACATTAAACAGGACTGGACCCAGGACTGAGCCCTGGGGAACCCCACTTGTAACTGGCCTCCAGTTGGATTTAACTCCTTTTACCACCACTCTCTGGGCCAGGTCATTCAACCAGTTTTTCACCCAGGGGAGTGTGCGCCTGTCCAGGCCAGAGGCCGACAGTTTCCAAAGCAGAATACTATGAGAAACTGTATCAAAGGCTTTACAAAAGTCCAGGAAGACCACATCCACAGCCTTTCCCTCGTCCAAGAGTTTAGTCACTCGGTCATAGAAGGTGATCAGATTACTCTGGCAAGACCTGCCTTTCATGAACCCGTGTTGACTGGGCCTGATCACCTGGTTCTCTTGCAAGTGCTTCTTGATAGCACTCAAGATCACCCGCTCCATGACTTTCCCCGATACCGAGGTCAGACTGACAGGCCTGTAGTTTCCCAGATCCTCCCTGCGCCCCTTCTTATAAATGGGCACGACATCAGCCAGCCTCCAGTCCAGAGGAACCTCCCCAGTCATCCAGGACTGATGGAAGATGATGGAAAGGGGTTTGGCCGGCACATCCACCAGTTCCCTCAAAACTCTTGGGTGGACTCCATCCGGCCCCATAGACTTGTGGGCGTCTAGCTGGGCAAGTAACTCTCTAACCACCTCCTCTTGGACCTTGGGAACCTCATACTTCTCTTCCAACCCCTGGGGTTGTGCACAGAGGGAATAATTTTCCTTGCTGTTAAAGACTGAGGCAAAGTAGGCATTGAGCACTTCAGCCTTGTCCTCGTCCCCTGTTACTCTTGTTCCCTCTGCATCTACTAGGGACTGGAGATTCTCCCTAGCCCTCCTTTTGCTGTTGATGTATTTGTAGAAAGACTTTTTGTTGTCTTTCACAGTCTTGGCCAATCGCATTTCTAGTTGGGCCTTAGCCCTCCTGACTTTTTCCCTGCACGTTCTCACTTCCTCCCTATAGTCCACCCAGGGTGCCTGCCCCATCCTCCAGAGGTCGTAGACCCTCCTCTTCCTATTGATGTCTCTCAGGACCTCCCTACTCAACCACGCTGGTTTCTTACCCCACCGGCTACTTTTCCTGAACTTGGGGACGGCTTTCTCCTGAGCTGCTAGGAGTTCCTTCTTGAAGAGCACCCAGCCCTCATGGACACCTTTGCCTTCAAGGAGCGCCTCCCATGGGACTTTACCGACCAGCCTTCTGAACAGCCCAAAGTCTGCTCTCTGAAAGTTGAGGGAGACTGTTCTGCTAACCTCCTTCTTCATTTTACCCCGCACTGAGAACTCTATCATCTCATGATCGCTTTGCCCCAAGTATCCTCCAACCTTCACATCCCCCACCAGTCCTTCTCTGTTCACAAACAGCAGGTCCAGGAGGGCACCGTCCCTTGTTGGTTCGCTCACCAGCTGTGTGAGGAAGTTGTCTTCCAGACACTCCAGGAACCTCTGGGACTGCTTCCTTTCTGCTGTATTATACTCCCAGCCTATATCTGGGAAACTGAAGTCTCCCACAAGGACTAGAGGTAGCGATTTTGAGACTACACTCAGTTGTTTGTAGAAGAGCTCATCAGCTGCTTCTTCTTGGCTGGGTGGTCTATAGCAGACTCCCATCACAATCCCTTCTTGCCCATGGGCTCCTCTGATTTTCACCCACAGGCACTCAGTCCCATCCTGACCTTAGTCCAGTTTGAGGGTATCAAAGCCCTCTCTAACACAGAGGGCTACCCCGCCTCCTCTTCTGCCCTTCCTGTCCTTCCTAAAGACTTTATACCCCACCATGGGTACGCTCCAGTTGTACGAGTCATCCCACCACATCTCCGCAATGGCAACGTCATTGTAGTCTCCTTGCCCTACCACAGCTTCCAGCTTCTCCTTCTTATTTCCCATGCTGCGTGTATTAGTGTAAGTGCACTTCAGCTGGGCAGGCGTAGCTACAGCCTTCGTAATAGGGCTTCTCCCCAACTGAGCAGTCCTTGACTTAACTAAGGCCACAGTGCCAGTTTGCTGCCTACCATCCTCAGTTGCACTCACTCCCTCTTTCTTAGTGGTGATACACTGGCAGACGTCGCCAGCACACCACCCCTTTGCCACTGAAGTCTGAGATAAATGCAACAAACAGGTGCCAGTAACATAAGAAATTGTGAGATGATTAAAAAGAAAACCAGAAAGGAGTAAAGCTTCTGTGGTTTTAAGTGGTTATAGTTCAGATTGTTACAGAGAGAATGGAGTGCTTGTTGTTTTCTTACCTTCTTAAACAACCAAATTACATCATCTTTCAAAAAAGAGCTACTTGAACTCATAGTTTGCCACTAAAGTGGTTATACGAGAAATATCATAAGCTTCTTTCTTTTCCCAAAGTACCTTCGTTTTCACACCACTAGGATTTTTGGTAGACATGCCAACTGCTCATGGAATTCATAGTACTGCCACAATTAATACAACACATTATTTCATGGTACACATGCACAACACATCTAAATGCCATCATGCTCATAATTCTTTTGATATACTGAGTGCATTTTCTTATTCCATAATTACAGTGGCACAATTACTAAAAACTAAACCAGTCTGAAAACTAAGACTAACCAGTCTAAAAACTACTTTGACAAAAGAATCTAGGAGATGGTGACATTACATACAGACTTCTTATAACCTTTAGTGTGCAAACTATTTCAAAGACAGATGCTTTTATTTTCCTGTAAATTTCAGGCTAAAAGATAAATTATATAGCTCACTCTCAAGTATATATAGTCATTTGAGATGCTTAGTCTATACTGTCTGGCCTCTAGCTTCAGCTGATAAAGGTTTTAGCTCTCTTATAGATCCCATGTTATACCAGCCAGTGCCATTTGGATTTCTGAGGTAGTGCAGGAACCTCAAAGGTTACAAGAGTAACTGTATCAATCCTTAACTGAATCTTAAAAATACTAACATTGAAATGTGTGTTATCCACGAGGATTTTTTTTCTTTCAACCAGTATTTTCCTTATTTTGGTCTTAGTCCTGTCAAGCAACTTACCCTCCTGTAAGTTCTGTCTTTTCTTCAGATGGCTTTTTTCTTATCTCTAGGTCCTCTCTCCCAGCAACTGCCTATCAGTAGAAGTTAACATGAACTGCTGATCCAAATCATACACTGCACATGTGTGGCTCTCTTTAGGCACCACTAAAACTCTCTCTGTTACACACTCATGTCTCCCCACAGAGTGCAGTGTGTGCAAACATGAACTCAAAGGCTGTGCCCACTCTTTCTGGTGTAGTATTGCTCAAGAGCAGGCTAAAGTATAGGTCATATTGGGTATACTGGCCACAGCGTACAGATACTGATCCAAGGCCAGCCAGACTACTGTTGTCCTGATTATCAGTCTGTTCTGCATTTAATGATGTTCTTCAAAAGGGCCAACAACTCAAATTTCTTGACTAACACAACCAGAATAATTTCTTGTTCAGAAGATGGCTTTTATTTTTGTAATATTTTTCTTCAAAAAGTAAAAATCTTTTCATTCTTTAATTTTAAAGAATTTAAACTATTCCCTATTAAACCTATAAAGAATTTATTATATCTATATTCTAAGGAATGATTGACTGACTTCCAGAAACAGAGTAATTTGGGAAGTTACCTACCATTAATTTATTACGTTAACATCAATAAGTCACCCAGCAGAATGATGGAAAGTAGTAGTCGTAAATATGCAGTAAAAGTAAATGGGAACTACATCTTCAGTTGATGAAGTAAAGGAAGTTCTTTCAAGTGATGTTTTCAAAAAAATATCTTGGAGCTTTCTGATTCAGTGTATACTGAGGACTGTATTTAAGAGGTAATTTCAAGGCACTTGGTTACAAAGCTATTCCAGATGTTGTCAGTTACACAGTGTATTTATTAAGCCTTTTTGTATTTTCCATTTCACTGTGTTCTAAACTGCTATTTTGTTTCATTTTCTTATTTTGATGTCAATAGGGCTGAATGGCAACAAACAGAGGTAATGGAAACAAGAAAGGATGATAAAGACAATCACACACTCAAAAGAGTCTTTAAATTTATCACAACAATTTCCCCCATTCAGTCAACAAGTCATAAAAACTATTGGACTAGATCTTTAAAAGTTATGTATAGGTATAACACCCTTGCAGCTTTTCCAATTTATAATAGCTAATAGTCAATCCTCTGCTCATATTTGGAAAGGATGTTCGCTTACATGAGGATGTTCTTCATCCTCACAGTTCAGGAGATATGTAGATCTCTCAATGAACTTGTTGGGTAACACATGTAGAAAGTACACAGGCTGTGATTAGGCAGTTGTGGAGGCAGTGTAAATTAGGGTAAAGTCTCTGAAGTCACAAAAATTATGCAGAAGTTTGGACTTAATATAGCTCATTTAAATATGTCACAATCCACAGTAAGTGCACATGATCATTCCTAAAAAATCATGACTGAATACCCAATGGCTGTATTTTGAAATGTGCCCCAATAAAGGCTGGACTAATAAAGAAATACTAATTCAAGTCACAGTTAGATGCAGAGAGAGAAACATGATATATCCCTCCTATAAAAACAAGAAACCCAAAACTGCCATGGCTCAGAGTACCATTAGTCTTCTTTAACAGCTAAAACCATACAGTCGATACTTTTCTCTTTTTAAAAAAATATTCTAACCCATTTTTTTTTTAAAAAATACTGACATTTGCAATTTAAAGATTTCATAAATGTTCATGGCACAACCTGCTAAAAGCTAGGAAATAGTACTTTAATACTTCTTGAAACACAGGGAAAGTGTAGGACTGTGACCATTACTTGAGACACAGATTGTTCTGTGACTGAAATAAGTTTTCTGCTCCTCGTGTGCATCTTTTAAGCAAAATATACCCCACATTGCATCATTTGCATTTTTTGCATCATTTCACCTCTGGTGTATTAGGGTTGAAACAGTAAAATCCAGTTATGACTTTTCATGTACGGAAGAGCTGACCTTTTGGATTTCATCTTTTCTGAAGAGGTGGAGTAAAGGAACTGTAAAATTTACTCTGCTTTTAGTTTGAGAATGATTCAGTTTGAACTCTCTGAACCCAAAGTTTTGGCTCAGACCAATACTTTATTTTCATATATGCTGCCTAGCTTTAGTCATGTACTTTACCAATAGAAAAAAAAATCATGGGTATTCTAGGGACTTAACTACCTTTGAAAATCTTTGTTGCTCTCCACCTCATTTTTCAACTTACTTCTGAAGGTAGAGGAGGAGGTCGATAGTCCATAAAATGTTTGGTACTGGAATGCTGTTCTTGAACTTTTTCATTGTTCTAGAAAAATCGATCATTTCCATAACCTAAATGTAGCATAGTCAATTAAATGCCCCCTGATTGCAGCATAATTTCACCACTTCTATTTAAGATGTTTTGTAAGGTAGTCTATTTACAGTTGACACATGAAACAGAGGGCCTCATATTCATTTTTTCCCATATTCCCAGAGGACATATTAGTTTTAGGTTTTTTGCATGAATTGCAGAATCAAATAACTGAATTGAAAGGAAAAAAAACAGAAAAGAGAAGTTACTGAGCACAAATACAATCTTGTCTAAAGGGGTTAATGAGCCATATCAGCTGAGGAGAGTGAGAAATAAAGGCAAATGTAGAGAAAACTAAGAGAATATGATCACGCAAGAGCCACAAGTAAATGTACCGTGTAAAGAAGCCTAGAGCAAAATAACATAGACTTGGAATAAACTGCAGGGGTAAGATGTAGTTTCAGAGCAACAGCAGGTCTTTTTTGGAGGTCATTTTGAGGTTCCTCTATGTGCTTTCATTCTCCTTATTATTCTGCACTACTCTGGGGCATGAACCTGCTAAGTGTTACGTCAACTCAGCTCTGGGAGTCAGTGGTGCTTAATACTTGGTTTCAAAATGCTCTCCACCTGACAGAGTCACATATGTCATAGGCAAACCTATGTAGTGCTTTCAACTCTGCTCTGTTGAACCATCAAACTATAGTCTTGCATATTTGTATCACACTGCGGGATCTGAATTTGTGATGATTATTTGATTCTCCTGCCAGAACTCCCAGCAGCTTTTAGTTTCCTGCAACAAAGAATCCTTGCAGCACTGCCAATACAAAGCCTTCACTAATGTGCACCTAAATATTTTTCAAAGCCCACATAAATTATTTGTGAAGACCAGAACTCATTATGTGTCTGATGACTTTGATGCTTCCCATACATATTTTTGTGACATTAGAAGCATAGAAAGACAACTGAAGAAGTCATCCAGTCTATACCACAGATGTCCTCTCTTTCTTCCATGTCCAACTCAGGAAGTTAGAGCAAAATCATTTCCTCAGAACATATTTGCATTTGGCCCTTGGCATGAGCCTACTGGCAAAGGGCCCCAATGCTACAGTGAAAAAATAAGTTTGCCCATGAAGTTCCGGCTTTAAAAGAAGTGAGATGGACACTTTGCCCAGAAACACTGGGAACTCACATAGATGAAGGGAAAGGTATGCTTAACATCAGCAAGTGTGTGATTCTTAAAAACATCCCATAGAGAAACTTATTTGCAGAAATCTTGAAAAGAAATCTCATGACATTTTCCACCAGTTCTGTCCCCTGGGTTTCTCCCCAAAAAAGAGTGATTTGTCTTGGTGTTCTGCAGCCAAAGGTTTTAACCGCCGGCTAGAATTCTTACTCCTCTTAGGCATAAAAATAGCCTTTAAAAGCCCTCTTCAAGAACATTCTTTCCTCTCAAAAAAGAATTCCTGTAAAGTCCTGTAACTATCTCATTACTACTTCCCAGTTCTCCACAGTCAAATACTTTAATTATATTGTATGCATCTGTGAAAATCAAGTATGTTAGAGCAAACTTTTAATCATTCTAAACCATGAAGCTGCTAAACTTTTCCTTCAGCACTCTTCCATCAGTGGGGCTGCACAATTGCTCTCAGCTCCTTCTATACTTGGCCTGTATTTGCAATAAGTGCAATTGTGCAATAACAACTGAGGCACAAAAATCTTGCTCCAAATACAAAATCATGAAAGATAAATGCTATATTCTGAAATTAACTAATTTGTTTGGGGTTTTGTTTGTTTTTATTCTATATAATTCCTCTGGGTACATGTTACTGTGAACACAGCATCACGGCAAATCAAAGTATCTTCCAAAGTTGATAATGGTCCACCTTCCTTTGGAACCTATATTTTCCTTGTTGGTAACACTTTATACCAACTCCTACATTTCAAAAACTGCAAAAATGGTGAGCAACTCTCAAGGACACTATACTCTTTTATTCTCCTAGTATATCAGGATAAGGGAAGGGAATCCCTTTGCTTGCCTAAGGAATGTTGACATATAATTGTTGCCAGTATGAAATGGAAAACAATCTAAATTTTTAACTAATTTAATATAATAAATGGAACTTTGTTATCTAAGTCAAGCTAGGCTTAACAACTTGGCTATAAATAGTGAGCATTACGGTGTAGCTGGCACACTTACGCTCCATGACTTCACTATAAATGATTAGAAGGTCATACTAAGTTAAAGCCCAACTCTGGTGTCTGCTTTATAATTATACTGTTGCAAAATTTAGCTTCACTTTGAAACCTATCAAAATGTCTCCATTTACTCCACATTCAAAATAAAAACCCACGTGTGTTATTTTAGTGCACGGGATGTCATTAATGAGAAGAAGGACATTTGCTCCAAGCAAACAATAGTTTTTTACCTTGAAGAGGGCATAGTAGATCTGTTGAAGATCACAGGCACAGTTTGTGTGCCTTTATATGCAAAGACAAAAACTTGCTGACATCCCCAAAACTCCTGATCTGCGAGGCTAGCCCGCGTTTCTTCTTGAAGATACACACTCACCTGACAGATATCTTCCCACTTGTCAGTCTTGTGGGCTTTCAACCTATTGCTTCTGTCAGTTATGGAGGAAAAACTGTATTGCGTCAAGATTGTTCTTTGCAATTTAAGAAAAAAAATCTGTGTCCCTTGTGAGGAGGTATTTAGATTATTAGTATTTTTGAGGAGACAAAAGGTAACAGCTTGTCAATCAAATACGAGACTTAATTCAGAATGCACTTTATTCTACATTTTTATGGAACTTTTAATATTTCAAAACGTGGCCCCTTAATTACCAAAATCTTTTTCTTGGCAAGAACACATAAAAACATTTATACCCTTGCTTCTGGAGGGAGACAGGAACAAAATCCTTTGTAAATATGAACAGGAAAGCACAAAGAACAATGTAGTGTAAGGAGGGAAAAAAAGTCATGTGCTTTGCTTTATTCATCATTTTATTATAAGTTTGCACCATATCCTCACCCCTGGTTCAATCCTGGACTTTTATCTGCATAATTTCAAGTGCATTCACCAAATACAGGCATAAGTACTGATCATGACAGTGACTAAAATCAGAACTCAGACAAAATTTCATTTGGCTGTTTCCTAAGTCAGTCAGACAAAGATATTTCAAAAGCCATTAGTACATAGAGTCATCGTGGCCACATACAGCAGCAAATAATTACAATACCACATGGTTTTCACTTTGATTCTTCAAATTTTGTGGGTGCATTTGCAACTAGTACTCAAATGCCCTTCCAAGCACACAGCCTGTGAAGAAAAAAGAGCAAAACTGCTGACAACTATACACATTTTCACTTTCTAGATTTTGAGACAAAAGGTTCTGGAGCTTGTTTCCATGTCAGCAACATTTACGAGACAGTTTCATTTTATGGTGCCTGTGTGATGATTAGTGAAAAGCATCTGTTGGAATTAGAGCTATGATCATTTTTAAAAAATAGGGAGGTTTACAACTATTAGAATAAGGAGTCCATGAGGTGAAGCAAAGAAATCCATTTCTTCCCAGATTGCTGACCCCAAATCACCCTAGTAACAACTGCATTGAACCAGATTGTTCCAGTGGGTTTACATCCTTAGAGTCTCTGACTCCTACTTTTCATCTACAATAAATCATAGGGCGGTGTCTTACTAGCTAAATAGAGAGAAATGCAGTTAATAGTTTCCAAACACACGGAAAATCTACTGGCATTCATGGGTCACTAAATCTAAGAACAGAAATTAAAATAATTATTGCAATTTTAAACAGTGCTATCACATCACTGATAAACACTAAGAATCCATAGAGAATCACAGAATCATAGAATCATGCAATTGCTTGGTTGAAAAAGACTTTTGAGATCATCGTGTCCAACTATGCCTGTCCACTACTACACCATGTCCCCGAGTACCTCATCTACCCATCTTAAATACCTCCAGAGATGGTGACTCAACCACCACCATGGACAGCCTGTTCCAGTGCCTTATAACCCTTTTGGTGAATAAATTTTTCTTGATGTCTAATCTGAACCTCCCCTGACCCAGCTTGAGGCCATTTCCTCTCATCCTATCACCAGTCACATGGGAGAAGAGACCAACACCCACTTTGCTATAACCTCCTTTCAGGTATTTGTAGACAGTGATAAGGTCCCCACCAAATTCTCCTTTTCTCTAGGCTAAAAAATCCCAGTTCCCTCAGCTGTTCTTCGTAAGACTTGTTCTCCAGCCCCTTCACCAGATTCGTTGTCCTTCTCTGGATGAACTCCAGCACCTCAATGTCTTTCTTGTAGCGAGGGGCCCTAAACTGAACACAAGTATTCAAGGTGTGGCTTCACCAGTGCTGACTACAAGGGCAGAATCACTTCCCTGGTCCTATTGGCCACACTGTTCCTGATACAGGCCAAGATGCTATTGGCCTTCTTGGCCACCTGGGCACACTGCTGGCTCATATTCAGCCACCTATCAACCAATGCCCTCAGGTCCTTCTCTGCCAGGCAGCTTTCTAGTCACTCTTCCCTAAGCCTGTAGTGCTGCACGAAGTTGTTGTGTCCCACGTGCTGGACTTGGCACTTGGCCTTGTTGAAGCTCATACCATTGGTCTAAGCCCATCAATCCAGCCTGTTCACGTACCCTGTAGAGAGTCCCTGCCCTCAAGCAGATCAACACTTTTTCCCATCTTAGTGCCATCCACAAATTTACTAATGGTACACTCAATCCCCTCATCCAGATTATCAATAAAGATATTGAAGAGAACTGGGCCCTGGGGAACACCACTCATGATCAGCTTCCAGCTGGATTTAACTCCATCCACCACCACCCTTTGGGCTCAGCCTTCCCGACAGTTTTTTGCCCAGCAGAGGGTACGCCTGTCCAGGCCAATCTCAGATGGTTTCTCAACTAGAATACTGAGAGAAACTGTGTCAAAGGCTTTGCTAAAGCCCAGGTAGTCTATATCCACAGCCCTTCTCTCATCCATTAAGTAGGTAACCAGTCACAGAAGGAGATCAGGTTAGTTTGACAGTACCTGACTTCCATCAACTCATATTGACTGGGCCTGACCACCTGGTTGTCTTGCATGTGCTGTGTGATAGCACTCAAGATCACCTTTCCTGGCACCAAAGTCAGACTGACAGGCCTGTAGTTTTCCTGGATACTCCCTCCCACCGTTCTTTTAAATATCATTTGTTTGTATAAAAAGAAACACTTTCTTTAGTAAAAGTGGACTATATACAGCCTCACTTTCATTAATATTTGGAGAATTAATTTAGTTTTTCTTATTTCAAATCCAGTTTTCCAAAGCTTGACTTCTGGAATTTCAGAATTCAGGTAGTTTGTGATGGAGACTGGAATAAATGCCCAGGCAAACTCTTTTCTACCAACACAACCGTGGAACAATAACCAACACTAAAGCTCTGTGTGTGTCATCAGGAACCTTGGTGACTCTTGGATGTACAGTAATGCACAAGATTTATCTGCAACTTATTCATTTTGGATCAAAAACACTAAAATATAAAAGCAATGACAAACATATGACCAAATAAATGGGAGTCCTATTTTTTAAGTCCACAGCATAGGTTTTGGATAATTAATTTTATAACTCTAAGAATGTGTGTTTTCACATATATTTTTCTACTTTAAACATACTTACGGTATGTGCATTTGCATTTCATTATGTTGCTTTCAGTCTTCCACAATTGAGTACAGTTATTTCTCTACCACAGTGCCAGAATGGCAATAACAGCAACAAAAATCATTCAGTAAAAGAATGTGATTACAAGCTCTTTGCCTGGGAAATAGATATTGCCTTGGGATTTTTCCAGTTTTCTGTAAAATTTTAGAAGTTCACCTACTAGGAATCCTAAATGAAATCTATACAAAAAAAAGTGCTTTCACATCATGAAGATGGAATAAGTGTGACAATAATTGCTGTACACAAAGTTTTCCATTATAAGAATATCACATTTCCAAGAGTTTATCATCAGAGTAAAGTTTTGCTGAAGGTCATCCAGTATTCTAAATCTGAGCTCCAGGTGCCTGCTAATTTTAAACTTATTCCTAGAATTTGTAGCCCATTGTATTTTTTTTTAATTGAAAAACAACTGATTCCAGTTCTGCTTTTTCTGAAAGAAATGTATATTCTGTCCTGTTCTTTTATCTTAAATTTATTCATGTAACTCTTCTATCAAACCTTCTACAGTGTAACTTCAGTAATCCCAATGGGTATCCTTAAATTTACATGATAAATGGCTTCAGGGCACAAGCCTGAGCCGGAGCGCACAATTGCCCATACTGCATAGTTGTTAGAATGCAGTCCAGCCCATTAACAGAGTTAATGGCTCATGCCAGAAGGAACAGTAGTCTCCCAAGTGCGGTTTGTGAAACAGTATGAGCTGAGCACTGGTTCCAGCAGGGATGAAGCCCTCTTGCTTTACAGAGTGAGAGTGCACAGCTATCTGACAAAAGCCTTGCTCTGTCTTTTGTGCTCAGAGGCAAAGAACGGGTCTTTCTCCATTCATATTTCTAAATGTAATCAAGCACAGTCATATCAGATGCACAGGGCACTGAGGCATCACTCATCTTCTTGGTAACTTACACAGGCTGAAAAGCAACCTGTATTCTCTGAAGACACTATTCTTTCTGGACAAACTTGAAATGCCACTGCAAAGAACGCAGCTTAGGAGGCCTCAGCCAACAATAAACATGTCAAAGCCACATACCACTTATTCTCTTTCCTGAGAAACGCATTCCCAAGGCTAGATGTCACTTCACTCCAACACAGCAGGTCCATATGCTGAATATCAGCAGGTCCCAGCAGTGATACACCACTAGAGGTACGCTGCCCCACACTGCCGCGCCTGCCTCTTTCAGTCCCCACCAGGGATGGCTCAGCCCATAGGAGTGAGATCTTGCTTTGGAAAGTCTTTAGAGTTCCATGCAATGCCTACACTCATGTAAATACTCCTGCTTATAACAAAATGCCTAAAAAGGGTCACTTGAGGAGCAAGCTAGAGGCTATGTTTAAAAGACGCTGTTCACGCAGCCGGAAAAGCTATGTGTGCTTTCCTTAGTATTAGTCCTTAATCTTCTCCCAGGCCCCATGAACCAGGAAAAAAAAAAAAGAGATTGTCTTCTCGAACTGAAACCATGAGCCTTTACATCAGGCTCCACACATCACAGAATAATTTCCAAAAGGCAGAGGAATGCCTCTAGGCTGTGGGGGAAATGTGAGTGCTCATCTGGGACAAAACTAAAGGATCTGTTTTACAAAGGAGGGCACAGAAAGCAAGATGGGAATTGAGCTCCCACCAAAAGTCAATGGGATTTGAGACTTGATGTAATTCTGAACTCTTTGAAAATCCCAATTCAGTTCAGTACTCAAGAAAGAACACTTAATAAATCACAAGAACAGTGAGGGAAAGGGAAGAAAGGGAAAACCTATCCCACATTAAACAGTAATTTCTACTAATTTCTGTGTAGGAAAATTTGCTAGTACTCATTTCTCCCATGAGAAGAAAAATCCTTCCATTAAAACAAAAAGAAATCACACCTTTTTTAGCACTTACAGTTTTAAAAAATGGTATTTCAGTCACCACATAGTAGTTACAAACAGCACCTCTGCTACTGAAAACAAAGCAGAGAATCCGATTCTCACTGAATGCATTAGGATTAAAAGCATTCACACAAGAACAAAGTCAACATGGGAGAGAACAGTTACTTCATCTGAGGTTTATATTTAACATTGATTTCCCAGTAGGGAGATAACAATAAAAGTTAAACCACTCTTTTAAGTTGGCTTCACTCATTCGATATCCTTTTCAAATGCCAAGTCCTGAAAAGTTATGACCAGTCCTTTCATTAGATTTTGAGGTTGACACATGGATTCTACTCAAGAAAAAGAACACTTTCAATCTCAAAATACTGATAAACCAACCTCTCCTCCAGAAGACTTTATCTAGACTTACAGATGAGCTCCTTATATTGCCAGCCTTGTAAAAAACAAGATGATCCCCCTAAATCTAGTTGCTCCCTGAAGAGCTGGCCCAGGCAACAGAAAAGACATTCAGTAGCAGGGTAAGTTTTGATATTTCTTCTGCTTGTTGAACTGTTCACAGGACAGAGTCATGATATGACAGGATATTTGAGGGCAGTCTCAATGATAAAGCATTAATAGATAAAAAATAGTGTCTTCCTTCACTCCTCTAAACTTACCAAGCAGTTCACTGCTGACTTTTCCTTTTCTCTCCTACAAAGAGATATTATGTTAAGTTACACTCAGATTCTGATCTTCTGATACAAAGGTCTTTCTCTGGTCTTTTACGCAGTCATGATTAAACTTTTTCCGCCTCTCTCACCCTTTTATTTTCAGAGGCTTTCCTGTCTGGCTTTAACAGCTGTTTGTCCTTTACAGGCTCTGTCTTCCCACAGCTCACAGCTGCACTAACAGAATTTTCCAACTATCTGCCCAGCCCTTGAGTCTTTCTTTTGGCTCTTCACTAAATTTAGAATCTCCACCTGCATCTCCAGGTTATCCCCAACACTCAGAGTGGGGTTTTGCTTTAATTTTACTGGCACTGTATTTTAATAGCAACACTTACTCATTTCTTTTTTTTTCTTAACTTCACTGGAACAAATTAAAAAGCTAAGATATATGTAAGAGGAAACCAAGATGTTTTAGTATCAAGTACATGATGAATAGAAGTCATAGAATCACAGAAATTAAAACTGGAAAACACCCACCAGCTATTTTGTTATCCTGTCTGTCCTTGCCAGTGCACGACTGTTCCCCACAGTACTTTTAAGGGCAATAAAGAATGTAGAATTAATAATTATTTGACCTTTCACTGTGGTTCACAATGACATTACTGTGTTGCTTTCCAGCCTATTTTTTTCTGATAGCACTATCACTTCTCTTTTCAATGCCACCCAGAAATGTTACCTCCCTATAATAACACTGCTCTGTAACACCTGAGCCCAGATCTCCTAGTCTGTGAAATTCTTTATTCTGATCTGGACTTGATCTGTCTACTAAAAGGGAAAAATATACTTCAAATTCTATAATCTGAGCCATTTACAAATGATGCAAATTTATCAATGATGCTAAATTAAAGGAGATCTCCTTGTCCTTCTGTTGTTGAGTTCTTCCTCCTCTTAGAACTACCGAGTCAGAGAGCAACTGTGACTGGAAGAAACCTCTGGATGTCAACGCATCTAAACTCCTGCCCAAGGAAACTTAATTAGCTGCTTTGGCAAACTCTTCAATCATCCCACTATCCTTACTGGGGAGAATTTTTTCTTTCTAACTACTTTGAAGTTCCCGTCTAAAAGCAGTAAGAAGCAGGGGTGATCCCCAAGGAAAGGCAAACCAGTAGGGTTGACAGAGCAGGACTGGTCAATCAACAGTTTCAGCCAAGGCAAGCTAGTGACCCTCTTCCAGGGTTCATCTGGGACCAATGTAGGAGAAAAATCTACCTGGAGTTTAAGTCTAGAATCCATCCTGGAGAATCAGCCAGTAAGCTGGGACAGCAGGAGACAGTACTGTACCTCCAACATAGCACAGGTAAAGCCTGAGGGCTCAGATCTGACCTTAAATGAAGCATCCTGGCAGGTTGTGTGGGTAGAGGCCTCAATAAAGCTGGTCAATGCCATTGAGGCATATTAGTGCATTCACATGCTGCCACTTCCCTTGCTGCTGCTGATGTTCGCTGAGTTTTTTCCTTTCACTATGAACCTCTGAGCAGAGTCTACTTTTCTCTATAAGCAATCATTCTTTATGTAGGCAAGGGAACTGATTAGTTTTCTTAGGCAAAACACAGCTCCCTCCTCATGTCATACAGCATGTGCTCAGATCTCAACCATTATGGTGATCTTCTGTTGCACTTTCTTCTGTATGTCAATGTCTTGTTTTGTATTTGTCCAGTCCCAAACTAGACACAATACTCCAGATGTGGTCTCATGAGTGATAAATAGAGAGGAATCCCTCAACCAGCTGGCTAAATTTGCTAATACATTCCAGTGTGCATCTGTCCTTCACTGTTCCAAGGATGCATTTTGATTCATGTCCAGCTTGCACACCTAGAGCCCCTTTCTTTCTGCAAAGCTGCTTTCTATCCCAGCCAGCCCTTTTTGCATGAGTTTGTCATATTTCAGATGCAGGACTCCATGTTTTCTTTCGTTGAACCTCATAAGATTTCTATTAGCACATTTATCAATCCTTCTGAATGGCAGCCAGTATATTGCTTACAGCACAATGATGTCAGTAAGGCTGATAATGATGCATTACATTCCAGCATCCAGACATTAATGAAGACATTGAATACTAGTGATTCTGGTACTGAACCCTGAAGAAATAACCAGTGTAGCTCTGAGCAACTTTACAAATCATTTTCCCCAAATTAACTGTAATGTTATTAATTACTTTGGGTAATCCAGAAATTGAATGGTATTTATTACACTATTATTTCCCCATTCATAAATTTTATATTGTTCAATGCAACAAATGTAAAATACAGAAATCAGAGAAATAAAATCAGCCACAGTTTCTGAGCATACTGTAAACAAATGCATTTTTGACACAGAAAGAGAAAAACCGTTACTGCAGACAATCACTACGGCACATTGCAATCATATTCATAGAATCATAGAATAACCAGGTTGAAAGAGACCCACTGGATCATTGAGTCCAACCATTCCTATCAAACACTAAACCATGTCCCTCAGCACCTTGTCCACCCGTGCCTTAAACACCTCCAGGGAAGGTGAATCAACCACCTCCCTGGGCAGCCTGTTCCAGTGCCCAATGACCCTTTCTGTGAAAATTTTTTTCCTAATGTCCAGCCTAAATCTCCCCTGGCAGAGCTTGAGGCCATTCCCTCTTGTCCTGTCCCCTGTCACTTGGCAGAAGAGGCCAGCACCCTCCTTTCTACAACCTCCCTTCAGGTAGTTATAGAGAGCAATGAGGTCTCCTCTCAGCCTCCTCTTCTCCAGGCTAAACAACCCCAGCTCTCTCAGTCGCTCCTCATAAGATTTGTTCTCCAGCCCCTTCACCAGCTTTGTTGCTCTTCTCTGGACTCGCTCCAGAGCCTCAACATCCTTCTTGTGGTGAGGGGCCCAGAAATGAACACAGGATTCAAGGTGCGGTCTCACCAGTACTAAGTACAGAGGGAGAATAACCTCCCTGGACCTGCTGGTCACGCCATTTCTGGTATAAGACAAGATGACACTGGCCTTCTTGGCCACCTGGGCACACTGCTGGCTCATGTTCAGTCGGCTGCCAACCGACACCCCCAGGTCCTTCTCCTCCAGGCAGCTTTCTAGACAGACTTCTCCCAGTCTGTAGCACTGCACAGGGTTGTTGTGCCCCAAGTGCAAGACCCGGCATTTGGCCTTGTTAAACCTCATGCCATTGGACTCTGCCCAGCAGTCCAGCCTGTTCAGATCCCTTTGCAGAGCCTCCCGACCCTCCAGCAGATCCACACTTCCACCCAGCTTAGTGTCGTCCGCAAACTTGCTAAGGGTGCACTCAATGCCTTCATCTAGGTCGTTGATAACGACATTGAACAGAATATTCATCTGTTTCCCCTCTAGAAGATACAAGAGCAACCTCAAGCTTGCTGTCACACTCTATGGCTTTATTTGCCTCCAATGAATCTCAAAGAACTACTTGAATACAAAATTCACAATGTGAGAAATCGGAATTAAAACCAAAAAGAGATACGAGGAATTGACTTAATTGCAAATTTAAAAATCACCAAAGTACAATTTTAAGGGTGTATATTGAGAGGGATAAGGATTTACATTAGATTCAGGGAACTTTCAGTCTGGAGACTACCAGTATAGTCAAAGTATGAAGACTGAAAAACAGCTTTTGTAAACTTTAAGACTTTCCCCAAAAAACAAAAAAGTGCTTTCACATCATGAAATCTACACTGAGATTAGTGCAAGATCAGCAAGCTACATGAACTTCATAAAACTTAAGCAGCTTGGTATTAGATATTTGATCTGGTAAAAGTTGCTTTTATGACATTATTTTTGAAAAACTATTTCTGCCAGGAGAAATGTATTTATTTGCTTAAAAACAAGCAAACAAACAAGCCTCACCCTTTCACAAATCAAAAGTCTTTAATGGGCAAATACATCATGAGACCTTCAGGTGCCTGACATTTTTCCCGAGGATTTGCTGAGATATTATCTTTAGTGACAGTTTTGTCTGTGTATGGACTGAATAAAAATTCAGGCACTCCATAGGAAAAATGACATGGTTCCACTGGTTTTCCCAGCAGTAGGAATTCTGTATCATATTCTTCCTATCCATGTTAGGTATGACAGGCCTCAAAATTTTAACAAGTAAAAAAAAATTCTTATTTTAATAGACAAGGAGGTCAAAACTTTTCATTGATTTATCCAGGAGCATTTTATTATAGCTACTTGCAACATTCCTATGGAAGGTGCTTAATATGTGTTTTTACCTTCCTAATACTTTTTTTTTCTTTAATATCATTGTTCACTAAAAAGAGCCATCTAGCAGAGATTTTTTATGATCTGTATTTATCTGGTAAAAAAAGGCTGAGCAAGTGGTGCATTAATATTGTTGAATTGAAATACCCACTTTAAAAAAATGAACACAGTTGAACGCCAGACCTAAATTCATTAGTGCTTCCAAACCATAGCCTTCAATTTTTTTAATATGTCATTTATTCAGTAATTTTTTCCACATTTGCTACTGTCCATGCCAAAAATGTCCCCCCATACACATTCTGTTTGTCCTGCTTCTAGTTGCTAAACTGCACCCTGTAGTATAGCTTCATTTCACAGCTACTGAGAGTTGACTAGAACCATCTTATACAGTTTTGTAAAAATAGCAAGACATCCTAGACAAGGTCTTCAGATGGTTCTAATCAGCATCACTCCAAGGAGTTCAAGAAACTGTACTAATAAATACCAGCTGAGGATCTGGCCTTCTTTATGTCAGAAGAGAATGAAATCAATTTTTCTTGGTCTTTCTTTGGACTTCTAATATGTTAAAAAAGTATGATATTCACTCTGTGTGAAATTCATCCCCTCTCAAAAGCAGCTTATGCCAGCCTGTACACCAATGTAGTACATCTTAAGGAACATAGTCTTGGAGGCAGTACTTACTTTATTCTATATCCTAGTGAATCCCTTCAAAAGTGTAGAAAGCTGTTCCCATGAGTTTTGATGGGGAGTTACAAAAATACAGTGGTGCCACTGCCTTTTCCAAATTCATTCTTTAGCTTCATAAATATAGTAGACTGGAAGAAGGCTCCTCCTGCCAACTGAATGTAAAGCTGCATTAGGGTATGTCAAAAGGATCTGTTTTGGGCAGCAGCTGACAGCTTTGTCCATGCTTGGAGCAGGTCATCAACCATGTGATAGCAGTCGTGTGTCCATGGACCCAAGCCCCACTGTGAGGTACAGTGTATTCAGTATTATATTGAAAGGTTCAGCCTTTTCTGGATCAGACCTAGTTCATGTCACACCACTTTGGATTGCAGGCAGAATAGAATTGCATTTGCTCACAATATAAAAAGACACATACCTAGCTATCCATCATCCTGCTGTGTATTTATGGAACAGGAATGCAAAGTCCCAGCCCAATAGAAGTTAAAACCCTAGACTAACTTTCAATATATGAGCAGCCAGTGAGGCTATATGCCTGCTTTCAGTAAAGTGCATAATTAAGTACTTTGCTGAACCAGAGTCTCAAATCCTCACACACTGATCATATTCCAGACCAAATCACATCTACCACACTGCCTATGTAAAATGCTATGTAAATGATTGGGGCAGAGCAGTTATTCTGCACAGCTGACTTCATTCTGGTAATTGTAATATAACCTCTACACATCTCATCTGGAAAGCTTTGCATGCACATGTTGCTGTATTCAACGGGTAATGTAACGTAGTGAGCATATGTAAAAGGAAAAGGAAAGGACAAGTGAGTCTCACAGATGGTAGAACAATTCTATTTCTTTTTAAGGAACTCAAAGAAGAGCTGCCAAGTTCCAGCCGCAGAGTTGAAGTAGCTTTGTTTATTGCTGGGAAAAAAAAAAAAGAAACAGCTGAAAGTACAGTGGTCTGTCCTTTCCTGCCCATCCCTCCCTGTCCAGAACTGCTTTCTACCTTAGAACAATTAAATGAGTCCCTCTGTTGATGTAGTTCTTCGCCTCTGATTCCTCAATACCAAAACAGAAAAACTACTAATTGCCACAATACCAGTAAGAACATCTGTGTTCACACAGTGCTTATGGCCAATGGGAATGAGAGACAATTATTAGCAAGTAATGCACTTACACCACAGTACAAGGATGCTGTACATGGGAAAGGCTGTTGTATATTGAACATGGTCCCCTGATCTGTGGTTCCTTGTTCATCTCTACCCTGTCATTGGAGTATCTTTTCTCCATTGCTGTTTCTTCTTCAAATTCCCCATCCCCACTGCTCTGATTAACTAGGCTGTGTAAATTTCAAGTCTTTCAATGAAAATGAACAGGGTGCTATTAAGACTATCAGCAGCTGTGCTTGCAGTCCATGTCCACCTGCTTTCTTTAGATATACCAATGGGAATTTCCATGTGAGTTGATCAAACAGATTTTGGTACTTAGGAAAATTCATAGACTACAGAGGAAGGAACTGGGAAACAGAGGATGAAGAACAGAGAAGGTGAACGGGAGATGATTTTTAAAAGGAGACAAAAGAAAAACATGAGGAGATGAGGAGAGGTAGAAGCAAGGAATAAGAAGCAAGGAGGAGAGTGGGGGAGGCATGCTGAATGGAAACTGAGAAGAACTATTGATGGCCAAACTAGCCACCATCACACAGGGAAGGAAGGAATGTGAAGAGGCCAAAGGTGTCATCAGAACTGTTACAGTATGTTTGAAAAGCTAGGAAATATTTAAAGAGCTTTTCTGAGAGAGAATCTTAATTTCAAACATCTATCCTGACAGCAAGCGAAAGATGCTCAGCTTCTTTTACTGGTATCAAAATCTAGTTCTGGTCTACAAATGGAAAAGATTAGGAAGGCTGGTGTAACTCTATTATTGCTGCAACAGGGACAAATTTGGCCATCACAGACCAGAGCTGGCTGTGAGTCTCACAAATCAGCCTTCCTGGTGGTAGCTGAGTACTTGTCCCAGCTGAAATAAGGGCTAAAGAAGCATATGAACAGGAAAGGAAACAAACCAAAAGTTTAACTAAACAACTTAGTACATCAGGGGAAAAAAAAAAAAAGGAATGAGAGAAAAAGATCTTGGTTTGAGTTCAGGGTAAAAGTTCATGTGGTTCTTACTGTAACTGAGCCATTTCACACAAACCATCTGCAATGGTTCTAATGTGCCTCTTATACTTTATCATTAAAATATCTTCAAGTGAGTCAAAATCTGATTTTTTTTTTCTCCAGATAAATTGCGTGCTTTTGGACAAGATTGTCTTAAATCTTTTCTTATTTATGCATTCCCGTTGTTATAGCCAAGGGACAAAACCTCTTGAATGGATATTCAAGAGCTAGATTGACAAAGCAACTTAAGCACTACTTAAGTACTCTAAAACATGTCCCCACTGGTGTGGACAATCATCAGCCACAGGATAAAACTCTAAGCTTCTTACAAAATGAGTTATGTGCTTCCAGATAGTAGTGAGCAGGCAAGGCGTGAGCAAAAATACCTCACGCAGCCAGCAAGAAATGCCAGCGTGTTATGTAAATCAGGGAGAGAAAGGAAGCAAATCTGTGTCTTCCAGAATCTAGAAGACTGTGCTAGACACTGAGTATTTTATTAAAACAAACAACAACAAAGATAAAAAAAAATACAAGAAAAAGGAATTGATACTCACTGAGTCACTGTCACCACCTCTGCCTATTAGATGAAGAAGCCAGTGGCATTAGGTTTGTTGACACTGCACCCGGCATTTTTATTTTCTCAAGATACAAAGACAGAAGAACATCTAATCTGTGGATCCTCAAAATGCTTAACTGTGAGATAGACACCCCGCTGCTGATGACAGTCAAAGTGAAGGCCTTGCTGAGTACGGTTCATAAAAGAAACATAAATGTAAGGAATGTGAATATTGAAGATAGTGGTGCCTATCAACTTCAGCTGCCTACAGGATGGAAACTCTTTGAGAGGAATTTCAGTATTAGGATTTTGCACTTGGGCATCTACTGTGGGTGTTAGATTAGTTAAACTCCAGATCTTCGGGGGATTTAGCTCTTGAGAGCTCTGTATAGAAGCATTCACTCAAGTAGAGGAGTGTAAATGCTCTTTCACATCAACACTATTAATTTCTTTTGCAACTTCTTTGTTAGCTGTCTGCTTTCTCTATGGTCTTTCTCAGCAGATACAACTACGCACAAAGTCTTACCCTGAGGCAGAAAAGCTGTCAGCTTCCAGAGAGTGCTTCTGCTTGTTGGCACTGACTGTACCAGAAGCTGTGCATGGAAACAGTACATTTTCCAAAGCTGGAAACATCTATTGCATGCAGACTATTACCCCATGGTACCATTTCTATGCAAGCATCCTTGGAAGAGAATTTATTTATTTCTTTGTTGAGTCATTTGGTTTGATTGCCTGGAATCAATTGGAAAGTCCCATGTCTAATCCTATTTAATCTGATAATTAGTAACTTAACCAGAGAGCTTTCTATACTGCCAACAATTTGTTTCTGTATAGCCCAGAACTAGAAACAGCCCAATCCCCTAAGACTGAAGGCCTTCAGCTCCCACCAATGTAAGATGTGAAGTAACAAGTCAAATCTCCCCTTTCTGTGAGACACTCTTTGTGTTGCAATTTTCATCTGCAAAATCTGCACATAGGTTTAATCAGAAGCATTAAAGGAAATTTTATAATGGAATATGGAAGGCAAGAAAATGACTCAAATAGAAAAAAAAAATAATTGGTAGGATAGCCAATGAAGCAAAGTATATCCAGTTACGGAAAAGAGGCAGAAAAGAGACCCAGACTGTAGAAGTATATGCAGACTGAGTGTGTTAGCATTACCAAGTGAAGAAGATGATAGGTTGAACCAAATCTATGGATAGCTCTAAAAACCAAGGGATCTGATTCTCCTTTTTTAAATCAAAGTTAACACTAATAAAGCCAATGAAATCAATGTGATGAAGAAAGAATCAGTGCTCTGAAGTGTAATTTAGATCTGAATCTGATAATAGAAAGGAAGCCGGTGAACATTAAACAGGACAGAGGTGACATAATTCCTAAAGAAAAGAGCGGTTTAGCCATACCAATCTGGACATTGTGTACTTGTGAACAGGTATTTAAATGGAGAGTGGGGAAAAGAAGCTAAAGTAGTCAAGAGTACAAGAGATTAAAGTTTCAATAGCAATTTCAGATAAGGAATCTGGCACCTAGTCATAATTTATAGGCTTACAATTAGTAAATTTTACAACTCTCATTTTCTGCACTAAATGTTGCTTTCAGTGTCACACTTTTCTTTGCACTGCTTTGCACAACAGATAAGCAGTTGCCTTCTGCTGGTGGCCATTTCTGCAGTTCCATCACAGCTCATGCTTTCAGCAGGAGATTCACTCCTTTGTCTCCTCCATCCCCACTTCCCATTTAGGCTCCAAAGATCTTCTTACATCCCAAGCCCACCTGTACAGCCTCTGTGGGAACACCTGTGACAGAGCTAACTTCCTGGCTCACCTTGTGATCTGCTTCCCTGTGCCATGACCAACAGAGAAAGGAAAGGCCACTGCAGTAAGATGCATTTGAAGTCCTACCAGAAGACATTCTTAATTCAGCTCCAACTTAATGCTGGGGCAAATTCTATTTAGTCAGAGGAAGATTGTAAATAATTCCATCCCCCCTCTCTCATCATGAGTTTCCTATAGTTGCATCTCTAGTGGTCTTTAAACTGAGTGTATGCAAATAAACTTCTCTGAAACTGGAATAATTTTGATCTTCTTTATGGACCTCCACCTGACACAGCCTTAACTGCTGTCACACTGGTAGTTTGTTCTCTACATTATTCCATACTCTGCCTCAAGTCAGTTCCTTTGAAAGGCTGCACTGCATATGTGACACCACCAGCATGACATTACAGAAGTTCCTGTTTGAGAGATATGATATCATAGGCACCTTGTTACTGTGAACACTGAGATGAGTAAATTGAACATTTCCTCTTATTTTGCCATTATTGGAACCAATTTTCCTGTCCAATTAACCCATTCCTGTAGTAGTCTTTCAACAGAAATGTTTGTTACTCTTGAAGGCAAGGAACAAGGAAGCTCCAGAGCTCTGCTAAAATGAATGTGTGAGCCTTTAATGGCCTCCGTTATCATCTGCCACCAGCAGTAACATGCTGTGTTTTCAGGGAAACTTCATTGATTCTGGCAGTCTTCTTTCAATGAGGAAAGATGTGAAGTCCCTTCCGAAGTTCACAACATTAAACTGTGGGAGTCATCACGTAAACACAGACCACTTGCAAAACCTGTGACACAATAAGCTAATGAATCATAAGATGTTACAGTGGGGGTTATTTAATGAAGTACATGAAATACAGAAACAGACTGAAGCAATTGTGAGAGAGACCAACAAAAAGCAAACGACAAGAGAATTGCTAAAAATTTGGCCCTGAGGAAAAAAGAAAAGCGAGTGAGCACTTCTTGGGCAGAATGCTTCAGGAAAGGCTGTTTGGAACTTCATTGAATGAATCTGCCGTCAATTGCTCAACTTAAATTACATTCTAAGATCAAGGTGGTTATATATTTATGCCCCTAAAGATGTAGAATAACAGTGAAACATGATGAAAACTAACCCTCCTCAGTCCTTAAACTGTTGATTCTCTTGTGGATAAATGTATGATAGAAGTCACTTTTGCTGTTGCAATCTAAAATTAAATATCCATTTTGTCTGAAGTCTTGCAGAATATCCCCATGTTCAAAGAGGAGTGAGTTGGGCAGGTTTCTGAGTGACCTGTTTTCTTTCAGCGAAAATCGTTTGACTGGAAAGAAAATCTACCACAAATCTGACTTTTCCCAAAATATTTTGGCTTTTGTCACCCTTTTAAAATGAGAAAATATTATCTGTGCTTTTCAGCTACCAGAAATGAATTTTTGGGAGGCAAAAATCGTTTTCTTAAGAATTCAAAATGGTTAGACTAACCATGCATACTTCTGATCATAATCATTCCATTTGAAAGAAAAGTAAAAATGGAGGTTGCTGCACCTATTCCTTTAAGTAAAAACACTGTCAGGAATAGGCTGGCTGTTTATCATTAGCACGCTTTTCCATTCCCTGTACTTTGTACTTTCTGTATTTGACAGAAGATATATTTGAATAATAAATGCTACAAACAAGCTAAGTTCTTTTCTCTCCTATGACATTGTAAATCAGGAATTAGTTCATTCAATTTATTACATATTCCAGATTTGAACCAGTGAAAATCTGAGCAAGATTTGGCTGCACGTCTCAGGTATGACTTTATTTATGACTACAGTGGTAACATGGTAGTGAT
Source organism: Clamator glandarius (assembly GCA_033459285.1). Lineage (NCBI taxonomy): Eukaryota > Metazoa > Chordata > Aves > Cuculiformes > Cuculidae > Clamator > Clamator glandarius. The sequence goes on from JAUNZM010000058.1 coordinate 40,544, forward strand.
GAAGAGAACCAGATGAAGGCTTTCTAAAAGTGAATTGTACTACCTTGACAGAGAGGAACAAAGTGATTTATTTTTCCTCATAATTGGCAGTGATAACACTTTGTGGGACTGACAAAATACATTCCTGAGTGGAGAAGAAGGATAAGCTGGTAAAGATTAGCAGAGTGTCAATTGGAAGAAGGCAGAGGGTAATGATGACATAGAGATGCTGGGAGATGTCTGTGGGGAACTAGAGGTTGAGCCTCTGTCTCATTTACCTTCCCAGCCCCACCCCTGCTTCCAGCCAGTTTGACCTCCCTTGAGGGGGTGAAGAGGCAAGAGGATACACTGCCACAAGTATCTACCTTCATAAGGAGCAGGAAGATGGGTGAAGATTTCTGGACCCAATATTTGAGAGCTATCAGTTTTGCTCTGCTAAGCACATGAGAGATGCAGCACTCTTGTCTATTCAGCACCTCATATCAATCCTGGACTTTGCCTCTGTCACCACTTATGGACAGCATAAGTCTGCTCAGGAGACAACAGAAGAAATGAAGAGATAAGGACAGGAGGAGAAAAGTGAGAGTGATTGTGATAGGAAGGAACCTGTGGAGGTCATCTGATCCAGTCCCCTGCTCAAGCAGGGCCGCACAGAATCAATTCCTAAGCACTGTGTCCAGGTGGCTTTTGAATATCTCCAAGGATGGACACTCCACAACCTCCCTGGGCAACATTTTAACAGTGCTTCACTCTCACAGTGAAAAAGTAGTTCCTGATGTTCAGAGGGAATTCAGTGTAAGCCCATTGCCTCTTGTCTTGGCACTGGGCACCAGAGAAAGCAGCCAGGCTCTGTTCTCTTTAAGTCTCCCTTCACCTACGTATATGTATTGATGAGATCCCATTGGCTTTTTCTCATCTCCACGCTGAACTGTCCTAGCTCTCTCAGCCTTTCATCATGTGATAAATGGTCTCGTCACTTAATCATCTCCATGGTCGTTAATTGAACTCCTTCCAGTATGTCCATGTTTCTATTGAACTGAGGAGTCCAGAAGTGGAACCAGCACTCCAGGTGTGGCCCCACCAGTGCTGAGGAGATGGGAAGGGTCATGTCCCTCAACCTGCTGGCAGCATTCTTCCTAATGTAGCCCAGCACATCAGTAGACACCTTTGTCACAGAGGCATGTTGCTGGCTAATCTTCAACTTTGTGTCTCCAGGGCCTTTTCTGCAAAACTGCTTGCCAGCTTGGTGTCTTTCAGCATGTACTGATGTATGGGGGTGTTCCTTCCCAGGTTCAAGACTTTGCACTTTCCCTTGTTGAATTTCATGAGGTTTCTTACACCTCATTTCTCCAGCCTGTTGAGGTCCTTCTGAATGGCAGCATGACTCTCTGGCATATCAACCACTTCTCCCACTTTTGTATCATCTGCAAATTTTATGAAGTGCCCTCTGCTCTGCCATCTGGATCATTAATGAGATGTTAAACAGGCTTGGACCCAATACTGGCCCCTTAGATATACCACTAGTTACTGGTGACTGGGAGGGTACACTACTAGTTACTTTCATTTGGAGACACTTTCAATTCCAGCAACGAGGAAGAGATGAAAGTAACATGGAGAGAGTGTACACATGCACCTCCTTTATCACCCATCCCATGTTCTCAGCGCCAGCAGGAAGGTAGAAGGCTGAGGGTCAGGGTGAGGCCAGTGAGAGCATACAAGCAGTGAGAGCCATACAAGAAGAATTAAAGCTGGAGAGTTTGCCTCAGAGCTCTAGATTAGGCAGGATGTACCATTAGGTAATTATCCTATTGGCTTTGCTAATATTTTGCCCGAGTGTCACATTATGCAGTGACATCAGTAAAGTGGGTCTAGCTTACTAAACCATGATTGCACTCTGCAATATGCAACTTTATTACATAATTTGTGAGTAATGACCATGTTCTCCACAGCTGTTCTCACACTATTCAAAAATATAACCCCTTGACTGCTGCTGAATGTACTCATATTCCCATGTCAAGCCAAGATGACACATAGTAAGCACCACAATGACGCATGGAAAAGGTCTAGTACAGTGCTTCCTGTCTTTATAGCCAAATTAGAGTACTAAACAGAGAAAATTACGTCCACTCCACTCCAAAACACTGACCTCCAGTGGCTAAACCAGATGTCATAAAATGCAGCCTCTGCTTTAGGAAGAACATGTAACCCATATGGGTGTTTTTCCTTCCAATACTCCAAGTTGCATGACGTAAATATTCCGATTAAAAAGTTGAGGTAGATTTCCTCACTGATGTCTTGCCTTATCCCGTGGTCCTGCCCCAACGCACAGGCCTGTCCAGAACTCATCATATAAAATGCTACGGAGACTTGTTTAGAGTGCACGCTCAAAACCAACAGCTGGACAAATATGTTCATAAATGTTAGCTGCAGCTAAAAGAGTAGATTTTCAAAGACACTGATGGTCTAAATACCAGCTATAATTTTTTTTCTGTCCTGAAGTCACCCATCTGTGTGTTTCAATTGCTTTGTTTCTAGAGTCCTTGATGGCTGCCAGACAGATACAACTGGAGCAGAGCTGATTTTCTGTGACTTTTCCTACTGTCCCAGAAAAAGACTGAGTCCCATAGAACAGCAAGATCCCAGAAGCAACTATGATGCTTTAAGCTCAGCACATGACAACATTTAACAAGCAGTTGTTACAACTGGGACAATGAGGTAGGGCTTGAACAAAACCCCAGATGTGCTCATGTGGCTTTAAGCAATCCCAGCCTTAGTTCACTGTATCACTCTGATGTGGTAGCTCAGCTCAGCCAGCACAAGAAAAATCTAGTGGCCTCCTCCCATCTAGCAGACTCCTCATAAGCCAACAAAAGAGCTCATGCTCAAGCCTTTCAAAAATAATGTCATGATTGAAGTCCCTCCTGGTTCCTGTAAGCCTAGTGTTTCCAATGGCTTAAGCTGGGACCTGGTGTGTTTTTCCTACAGACATGCAGCAAACCCAAGGCTAAGGTTCTAATCTAGAAAGCAATTATGCAGTTCCAAAGTCTAAACCCCTTTAGACGTCCACATTTAATTTTAAAATAGTGAAATTTAAGCCTTTGTATGACTCTGAAGTTTCAAAAATGCAGTTTACACACATTAAATATTAACAAAAGATTATTTTTTGTGATTTTTAGTCACAAACAGTGAATTGGACAATAAAACTGGAGGCAAAAAATCCAGGAAGCTGAGTTACTGTTTATTTTATTTTAGATACTTAACATTTGAATGACATAGGTAGATGGGAAGCAACAGTTCTTAGTCAACTAAAAATAAAATGGGGTTTATCTCAACCTAAATTTAAAGATCTCAGAAGCCTTTGAAACTCATCATGAGAAACTCCAAGCATCATTTTCTTTTTCCAAGTAGCAAACTGTTCTGGATGGTCAATCCTTAAACTTTTTACACCAACACTAAAGTGGCAGGATGCTTAGAAACAGAAGATCTTTATTAGGTGTAGTTGTGAGAGGGTGCTTACAGACCTGTTAACATCTAAGCATTTAGAGTGGTAAGCTCTGAAGAATGTTCCTGAGACACAGAAGTCTCTATTTACTATCACGATGTGGTAGAACACAGTGCAAAGAGACCTGAGCACACAATCCTCTGCAAAGACAGTCACCCATGTCAGTAGTACAGTGGCAACTGGTACTCACCACCCTTGGACTTTCCAATTTCCAGCTCACATCAGGCATAGTTACTGTGCTTTCCTGGGATGTACTCCATCATAAAGTCAGGGGGGCTATCTCTGCATGGCTGTGCTGGCATCACAAGAGGAGAGTACAGAATATGCAGCAAGAGGAGGAAACCAATAGCTTAAACATTCTCATCCAGGCATCAGAAGGCAAGTATGCCCTCAGTGAAAGTATATGCATGTACATATATGCGATGATCCCATTATGACCATTACTACTTTTCCACCTAAACCCTACACATGATCGTGGCAAGGATGCCATACTCACAGTTGCAATGAGCAGGTGTGGCTACAGTATAGCTGCAATACTGAAACAGAGTGGCTTGATAATCTTATTCTGGCACTGATTACCTCAGGAATAACTGATTACTTCAGACTGCACATGCCAGCCCTGAGCAGCTTTTGAAGTGGAGCGTGTGCAAAGGTACATGTAACCTAAGCATCCTTGCTCTCTCCTTCTGTATGGATACATAGATGACAAAGTCACTATATTTAGCAGTGTATTAGTGTTTTAAAATTAGGAAAAAACACAATTTCTCCATTCCTCAGTATTTACTTTTATGAATTTTAATGTACATTAAAAAAACAGGCTTCAGACATAAACACTGTCAATGATTACAGTGTTTTTTTTCCCTTTTTCCTAGAATTGTCTTTCATGTAATGCTTTCCAGACTAGTTCAGCTTTTCATAAACAGTGTAGTGAGATTGTTATAGCATTGCTGCAGGTTTATTGAGAGTAAAGCCACATTAACTCTGGCTGGCTGTTGGCTTGGTAAAATTTGCCAGCTGTATGATGCAAGGTCATTTTTTTTTTTTTTGCTTTTTTTCCCCAGCACCATCCAACTCTCTTTCTCTTTTCCAGAGTATTATATCATTTGCCAATTTTTTTTCCAGTGCACTTAGTGTAATATACCCCTGAAACAGAGAAACAGCTATATTTTGACATTTAGCAAAAACAAGGCACAGAGAATAATGACTCCAAAACAAAGACAATTGGATTTGTCTTCTGAAAGGTGCACAGAGAATGTGTACTCACCACTGTCAACTAAGCTTTTCAAAGCTGGAGGTCGGAATGAAGAGTGGTCTTGTTCTGCGTCAGTGTAGCAGACATTCTGACAGTAATACCATTTTCATGAGAAGACTTATAAAAGAAGTATTCAGTTTTACTATTCACCCTCTTCGGTTTTTTAAATAATTTAGTCAAAAGTATGTGGTCTCACTAGAAGAGAGAACGGATTGCTAGCTGAAGTGTTATTCTTAAAGTGCCATGTGTAATCTGACAAGAAAATAAACTCCTTGGCATTCTTACAGTTTCTTAATGGATTCCAAGTGCCATCATTGCCAACAGTAAGGAAAGGTAGGAAGAACCTCAAATAGTTTGTGGAAAAAAAAACAGAGGACAACACTAAGACACAGACTTCCAATTTAATTAGAGGCTGGGAAGTCTTTTGTTGGTGGATAAGTACTTGAGTTAATATGTTCAGAAATAGAGCTGGACAGGGAAATGGATTTCCATTCTGTGATAATTTCCAAATTACCAGAATATTTTTTATCCTGCTTTTGCAGGAAAAGCCAAACACTTTCACAGAACTGAAGTCAAACCATATTTAGTTTCAGAAACTCTCAAACACAAGGTGTTTCCAACATGAAATGTGTTTCCTAAGATCCTTGGCAGTTACTAACTGAATCGAACACAATTATTGGTAACAGTAACAGTTATGAATTACCAAATACTAGTCTAAAACAGGTTAGTGATGGGCTTCTGCATAACCAGGATCCTATTATTGTGCCAACTGCAGCCTGCAATGGCCAGGATTCCTACAATCCCAGTCCAGAGCAGGTCAAATGGTAAAGGTCCAGAACTGTGAGACTCGGAGGGGCTGGACCTTCAACCTGAAGTCATTTGTGCAATAGAACTGGTTCAGAGACATGACATTTGAAAACTCATCACAGAGTTGACACCCTCGGGGCAAAGATATGCCTGCTTTCAGGATGGACATTTTACCCAGCTACCTAGAAACCTTGGGGCTCCCCAGTCCTTGGTCCATACTTTAGATGGCTGACAAAGAGGCAGGAAAGGAAGACTATAAAATCTGGCAAGTTTCCAACCAAAGCTTACCCAGCATTTAAAGATCACCTGTCATCCACAAGGATATAGGATAGTCTGATCCGCTGCTGACCCATACCATTTGCCACCCTACCTACTAGAAATGTAGGAAGCACAGAACCATAGTTGTGTCCAGTTCATGTACTTGGGTGGCCTGCTCTGCCTGCTTTGGAAAGGATGCTTCTTTAGAGCACCCACTTGTGCAACCCTGTTCTGTAGAAGTAAGAACTTACATCACCCAAACACACTCAAGTCTACAACATGAAATCAGAAACTTGGCACATCTTACTTTACACAACAAGCAAGAACAAATTCTATTTTTACTAAAGAATCTATTCTGTTTGGGTTTTTTTTTAACTCACTTCACTCATCAGTCAGCTTACCTCTACAGAATTAGACTCTTTATGTTCAGTTAAGATGATAGCCTCACTGTTGCCTGAAACATCTCAAAAAGCAAGAAAAAAAAAAAAAAAAGAAGAAACAACCCCAGTTCTTATGAATTCTTTATCACCCGTTTGGTATCTGCAGGTCAATCAGTTCCAGCATGCTTGCTTCTTTCTTTTTCTGTGAACGGGACAGACTCATTGCTGAACCTAAAATCTGAGTGACTGGTCATTTCAAACAAGCCCAGTTTCTGTGAAAGACAGAGAAGATAACATGTAAGATCTATTACCATATGTAAGGATAAGATATAAGTTTCCTAGGCACATTCAGACAGCATTGTTATAAGGGCAGACTGTGGCTTTCCATATTAGAAGCCTTGAGTTTCCCAAAAGCACAAGCCTAACCACCTTTTCTGTTGCCTCTCTATTTCTCAAATACAGACAAGTGACCTCTCTACCAAAGTGCTGATTCCATGGCTGTTTCAAAAAGTCCACGCTCTCTTTCAGGCAGATTCCAATCCCTCACTGTTTCTTGCACTGCTCTCAGGGAGTTGTGCTTAAATTCTGGCACTGTTGTTTCTTACTGCCTCTTCTATTTAAACCACAGGCAGTTTAATTCTCCTCCTGGAGGCTGCTCCAAGAGCACGAAGTTGTACAAAGGTGGTAGAAAGCTCCACCCTTGGCTGTCTTTAAGAATTAATTATGTTTACAACCTTTGGCCATAGGCCGCCCCTACAAGACTTTGTTGACAAAAGAGCCACAGGGTCGGTTAGGCATTACTTAGAAGCCTAGGACATAAGACCGGATAAGGCATCAAATCCAGTCCCATTTTACTTAAGGAAAAAAATTACGATAATTCCATTCCTACAATTACCTTATAATTCAATTTCTCCTCAGCCTTCATTTTGGTAGGCTAAACAAGCCAAGCTATCTTAGAGTTTGTCTACATCTGAGTTGCGCTGCCAAGCTGGGCAGCCACAAGATGAGTCTGACCCAGGAGCCACATAAATGCCTTCATTCAGCACTGCACTGAAGTTAACATGCCCTGCAAGAGAGGCTGGGCATACTGTCTTGGACACAACTCCGTCTTGATGCTGCTCTGTGGCTCTGATCAATGTTGCTGGAGTAATTTGAAATGACACTACTCCAGAAGAAGCCCTGCCAGGAGCTTCAGATCTGCTAAACATGTACCCAGTGATGGGCAGGAGAGGAGTCGGCACATTCCAAGTCACACTGGAGGCAGTTGCTGCCTCCACTGAAAAAATGAGCAAGTCTATTGTGGACCATCATGCCCATACTAGACTTTCCTTGGGAAAGGTAGTCTAGTAAGACCTGGCTGCCAGACAGACTGATTTTCCTGAAAGACAGTATGTGGCCCTCAAACCTGGAGAATCATAATTCCAGGTCATCTACATGTGCTCTTAAAACATTGTTACCTTTCTCAGTCAATGATATCTACTGAAAATACTAAGGTTGGACCAACATAGATCCTTTATGAATGTCTCTAGCAACGTTCCATTAGCCTCAGAGTTCCCTTTTAAGCAAACCGCATGAAGTTTTCTTTTTAGCTAGTTCTATACTCACCTTGCAATTTTTATTCTAATTCCCATTTATTTCACTTTAACTAATAATTTCCTGTGTGGCAGCATATCAAATGCTTTACTGAAATCCAGATAGATCTACTGTATTTCTCTAGTCTGAAAATCCATTTTTATTAAAGAAAAATACTGGGCTAAACTTCAAGATAAATCTCTGGTAACCTTATATTGCATTTTATCCTATTTTCCTTTTACCTCCATGCGTTTAATTATTTTTCCTTTAAAATTAGTCCTTGGTCTTGTAATACAGTTCAGGCTATTCTAATATGTTTGACATTACCCAGAACTGCTTTCCTCTCTTTTTTGTTCTCCGTTTACACAATACTACCAATTATCTCAACTTATTAAATATCCCTGTTAGTTTTGAAATGTCAGTACATTCAGGCTGGATGAGGCTTTGAGGAACCTGATCCAGTGGAAGGTTTTCCTGCTTCTGCAGAGGGGTTAGAACGGGATGATCTCTAAGATCCCTTCCAGCTCAAACCATTCTATGATTCACAGTTTAGACTAGAACTTAAGCTCAATGAGTGCCTTAATTTCCATTTGTGTCCTTTCAGATTTGTTAACCACTCTTCCTTTGGACCCATGTTGTACATCACTGCATTTATTAAAAACAGAGACTCCTTGTTTCATAAATTTTGGTGGTGTCTGGTTTGGTCCCTGCTGGCCCCAGGACTGTGCAACCACAAATTCATCTTATAGCATCTTCAGTTCAGTGATTTTGTTCTGTGAGGTTAAGCAGCTCACTATGTGGGAGTTTACTTGCTGTTTATACACGAGTTACTGGGAATGTTTATTCAGAACATTGTTTGTTCTGAACAAAACACCTGGTTTGTAACACATTTTGGGTAGGCTGAGAGGATTGTATTTCTCACTATTTTAAAATCACAAATAATTTAGAGTCGCCTGCACTCATAAAAGTGTGAGAATATAGGAAAACTTGACATCCTCTGAAGTTGTGTGTAGATCTTGGAGTAATATATAACACTATGGTATTACTTTTGATATTTTAATATCAAACTGATAATGCAGCTCTTAAGAAAGCGCAGTACCACAACTTCATAGGAAGCATATGACTAAACCACATGTGGGCATGTTGTTCTTGAAAAGGCAAAAGAGCTCTTAAATTCTGGACTTCTGTCAGATTAAGAAATAAAAATCAAACAAATGTTCTTGTTCTTTGTTCCTTATTCACTAGATAACAGGAGGTTACTTTGAAATGACTTTGTGCAGTTATTATTATTGGAGGGCTGTTTTCTACAACACAGATTTCAGAGTTTGCAAAACAGCCTAGCTGTTCTCAATTTTTTTACACTGGAAATAGGTTTTGTTGAAAAAGAAACCAAAATTAATGCCAAAATCAAATTAGCCTAAGCATTTAGTAACCTTTTGGTCCACATCTTTCTAAAGCACCTGCAGTGATATAGGAAGAAGAAGAAAAATAATATTAAAATCTTCTCCTTTGCAGGATTCTTAACACAGGCTGTTTAGTGAGCCTTTGTGAGAAAGTGCACACAAACACACACTCACATGCTCTCACATAGACATATCTAAGCAGGAGGGACCAAAGGAGCAGGTTACCCTGACAATAAAGTGATGTTAGCCAAATGTGACCTAATTTCTCCACAAAAAAATCCAAGCAGAATTGCTTCCAACGGATTTGCTTACACAGAGAAAAATCCTCCTTTGGGTATCTTCTTCATGCTGATCTTTTTTGGGGGGGAGGGAATTGTTCATTGTTTACTTCTTTTGAAATTAACATCCCAAACATTAACCCTTCTTCAATGATCTATAATGTAGCTGCTTACTCACTTTTCTAAAGTACATTAATTTGACCATGAAAGTCCATATTCAGTCAGCAACCGTACCCTACTCACATTTAAAGTTCTGTTGTTCCAGGAACCATGCAAACACACGTGAGGGAATGGACTTCCCCCTAAATCACTTGCAATAAATAAAAATTCCAGTCAAGATAAATATGGATCAGAACATGCAAAGAAATAGTAAAGAAAGGGATGTAATTTTAGCCACATCTGTGTACATTAAAATGATTTAATGGCCTCTTTTGCATTCTAAAATGTAGAAATAAGAAAAATATGCAGGAAATAAGCTAGGATTACTTATGGCAAGTTAACACTCTCCTCAAGTTGTCATTTTATTAGCTTGGCAAATGATGGAAAATAAAATAATGAGGAAAAGTCGAAACCGGTAAGAGGTCACTTGGATGATTCTAGAAGTGGTAATTTCCCATTTAAATAAAATACTATGTCAATTAGTTAGGGGCTCTACACTGTTACAAGTGCTGCTGTTTGGGTAAGATACTAAAAAAATATTACTTTTTTCTCTCCACAAGATCATTTTATAAACAGGGAGAGGTTAACAAGGATCTTGAAAGGTGTAGTCCACTCCTCCGACTGACCTTCTTTTCCCACTTGACAGTCAAACTGTATATTTAAAAAGCATTTGGTAAGCCTCGCTTCCTGCACTTTGAAATATTGAATTATCCTGTGGCACATATATATATATATCAACATATCCTCTATGAGTTTTGTCCAGTACAGGGCAATTACAATGATACCCATATTCAGTACTATGAAGAAATTATAGCAATTTATCTACCAAATGCAAAATATAATCATATGTCAAATGTAAATTAAAGTTTCAAGCATTACAGGAGTAATGTGCATGTGTGACTTGCTTCTGCAGGCTCTCCTCCATCATTCCCCTGAAAACTCAGAATGCGTCCATATAACAGAACTGTAATTACCATGTGTTGGTTTTATGGTTAAAATTTAAGAGTCCATACTATTGACTGGTAATTGACACTGTGTAAATACAAGTATATATTGATTATACAAAAAAAGTGGTATAATTCTTTTGAGGGAATATTCAAATAGAGAAGAATTTTAAAACTCTGAAAAAAATCCTGTCTCTGGCTCTTTTTTAATGTATGCCTGTGCATTATTTGTCACCATCCTTGGCTGCTGTTAAAGAAATTTCCGGAATCTGCTGGGAGTTACTTGATTTCTTGAGAGCTCATTTAACAGCCCTGTTTGTTGAGCATTATCATATATTCAAACCCATACAATTAGCACACACCCCATTTGTTTCAGGAGAGTGAAGAAGGAGGATGACTAGGCGCCACACTCAACCTCAGCACAATGCTTGATTATGGTCTAGTTACATTTTTACTGGAAGACTTTGTGGAAGATGCATATCCACGGTGAAACACTGACAATGCAACACACTGATGCCCACAGAGTGAAAGGATTTCCAGGCACAGAAGTTACAACTAAAAACAAACGTTAAAGAACATTTAGAAATTTATAAGATCAAGAGACACAGGGAAACGAAATCTCAAACACCTATTGTTGTAGAACAGCGGCAAACCATTTTAACATGGAGGAGAATGCCAAGGAGAAAACAAAAAGGGCATGAAAGAGGAACACTTCTATCAGTTTGCCTAAACAGTTATCTATAACCATCTGAGATCCCCTGAAGTGTCTCAGGCATCTTCACAAAAGAGGCAAATTATAATACAAAGAACAAACAGGAGACCCAAACCAACAGCTGAGTGCCAGATAGAGTACTCCAATTGCTCTAGATGAATCTGCCTGGACAATCAAACCCGGCCCAAAAGTTTTAATAGACTAGAATTAGAATATGATTTTTGAGAGCTGCAAGGATCTTGAAAATTTAACTTTGCTTCATTGAGCTGTCCTAATGAACAAACTTAGGTGTTCATAAAACCAACAAGGATATAGATTTATGTTCCCCAGTTCTTTCTGGCACCAATACCTACCTACACTGTGTTCTCAAACATTGACCATAGACAGTTCTGCTTTCCAAATCCTATCTGACAATGTATCTCTGTGTTACAGCAGTCATCACTAATCCTCATATTTCCCATGACATTCTCCCTTTCTCTCATCCCTGCTTCTATACTTGCAAGCAGTGATCCAACCTTACCTCACTTGACATTTTAGAGCTTTGCCCCTTCCTCTTCTTTCAGAATAAAAAAATGCTTATAAATATTGTAACTCATAATATTGTCTAAAGTATTGATTTAATTTTTATTCTTCAGCAAATTTACTTTGCCCTTTGCTGTCTAAAAAGACTTGCAATTATCAAAACATTTTTGCACATATTCTATCACACACTGCAGAGACAGAGTTTGGACAGCTTAAAACTGCTTTAGAGAGTTTGTTTTAAGGTTTTCCTTCTCTGTGTTAACAACTGCCGATTTGTTCTTTGGCTTTTAAGATCATGGAGGAAGTTCAAGACACTAGTCCTTGCTCAGACAGCCTTCTGTCATTCAGCACCTGCTTGGGTCTACAATCTTCATCCCATTTCTCAGGTCCAGCCAAGCTATCCAGTTCAAAGTCCAAGACATGGGTAAATATCACCTTTGTAGCACTTCAGCTTTGTTACATGTCAGGAGCTGATTATGATCCCAAGTATGTGAGCCGAGCTCTAGGACTGGTCCAAACTCTGTCTCTGCTACTTCAAAATCCAACCAAATAACCAGAAACCAAAAAAAGTGTAGTCATGGAAATGTTTCCTTTTTCCATGCTACCTGGCACCAGGAGTTCTGTAAATTAAAGTTCCATAGCATTCAGAGATTCTGTCTGTATTGAGAAAATTAACAGAATACGATGGATCACAGTAAAGATCCATTGATATCTGTATCCACTGGCAGTGGTCCAGATCTCCTACTGTGTTAAGGGCAAAAGAGTCCACACGGTAAGTATTAGACAGACAAGTCATTGATCCATTTGTTTTCCTGTGATTTTTCCCAGGCTTGACGCCTTCTCCAGTCTTCCTAACTACACCCATTATCTGTTCCAGCAATTGGCCTACCGCACAGGGTCATTTTTGTGTGATATAAGCCTTTGGTGAATCAGACCTTTTCCCATAAACATTCAGTTTTTCAGTCTAGGATTTCTTAAGGGAAACTATTTCTATAAAGAAAAAAGATATTGAAATCATTATGGGCTTCACATTTCACAATGGCAGAGCATTTGCTTGTAAATATTTTGGGTTTATAGAATGAAACTGAGCCTCTCTTGTTTGCCTATCCTCATTTGTTTGAAATGAGATCTCCCTTTGACACCATGTCTCAAAAAAATGCACTTTAAATGTTTCATGCAGCTTACTTCATTTCAGAATACTGGCACTCACCTCTGGTTTATGTTGGGATTTTTTTGCCTTTTTTTTGGCATCCATAAAACAGCGCATTGGTCCAACTGCAGATGGAGTAGCTCCAATACAGTTCAAGAGCTGTTGCCTTATTTTCAGGTATTTCTGAGATCTGTTGAAGTCCCTTTAGCTCCTTTCTGATATAGGAAGTATTTTAATACTGAGGCATTTTTCTTTCGTAAGAATTTTAAACAATCAAAGACTAGGGAGAAAGAAACTTGCAAGCAACAGGCTTCCCAAAAATGAATCTGAGATTCAACTGGACTTTACATATATGTCAGAGGGATGGTTTCAAACCTTGTATTTTGTCCCTCTTTCCAAATCTATATTCTGCAGATTCTAAAATGTTCCATATTCCTTATGTGGCTCTATGAATTGTTTTGACTACAAAAAACTGAAATTTAACAGAATTCAGTAATTAGCTGACTGTCCATTAGGGTTTGTTAGAAAGTTGACCATTTTGGTCAAGAACAAGGGCAGCATTCAGGAGTTCTTGTGCATTTCATTTTTCATATAAAGCAGGTCTACAGATAGACAACCCAAGGACTGGGAATGGATAGATGAGAAGGAAAACTCAAAGCTACTGCTGCTTAAATTGATTGATAGCACTCTCACAGCATTTGTTAAACAGGAGAAAGTGCTTAGGACTATAGTTGCTAATGCCATTCAACCACCTGCTATAAGCATTCCCTCAAGCAGGGCTATCATGCCGGCACCTTGGCTGAACTGCTTTGTCTTGAATGCTGTAACAGATACAGTGGGCTGCAGCGAAGTGCTCTGAGGGGATATCCTATCACACGCATTAGTAATTCTTCTTAAATTGAAATCTTAGTTCAATCCTAGTTGGTCATGGTCAATCTAGGTTGACAGGGTTGGTTTGTTTGAAGTTATTTAATATGCTAGGCAAGCAGGATCCACTTTATGGATAAGATCAGTCAGTTTCATGGACTGGGGAAGAATTCTTGCCACCTTGCTGACCTTTTGCTCAGAAGCTATGGTTACATTTCAAATATCTCACTTCAAATTATTTCCAGTTTTCTGAATATATTTATTCAAGCATCACATTCCAGAAATTCTAGTTCCTTGGCACTTAAGCCATAGGATAACTGGCTTAAAGTGCTTGAATTTGCTTTACAGAAAAGGTTCCTGTAGATTGTATACACCTTTGTCCACAAAATCTCATATTAAAATCAGAGTGTACGGAAAGCAGCAAAAATATTTTTGTGGATATCAAGCCCACAGACTTGACAAGGTTCTTTCATTTCCTAGTCCTGTAGTAATTCCTATGTCTTATCTGTGATTATGAAAGGATTTATATGATCATGTTTTCTGTGGCAACATGTGACAATTAGTGGCTCACAAGGTCCCTTACTAGCCTGTATTACTGAGACTCTCTACTTCTATTATACTTCTTAGTCTAGGAAGAATGGGGCAGTTATAAAGGTTGTGGAAAGCCTGGAGGGTTCTGCTCAGCTGTGCAAAGTCTTCTGCTAAAAAGACTCATTACTTCCAGGTTTTCACTTGTTCCCTCCTGCAACATTGTGCATGAATAAAATGTGCCTCATGAGGGTGTGTTTCAAAGGAAATGCCCTACTTGGCAATCCAGGAGGAAGAGCATAGTGTGCTTAGTGATTAGTTGGTATTAAACCACACATAAATCTATTATAGGATTAAAAATCTATCACAGTGCCAGCCACAGGAAAATAACTACACAACTGCAGAGACTACTTGCTGTACATACACACAGCCCCATCCACCCTTGCTGTGATTACAGATACATGATCGTTTTCCTGAAGCATTCTCTAGGAAAATGAGGTACAAATGTTTAATTCTGGATTATATATGTTAACAGAGGTAAAGAAAATCACAGAAGTAAAAGTTTAGAATAAGTAATAATAGAAAACTTGGTCAATAAGTAGACTGAGGCATTAAAACTATGTTTCCTTCCATCTCACACACACAGAAAAGTGGCTGATGGTCTGTTGTTCTGAGAGACTGAACCACCCCCAGCTGACTATCTTTTTCAGCCCCAGTTAACTGTCTTCCTTGGACTTTGTTCCATTTATAAGTTTTCACTTTGGATAATTTGTTAAATCTGAGATCTGTATCACTGTGGAAAGAGTCAATTTATGTGTTCTCTTTAGAGTTCTCGGGTTTAGGGGAATGTTTTATGACTTAAAAGCTTTTCTCCTATTCCAAAATAATTTTCTGAAGTAAATCTGACCAGCTTGTATGCATCTGTGTGATTATTTCTTCATTTGTATACTTATAGTTGTATACATTTGCCTGTTTGTATCTGTTCTTAAAGATAAATGATATATACAAAATATATCTGTAATGGATGATCTGAATGAATCACGGAAGAGTCATTGGCCTTCTCTGCTACAGGGCCCCCTATGAAGGATTTGAATGTCACTTGTGCCACTACTTTCTTTAAAATGTTTAAGGATGAAGCACTCCTTTTAGCATCCCTTTTACAGTCCTTCTTGCTGGCTAACCACTAGGGACATCAGCTTTAGCACCTGGGATATCATCTCAAGATGTTCTATATGCATAGTTATCGTGGGAATTACTATTACTTCCATCACTACTTTGGGGGAAGAAAATGCAAAACTAACATGGGTTATTACTCAATTGTCATTATTATATATAATGATGCTGTCTTGATGAAAAGTAGACTGCATACAGTACGTTTTACAAGAAGTTGTTTTTTAAACATCTGTTCTATGCTGTGACTTCCCTGTTCAGCTGGCAAGCTAGAAAAAACAGAAGTCTACTTCCAACCAGTGACTGAAGTCTATAAGTAAAGATATATATTTTGGCTCTGTACAAAAGATTGTAGAATGTCTGCCTGGTGAGCTACAAGCCCCTCTGATGCAGAGAGCGTAAGAGGCTTATGTGTCAGCAATGAAGACCAGACAAAATGACTGTAAAGACAAAGAGGTTTTTGTCCTTCTCACAGCCATTCTGATGGAGTAGAATGAGCATGGGAGGAAGGTTACAGAAGTTATTCTGTCTCTTGCACTAAATTCTTTGCACTTGTCTGGCCCAAAGTAATATATAGGAGGAAAGATTTTATATCAATATTTCACTGTTAAAACTCAGAACTCTCCTAAATGTATTATTCTCTCAATAATAATGTGAGTTCCAGCACGTCTTATAATTTCCTCTGTATACTTAGTATTATAGCATGAGATTGTATTGCAAATACAGTGGAGTTATAGTGCATTTGGTTTAGTATTCATAACAACTCATGTCACAGACAATTATCCCTCAAGAGACCACTGCTTATTTAACTGAATTTTTGCAGGTGGGATCCAAACATATGGTCAGCACTCTGAAAGCTGTTGTTGAAAAGCTGAAGACTTGACAGACCGAACGAGGTGCCCCATATCAACACGCTGACAAGAATACTGACAAGAGAATAATAAATTACAAACTGAAGTTCCAAGAGTATCATGCTCACTCTTTTTTTGTTGTTGTTTATTTGTTTTTCTTCAGTGTACAGCTTTCACTGTTGTTCCCTAAGAATTCTAGAATGCTAGCAGAAAGAATTTGCTGGTTCAGTTTCCTGGATAACAATTCACTTTTGTGAAAACTATTTGCCTTGGCAAGAGGTTTTTGATTTTTCCAGCTATCACTAACATGTGAAGTCACAGTCTGAACCAACAGATTCTTTGTGTTTACTGTTCCCAAGTAAACAAATAAGTATAAATAAGTTTTTCTTCAAACATCAGTTCACAATACATGGTCCCATTGATTTGGGTCAAAAGATACTTATATAAAGTTTTTAGTCCCATAAAATGCAGCAAAATTCTCATTTCATCCATCAAATGGCAGTATATTTGGCTGTAATGGCTGAAAATTATCTCTATTTCTTTACCATCAAACTGGAGAAACTGGACAGTTTCCAAGAGACAAAACGCAAATAAAATACAATTTCCTGCATTCTTCACAAAACACTGTCCTTGTTTGTCAATGAAGACAAGTTATTTGTAAGACTGATTGAATGAAAATTATGGTACACAAAGTGAAGGGGTTTTAACTGAAGAACAATTGAGTGCAGTTTGAAATATCTTGCTTAGTCTCAGGATTTCTACAATTATCTTCTTACAGAGGACAGTTTTGTACTTACCCTATAGCCATCAATATCAAACAAGAAACTTCTAGGATTCAGCAGTTTTGTGGAACCAACAAACAAGTCCAGAAAGAGTACAAAGATAAGAAACCCTGAAAGCAGAGCAAAGCAATCCAAATAATTCATTTTAAATGTTTTTTCTTTGAATCATAGACCCTTATTAAACCCATTAGACCCATTTAGTCCAACAATTAACGTAACACTAGCACTAAACCATGTCCTGCGCACCATGTCTACATATCTTCTAAATACCTCCCGGGATGGTGGCTCTACCACTTTCTCTGGGCAGCCTCTTCCAGTGTTTGGTAACCCTTTCAGTTAACAAAATTTCCCTAATATCCACTCTAAACCTTCTCTGGTGGAACTTGAGGCCATTCCCTCTTGTCCTATCACTTGTTACGGAAGAGGATGAGGAAGAGGAAGAGGAGGAGGAGGAGGGAAAGAGGAGGGGGAAGGAAAAGGGGGAGGGGAAGAGGGAGAGGCCTCCCTTGCTACAACTACCTTTCTGAGAGTTGTAGGGAGCGATAAGATATTCCATCAGCCTCCTTTTCTCCAGACTGACCAGCCCCAGTTCCCTCAGCCACTCCTCATAAGACTTGTTCTCTAGACCCTTCACTGCTTTTGTTGCTCTTCTTTAGATTCACTCTAGTACTTCAGTACTTCAGGTAACTTCAGTTACTAATACTATAGTTTGAGATGAAAATGCTTCCTTTTCTTACCTGAAAATAACAGATGGTTGTCAAGCAAAAGAAAAAAAAGGTCTTTATTTGTCTTAGTATTTTTAACATAGGTTTCCACAGCACATAAATTTGAGGTGAACTAATTGAAATGGGAGGACACAAAACTTTTTGTTGTCATTACCTCTGTTTAGTGAGTCACAGTCCAAAATCACGTTTTCCTCTGAGCATCTCCTGTAGCTTTAAATATTAGTTGCACTAGACCAGTATAGCACTAGAGGGAGCTCCAAGACAGACTCAAAGCCAGCTCTATCCAAAAAGTGGAGGTTTTGCTTAGGAGGCATAAGTGTGAGCAGCAAGCGCTATGTCTGCAAAGGTTGCATTTGCCTGCAGTGCTCTCTTTCATGATTGTTACCATTTTAGTCTTGTGGATTTGATAATCTACTGTGCAACAGCCACCAGATGTTTTGGTGATAATACAGCTACTGTGTGCTGCCTTTCATGGTTTGGCAGAAAAGAGCTGAAAGCCGCTGTGCAGAGTAAGGCTTCCTGGTTGGGAGCTTCACGATTAAATGACTAAAGATTATTTTGCATATATGCAAAAGAGATAAAATAAGGCAAAAAAAAACCAAAACCAAAAACCTGTCTTAGTTAATGTATGACTTTTTTAAATGTCAAAAGACTTGCCTCTGCACTGTTGTGTTTTAACTTTTTGGATTCAATAGTTTTTTGTACCAAAAGAGTCTGTTAGAATTAAATAATTTTAGAAAATGAGCAGGCATTTTGTAGGTCAAAACAGATGTTGAATACCCAGAAGAAATGCTTCAAAACCTTGGAAACAACTAGGCCTTTTCAGTAACATTTCATCTGACGAAAGTAAGCAGGTAAACCTAAAGACTTGGTTTGGTTGCTCTGGAAATTATGAGGTGCAATACGTAAGTAGAAAGTATCATCTTCAGAATTCATTCTCTATGGAAGTCATCCTACTAGCTTTCAGGATACAAAATCAGGATTAATTCTTTTCTTTTCGTACTTTATGAGGTTCTTTGCACAAAGAGATTGTCTCATTTGTACTGCAAATAAAAGTATTATAGCAGGTAGTGCCTATGGGGAGATGCTCTACAACAAAGTGAAACAACTAACTTATGTCCATTATCCTGAGTAGCCTTAAGAGCCTTAGACTGACACAGAAGAAAACTACTTTACTCCAGCTTATCTCCTCAGCTGTCAGTACTATATACTGCACTGTAGAGGCTCCTAAAGGATATTCGTGACATAAACCTCCTTTAGAGAATTTTTTTCCTAAGTTAGTAATTGCTTTGCTAAATCATGAGGATTTACAGCATGTAGCCTATGGAATTTTAGCCCATCAGTGAGCACAGAAGCTGGTATTAACAGATCCTGTTTTCCTTTTGTATATTGTATATCAACACAATTTTACTAACAACATTGGGGGGGGTGCTTATCATTATTTCTAATTTTCAACCAATCATCTTTCAGTTCAGTTCAAAATTGATTGGGGAAAAAACACTTAAAACTCAACAAGGAGGAATTCACAGCTTGCCATTTTGCCTTCCAATGTCTCTCCTCCGTAAATGTAGCAGTTTCAAGTTTACTCCTGCAGCCTTCAGAGACAAAGATTTACACAAGATTTTAATAATGCCTGCCTCACTTTTATTTTTCTCCAGATTTTTAGATCCTTCTTCAGAGAAGAAACTTGCTTTTCAACTTTTCCTCTGTTCTTTTCACTATCCCTTCAGCCTGAGAAGCTCCTCCTTATGTTAAGTTTTGGTGTAAATATTTGTTACTATGTAACAGCCACTCATTGGATGCTAATACTCTGCCAGTTTTATGAAAAACATTTTCAACCAAGCCCTTACCATAAAATCAACTGCCTTCTCCATATTCAAAGTTTCCGTTTGAAACAGTATCTTTAAAATAAAATTATACTCACAACTAGACAGACTTCCCGGCTAAACAAGCTGTTTCTCCTCTATAATCTCTTCCAGGTGGAGTTATTGTTTTTCCTACTCTCTACCCCTCTACAGGCATACCACAAAATTCTCCTGCATTGCTTCATTTATTTGTCATTCAGTGTAGGTCGTGTAGCATGAAGCTATCAGCCCTGCCTCCATCCAGGACTCACTGGAAATGATTGCTGATCTGCTGGGCTGTATAGAAATACCTCATGCTATAAAAGCATAATCTGATTCCAATACCCTCTTCTTCATTAAAGCTACATTAAACTCATAAAAGCACTGGTTTCAATAGACACTAGGATCCCAGCATAATAAAAAAATATTCCTAATTTCTCTATTCTCAGATTGTCTACCTTAGAGCTACAGTGAAGTTTAGAAGTATCATTGTGTTCCTTCAGATCAAATAAACACTGAAACAGTAAATCTATTATTCTACATTTAATTTGTGGATTTTATTTCAAGCCCTGTGTTGGGGTTTACAGTCCCAAATGGTGGTTGCTGTTATTGTATATTTGGATATTGCTAGACTTTGCAGGGACTAAGAATGAAAAATAAAACACTTTTAATAACGGAAGTGTTCTCAGTACTAAGACTCAGGTTTCATTACCTTTAAAATTAAAAATAATAAAAAAACACTTCAAGATGAGTTAGAATTCTTTGAAGCAGACTATGATCTGTTAATTTTCCAACTATACAGCTAAAATAGAGCAATCAAGGAATAATACACTCCAGACAGTGCATGTTGCTATGATTACTCCATGCCTCAGGTAGTATTATAAAATTTAAAGTCAGTGAACTTGAACCACCCAAGAAGAATAATAATTACTCCATCAGCATTCCCTGGGAAGTCAGCACACTGTCATGGAGAAATTAAAGCAGGCATGTATGCACTCAGTTCTAGGCAGCTTAGGAAACACCACTTTTGGTTTGTTTGTTTGGACAATTTTTGGTGAAGGGGGATCATAAAACACACATTTGCATAGAACAAGCCATTGGTGAAACACAGTGGTTTCAAATTATCTGAAGGAAGGAAGGAAGGAAGGAAGGAAGGAAGGAAGGAAGGAAGGAAGGAAGGAAGGAAGGAAGGAAGGAAGGAAGGAAGGAAGGAAGGAAGGAAGGAAGGAAGGAAGGAAGGAAGGAAGGAAGGAAGGAAGGAAGGAAGGAAGGAAGGAAGGAAGGAAGGAAGGAAGGGAGGGAGGGAGGGAGGGAGGATGGATCAGTAAGACCTTGAGTGTCCAGAATGGAATTTCTAATGCGAGAGAACAACTCCAGTGTACCTCAACTGTGAGCTAATCAGTCTCCAACAGAGTAAGTCCTAGTCTGACTCAGAGTTTTAGGAGAACTCTCTCAGCAGTGCACCTGAATTCTTGCTTCATCTTGAGCAGAAAAAAGGCCTTTTCCATTCTTTTCAAGGATACATTTCGAAAATCTCTGTAATACAACATTTAATTTTTTTTTCTTTCAAATTGTACTATTTTCCCAAGAAACAGTTTTCTTGTTTTCCAGAAAACCCTATGAAGCACTATAGTATCCATAGAAAACAAAACAAAGAAACAAACAAAACAAAAAAACTAAGAAGTTTCATATATATTCAGTGCATTAATTTCTAAAAAGAGTATCAATTTTGCATGCAGATCTGGCTAAAGGCCATGTGATTAAACTTGTTTCTCACCATACTAGTGACCTCCTAAACTTCTAGAGAAAAGAAGGTTGAGAATCAGGGTTTGCTAGAAAAGCTTTGTGTTACCTTAAGGTACAGGCCTCAAAAAGGCACTGAAAGTTTTGACTTTCTTGTTGGATGGCTATGACATCTGTCTTTGAGTATGTGTAACAAAGGTATGGAAGTATTCTTGAAGAGTTAACACTTGAGAGATCTCTAGGTTTCCATTCCGAGTTGTTTTGCTCACCGTTTTCTGTATTGTGAATAGCAATGCTGATGTTTATCCCATTACGTGCGCACAATGGTTGTGATATAAAAATGTGTTTATGATTAAATTTTCTTAGCTGAAGCAAGTACACATATACAAGATGGCTACTGTCATCTTAACCATATTAGCCCCAAGATACTTTTTATCTACCATAATCACAAAAGTATAGTTTGCTATGAGGTTCAACAAAGCATGTGTGTATTTATTTTGCAGCCTTACTTGAGTGTTTTGTTCCATAACACACAGAATAAGCAGGCGTTTTTAAAACCCAAGTAAGGCAGTTCTGTCCAGAAAACTTCGGACAGAAAAAAAAGATATAATAACAAATTAGCATATTCTAAAACTCAAATATAACTCTTTACACCATAGTCAAGATTTCAGAGACTGAATTTGTGCCCCCCGCTCCTCGTCAGAGGATACAGAGTGGGATTCAGTTAGCCCTTAGTGCCAGTAAGGGTGCCCTAGGGTGTTTCATTTGCTCAACATGTTTCTAAGGGACTATGGAGTATAGAAAAGATCCATTCCTTTCTGAAGCTGAAGGTGGACACAAGACAAATTACCCAATAGGACCTCCAATGGCAATAAACATTCATGTTTGTGGTATTAGGCCATGCTTGCCTTCAAAGCTTTTATTTCCAGTTCTCTGCTTTGACTCTTAGACCTTAGTTCATCCATAAGACCATAAAACATATGTGTCTTTGTTTCCTCTTAAAGCCATGACATTGCAGTCACAGTCACCAAAGGGACAATTAGAGGAGAAGGGTATGTTGGTAGGATAGAAAGAAGCAGATACAACAAAGCTTAGAAAACTCCTGTTGACACCCCAAGTCATCTCCTCCTTCTACATTGTTCTGAGCACTTCCAAATATTCTCACTCAGGCTTATTTCTCAACAGGTTAGGGGCAGAACAGGAGAGAATTCATGTGCAAGTACAGGAGCAAATACAAAAGGAAAGAGTCAAAGTAGCTCTTGACAGTATTGAGTACGAATATGTTGGACCAGAAATAGTGCAACAAATATAACAGCAAAAATACTAGACAGTTCTCATTTATCAGAACCTGTCAATTAAATAAAAAGACAGAAAAATAAGAGTGACCCCTGAAAATCTACATATTCATTGTGGGTTAATGAAAGTTTAATAGTGGGATTGCTGAATTAAACTTAATCATCAAGTGCCAAAACCTATCTGGGCCCGGCCAGGATTGTCAGCATTACTTGATCTTGTGTTTTCCTTGGCACAGCCTGCAGTTTCCTTCACTTCTATCTGGAATTATTTTGCACATGAGGACCCACAAATAGAACAAAACAAAATAAATCAACTAGATGTTGGCATAAAAATAAATATTGGTCATCTTAATATTTAATTAAATTTGCAACTTAACACGTGAAGAATCATTACCTTGCAGTGATTAAAGGCAGTTCATCAGTAGGCAACTAACTACACTGCTTGCATAAAGGGTTCTGGTTTACATACTCCTGGAGTACAATATCATAACATTAACTCTTTACTGAGCTTACTTCTCAAGCTTTCAGGGTTTCTCTTTCCAAATTAAATGGAATAATTTCCTAGAGCTGTTCAACTATTTCAACATGAGTGATATTTTTCCAACTACAAATAAGGTAAGTCTTCAGATGGCAGTGCAAAAATACCTAAGGTTGTTCTGGAACCAGCCATTAATATGGCCATATCTGGCCCATTTAACATCCCAGCTAATGTCAATGGGCACAGTTCAGGATTAACACAGCTCTTTTTCTTCCAGACCCTGTCTCACAACTCTGCACAACACAGTGCTTTACTGAATGGAAATACCATTATGTTCACATTGCTTTTGTGCATCTCTTAACACATCATTGCATTACTCTGGGCAATTACTCACAAACTAAACCATAAAATACCTGGAGTCATAAAATCATTTAGTTTGGAAAACACCCTTAAGATCGTCGAGTTCAATCATTAAACTAACACTGCCAAGTTCACCACTAAACCATGTCCCTATACATAATGTCTGCCTATCTTTTAATATTGCAGGGATGGTAACTCAACTACGTCCCCCAGCAGCCTGTTCCAAACAACTCTTTCGGTGAACAAACTAAGATGGAATTGATACCTTCTCTCATGCGACTTGAGGCCATTTCCTCTCATCCTATCAGTTGTTACCTGGGAGAAAAGATTGACAACCACCTTCCTACAACTTCCTTTTAGGTAGTTGTAAACAGTGATAAGGTCTCCTCTCAGCCTCTGTTTCTCCAGACTGAGCAACCACAGTTCTCTCAGCCACTCCTGATAAGATTTGTTCTTCAGACCCTCCACCAGCTTTGTTGCCTTGCTTTGCACACACGTCAGCAGCTCAATGTCTTTTCATGTAGTGAGGGGTTCAAAGCTGATCACAGTATTCAAGGTGCAGCTTACCAGTGTCCAGTACAGGAGCACAATAACTCCTCTGGTCCTGCTGGCCACACTATTTCTGATAGTGGCCAGAATGCTGTTGTCCTTCCTGGGCTCCCAAATGGCTCAGATTCAGCCAGATGTCAATCAACACCCCAGATCCTTTTCCACCAGGAAGTTTTCCAGCCACTCTTTCCCCAAGCCTGTATCGTTGCATGGGGTGGTTGTGACCCAAGTGCAGGACCTGACACTTAGCCTTGTTGAATCTCATACAATTGGCCTCAGCCCATTGATCAAGCCTGTCCAGATCCTTCTGCTGAGCCTTCCTACCCTAAGATAAACACTTCCACCCAGCTTGGTGCCATCTGTAAAATTACTGAGGATGCACTCAAACCCCTCATCCAGATCATTGATAAAGAAGAGGAGGCTGAGGGGAGACCTCATTGCTCTTTACAACTACCTAAAAGGAAGTTGTGGAGAGGAGGGAGCTGGCCTCTTCTCACAAGTGACAGGGAACAGGACAAGAGGGAATGGCCTCAAGCTCTGCCAGGGGAGGTTCAGGCTGAACATTAGGAAAAAAATGTTCACGGAAAGGTTCATTGGGCACTGAAACAGGCTGCCCAGGGAGGTGGTTGAGTCACCTTCCTCAGAGGTGTTTAAGGGACGGGTGGACAAGGCGCTGAGGGGCATGTTTTAGTGTTTGATAGGAATGATTGGACTCGATGATCCGATGGGTCTTTTCCAACCTGGTGATTCTCTGATTCTATATTAAAATGAATACTTTGGCTAGTTAGTCCTTTTCTGAAATAATATTGTTTTCTTTCACAAGACTTCTAAAAAAGGGGATGGTTTAACAAACAGCAGTACTCAAAAGAATGAAATTCAAAGCTGTCACAAATAAGCCAATTACCATGAAATAATATCACAAGAGAAGTTAACATTATGCACAAGTAAATAAGGAACTATCTTCAGTTGCCCACAAGCATGCTTATCAGAAAATACACAGCAGCTATGTTATGGGCAAGTTCAAATGAATGTTTACATCTTTCCTGTACAATCATATTCTCTAATACCATCCAAATGCATGAACTACAAAAAGACTAATGATGTAATTGCAGCAATGCTATATCCAAATTGTATTTCATCCTAGGAGACCCTTATCTGTTACTGATGATCTGTTGAGAAAAGCTGTCATTACTAGCATGATAGTTTTATCAGAAGGAACGACACAAAGGGACATTCAGTACTGCAGAGCCTTCCATTGAATGGTTAGAAATAACTGAAGTTTCAAGGGTTTTCTGAGAAGGATGACCAAATGGGAATTCTGATGCAAGCACTGAACTGACAAATGCACTATACAGAAATGTCCTCAGCTTACCCCTCATCATATTAGGTACTCTGGTTTGACAAGTAGAAATAGCTGGATTATTCTTACACCATCTGACTCGCTGTTTTTGTCGTAAGACTCAAACACCAGGTTCAGTTACCACAGTTCAATACAGTGCCTCAGCTGAGCTGCAGGAGCAAGCCAGGAACAAATTTCAAACTCCATCTTGTAACAGCTAAAATGTGTTTGCTAGAACATCTTTCATTGCAATCTGAGAGCATTTTTTACTTTGCATTTGCAATGAGCTAAAAGCACTCCCCAAAATGGTTATCACCATTCAGCTGATGCATTATACAAGCAACTGCAACTCTATCCATCCTGAGTCCTGGAAGCTTCCAGACACAAGCTGTCACTCAACTGTTTGCAAAAACTCCAGCACGCTCTCATTACTGAACTTGAAGGATACAAGTAAGGAAGATTAAAAAGATCAGACAAGACCAGAGGAATGATCAATGAGTATGTAAAGCAAAAGTGTATTCAGACTATAGGAGAACATACATGTAGTTCTCGTACAGTAATATCCCAAGGAAAATCCCACTTTCCCATCTCAGATTAAGTATGACAAAATAGTGGCAATACCTTTGAGCTTTGTGTATAAAGGTATTTCCTCTTAAAAGAATATAGAGTTAGACAGATATTAGAGAGAGTGGAGAACCAAGTCTTCTAGTACTCACTGCCAGTCCTGTCAATGGCCTGCTGTTCAATCCTTGCTCACACTTGGGGAAAACACAGAAATAATACAAATTGCATGTCTGTAACTGGTGTGAGCCAGCCAATTTACAACTGGATAAATTCCTAATCATCCCATCAGTTATGTGGTATGAATTGGAATTTGTGGTGATTTAACTAGGGGAGAGTACAAAAGAGAGCCAAGATCTATCCCCAGTGAAGCCATTGGGAAAAAAGAATTCAATCCTGAATCTTGTGAAAGAGGAGTATATGCTATACTGAAAGAGCAGAGGGGAGAGTATGCTTTTTAAAAAATGAAAAACCAAAAAAAATTAAAAATCCATGAAAACTATTATTTATCATTCAATTAATCCTAGTTTATCAGCTGGCCTCTTACATGGGTGTTATGGGCTGCATAGCTTCTTTCAGTATGTATAAGGCACCTGTCATTTTCTCCCAGTGCTTGCAATTCAGGAAAGACTATAAAGGAAAACACTGCTTTTCCAAAATTCTCAAAATATTTATCAAAACATAAATCTTAATGTAAATGTTTCCAACCCTTCAACCATTTCCAGAAGCAAAAATTACCACACTTCACGTAAAGTTCAATACTTTGGCTCCATGGCTGCAGCGGAAGAGCCATTCTCTCAGCATACCAAAAGCCAGAAAAGCCTAAATTGTCTGAAATGAGTAACAAACCAGTTTTCACACTTTATTCTCTCTTAGAGTTGAGGAGGGATTCAGAAAGTATCCTGGGCATCACAACGGAGCAGTGTGGAAGCAGAAAGTACACAGTGAAGCAGGAATGATGCTGTTTCCACAGCTGTGCTCTCTCCATCCCTAGAGTGTTTTATCTCGTCTTCTCTCTCAACCACCGCCCTTCATTTCCTCATTGGAGACCGTGTGCCAGGTGAAATCTCTTGAGGCAGGAAGCCACGTGGGTACAAATTAGCTAGAGAGGACCACATATAGAGCACCAGCAGGTTGAAGCAAAGTATAAAGAACCAGGCTGCAATGATGCACACAGGTAGGCAGGCAATAGCCCCTCTCTTTCCAGGGAAACGAGCAAAACAAAGGAAATGAAACTGGATGGGCCTCAGTGGCTACAAAGATAACGAAGATCACAGAGGTGTAGGCATGAAAGTTTTACAACAATAATCATAGATTTATTTTTGTCTTCCCTTTTAACTGTTCTGTTCCTGTCTATATCACAGTTGCTCATCTTTCTCCCTTCTGCTGAAGCATAAAATAGGGGACATATCTTTATTGAGACATAGTATGGCTACCCATCTTCCAAAACAAATCACAAGGCAGATGAAGCTCAGATCTGTTTGTTCCCATCAACACAGATGCTTTTTCACCTACCCTAGTAACATTTGGTTTTATTTTCAAAAGTGCAGAAGAGCTTATTGAGCATGGAAGGATGCTGTGCTTTAAATTAACATGTCAGATTATTTCACTGCATGGAAAACAATATGACTTGGGAAGGAAATGGAGTGAGCTGTTTGCAAACAGTTGGAATTTAAATGCAGAATTAAGAAGAGAAGCGCTAGTATTTAAAACTGACTAGAGCGCATGAGGTAAGCCAGTCTCCAATACTTTCATGTTTTCCATTACATTTCCATTAGTCCAAGTTCTCGATTTTTAGCTCTGTCCCCAAATCAAGGTCATGACTGTTTACATCCAGACAAGCTTGATGCCTCTATTTTGACTAAGATTTTTACCAAGTTATTAAATTTACACGCAGGATTTGTACAAATTTTCAACGAAGTCTACTTTAGACATTGGTGTCATATCAATTAAGTTGTCTGCATATCCAAAAAGCCCTTTAGAACATTTGGCTAATAAAACCACTGGCCACAAAGATATTCCTACAACACAACAGTGCTAACTAGAATAGTTCTGCAGAGTATTCTTTGACACAATTCTACCATAATAGGTATTATAAATATGGTATAAATTCTCCCTAGCATTGTCTCCAAAAATATATCACAATTAATCCAGAGTTTCTGCATTACAAGCACAAGAACACTTATTTTTCTTAACTACCAAGAACGGAGACTGAGATGGACAACAGTAAAATAAGAGTAAAAAGAAAAATATTTTTCCCAGGGGTAAAGTAATTCTTT
The DNA here is from genome assembly GCA_033459285.1 of Clamator glandarius. NCBI lineage: Eukaryota > Metazoa > Chordata > Aves > Cuculiformes > Cuculidae > Clamator > Clamator glandarius. The sequence continues at coordinate 68,833 of JAUNZM010000058.1, forward strand.
TGTGCATTAGACAGGCATTTTAAATGAAACAAGAAAGGGACCTTAAGAATGATCATAGTCGCCTGGAGATACAAAATGCTGAAATGCACATTGGTCCTTCTTGGGAGATATTTTAGGAAACTGGTGTCTCCAATACGCTGTCCTCTAGTCATTATGCATGTGGGTACAAACTGCACATGCATCAATGATAAATTAAGAAATCAACTGAGAAAATCCCTCACCTTTCTTTTCCCCCATTGTTTTCTTACATGTTACACAACTGTAAAGTTGCAAGTCTTTTGCTGTAATGAATTTCATTTAAATGCTGGTTTGAAACCATTTAGCTGTACTATCATCATCTTGCAATTATTCTGCTTAATCCTTACTATGTTAACTAACCACAGCTGTTTCCCTTGGCTCATCAGTGATTCCTTCTGAACTCGTGTTCTTCTTCAGAGGACCTGAACTCTTCCTGGAAGACAGTGAAGATTTTTCATTTATCATGTTTCTCTCCAAGAATCTGTAGCTGTTGATAAGTATCAGAGTACTTGACTGCTTTCGAACACCACATGTTCCTGCTCTCTGCTCTGAAATTACGTGTTTTTCTAAACCAAAACTTTATTTCATCAAGTATAATTTCAATTCAAAAACATGACCTAAACTGACAAACATTACACTGCAAAGTATTCTATACCTTCCCATAGCATCTTTCAGATCAGGATCTCAGACCTTAGCATTTAAGTTTACTTGAACTTATGCCTTCTGTGAAGGAAACAACTTAAAGCTGAAGAAGTGAAGAAAGAAAACATTTACTGTCCATGAGACACCTGCAGCTTGAAAGAGATCTTTGTGAGACTCTGATAATTCTGAAAAAAAAAAAAAATTAAATGTATATTCCTGAACTTGCAGTATTTAGCAAGACTATTTAGTTCCCAAGATGATCCTTTCTTTTGATCACACACACCCTGGTTTCAGCTCAGAAATAGTCAATGCCCAGCTTAAGAAAAGGAATTCTTAAAAAGAATTTGTAAAAGAAATACATCGTTTGCACTCTTACTTGTTTGTCTCTTTGGCTTATCAAAGTTAGAAAAGGCATAGTTCAGACTGAAAAGTAAGAAAAAAAATTAAAGAACTATTTGCAGTCATCCACGTCAATAGCACACAGGCTTCTTTCACCTTAGACCCTTGATATGCTTATAAATTTATATACCCCCCCCCAAAAAAGTACAGTTCAAGTCATTTTTTAATTCAGCAGCATGCGCTGAGCATAAACCCCTATCCTCACCTGCAGTTAAGTCTATCATTAGCTGTTCCCAAGGAAATAGAGGTTTCACACATAATGGCAAAGTTATGAAAATCATTGACACAAGATAGTGACTACTAAAAGTGTGTATAGGTCTAAAAAGAGACTGACAAGTACATGGCAGATAGATACACCGAGGTGAAGAGAGTGGGGGTGGGAGCAAATTAAACACGCAATTTCTGCCTCAAGAAGTCCCTGTGCCCCAAACCATTGGCAGCTGGGACTTTTCTCAGAGCGGTGGTCACTGTATGACTCCTCTAACCTTATCTTCTTTACTAGGCGTTTGCTTTAAGCTATTGTTCAAGATGGGAGTGACCTAATTCAGCCTTTCTTCTGTGATGCTCATTGGCTTTTTTTTGTACACAAAGTATAAAATGGACTTTAAAACAATAAGTACTGGAACAGATGCTTATGTCATGGGCTGGTTCTTTCCCCTCCCCAAGACTTATCATTTCTGTAGATCAAATGTGATACCCTCTAAACCCAGACCCTTTTCAGTTTCTGGGCTTTCTTTCCTTAGAAGGAGCTAAGTGGGTGGTCAAGCCCTGGATCTGCCTTGATTGCATAACTGTCTTTAAATGTTGACCGAGATATGGCTTATCTCTTACTATTCTTCTAGTTTGCTTTTCTTACAGGTCAATGTTTAACTAAACAAATAGCCCAATAATCATCCCAACGGTCATGTCAACATAATGTATTCATTAACTATTTTAGCAGCCCCTCATCCATCACTGTGCATACTAGAGCTTGACCTGGACATGGAAGCCACTGTCTTTACGGACAAGCATCTGTTTGGTGTTATGTTCATTCAATTGACTAAGCTTGAAGTAATGATAAGCACAGCTGGGTTTATTTAAATGTGGAAGAGTATGGTCTAAAACACACTTTAAATACATAGATTAGAGTCTTCATTTTTAACAAGAAGTGCAATTAACTACTGAAACAGCTGCCATGATGATGTTTTAAAATGTTTTCCAGTGATTTGACATTTACTTGCCCTGCAGTTCTTGATTCAAACACTTCAGTGTTTATGCATTTTCAAGCAGCAGTGGTAACCATACTTGATCTCAAAAATAATACATCTTATTATGGATATATTTTTTTACAGCAAACTCCCTCTTCGCTACCTGTCAAGTTTAATAAGACAACTGCAGTGCTGGGAAAAATTCCTTAAGTAATGATGGGGGCTTTTGAACTGTTTATATTTTCCTTGCATCATGGAGTTGTCTGTAACTGCTGTTGTCAAATGCAGTTTTGAAACAGTTAAGATGAAAAGCCACATTTTCTTACTTTTACTGTAAGTGATTTTGCAGCTGCAACTCTCTTCAATACTAGCTCTTAAATTTTTGCATTAGGAGGCAAATCATCCTTCTTCAGCAAAGGGAGTTCTTCAGGTACAGCAAAACTAGAACTATCACTGAACTGAATTGGGAGAGCTCAGGGACATAAGTACATACCCCAAGGGCTGGTTTCATCAAGGCATCCAAGTCTCAAGGGAAGAGACAAGTCATGTACTAGCAAGCAGAAAAATTTGAAGAGCAAGAGTTAAAAATCACAAAGAGTATAATCATTTTCATCTCTACAATTTACAAGAAAGAACTTCATCTTTTCTTACCTTCTTTGCTTACCTCTTCCTTCCTACAAGTGTTTCAAGTCCATCTTACATCCATAAGGTGCGTGGAAGACTATACAGTTCGGTGATTCTTTGGCTGATGTGATACGGGGCTAGTGGGACTAACAATCGATGACATTTAAATTAATCTCAAACTATTGCTTATATACCAAATTAATAGTTCAGCTGGAGGAAAACAGGACCACTATGTTTTACCATTCAGATTAGGAGAAAGCTTGTTATTGAACAGTGAATTAAATGTTTTTCTGCTTCTACTGTAAAATGCTGAGGTCAAGTCAAAGACTTCAGTCCTTGCTACTGTCATGGCAAAACCTTTTATAAACTCCAAATTGATCTTCAAATACTTTTTTTGGACTTTCTTATCCGGACCTTTTTTATGCAAGAACTAAACAACTAACCAGCTACCTCCATGCCTCTCTTTCCTGCCCCATAGTAGCACATTACATGTAGACTGCAGATAACATTCATCTTTAAGTTACAATTCATATACCTGACCTTGTTATGGTTTAACACCAACTAGCAACTAAGCACCATGCAGCCACTCACTTGAGTTACACAGGTAACTATAAGTAACAGTTGTATTTGAGTTAAACAGTGTCATGGTTTAGCCCTGACACAGCTTGATCAGCAGCTAAATGTGAGCAGATGTCATCCCAGTCCCCACCCACCCAAGAAAAAGAAAAAGGGAAACAAGAGAAAGAGACTTGTGGGTTGGAAACTAAAAATAAGACAGATTTAATGAAAGATAATAATCAAGAAAATACTATTAACAAGAATATAATAAAATACATACAAATACAGATGCTGCAGAGCAGGCACAGATTAAAAGTCTGGGGCTGGACTCGGGAACTGCATTCAAGAATGCAAGGATCCAGGATCAGGGGCAAAAAGAGAAATGAGGTCCTCACTAGACACCAGCCATCAGAGAAAAGAGCATGATCCTCACGATCCCTCAGTTTTATACCGAGTGTGACATATATGGAATTGAATACTCTGTTGGTCTGTTTTGGGTCACCTGTCTTGTCCTCTTCTCCCTGCAGGTGCAATCATTTTTCGCACCTTTCACTCACGGCATTCCACCAACTCAGAGATTACCTTGGTTTCCATAGAAATAGTATGAGCATTGGCCTGTCTGCATACCACTGCCTCATGTTATCACTTCAACAGAGAAATACTGTCTGAAAAACATGCTTAACTTTCAGAAAATTAAATTACATAGATGAGGCTTAGCTGGAAAGTTAGAAAACTGGTTCTACTTAACTCAAACCAGTACAAATGCTTGGGTAAGTAAGACACTTATCAAAGTACAGTATGCAAAGGAATCCTAACACAAAGACTGTTTACTTACTTTCTACTGTTAAATATATCATATTTCTCTAAAACAATGAAAATACAAATATTCCAGAGTCTCCATAGCTGTAAATACTTAATAGAATAGGCTCTAAAGTGCAATCTAATTCAATGGTAGATATTCCAAAATATTAATATATTGAAAAACATGTTTATAGTTATTCTGTAATGTTCCACAGATAATAAATGTGATTTGTTTCTGTATTTTATTAAATCTTAAATATTTAATTTAATAACTTATATATAAATTAATTTATAGCATTGTGTTTCTTTTCTTATATACAATACATATTTGTAATTATTTGTTTATTATAAAACATATTTTATTAAATTAATTACAGTCAGTACAAAAGTAATCGTAAAATTATGAAGGATAAAAGATACAATAGAATTAACTGCCACAACATATTTGGAAGGAAATCATGTGAAAACTCATGTTAAGTACAGTGTGCTTCGTGGGTTGACAAAGAAATCCAGATCCGACAGAGGGGAAGCACATACCTGGGGCCCAATGCTCAGCTAGGGTAAACTAGCAGCGCTATTTTGAAGGAATGAACCCATAACAGATTGTCTTGCCTCACAGTTTGTGCAACATAAGCACCAAATTAAATTGAGCCAGCTTAGTGTCAAGCCAATTAAATAAATTACCACATTCATGAAGGATGAGCAACAGGTGCCATGAGAAGCATGAGATCAGACATACAGGAGAACAGAAAGAGAGTCAGTTTATGAGATAGGGAATGCCAGAGAGCATCCACTGAGCTTAGCTGAATTTGGAGACTGTTCAGCATCTAGCAGGAATATCTGCTACTTTAAAGAATAATAGAGATGTCAAAGAAATAGAAAAGTAAAGACCAGAAATAAACCTGGAGAGACTGAGTCAAAGGGCCCCTCGGTACAAGAAGGACATTGAGGCTCTGGAGCACGTCCAGAAAAAAGCAATGAAGCTGGTGAAGGGTCTGGAGCACAAGTCTTACAAGGAGCAGCCAAGCATATTGGGGCTGTTTAGTCTGGAGGAGTCTGAGGGCAGATCTTATTGCCCTCTACAACTACCTGAAAGGAGGTTGCAGCAAGGAGGGTGCCGGTGTCTTCACCCAAATAACAAGTGACAGGACAAGAGGAAATGGCCTCAAGTTGTGCCAGGGGAGGTTTAGACTGAAATTAGGAAATGTTACTTCACCAAAAGGGTTGTCAAGCATTAGAACAGGCTGCCCAGGGAAACAGTTGAGTCCCCATCCCTGAAGGTGTTGAAAAAACACACAGACATAACACTTCAGGACATGGTTTAGTAGGTAAGGTGGTGGTGGGCTGATGGTTGGACTTGATGATCTTAACAGTCTTTTCTACCTTGATGATTCTATAATTCTGTGATTATATAAAGAGATTAACTAATAAAGAAGCAAATAAAGTACAGTGGGAAAGAAGGAAGGAAATGAGAAGAGGCTGAAGAGAGAAAATTATGGCCAGAAAAGTGATAATCAGAAAACACTGGCAAAGAGTGGGGAGTTAAAGGAGATAGATAGATAGATAGATACACAGAGAGAGAGATAGAGTGAGTGAGCCAAATTTTGTGGGGAGAAGTGAAAAAAAAACCCAAACTCAGAATGTAGGGAGAGAAGCTACACAAAATAGGAGAGAAAACCAGTGTAAGCAAAGTGCTAGTGAGGAAAAAAAGGAAATGTATAAATATGGGTGGAGGCCTGGAGGAAAGCCCAGTTGTCAGAGCTGCAAAAGAAGAGAGCAAGAATGGAAATTTAAAGAAGGGTTAGCACAATAACAAAGTAAAATTAGAGAGAGAATCTGAGACAGTTCAGTGAAAACATTCATTTACTTCAGAGATAGAGCTGTGCTATGTAAATTTGTCCTTTTTTATGGAAAAGTATTTTCCTCTATACAGCCAAAAGAGGAACAGCTTGGCACAGCAAAAGAAGTGGAGCAGCACTGTCTAATTTGTTATTCAACCACAAATTTAATAGTGATAATAGTTTTCTGATTACCAGCTCCTTACTAGCCATCTCTCTTCTTGTGAGTCTGACCTATATTTTTTAACCTGCTGCAACAGATTCAGTCCTGACCAAAGCTCATATGGCAACATCTCCAATCTTTTTGCCTAAACAGTACCCTCCATCAAAGTGAGCACCTCAACCTTTTGTGCCATGGCTAGTTCCTGTGTTAGCACACTGGACACTGGACCAGTGGAGACAGGGATGAGATGATACTCAACCGGAGCTGCAGTGCCGCCAGCTGCAGGAAACAAGCACACCAGAGTCACCACGCACAGCTTTGCAGGGCTGTGGGAGAAGAAACCTCCCCACTAGAGAGAAACACAGCAATGGTTGAATCACAGAATCACTAGGTTGGAAAGGACCCACTGGATTATCAAGTCCAACCGTTCCTATCAATCACTAAACCATGCCCCTCAGCACCTCCTCCACCCATCGTTTAAACACTTCCAGGGAAGGCGACTCAACCACTTCCCTGGGCAGCCTGTTCCAGTGCCCAATGACCCTTTCTGTGAAAGGTTCCTGATGTCAAGCGTGAATCTCCCCTGGTGGAGCTTGAGGCCATTCCCTCTTGTCCTGTCCCCTGTCACTTGGGAGAAGAGGCCAGCACCCTCCTCTCTACAACCTCCTTTCAGGTAGTTATAGAGAGAAACGAGGTCTCCCCTCAGGCTCCTCTTCTCCAGGCTAAACAACCCCAGCTCTCTCAGCCATTCCTCCTAAGACTTGCTCTCCAGCCCCCTCACCAACTTCGTCACTCTTCTCCAGACACGCTCCAGAGCCTCAACATCCTTCTTGTGGTGAGGGGCCCAGAACTGAACACGGTATTCAAGGTGCAGTCTCACCACTGCCAAGTACAGGGGGAGAATAACCTCCCTGGACCTGCTGGTCACGCTGTTTCTGATACAAGCCAGGATGCCATTGGCCTTCTTGGCCACCTGGGCACACTGCTGGCTCATGTTCAGTCGGCTGTCAACCAACACTGCCAGGTCCTTCTCCTCCAGGCAGCTTTCCATCCAGACTTAGAATCATAGAATCATAGAATCATAGAATCACTAGGTTGGAAGAGACCCACTGGATCATCGAGTCCAACCATTCCCACCAATCTCTAAACCATGCCCCTAAGCACCTCATCCACCCTCACCTTAACACCTCCAGGAATGTGAGTCAACCACCTCCCTGGGCAGACTGTTCCAATGCCTAACGATCCTTTCCACAGGGTTGTTGTGCCCCAAGTGCAGGACCTGCCATTTGGCCTTGTTAAATCTCATGCCATTGGTCTCTGCCCAGTGGTCCAGTCCAGCAGAGCCTCCCTACCCTCCATCAGATCCACAGTTCCACCCAGCTTAGTATCATCCACGAACTTGCTAAAGGTGCACTCAATGCCTTCATCCAGGTCATTGATAAAGACATTGAACAGGGCTGGATAGAGCCCTGTTCTGCTGATGGCAGTCTCTCTCAGGGTGACCCTGCCCCAGTTTGGGTGTCCCACAGCCATAGTGCCTCAGGGGTGTGTGCATGTCCCCCTCAGCAGCACTCAACCCTCTTTCCTAAATATATCTGCTGAGGGGCCCATGGGCTCCTCCCACAGTACAAAGTTCTGGTGCACACCTGGGTGCTCGTGCTGGTGCCAAAGATGTTTGAAACTGGTTGTGGCCAGCAGAGGGTGGTCCATGGCCGCCTCCTGCCCACACCATGCCCCGTTAGTGGCCAGCACAGCCCCAGTCAAATGGCCAAACTTAAAAGCAAAAGAAAAATCACATTTCTCTCAAGGGAGGGACCAAGCAAAGGGACAAAAGTCAGGGTGGACTCACAAGCCAGCACCTCCAGTTCAATCATGGTCACCTGGCTCCTGTCGTGTTTTTGGAGGGACTTTCCATAGCCCATGCTCCAAGTCCCCTGAGCAGCTCAGGCTTATCCAGTGATCCCAGTTCATGCCCCGTGGCCTCAGAAGGGGTTGCTATGAGGGCTTGTTAATGTTTTTTGATAATATGGAAACCTGGTAATTAATTACATATTATTAGTATTTATTCTTAAACTAGGATGGAAAGTATTTTGTCATGGCTGGTGTACAATACTCTGAAGCTGCCAGAGTCACATATGATGTCAACTTCTTGGCGAGAGGGATGATTTTGAATGTAGACTCTAAAATGACAATTTTTATTTTAATAATTCATCAGTGTTTTCTTCATGGTCAAGAATGCCTTTTTTGAATGATCACATTGTTGGGATAATTAAAACAATATAAAATAAATAGGATGAATAAATGTGTTTTTCTAACAGAAACCAGCAGTGAAGAAAGAGTACTCTTTTGTGACCAGGTTTCTGCATACAGCAGGGATGTTTATAGCAGTACAGATGGCTTGTGATTCAACCTTAATTTAAGTTTCTGGCTGGAGTGTACTCTGTATCAACGGGAATTATAATTTTAATACCAGTTCTGTATTTAATTCCAAAACTGTTGGAGTTGTGTGTTTGTTTACATATTTTGCTCCAAGACAAAATCTCAATGACAGTAAATAAACACTGTCATGAAATCACTATTTATTTATCAGTTCTAACAGAATTCATTTGGACTGAACTGATTTTCCAAAAGGGTTTTTAAGGGTTTTATGGGTTGGTTTTATTTTGTTTTCTGTTGGTGGTTTTTTTTGCAAGCATTTTAACTTTATTACTGCATTGCTGAAAATGCTGGCTTTGCACTGAATAGTGCTCTCCCTTGTTGTGTCCTTCTCTGTAATAGACTTTTAGTTAGAAAACACAGTTTTAAAGTAAGGATTCCAAGTATTTGCTTATAGTCTTACCTTTTGGGGAAATATTAATGGGGCAGGGCATCCTGTGGAAATTTACTTGTCTCCTTCTGTACAATACACCAATTTAATAGTTTTACTGTACTATCATGTTCTGCTATTTTTATAGACTAATTATTTCACATAGATCCATTATGGGGGTATATACCAAGAAGAAATAAGACCTACTTAAGCTTTAATGACATTACAGATACAAGGGTAGTTGGGGATGACTGAGATATGAAAGCCGGAGATAAGCTTCAGTTAGAAATTTTAACCATCAGAGAGCTGAGGTTTTGCAAGTTCAGGGTGGCAGGCACTTAAGACCAAAACTGGCAGAGAAGTTTGACAAACAGAAGTGTCTCAGAAGAGGAGGAGGCACAATTTTACATGATGAATGAAATGGGGTTTTTCCATGGAAGTACTTTACAGCATGACATGTTGTGGAAAAGAACAGAACTGTTCTGAGGATGAACTAGGAGACTCCATCTTCAGGCCTTTTGATCCTTAATCTCTGCACCCAAATGAGGACTAGGGGATGATCTTGAAATGGACATTTAAAAAGCACTGTTTCAAAGACTTCTGAAAAGGACAGAAAAATAGAAAACTTTCACGGCAGACACAAAATGTAAGCTAAAACTGGAAAAGCAACAAAAAGTATTTTATAAATCAGTGTATTGTTAGTGATAAACTGGCTGTTAATTATGCTCACTTCGCACTTTGTCTTACGTGAGGAAACTTGTTGAAATTCTTGTAGTAATGATAATCAGGGGAAACAGTGCTCTGAAACCTAGGGTCACTGTAGATCTCCAACCCAGAAGAACAAAAAGAACAGGCTTTTTCAAATCAGCTGTGGCACAAAGCTGAGAAGAGGGTTCTCAGATATCTCTCAAAGCAGGACAAATTTAGGCAAGTTATTAGGGTGCATTTCTTTTATTCCAGAAAGTGAGGTAAGCAACTAATAGGATGCTCTTCTACACTTGGTTATAACCAACCATTAAACAGTGAGCATGAATTAGCAAATTCACTAAGACTAAACAATCAAAATGAAGGTTCATGTATCTTAGAAAAAGAGGGAAAGAAAACACAAAGATGAGAATTTAAGGAAGCACATTTCACAGAATCAGTAGGTTGGAAAAGACCTCCAGGTTCATCGCGTCCAATGATTCCTATCAACCACTAAACCATGCCCCTTAGCACCTCATCCATCCATCTTTTAAATACCTCTGGGGATGGTGACTCAACCACCTTCCTGGGCAGCCTCTGCCAGTGCCCAATGAACCTTTCTGTGATATTTTTTTTCTGATGTCCCGCTTGAACCTCCCCTGGCAGAGCTTGAGGCCATTCCCCCTTCCCCTGTCCCCTGTCACCTGGGAGAAGAGGCCAGCTCCCTCCTCTCTACAACCTCCTTTCAGGTAGTTGTAGAGAGCAATAAGGTCTCTCCTCAGCCTCCTCCTCTCAAGGCTAAACAACCTCAGTTCCCTCAGCCACTCCTCAAATAGGTGCCTTCATAGTCCTTCATAGTACCTATGAAGGTACTTTTTCAGTACCTTCATAGATTATTTTATATTTTCCCTGGAAATTAATGTAGGAAAAAGAGGAGTTCAAAAGAGTTGACAATTTCTTAAACAGACAATGCTATCAACTATTGCAACGAGGAAGAAGAAAGAAGATGTACCAGGATCTCTCTAAGCAGATGAAAAGCTCTCTGGTATCCTCAAAAGACAAGAAAACATTTTAATAAGGCCAAATTACTACCAGTATTCATTAACAGCTTAAGCAAAGAGGTCCAGTTCTCAAAATAAAGTGTCTCTTGCTCTTTTCAGTTATGTCAAATGTCATCAGAGGGCATTGTTAGATGAACTATGAAGCAAAGACTACTTATTCATTATTATCTGCTGCGTCACTTCTGTTATAGCTCTGAAGAAGAATTTTCCAGAAATCAGACCTCCTCATTCTCCTTACATACAATGTATCAGACAGACTCCAGAGACTAAAGAAAAAATAATTTATCACATATAAAAATTCCCTGTTTTAAACGTGGCCATCAAGCTTCATGTTCAAACAGAGATAATACCTCTTACAAAGCTAAGTGCTGTTTTCTTAAACCTACTTGAGTAGACAGTGTGGAGACATTGCTGCTTGAGAAAATTATGTAAATGTCTTCCCCAAACACTGCTGACCATAAACCATGTACTTGTACTGAGCTTCTTTCGATGAGGCACAGTGGCTACACTTTAGCAGCAAAAATTCAAGTGCAGGCATGTAAGCCCCATAAACATTTGGTGTAGCTGGGCTAGAAAGGAAAATTCCACCATTTACACTCATCTGAAATCTAGCTGTCTCCCCTATAGTACAGAAGAATAAGGCAGTCACTAAAATAGTACATGTAGGTACTTACTGTCCATTTCTCCAGCTTCAGGAATAAGGCGATTCATATTCTCAAAGAGCTAAATAGCTCTTTTTTTTTAATCTATCTCGTATTGAGGATTTCTTTGCAAGAACAGAAATGAAAAATCTTAATGTACAAGCTATAGAAATAAGCAATTGCAGCACTTCTGTTGAGCTTTCCAATTGGTGATGTTCTGGAACAGTAGCAGTTGGACTGAAAAACTGTTAACAAGTATTTTAAAATACTTCTGCAGGAGTCTCATTGAACCCAATTAGGCCACTTTCATGAGTAAGCTCAGCGAGTAAGAGATTTATGATTGGTACCCAGTGAAATATCTGTCAAAGATTCAATCTCATTTTTAGAGTGTCTGAATATGACTCTCAAAAGTTAAAACACAAAAAATGTTAGTGCAACTATAAAAGAAAGAAAAGTTTCCACAAACTTTTCAAAAGTGAAACTTCTGCTTTTGGAAGAATTGCCAATCCATCACACTGATCGCTGTCATACCATCTTCCCTCAGATATGCCTGTTTGCAGATAACTGCAAGAAAGTTTCAGTTACATTTATATGTGATGGAGTTGCAGCAGAGTGTTGAAGAAAGGTAAAGTTAGAAATATGCATGCATTTTCTTCATGGAAAGCTAGGAAATACCAAAAGCATCTGTCATTTCAATTACAGCAAATGCCAAGCAGCTATTATTACTAAGAACCTTGCTTCAGAGCATATAAAGCTTGATAAATTCCTTGTTTTCTTAAGCTCAGTAAACAATTCCTCAAAATTAAACCCTTTCAGCAGCCCAAGTCAGTATGTGCAATACCAAATGTCCTCACACTGTAAATACAATTTGTGGCAGCACTGACAGAACAGGCAACATTAAAATAGATAATTATTTCATAAAAAAATAGAAGCCTGACTAAGATTTTTGCCCTTATTCTTTTCTTAAAGGGACACCAACACCCTCCCAGCTTCCCTATTCCCATAGCCAAAGCTGGGACTCCATCAGTTCTGGTAAAACTGTTAAAATAAGAAAGTTTTCTGAGTATGTTTTTCCCATTTATGACGCTAGTTATAATATAAAGCTATTGTAATATTACCTTATTTCTATGTTAGTGAATAGATTTATCTCTCTTAAGCACCTTCAAACTGCCAAATACCCAGCACTATAGAGGTGAAACACATAATTGTGACACAAGTAACATTAGACAATGTCAGTCTCCTGCTGCAAAATCCAATTCTGTGGCTGAATGTCAACAAAGTGCAACATTACACAAAGTGCCCACAGCCAGCAGGAGCCTGAGGAACTGCAGGTTATATGGCAAACAGCCCAGATTTGAACCAGTCCTGTACAAACAAACATGAGATGAAGGACTGCAGTGTAGCAGAACAAAACTACTTTTGAGGGAAGGCCCTGCGGTGAGGTTAATTATAATACATGCAAAAGCATAAAACGTGTTAATATCTAATAAATCATTAATGGAAGTAAATAGGGAAAATACGTACTGCCATCTTGTATTAGTTTTTTAAGCTGTGGCTGAAGTATGAAGATTCTCATTAAACAGAATCATTATTGAATGAGCCAATGAACCATGTAATCATGCTTGTTTCCTTGCATGGTGAACCCCTCAACAAAGAAGTGTTCCAGATAAGCCCTCAAACACAGTAAGCAAAGTCTCTACCTGTTCATCAACAGACTATATCCTGTGATTGCATCTCCCTCACGACAGTATTTCATGCATTGCAATGTAGCACTCTTATCAGGTGTGGATTTATTCTTTAAAAACTAAAACAAACAAAAAAAAACAAAGCATAAACCCTAGGTTTATCACCCTGCTAATGTAACTTACCATTTTTGCATACTCTTTCTGAGTCTCCATTACTATCTTATGCATCCCTTTTCTCTCCTATAACATTACGTCCTGAAGCATGACTGTGTGATGTGTTAAGCTAAAGCCTGCATTTCAGAACTAATTTATCCTGAGGTAAGACCTTTGCCTCTCTTCTACAGCCTTTCCTCCAGAGAAAGCTCTCCTGTTGTTTCTTTTATGCAACACAATCTTCTGTTCAAACCAAAAGGCTTTTTACAATTTGGAAGACCAAGGCAAGGTTTCCGGCCTTTCTTCAAGACAGTGTGAGGAGAAGAGAGAACTCCAGTCTTTAAAAAATACTTTTATCTTTACTTAGAGATGTACGAAGGAAATAACATGGTTGATCTGACTGGCATCTTGCCTCTCTTGCCCCTGCTCTGCAGAGGCTGTCTTTGAGCTGCCTGGAGAATTTCAGACATAGACTTACAACACTGTCTCTAAAATTGTGAGCGTCCTTTTTTCTTCCTGTGTTTTTAAAAGCAAGATCAGAATATGCTTTTCTCCATAAATACATTTTCAAGCTACTCTCTACACAAATATAAGCACAAAATACAAATATTTTCCTGATTCCAGATATTTTTTGGCTTTCACCAAAGTTTCCCTGAAGTGACAATTGCTACAGGTATTGGCAATCCAGGCACTGTAAACACCTGGGTATCCTTTCATTCCAAATTAGATAGAGATGTTACAGACTTGTTGGGCATCTAGAAGTGCAATCAGCTTGAGGGATTTCTGACTTTAAGCACTGCTGCTTCTTGTGTTGGGTTCCAAGCTTGATTTGCTTGTTCTCCTAGTATGTCGTACAAGGCTGGTGGACTACGATTAACTTCTTTCGGTTGCTGCTGAACTTTCACCTCCATGTGCTGCTACGGATGTGGAACTGCAATCTCAGCTGCTCTTGCTGTTCTGTCAGCCATTTGGAGAATATATGCATCTTTCCCTTTGCACTAAAGGATCCTGGGAATTTCTTACAACATGCAAGAATGGGCAGAACTCTTATCCAGTATTATATTCCTAAGAAAATTAGCTAACCACAGTTATTTTTACTTTTTTTTTAAAAAAAAAAAATGTAGATACATAAAAAAGAGATCTATTACCTTTCTATTTGCTGGAGCTTCCTTGCATAGTGGTCACAATTCGCTGTTAACAACAGAAAAATGAAGTCAGCTATAGCTTTTTGGTTCTCTTTCAAATCCAAAGAATAAAAAATTTATGATGCTGTTCTGGAATCGGTCCTAAATATACATTCTTGGACTTGTTTTAAAAGAATTCTTTATTCCAAAAATAACTCCATATTCCAAATTTTTTGATTCAATATGTGCTGCTCATATTAAAAGCTTAAGGAGCTTTTAAAAGCTTAAGCTCTGCACATATCCTTTGTTTCAGAAAGGTATTGTGCAGCTTTCATTGTCTCTGTAACAAACAGGTTGATTAAAACAAAACTTGTCAAGGCTAAGTCTTAAAATATGATTCATGGCATAATGACTTTAAAATCAAATTCAGATCCGATATAAGTAGATGCACCACAAAATTTTTTTGTCACAATGACTCACACTAGATTTGAATCTGGCTCTTCGTTAGAAACTGAAATCTTGATACCTCCATTACTGCAACATTGGCCAATTTTGTTTCCTCTGTAACTTTTAGTGGCTTCTGCCTCTGTGTTTTAGAGCTGTCTAAAATTTAGCACAGTGGAAGGGTGCACAATTCTTGAGGCACCAGATTTGGATGAAGACTATCTGGCCTCAACTGGTACAGACTTCCTGTGAGATCTTTGTCTCTGGAGTTATTTCTGTTAAAAAAAAACTGAAAATCTAAGCACTAGGTTCTTCTGCTTTTACTACCTCTGGCTCTGGGGTGCAATCCAGAACTCTACATGGTGTCTATGCTTGTGACAAGGTGTCTGGAAGAGTTACAGGGACTGAAGCATAGGCTTTCACAGTACCTTTCTGAACAGTGGTCCAACTTAAACATCTATGTTAGGAAGCTGGCTTCACAATGCACTCAGCAGAGATAGATATACTTTCATTGTGTTTCCCTCCATTGATTTCAGTTAAATAGCTGAAGTGAGATAGAAAAACATACAACCTGTTGAACTGGCACTCCAAAAGTCTCCCGCCACCTGCAGAAAAGCCAGTCAGAGGTGGACCAGAAGAATTAGTGATGGAGCTTCTCTGGACAATTTCTTCTCTGGTTCATTTGGATTCCAGATCCTGAAATTCTCTGCCCTTCACCAAACCTGTGTTAGGCACCTAAATATATTCTGTCCAAGAGGTCAGCTAACTGCAGATTTTTAAATGCAACTGGTGGAAGAGGCTATGCGGCAGACCCTACTCTCCATAAAGTTGCTGAGTGACTAGCAGTCTCAGCTGTCCACATGTTCAAACTACTTTTTGTCAAAGGAAATGCCTCTGATTTCTGAAGAGCTGAAATTTTTGTGCTGGTTTTGTTTGTGCTGGTAAATAGCCTGATTCTGCAACCTACATACACAGGGCACATACCTACAATAGGGGAGTTCTTATCTCTGCTTCTGAGTTTTATCAACTTCAATACAAAGTTGGGGAGAAAGACTTCACCTTCTGTAAGGTGAATGCCTCAGCCAGCAGGCAACAGAACCAGTGGTCTCCTCATACCTGGTCTGGCCTCATGAATGCTCTGTTTTCTGCTGCACAGGGAAACTCAGGCACCACCTGCTTAAATGGTCCAAGCTAGATAACCTTTCTGAAACAAGTCCTAAATGAGCAATTTTCAGGATGGTAATTGTTTCTCAACAGCTGAAGCTTTTTGCCCAGTCTAAATACAGTAGCATTCAGCTTCTGATATGGATGATCAGCTAACAAGAAACAGCAAATACATTAATGTATGTTCTCAAGTCCTTACATTCATGATGTTACCAATGTTACCAAATACTACTATAAAGCTGTCAAAGGAAATGAGGACAGGCAGCAGCTGACGATGTTTCACATAGAAACAATGAAGGGGAACACATCCCCATACAAAAATATGCCAGTGACACAGGCAGTCTGACTTGTTCCTTCTTCACATGCTCCAGTTCTGTCTGAAAACCTACTTCCTTTAGAGAAGCAGTTTCCCTTTGGCACGCAAAGAACTCCCCTTCAGGCTGCTGGCAAGGACTACTACGAGGTCTGACACAAAATAATGAGACTGCACGTGTAATTTTTTATTCAAAAAATTAAGAAAATCAACTACTTTCATCTTCAAAATAGCTCCCTTCTGAGTTGATATACAGCTGGATACAACGCTGCAAATATTCAAAGCAATTCCACAGATCATTTTCTGAAAGGCTGTTGAGGATTTGCTTTCACATCTTCTACCAA
Organism: Clamator glandarius; assembly: GCA_033459285.1. NCBI lineage: Eukaryota > Metazoa > Chordata > Aves > Cuculiformes > Cuculidae > Clamator > Clamator glandarius. The sequence continues at coordinate 85,482 of JAUNZM010000058.1, forward strand.
CAAATTATGGGTTCCTTTGAACACCAACTTGATCTTCGGGATCTCTTCACCGCAAGCATTAGTCAACAACTGAAAAGTTTCCATCAAGGATTTCTTCAGTTTGACAAGAAACATGATGTCAGCTTGCTATTCACCCTTGCACACAGACATTTTCAAAAAAAGATAAGAAAATATCTATACTTTAATACGCATCCACTCATACCAAGTGATTCAATCAAGTTGAGCTTTGTGTCACTGTGACTTTATAAATATAAACAATACAGAAATATAAATAGTTGTCAATTAGCTATTTTTGGCAAAAGAAATATGTAAGGAATAAACAGGGATTTACAAAAATGTATGTATGTATATAAATGTATATATATGCTATTTTCTATTAGTTTACACAATACACTTTTATACAATATGAGTATTTTAAACTGTAGTAAAATTAATGCTCATGTAAAGCTAAAATGGAAATATCTAGGACTACAACTTTACAAATTCCAACAGATCTTCCCACTATATTAAGCTTATCCACAGCTTAACTATTTTAAGGTGCAACATTTTTAACTTCACATTAAATAATGCACCATGATTGTAACTTAGAAAGCAAAACAGAAATAAAAATGCTACTGAAATACCGTATGAGTGAGTTAACAGTATTGTAAGCACTCTGGCTTCTGGAATTTCCTGAGTTTTGAGTGCTTGAAATTTTGACTTGGCACTGTACCAAAACTAATCATGTCTTTTTTTTTAAAAAAAGGAGAAGAAAAAAACCCACAATATTTTGTTTGGGATTTTTCAATGTGCTTTTGACTTTCTTAGTACATTTTATAAATTGCCTAAGCACAATCTTTTACCTCTTTGTCTAGCATCAGCTAAACAGAGAGAAAAACTTAATAAGGAGGCCTCAGTAAATAATAATCTGTCATATACTTTATTGCAGAGCACAGTGTGCTTCAGTCAGCTAGACCCACTACTTTTCATCTACTTTCTGTCTACTTTTATCTATAGTCCTCATGAATTAGGGCACACCAATCTGCTCTCTAAACCTTAGAGAACCTCCTTGCCCTCATAAAATTAAGACTTATTTAAAATATGCCTTTAAAAAATGTGATATACAGAAGTGGATCTATGTCTGTGTGAGTCAGGACAAGGTATTTATACTTGGCATACTTCCCATTCACTCTTGCTCCTCATCTGTTTAGATGTAAGTTTTTCACAGCAAGGTCTCTGTGCATAGTTCGCATTTATGCTAACATCAAGGCCACTTCAAAGTTTGTCCCTAGACCATAAGCATCAGTCTCCTGAAACACAAACCCTACCAGCTGTCTATCAGATTCTAGAATCAGAGAATGGTTTGGGTTGGAAGGGACCTTAAAGATCATCTCTTTCCAACCCCCCTGCCATAGGCAGGGACACCTCCCACTAGATCAGGCTGCTCAAAGCCTCATCCAACCTGGCCTTGAACACCTCCAGGGATGGGCAGCCACAGCTTCCCTAGGCAACTTGTTCTAGTGCCTCACCCCCCTCATTGTGAAGAAATTCCTCCTTCTGCCTAGTCTAAATCTGCCCATCTCCAACTTGCAGGCATTCCTATACCTTTGTAAAAAGTCCCTCCTCAGCTTTTTTGTATGCCTCATTCTCTGCTGACTTCAGAAATACTGAGAGGAAACACATCCAAGTCTCAAGTAGCGTTGTCTCTTCCTCTGCTTAAAAGAAGGTCCAATGAAGACTGTTATAATGCAAGATGGGGGAAAAAGGGAAAAAAAAAGAAAAAGAAAGAAACTTATAGCCAAAGTAAGAGTGGTCAGGGTGCACCGTTTATGACGTTTATCAGTGTGGATTCAGCTTACATCTTTGTCATGCACTTTACAGAAAGGAGCCCCAGCTTCTGCAGCCCAGCAACATAAACCAAGAAGAGAATCACATTCAGAGGGGAAGCAGGGGGTGATTTTGGTGTCATTTAATTGAAGACACAAAAGCTGTTTGCCCTCTTCTTTAAACAGGTTTTTAGAATTATTAAATGGTTTCTATTGAGCTTCGTGCATATACAGCTCAGACAGACAACCAAAGGAAACCATTATTGTAACTACTGTTTCCAGATACATGTAACACAATTGGCTGAACATCTTCTAAACTGAAATATCAGAGCCTTCTCTACTTGAACATCATCAGACTCCTTACAGCAATACTGGGTGATCCTCAAATGTGCTTTGCTTTACTGACATTGAAGATATAAACCAGTCTAGAAAGTGGTCTTAGAATTGATGTTATTGTGCAAGTCCCACATACAAAAATATGGTATGAAATATAGCTGATGCATGATATAAGAGCAAATAGTAAATGAAAACCAGAAGTTTGCATGTGTTTCCAATCTAAATAATGTCCAGAGGTACCAAAACAAAGGAAAAAGCCAGGCCGAAAAGAAACTTTACAAGCACCACACAAAAGCTATCCTGCATAAAGAGCAATGTACAGCATATGTGCTTCTAAATCTCATCCTATCTTGGGGAATTTAATCATGGATAAGCCTTTTGCTGCCACCTGTACAGAAATCAACATTGCACAGAGTAGTTCAGGACAGTGAAAATAAGCAGGCTACCACAGATGAACAAACAGACATGAATTACACTAGGGATCCAAACTTTTCGGCAGTGTAAGTATTATCCATGTTCCCTCCTGCAGATGACAAATTAATTGCTCCTTACATTCATTTTAACCTGAAATATTAACAATTTTGCCCTTTTTTTATGCAATGTAGAAACTACACATAAGCATAAATGACAGGTACCAGAGAACCAGCTTGTAATAGACTAAAACAGTTGTTTCAAGAGCTTTTGAGAGATTGCTAGTCTGATGAGGATGCTCAATTCCATCTCATGCTGAGGTCACAACCATTTTGTTTATAAAAGCCAGTGTCTTCCTGCACATCTCAGAAACGTGCTGAAGTGCAGCCCTGGAGGACCACTGACATCTGGTGGTCATTTCAGTCCTTCCCAACTATACATGCAGCTCTTGGCAGGCAGCAAGGGCCAGCTGAAGCACAGAGATACCTGAAGTTTGGGGGAAGGAAAACTTCTTCAACAATAGTTAGCCTGTATCATAGCCCACAGTGCTGCTAGTGTAAAGTAAACTGGCACACCTCTGGGAATATAATTTGTCCTAATTAAAACTAAAAAAAGAGGAAGAAAAAAGTAAAATACAAATTAATTTTAAAGAAAGTTAAGTCATATATATTGCATTTTACCATTCCTTTATATGGTATTTCGTACACGGCCTGACAGAAATAACAACCAGGGAAGCATTAAGTTAAAAGCCTTACTCTGTGTTTATTAACTTAGTAGAATTTGTTGGTTACAAGTAAATGCGGAGGAACTGCAATATACAAACAACAAATTCGGTTAAAGCTGCCAGCACATTAATATTATCGTTGAATAAACTTACTCTGGAGATAATAAAGCTTTTCTAAATAGAACACATTTAATTAAACAAGATCTTGAAAACAACTGGGTCATGAAATAGATTTATATACAACTGTTATTTTGACGAATTTAAAAAAAGCATTGTTTCCTAGGTAAGGTTTTCTTATTTCTAAGAAAAAGCAATGAGAATTAGGTCTTATTTTGCTAGAAAACTAAGACAATATTAAATTATAAGCAGGAGTATTCGATAATTTTATCCATATTGACATCTGCTAACATTGAGACAGCCCAGAAGAAACTGCCTCAGTTCCCTCCTGCAAATTTGAGAGCAGATCTCCTTGGTGCTCAAAAGCAACAGTGTGAAGACTACAGCCACCAGCACTGGATCTACAATGTACTTAGGCCTGTTAGTGCCAGTTGTTGATAAGTAAACATTTAACACTATGTTTTGCTTGTTGCAGTTATCTACAGCTTGTAAACAAAGCTCTAAGGCCTTTCAGATATTCATCAAGAATACAAAAATCTTACTAAACTGCCATGAGAATTTCAGTCTTTCCCAGCTGCTTTCTTGCTGCAAAATGACTCAAAGTCTGCTTTCAGGTAAATGGGAGCTCAGTTCAAATCCATTAAAATTCTCACCACATGCTGAGTACTGGGAAGTAATCAGAGTGGTTTCATACACCTTTCTTACATGCTACAGGAGCGCACCTCTGCAAAAAATCTGCAGTACTAATCATTTGTCTCCAAACTGATCTGTATTTTTCACTTAATTACCAATATGTATGACATCTCTTCATAAGCAAACAGATTGCTAAATTAGTTTCACTTTCAATCTAGGCTACCTAACTAGAGTGAAAGACAGTGAACTATTTTAAATTACTTCTACAAAATGCATTGTTTTGCATACATTTTCCAATTGGCTGTGGCACATTGTGGGCAAACATTTCGCAGAGGCACGTGCAATACCTAACATAGCCCAGTAGTGTGCAAAAAATAGCCAGTGCTCAAGAGTGGAAACAAGAAAGGGTACGTGGGACACTAATATGGAAACAACTGTATGAAGACACCCCAATGAAACCAGGAAACTCACACCAAGACAACAGGCTGGCACAAAAATAGTTTCCGTTTTTGTCAAATCGTGATGCTTATTTTGTATTAAGCTTTCATTTAACCATGTCCATGTAGTATACAGTTTTAAAGCGCAAAATTTGCTCCACTTATTTGTGTATATGGGTTTGTTTTCACTGTTTATTCTTTTTTTTTATATTACACTGACAAATTCAAGAAATTTTATTGTACGAACTCAAAAGGGAGCAAAGATCAACCAAGCATTTGCCCAGGGAACTAATCAATAAACATGCAGCTCAACACTGGTTCCAAAAATTTTGGAACAGCAAGGAGAGCCTTGAAGATGAGGAGGGTCATGGGCGAATTTCTGCAACATATGACAACCAGTTTAGGGCCACTGTTGAAGCAGACCCATGCAAAACAGCTCTAGAAGTTGCAGAAGAACTAAAGGTTTACCATTCAACAGTTGCTCAACATTTGCACAAAAGTGAAAATCAAAAAAACTCTACAAATGAGTACTGCACAAACTGAATAAAAAGCATTGTCATTACAAATCTGCTCTCCACTTCTTTAATGCAACAAAAATGATCCATTTCTTGAGTGCATTGTGACATGTGACAAAAAATGGATTCTATATGACACTCAACGGTGTACTACACAGTGACTGGACTGAGGTGAAGCACCAAAACTTCTCCCCAAACTGAAGCTACATGAAAAGAAGGTTATGTTCACTGTCTGTCAGTAAGCTGAATCATCCATTACAACTTCTTGAATCCTGGCAAAAACATCACAGCAGAGAAGTACTAAGAGGAAATCAAGAAAATGCACCAAGAACTGGAACTTTTATGTCCAACTTTGGTCAATCAAAAAGGACCAATGACAGTGCCCAACTGCATGTCTCACAAACGACTCTGCGGAAGCTTCATGAACTGAGCTATGAAACTCCACCTCACCTAGCTTATTTATCAGACCTCTCTCCCACTGATCACCACATTTTCAAGCATCTTGCCAACTTCTTGCAAAAGAAGGTTTTCCACAACAAAGCAAGAGCCTAAAATGCCTTTGAAGAATTCATCAGTTCCAGAACTCCAGAATTCTACACTATGGGAATAAATAGACTTGTTTCTTGTTGGCAAAAAGACTGTAGATTCTAATGGTTCTTATTTCGATTAATAAATTTTATTCTAAGTGGCCATCTATGGCTTTAAAGTTCATGGTTAAAAACAGTGATTATTTTTGTCCCAACCTAATGGCTTGGTTTGATTCAGCCAGGGCTTGTGGCTGAGCTGGGTACCTGGCTAAGTCAAAGGCTATTCAAAAGGTTTTCAGAAGATCAGCGTTAGGTTTTTCACTTCTGTTTGTATTTCAGCAGAAGTCTAGTATCTGTTGACCACTGATGCCTCTGGAGAATTTCACTCATATGGCCTGCGAATTACTAATGTTCATATATTTCAAGTTTCTTCCTGTATCACTGCATGAACATACAGTGACAAAAGTGGCTTCACAAGAAACACACTCCTAAAGGTCTAACTGCAAATCAGTAGACATTAACCAGTACAGAAACACTCCCAGAGACACTGTACACAACAGGGACAGAGCCTATGTTCCACTTAAATCCTGCTTTGAGCGTTTGAAGTCCTATTTTCAGTGTTTCAGCAATGCTGGTCTCTACACAGTAATGTGTTTCACCCACAGTGAAAACCTGTCACATCACTGCAGATGTGTTAAATAAAAGCACTATAATTAGGTCAGCTACTGGGTGAATGAGACAATAAACCCTTTAACAAAGTACTGCCACAGCCCTTACAGGTCCTCATCTGAAAAGAAAATCTTCTTTCCTCTGTTGTCCCTCCAACATATACTTTCCACACACATCTCAGCATTGCCCATTCAATTATACAACAGTGAGGGATGATTTCTGTGTGACAATGTTCTAATTCAGACATAACCTTTCTTCTAAGTTTATATCTTACTGGGGATATTTTCCCAAGGCGGGGGTTGGAGGGGAGAGTGCGAGTGGGGCGGTTAAAGATGCCCTCCACTTACCACCAGGGACAGACAGGCCTAAAAATAATTTTGCTTAGTTCTAAATGATAACGTCATAATGGCAAACCTCTTCCGAAGACACATGAAAGCAAGATAACCCATTCCTGCCAAGATGCTGACCAGCAGGGTGGTGCCAAGAACCCTGGGTGCCCTTTTCTTGGCCACCCGGAATGCCGTTGGCAGAACAGCTGAGATTAATATGTTGTTGACATGTCCTAAAACTTTGTAAAATGCTTTTCTCTTCAGGACACGCTCATAATAGGCTTCCAAGTTGGGCCGCTTTCCGTTTCCCCAGTTTCTTCTTGCCAATCCCAGAAACTTCAGGCGATGTAATGTGACAGCAAGTGATACATCTGCCAGACTGAAGAAATCACCACAGAGCCAAGGCTGACTTTCATCTTCTAAGCAGAGATAAAACATAAACAATTAGGAGCTAATGGGATACATGCACACATAGAAGCCTCCATGGGCTAAAATTTAGTTTAGTGCTATTTCAAAATGCTGTCTAATAAACACCACTGACGTTTCAGCTAAGATATGATTTTAATCAACAACCTGACATACATTCATTAAGGAAAGGAGAGCCACATTTCAGGTTCCTTAAAACGCCCAGTAACCACTTATGTTCCTCAACTACATTTCTCAAATCAGGATTAAATTAAACAAGAGTGGAAGAAGGAAGGTGGTTTAGATTTTACAAGAAAGCTACCATTTCACCTGTGCCACTCAGTGAGAAGACAGTTTGCCTACCCGTCCTTACTTTGTGCCTCCTATATGCAAACCCATAGGATTTTTACACTGAGAAGTTTGAGAAGTGATGGATATTCAAGTTCCCTCTCCAGTCAAAGGAAAGAGGTGAATCTTCCTGGGATGGCTCAGAGCAAGCACTGCCAGGCAGCATCAGACCTCTAACTTCAGTAGTCTGAATCACCACCGCCACCTGAAAGGGCTTACCTGTACCGACTACACCAATGGCTTTTGAAACCCAGGATAATAAATTTGGTGGTTAGTATAGCTGCCAGCATAAGTGCTCTCCTCTAGCCCAGATCTCAAAGAGGATTATGCCATTCCCTCCTCATTTGCAAACTTCTGCAGTTTTTCCCATGCAACAGACATGCAAAAAAGCTGGCATGAACATTCAGCAGCACCTCTACAGAAACAGACAAATTCTGCAACATCCCTTTCAATTCATTTGTCACCAGAGGAAAGTGACAGCTGGCACACAGGTGGTAACACTCCATTCAACCAGTTACGCAGGTATAGATGAAAGGCCTTTGCAGAGAATGAGTATATAGTATGTTACTGGAAGTAAACCTGGCAATTCATCCAGTGCATTAAGTAAGACGATGGAAAGGAAAACCAAGGAAGCAAACCTACATGAAACAAAGATGCCTGTAGTGGCAGCAGCAATACTCGAATAAGAGATCTGAGCAGCAGCAAGAGAAGCAGAAGCCCAGAGGTTGACCAGGACCTGGCAGAAGCATTGTTCACAAATCAAAAAAAAACGTGAACAGCTCAGCCAAATTTCCAAGAGATGCATAACAGTCCTATGTTTTAGCATGCCTTGTGATCCTGTTGGTTTTCATAAGCTCATCAATGTTGTATCAGCTGACTCCCTGAAAAGACTCTTCAGCAGAGAAAGCAAAGGAGCTGGTGGAAATGGTGACACACTTAATTTGCTGATCAAAATCCTACCATCCTTTGTGAGTTAAAAGACTTTATGCCACTCCTGCTTTTGAGTCAGCAGAAAAGCTCCCAGGTCCTGGGAGCTGGACCAGATTCCGAATAAGCAGAAGACTAACATCATTTAAACAGAACACAATTTTCATTTGGGCAAATAAGCCAGGAACACTACTGAGTTTCAAGAGGGTCAGGGAAGGAGGATGCTTAATGACTGGAATAGTTATCCAGATTGCTAATTCTGCATATATGACAAATATCAGCACAGTATTTAAACAAGATCTTAATTAACCTGTGTTAAACATTAAGGTCACAATCATTACAGAGAACTGAGGCCTACAACTACAACATCAAGAATACCATTCTATAATTAAGGGGTTTCTTATTTTCTTTATAAAATACTGCAAAATCATGCAGGTAATTATACTCACTCTACCAAAAATGCGATTAAGCACTATCGTAAGAATTGTACTCACTGACAACAGCAGAAATCCAAACTAGTACTTAAAACAGTATTGATTCCTTCTGTGAAGTTAAATCCCTAGATGGTGTAAGATTCAAATGGAATACATCAAAACCAGTCTTGCACTGGTGCTGTTAAGTCATTTACTCAGTCTCCCCAAACATAAGCATCAACAGAATTTAGCAAGAATAATTCCTGACCTGGTGTTTCCTCATTTCGCCGCTGCAATTCAGTCTCAACCTGATCCAAAACTTTTTCCAGTTCATCCAGTATTTTCTTCAGATATTTTATATTATCATGATCCAGCAGTTTAGACTAAATATAGATACACGTTAGTATCATTGTACAGAGTTAATAATTTTATCAGAGAAACTTTTACTTAGTTTGATGCTACAGTGCTTATTCATAAAATGTGATTATTTTCTCCACATATTTAGATGGAAAACATTTGGATACTGATCACAGAAGAAAAATGTTAGAGATGCTAGATATCAAGACTTGCCTCACCCTGCAGGTTGCTCAACAACCCAACACCAGCACCTATGTGTACTTACCTCTGAAAACAGAGAAATCAGTTCAATACTTCAACACACACTTGAAGTGTGTAGCTGATTTGGGGAACAGAATCTGCTTCATGCCTTGTAGAGCTAAACCACTGCATGACATTACTGGCAATGACAGGTGAAACAAATGTTTGTATCAGGGCAGAAAAAAAAGCTGATACTAAGAAGCTTGTAATAAAAGGGGAGAGTACGAAGATTTTTCTTACTTTAAGGCGTTTCTGTTTCGCTATATAGGCATCTTGAAGGTCTGGATTTTCTTCCGCAAGTTTTTTCAACTCTGATTCCGTGTTACTTATTTGGCCTGATATGGAAAAAAAAAAAAAAAACAAACCCAAAAAAAACCAAAACCAAAGGAATACCATTAGCTCTCCAAATGTACTCATAATGTAATCCACAGGAGCTGATCAATAGCTCATGTACAAATATCGCATCAGAAAAATAGGAAGTAGTGCATCAGTGAAGCATCACCACCAAGTTGGGATTCTAAACCACCATGTTTTGGAAAAAGTAACTGCTGCATAAATTGACCCCAACACATCCTCTGCTTCTCTGTTGGCAATGAACTCTATAAAGCCATGATCTGCCAGGCAAGAATGAGGAATTCTTGCTAATACTTTTATCTTACTCAGATAAAACCATTTTGCTGCCAAAAACAGTGCTAAATACATAAAATTCTATGGATTTAGCAAATCTCTTGCGTCTCTGATGTTTTTGTACCTTGGTTCCTGGGTTACTAACACTGTTTTCATGCTGAGAAAGTGCAGATAGGCCCATAATGAAATTTTCTGTAAGTCACTAGAGGTCATGTGCATAATTCCACAACAGAAGCCTGAACACCACTGAAGACAGAACCAAGCTAAAATGTGACACCAAAATCCATGGTCTGTTTCAGAAGTGTTCATTATGGAGCACATGGATGTTTTAGAAAAACACTCACTATGTGAGTTAAAGAAGGAATGATGTGAAAAATTTAAGATAATTTTAGTGATTTCTACCACATAAGTATAGCCTTTTCTCTCCTTAAAATGAGACTTTGTTGAAAATGCCATACTTAAAGAACTAGAATACCAGAAGATATTGTGTAATAAGTTATCTTCTAAAAATATTTCTAGTAATAAACTGAGAATAAAAGAATAATTATAAGGCATGAATCACCTCTTACTTGTACTTGATAATTAAGTTTAGCTCCAATTAAGTCTTATAAACTAATAAAAAATTCTTGCTAGAGAATAATGAACTCACTGTTTGTTTTAACCTGAAATTACTGTGAAAGCCATCTTTCAACGTAGTATATGAAGAAATCAAAGCATGTAATCACAAAACTAAAATCTTCTCTATGCAATTAATTACTTAATTGGATTTAGTATGAATAAACTTAATTCATAACTGGCTGGCGGCTTATTATATATAGCTCTTTGAAAAATATCAGCTTTTTTTTTTTTAAAGCTGAAAACTAAACCATCCAGGAGAAGTCTGAACAAGCAAAGGAAGTGTTTAGGAACATCCATAAGCTATTTTAAAAAAATGCCTGAAATCAAGAAAGCAGGGTATGCAAGTATAAAAAACAAATCAAAACATTCCAGTTTAGACAAGTAGTAATTTTTGTTCTACCAATACAAATGCGTGTGTATAAACTGGCAACAATTAATACTAAAAGTAAAAGCTAGAGGGGAAGAACACACACAGTCAGCAATGTTGTGAAGTGAACCATAATAAAAGAACTATGTGAAAACAGAAAAACTAACAATGTCTGTGAAAAAAGTACAATTATTCAATAAACAGTTATCATCCACACTTGAGGGAGAAAAAACAGACTGTTTGTCTGTTTGTAGTACCGTCAGGTAAAATACCAGTCCCAAGGAAGCCAAAGGACATTTGACCATTGATTCTTCCAGATCACCTGTTCATCTTTTATCCTGATTTTATATCACTGAGTTACTCACACTTAGAATTTTGGTTTAGATTGTGCTTTAACAATTTCCATTGGTCAGATGAACACAAGCTACTGACTTCTTCACATTTCATTTTTTCTCTCTACATCTGGCACCAAGCTGACACTAGTAGACTCCTCAGACAAAAAGGGCCTGATGATTTCCTTGTAATAAATGTAACAAACACACTTTGCTTCATTGAGGCTAATCTGCATTTGCTCCACGTTGAGAAGAAAGCAATTGCTTTAATTTAATAGGTAAACTTATTACAAGTTTAAAATCACAAAAAACGCATTTCCTTCAGCATAATGGTTTGGTGTGAGCAGTAGTAGCACTGTTCCCTAAAAATTGCTTTATAAGCCTAAATAACAAGAGCAGAGATGAAAATATTCACAGCTGTTACATTTTCCAATTTCTGTTACACATACATTTTCAATCATTAGGAAAATTAATTATATATTCTTCCACATCAAAAATGGAAATTCCTCTTTCCCTTTTTCAAAAGCATAGAGACTACAAAACCAATAGAAAGTATATCCACAAATCACCATGGACTGCAATTGAAACTGAAAATTTATGTTCAAATATTCTACTTAAGGTGCACTGAAGATAAAAAATGAATGTAATGCAACACTATTAACTGATATGCATTCAGAGCTATAGCAGTACATACTACGAATTCTGCTGGTAGCATAGGCTGGAATCATGGAGTCCACTGTTAACTCAGGGTGCAGGATGCAGCCATGTGTGTAGGCATCCATAGGCAAGGAGTCTAGAAGCTCTCTGTAGTGTTGCACCCTTGGATAATACATGCTCCCTTCTTCTGGCATTAATCTTGGTACTCCCTCTGCAATACAAAGTTAAAAATAGCCAAGAAAATGAGAACCATGTAATGGATCAAGAGCAGTATTTTCAGAGTTACCTTGGTTATGTCCAGTTGGCGCAGACGCCACAGTCAAGAAAGTTTTACTATTCTCCACTGTAACTGGACAGCGTTATTGCAACTCAGCAAAACTTATATGCAAACTGCATTTGAAAACCTCTGGATCATTCCAATCCCTATGCAGCAACCCATGTAAACACATACTTAAGAGACCTTCAAATCAGAGAACCAGATTCAGAATGTTTTGTACTTCTAGGGACAGGAGATTGTGGCACAGAACCCTTTACTTTAGCCCTCTCACAGTAGGGTACAATTCAGGTCGCAACAAGCCATTCCATCTGAAACATTTCTATGGCTGAAGCGCTATAAAAATGACAGTACAGGAATCCTAATCAAAGCATGGTTAGAGTATTCCTGCACCCCTCTGGGTTTTATCCTGCTCTTCATCTGCCTGGGCCCTGACTATTCATCTTTTCCAGTGTTAAATGCCTATTTTATTCCTCAAACAATAACGTTTTCTCCATGGCTTAGAGATCACGGTACTAAATACCTGAAACACAAAATGTTGCCTCTTCACATCTAAAAAAACAATATAACCGCGCATTTTCGTCAAACCTGGAGGCAGTCCATTTCCTGGCAATACAGACAGGGAATTTCAAAAGCCTCCATGTGATCACATCTGAGGGGTTTTTTCCTACTTTTTTTACCAATTCACTCTATTTTGGCTTCAAAAATAATTGACTCACTCCGCTTTCTCCCATCCCACCAAGATTACTCAAGAATTAAGTAGTAACGTATGCACATCGTGGGAGCTGTCCAACAACAACAAAAGATGTGCTGCTCTTTGTTCAACACATTAGTTTTTTACTGACTTTTCCAAACCTGCCTGAATGAGTGAGGAACACAGGGGTGAGTTTTTACATAAAGCTGCTCGTATAGGAGCTAGAAGACCAGAACCAGCTCATTCTAAAGAAACGTGGCTTTACCCCATACCACCAACTATTAGAATCCATTTACTGGTGAGATTATAAATGTCTTCTGGTTCTGAACAAACCAACATATAGTGATAGGGAGCTGACCCCAACACTGCTGCATGCCATGGATACATGAGGAAGGATTTCACACTGAAACACCCATGCTATGGATGCATGGGAAGGACTCCTACGGGATTACCATCTACAAACGTCGCTTCGAGGTAGTCGATAATCTGTGTTGCCTCGCAAATGATGTTTCCCCCATGGATCAGGACAGGTACTTCTCCAGAGGAATTTAAGCGCATGAACCACGGCTCATTGTGCTCGCTCAGCGGCAGGTTTACATCGTGCTCTTCACACTCTAGGGCTTTTTCGGCTATTGCCAAGCGCACCTGCAACGGTACCATCGGTGTTACCCTAGGAGAAGCGCTCCCGGACAGCCGCCCCGGCGCTGCTAGGGATGCAGCTCAACCCCATCGCTCCGTCTCCATCCCTCCCCCCGCCCCGCCGCCCCCCTCACCTTCTGCGAGGAGAAGGACTGTGTCCAGTGATAGAGAACCAGCGGCGCCATGCCCGCTCGCGGCGCCGCGGGAGGGATGCGGGAGGGATGCGGGAGGGATGCGGGAGGGATGCGGGAGGGATGCGCAGCGGCGGCCGCGCCCGGCCCGGCTCCCGGGGATCAGAAGAGATGCGCGGGATGGGGAGGGAGGGAGGTCTGCGGGGGACAGACGCTTCTCCCCCTCAGCCTGCCCCCGCACTGCTCAGAGAAGGGCCCTTCCGAAGGGGAAGCCGCCTGCAAACCGGCCTGCGGCATCCCCTCGGGAAGCGAAGAAGGATGCAGATGGATGCTCGGGTAAAAAGGTCACATGGCAGGATTTCCACCCAGCCCTTACGCCCCCTTTGGGTTTCTCTTTTCTTCAACAAATACTTCCACTATGGATTTCAGGGACGCTGGCACCATGCGCTTGAATAAGAGAGCGATAAATGTTATCAATCAGAAGCCATTCTGAATCAGACTCTGAGTATAAATACTCCATTGCCAAACGCACTTAACTTACAGCAAAAAACAAACAAACATAAAGCTCTAGAAAAAATATACTCTGCTTCCAGATGTGTTCTTTCAATCTCAAGAGGCTCCTTGATTATTTTTTCCTAGGCAAAATTAAAAAATTAACAATTCTGGGGAGGAGGGGAGGGTCTTATGTGTAGTAGGCTCCTGAAAAGCATCTTATAATAAACATTAGCTTCCATCATCAGAAAATGCTTCTGGGGATAGTTTAGCAAATGCTGTTAGCAACAGTATGTGCCTTACTTATTAGACACTCTCCTGCATGGGGGAGATGAGCAAACTAAGAACCATGGTGAGATTGCAGAGTCCAGAATATCATTCTCTCAACTGCTTTCTTCATTGTGGATTGCTCGAACCACAGTAAAGGCAACTACTTCAGATGAAACTGGATAACCAAGCCCCATGTGTAATCTCTATACTGGCTGAATCCCACCATCAGTATCCTTAGGACCTGAACCTAGTATGTCAAAAGCAACATCCCAATAACAGGTACATTTGATTTTAAGGGAAATTTTTACTAATATTGATCAAAGGAATGGATTTCAGTCACTGAAAGAGACAAGGTAATGGACAAATCTTACAAATCAGAAGGGAAGCCACAAAGAGCCAGCTTCTTAGCCCAGCAATATCCACATGAGCACGCATGGGGGCAGGCCTGTAGCTTTCCCAGAGACCACTCCCAGCTGGAGTCACAAACAGAAATAATCTCTTCAGAGGGGCAGGCACAACGACAGGCTTCTCACAAATCCCAGATGGTAGTGATCTGTGAGTTACTGTTGGCAAATCCTGCATTTTGGGGAATGTAATCATAATTCTTCAAGAGGTTGGAGAACATGCTTAGGATTGATAGAATGCAGTCTATAGAATGAGATAAATACATTACATCTGGACTTAGTTCTCTCCAAGATCTATATCTAAGGTCAGAGTGCTGGAACTCTCCTTCATGCCCTAGGGCTTTAACCTGTGACAAGCTAAAACACAGGTATTCTCACAGGTATCTACCTTGGGTCACTGTACAGCTAGATCTTAGAGTATCTCAAGGCAAAGAACTCAGTATCGGCTGCCACAAACTTTTTTTTTAATTTACATGCACTAGACACTAAGTTGGGGGAGGGGGGAAGAGGGAGGGAGGGGAGTCCCTTCATTTTGCCTCTGAATCAAAATGTCATTTTGTCAGTTACCAGACCACTGCTCCATTTCAATTCTCTTGTTCAACTAACTAATATCAAACATGGACTTCAGAGTTCATTATACTCTTACCTGTTTTAGATGCCTAGGAAGGCAATGAAAGGTATCTATCTTCTAACACAATAAGGGAAAAAAGGATCAATGAGAACAGTGTTTCCTATGTCAGACCTGTTCAATAACTGAACACCTGTGATCATAGAATCATTAAGGTTGGAAAAGACCTCCAAGAGCATCCAGTCCAACTATCAGCACACCACCACCATGACTACTAAACAATATCACAAAGTGACGTCTACACATTTTTTTAACACCTCCAGAGAAGGAGACTTTCTCTGGGCAGCTTGTTCCAATGCTTCACCACTCTTTCAGTAAAGAAATTCTTTTTAATATCCAATCTAAACCGCACTTGGTGCAACTTGAGGCCATTTCCTCTCATCCCATCACTTGTTACTTGGGAGAAAAGACCAGCAACCTCCTCACTACAACCTCCTTTCAGGTAGTTGTAGACAGCAATAAGGTCCCCCTGAGCCTCCTCTTCTCCAGGCTTTCCCCACATACATAATTACAAAGGTGAGTGAACACATGAGGCAGGAAGTCAGAGAATCTAGACATATTTACAAGACGGCCAAGCTACCAATTTTTTTCCATCTTCACAATCAAGTCATCACAGATTTTTGTTAGTTCTTCATTTTCTTTAGTCTTCTGTTCAAGGCTCCTCTCTAAAGACTGGATTGCTATTTCTTCTTTGTAGAAACTGGCTTGTAGTGCTGCAGTCTCCAATTTAGCTTTGCTTCGTACCTAGGCAGTTCCCTCCCTTTCCTGATGCAGCTTTCCTTCAGTATGTGCCCCTCAGCCCGGCAGGCAGCTGTTCCCACAGCTGGCCACGCGAGGCCTCCCTTTTCCAAAAATACGACGCATAGTCCCTTCTCCCCCCCGGCGATGCTGAAAGATAAAAGAGGCAGAAGCCTTTTTCTTCAGGGCAAGCACCCATCCATTCAACCATCCATCCACCCATCCATGTTTACTCCCAAGCTCCACTATCTTCTTATCTTGGAAAACCTTGTTCTACATGCATTTACACAAAGCTTTACGCAACTGAAATTAAAGTTAGTCTTCATAAAGGTACTTTTCAACATGCAAATGTATTGAATACAAAAGCAGCACGAGGCACAAAAACACACAACTGCAAATCTGACTGGCAATTTGGCACCTCGCCCTTGCAAGGAGACCACCAACACTCTAATAAATCACTTTTCTTACCATACTGATATTCCTGCCATGTTTCCCCACATGGCCCCTCTTGGATGTCTTTTAGCATCCTGGACATGCTTACAAAAAAACATATAAAAATAGCTGTTTACAAGGGGGTTTTTTGATGCATGTTTTTACATTGTGGAAAGAAAATAACATTGACAGGTATTACTAACAGATAAGTAGTACCAAAATAAACTTAATAAACCGATGTATAAATTTTAAGAGATATTAAAATCGGTATTCTGGCTGTTTTCTTCCTCATTTCACCACTCACTCCGTGATACTGTCAGGAAACCTCTAGGCCAGATGTGTCATGAAAATTGCTGCCAGTAAAAGAAAAAATTTAATAAAAGGCAATTTCTTTCTTATCAGTTCATTTATTTGTGCATATTGAAAACCAAGTTTGATTAGATTATGGGAGAATCTTTTGCAGCCAGAGCCATTACAGCTGAAAATTAGCTGGATTCTATGTATGCATCAGCGACAGATGCATTGGTTCAGTTCCAAGTGCAGAACTGACCTAATTGACAGTGGTGCAGGAGTTAATATTGGCTGAGAAAGTAAGATGGGTTCTGTTCTGGACCTTCTGTCATCAATAGTTACTGGCTAAATTCCAGTTACAGACGCTGAACTACTGACAATGGCATGAGTCAAAAAACCCAAAGTACTGGATTCAGATACCCAGGTGAGATTTAATATTGACACAAGAACTGATTTTAATATCACAGAATCACTAGGTTGGAAAAGACCCACAGGATCATCGAGTCCAACCATAAATATGACTGATTAATTAGATATGCAACCCTTCAGAAACAGTGAAAGCAAAGTTACATCTTAACAGTCACAGCTGAGACTATCTGTGCCCTAATTTAACTGTGTATAACACCACAGAGGGATGTAATCAAAGTAATCTAAGTAATTCTAGATAGCTGATGCATATTCTCAAGAAATGCAATTACTGAGTTACCATTGTATATCCAACAAAATCCACCTGTCAATAGAATTTATCTTGACCCTTTCAAAATTACTTAACATATCACACTAGGTTTTCTTTGGGAATTTCACCACAAAATTCTGCCAAGTTTTCTCTAAATGCCGTAGACCAACTTGTAGCATGCAGAAGGAATTTCATATGCCAATACTTCAGAAATACTGCTTAATAATTAATTTTTCTAGGTAAATTTATTCATAGTAGTTTTATAATAAGCCTATTTCAGAATAGTTAGTACTGATAGCAGACATTTCTAGTTCCTGAGGTACAAAAAATATTAATTGTTCTAATACTATAAAAACTTCAATAGTTTCAATAATTGGAATAAACTTTCCTGAAATATCAGGCTTTTTAATCAAGCACAGAAATACCTTTAATTTTTTTTTACATAAGATCCAAAAAGGGCACTTTCCTACCTATAAACCTAAAAAGTAGGTGTTATCATTAGAGCTTTATCCAGCATATCAAGCTTTTATACAAACAGCTTCTTCGACAAATTCTGAAATCTAACATATCATATTCAAAAGATATAAAACATGGTTTTATGACTTGCCTGTGTTTGTTGTCTCCCTGTATATATGTAATATGTTCACCAAGGAACTTGATCATTACTGAGCTATCACGAACAATTCTGTATCATCACTTCACATGCCATCTTCTCTCACATTAACCTACATGTGTAACTCACACAAGTAAAAATTCCATTAAAAAGTTCTCCTGTGCTCTGTACCTCTGTGCACAACATCCAGGTGCTGATTGTTATACTGGTTTTTATATAACAGTGATGAAATTTTGTTGACGGCAACATGTTCCATGTTTGCACAGCACTGTCTAGCACATTGGGCTCTGGTTGCCCATTAGTATTCACATATTACCACAGCACAAACAATGAATGTAATCAATAGCATCTTAGAATCATAGAATAACCAGGTTGGAAGAGACCCACCGGATCATCGAGTCCAACCATTCCTATCAAACACTAAACCATGCCCCTCAGCACCTCGTCCACTCGTCCCTTAAACACCTCCAGGGAGGGTGACTCAACCGCCTCCCTGGGCAGCCTGTTCCAGTGCCCAGTGACCCTTTCTGTGAAAAATTTTTCCCTAATGTTCAGCCTAAACCTCCCCTGGCAGAGCTTGAGGCCATTCCCTCTTGTCCTGTCCCCTGTCACCTGGGAGAAGAGGCCAGCACCCTCCTCTCCACAACCTCCTTTCCTGTGGCAAAAGAGCATGCAAATTTCAGCTAGTAAAACAGATGATTTAGATGCTGAAACAAACTCCACCAAAGTTAGTGGGGGGTGTTTTGTACTGACTTCAATGGGTCATACATCAAGTTTCAGGCCTGTTCAAATTCTACTACAATCACACTCTAAAATATAAAGATCCAATAACTGGGATGACAACTAAGCACAGAAAGCCTTAAGAAAACCTAAGGGGTTAAATACAATTGTGTAAAATATCCTTTGAATATCCTACTGCCTCATGCAGTATTTTATTTGACTGGAAAATAATTTAAAATTACATATTACCTGCAAAAATATAAATCAGATTCTCTCCATCCCTGAAACAAGCCCAAAGTTTAACCATTTTAAAAAATCGTTTCAATTTCAAAAATCATTTTTCAAAAATCTAAGTTGCACTTTCTAGTGAAAATGTTGTGAAAACTTTTATTAGTTAATTTCTAAATAGTTTAAAGTAAGCATTTGATCTTTTTCAGCCAACTGCTTACAAAAAATAGTTTTAAAATATTATGAAGGGTTATAATGTACTTCCAAACATTTTCATTGCAAGTAGAAAATAGCTGCCACTGAGGAAGAACCATTACTTTTAACATCATTAATCATTAAGACAACACAGAAACCTAGTTCTCATTTAAATAAGGAAATACTTATTTCTTCAGCCCTAATTCTTGCTGTTTGCTCATTAGCTTCATGCAAGCTGGACTAAAAAACAAACAGTAATGGGCAAGATATTTCAATAAGCCTTCTTGAACATCACTTCATGAGATAGTCAGACATCCATGTTCGATGGAAGTATAAAAAAGTGCTTTCAAAGGCCCTGTTCCAGAGCACCCTGTGCCAGCATAGCAACAGGGATGAAGGCTGTTCTGTTCTGCTTCATCCATGGCCTCCACATCACCACAGGAAAAACAACAGGGCCAGCTGGATAACTTGGCTCATGACTACTCGTGGAAAGGCAGGGGCTGTATGTACATGTAGAATATTTTCTCTTACTACTATCCACTCCCCCAATCTAATAAAATAGCTTATGCTACATATTACAGTGTCTTTTCAAGTTACAGTACGACAGAAATAAAAAGGAAACTGTAGCAGTCAATTTACTGAATTGTAAAAGCTGGAGAAATTTTCATTAAGTTCCACTTTTCACTACATCTGTATTAGCCAAGTGTCATTTTTATTCCTGATATCTCCCAGTGGAGGGCCCTCTGCATGCATGACTTCCAATACCAGCTCTCATTTCTGCACTTCACAAAGGACATCTCGGATTTCCCATTGCACAACTTCCATCTTCTCCAGACAGACCTTAAGATACTATTTTTTTAGGTATTCAGACAGATTTACATTTCTTCTCCTGTTTTTCTTCAGTTTAACAAAACTGCCACTCCATATTTGACTGATAATTATTCTTTGAGATTTGAGTCTCTCATGAAAAAGCACAAAAGAACTGGACTGTTGGTCAATGCTAATTAATAAATCCCAAACTTGAATCCTAATCCAAACTAATTCCCCTTTGATTTAAATTATTCTTTTAGTCTGTGGATGAGTCTTATTTCTTAAACATCTCTGAGGTTAGTATTTGATATTTGTAGCTAAGGTGTACTCGATTAAAAAAAAAAAACAGTAGACAGTAGACCTTTGTAGACAAAGGTATTTCATGTCACCTAAGCATTTCCAGTGAAGTTAACTGCAACATGAGTAACATTAATTGCAAAAACTGGGATTCTTCAACTTGATTGTTACAAACTACCCATGCCAATTATAACCTTAAATTTTGAATGCACAAAATAAAAGAACAGCAGAATGTAAGACAGCTGGACAAATTCATTATCAAATAGCACACAAACACAATATTCACTTAACTCCTCTTGTAAGCAAGACCCTCGTTTGTGAAAGTATAAATAGGACACGATACAGTTTTGAGCAGCAATAGATCTGGGCACTGAATCGCTGTCTATGTTCTTTTGGCACTAACTGAAACATGCTGGCATGATTTTTTCTCAACTGCATAACGTCACGCACAAATAGGGAACAAATACCAGAGCTGCTGCTCTGAAAACACACTTCCCTTGTCACATGTAGCTCAATCAGATTTTCTTAAGAAAAACAGATGTAGTATACTGGTGTGAGCTGAAGGCAGTAATATTTTAGCATTTACCAAGTTATCTGACAAAAAAAAAAGGCTATACAGAGAAAGGGATGAATTTAAATCCTCTGTGTGTAACTGATACAAATGAAAGTATGAAGTTGTCTCTGTGCCCTGTGCAAGTGCAGGGGAGAAGCAAGTGCAGCATTTGATGGTATGTGTCTGAAATAACAAACCCTTTCCACTAACACCCCAGCTAATGCACCGGCTGTGGAGGCAAAGCCAGAGGAGAGAAGCTGCAGAAGCTGAAGCAAGCTTTTCAAATTTTATAGACACACATAAACTGGCAGGGGGGCAAGAAGATGCAATGCCTTAGCTTAATTCATGTAGCATCTTATCATGTCCCACAGCCAGAACACAAAGGCAAAATTGGACTTGTGTATTACAGTCTTCACAGCAAAATATAAACATAAGAATATCTAGAAGCTGCATTAATAGAAGAATCAATGTGAAAAGGGCTTAGGGCCAAGAAAGGGAGAATATCCTTTTGGTCCAGAGGGGATAATCTATCCTTTCAAGACGAAGAAATTAACAGGGGTTTTTCTTGACCTTGAATAACTAAACTTTTACCACTAACACGTGAGATTGGCCACTGTCACAGACCTTCGGGGCTTATTTACTTTATTTAACCATATTGCACAAAGTGAGAAATAAGTGGAACTGGAAAAAAACTTTCTAATCTCAGCCTCTCTCTAATTTCACTTTGTAATACATCTTAATTCCACTCCTGACATTGCGTATGACCTAAGACAGTTGAACAAAGAGCTATTTTTTCAGTCTACCTTTCCTGCTCTATAAGAGCTTCACACTTTAGTGGTTCTAAGTCACTGGAAAATATAATCAAGTTAACATGAAAGGGAAGTCTAACAAGAACATGGTTCATACCTTGGAGCAGTGTTTTAATACTGTGATTAAATTTGTATTCACCCTAAACTGTGTTTTGTTTGAATTCCCTCGCGTGTGATCCCATTTCCTCCTGTTTTCTTGATGTCAGCTTCTTCACTGCCAGCAAAAGATCCCTCCGAACTGCAGCTGCATTTGTAAGTGTTTCATCAAAGGCCCTGAATGTCTGGTAACCAGCAGATCCAGTGGGTGCTACAAATGTGATCTGGGTCTATCTCAGGGAAGAACAGCATGACCATATTTACTGCCGATGCTATTCTGGGGGCTGTATGACGTGCTTCTCCCTTCTGGCTGAGCAATGCTTGCCCGTTTGTCTTTCAACACTCACTCCAAGCATGATAGGATGAAATAAAATTTACTGGTAGCAAGCTTACTTGCATATTGAAGATTTACATTTTAACAGATTCATCGTACACACACACACACACACACATGCTTATTTCAATAATCGTGTCAAACATTTTGCGGTCTAGATAGATTATACACTTTGGTTACATTTGAAAAAATCAAACCATAAGAAGATAAAGAGAAGTATTACTATATAAAATACTTCAAATCAGTATGGAGATACAAGCCTATTTGTACCCATAAATTAAATCTTAAGTCAAGTTGATGGCAACACAGTAGCTCGAGCTTTGTACAACACCTCTAGTCATGGACAGCAGCTGTGTCTCCAAAAACTGCAAAAACATGGGAAAAAACACGGGAAGCAATTGTTCACATAGAATCATTTCTTACAAATTCAGGCAAGCAGTTTTTAGGTATACAAACTGAAACTTACCTAGTAACCAGAAGAATGAGCCAGTCACTTCCAGTGACTGATGAAACCCAACATAACACATGATCTGTATTATACTTTGAAACAGAGAAAAAAAAAACCAACAAAATCTCAGATTAAAATTACATCCACACATTACATACTTCGAATGGTATCATTTTATCAATATTAACACATTGAAACAAAAAGAAATCTAGAGAAGTGCCACTGACATCATATGGCACAGAAAAAAAATCACAATTTTACTCTTCTCTTAACCCTATAAAAATGAATTTTAAGCACTAAAACTGGAGAGTTACAAAGCTGCATAATGCCCAATTAAGTAACTTTCTGAATACTGAAATTTTGGGTAGGAAAATCCTGATATTGTGAATTTTCTAAAATGGCTGACATTTCTTAAATATTTCATTTGGCTCGATTTTCCAAATATGCTGAGTAACCAGCTGTTAAAAATCAAATCTCACCAAAAGCTTCATTAGCAAAACAAAAAATGCAGTCTCAAACTTCCACAAAATCAAAACCATATCCCTTTAATATATGAAAACAAAACTGCAATCCTCTACTTGTAATTTTAGCATGCTCTATCACAGAGCTGCTGTCCTCCAGCTCCATTACATTTTTTGTTTTCATGGCAGAACCTCATATAAGCAAATATAGCACATGGTTAAATGTGTGTGAAACTAACAAAAATTTTTTTTGAAGCAAGTAAATTTCAAGATTCATTTTAGTTCTCAAACTAACTGAAATAAAATTTGTATGTAATTTA
This sequence comes from Clamator glandarius, assembly GCA_033459285.1. Classification (NCBI taxonomy): domain Eukaryota; kingdom Metazoa; phylum Chordata; class Aves; order Cuculiformes; family Cuculidae; genus Clamator; species Clamator glandarius. The sequence goes on from JAUNZM010000058.1 coordinate 108,829, forward strand.
TCCAAATATAATGGAGGTTAATGACATTGCCAAATTTTAAAATTAATACACTAAAACATGAACTAAGGTGATCCCTATCACAGACTTCATAGTGCAGATTTTAGGCATGCCTACAAGTGAAAGGTTTAACAATAAATACATGCCTAACCAAATACAGTTGATTATAAGTTGATTACATTTATTTCACATTCAGACATAATAAAATATCATATCATTGTTTTTCAAACACACTGTACTATTAGAAAGATTCCATTATTACGGCGGCCATCATCAGAGAAGGGATATTTTTATATTCTATTTGGAGCTTAGTTTACACTTCAGTGCTACATGCTGAAAACACAGCATAGTTGGGTTACAAAAACTCAAGTAATGGCTACTTTTCAATAACAGACCTATTGCAACAAGATTATAAACTTTTATGTAAAAGATTTTGTTTACTATGACAATTGTGGTTACTCAACAATGATGCTTTGATAAAGAACATTAGGAAACCTGGTTTAGACTGCACACCTAACATGAGGTGTTTTCTACTAAAGAAAATAAATGTTACTTTTAAAGAAAATGAAGGCTCGAAACCCTCCCAACCATCTAATTTGTCTTTAGAAAAAAAATAATGCAAATACCAATTTGTCCAATGTTCACGATGTACTTGCCAGAAGCACAGATACACATAATCTATTCACATGCAAATCTGCAAACACAAAGTCATGCAACTTCACCAAAAGAAGAATGTAAAAACTGTACTGCACCTGCAGAATACAGAAGGCACTGTCCAAAATTCTGCTTTAGTGGTTATGTCTTCCAAACGGCAGAATCTAATCTCTAAGCTGAAATTTCAGAGGACAAACAGCAAAGCGACATTTCATTAAGTGCATCTGCCAAGAAAGACAGTTTTCAAGATGTGAAAGTGGCCAACAGCGCTATCCCCATGGTGAACTGGTTTCTTTGTCATACAAAAACATCACGACATTATGTTACCAGCACTTAAAAAAGCCAACAGAATAGATGGAAACCAAGAGTAAATGATATCTTATACCAGCTGGGAGGTTTAATTCACTGGTTAGGCTGATTATGAAGCACTAACCCTTGCTATGTTTTTCATGTAAAATTAAACATCAAAATATGTTTAGGTGTTTAACTTGCATGTTAGCTGTGGTGATAATAATTATTTTTCCCCAATATATATGTTCATGGACAAGCACAAGAAACTCATCAATAAGGTGCACTTATCAACTCAGGCATAGCAAGCACCTGTTCATCTTTTCCTGTTTTATCAAAAATCAGTTACACTAAGCCGTATAATCCTCATCAAATTTTAAGCAGATTGAGGGAGTGGCTTTCTATTAAAGGTCTTTGCAGCCTGCTTAGCCCCATGGTAGTGTCCTCTAAAGCTCAATTCCTTTATTAAGGACTTTGCTAACAGAAACAAATCTCAAAAGAGACTCTAATGTGCACAAAAATTTCCATATTATATTTCTCATCAAAGAGCAACTCTGGTAGCATTTACCTTGTTTTCTCCATCCCATTCTAAAACCAAAAAAACCCACACCAAAACCCATCAAGGTTGTACCTGTACCATATTTAGAATGACAAAGATTTTCAATCCTCTTCACAAATGGTTTCACTCAGAAGAACAGATTTCTACATAAAGGTAATCAACTATCCAAGGTATAAGTAGTAGCAACATCAGTTCATTGGTGAAAAGTAATAGCTGTTATTTTCTGCTCCAGCACAGCTTAACAAGAATGTGTGCTATTAGCTGTCCCCATCAGCATGCCTTTTAAAATTAGAAATATCATATCTAATTGCTATTTTAACATTAATTTATCACTTTTAAAGAAGAAAAGAAGGTGTCTCTATTTTTATAAGAAGAGCTTCGTGACCCCATAGACCCCATGTTAAGACAGAATTAGGTATGAATACAGACAGATGTATGGCCTTTTCACTACGTCTGATAAACTCTCGCAGATAAATTCAAGGCAGATTATAATGAACTGCAGGGTCCAGGGAGCAGCTGGAGAATGGCAGCCCCTACAAAAGTTAGGATGGGTGCCTTCTTGAGGTGCCCTCACCCTTGCGGAGGTGGCCTGGCATGACCATAGAATTTTGATCTCCTCCACCAGAGTCATGCTTCAGGAGACAGACATTGCCAAACTGGGACTGTCTCTCTGATGAAGAAATTCTGTTTACCAAAACCTCTGTGAAGGTCTGTAATGGCTGGCCATTAAATTGCTATCTGATGAAGAAGGATTTTCAATGAATAGAGTATCTAAAGCATGATAAAATGCCTAAATCTCTGGGAAGATGTGAATGGCTATCAAATAGAGGTATTACAAAATTTAGCATAATGAGCAGTAAGTAGGACTGCTGAACTTTTATTCCCTACAGTATTAAAGCAACATGTATGAAAACTGTGTAACTCATTAGCTAATTTACATGAAAATGACCAGAGGAATTAAGATCTTGAAGATATGACATTCCTGCAATTTAAACCAAAGCAAAGCCACAAAATGCATGCCCAAGTAGGAGAGAGAGAGGCTTTGCACATCTTGAAGATATGACATTCCTGCAATTTAAACCAAAGCAAAGCCACAAAATACATGCCCAAGTAGGAGAGAGAGAGAGGCTTTGCACATCCCTAAGAAAGCAGGAAACAATCTCAATTCTCATCTAACATGAGAGCTAAGACAAATGCTGCAGACAACAAAAGCTTCAGTCAGGCCATGGACATCCTCAGGCACCTGGAAAATCTGTAGGACACAGCAGCACCAGATTCGAGTACTTCGGGTGCTGCTGTTAGTTCTTCAAAGCACTGAACAGAGGGTGAAGAAGGGGGACTTCAGCAACCAAGTGACCAACTGGGAAGGTGCTACAGTAAAATTACAGTACAATGTCACAGAGAAAACTTTTTCACCCAGCAGATGAGTGACTATGTCAAATCTGGAATATCTTTTCCTTTTAACCAATGGGTGTAAAATGTCTGAGAATGAAAGACTGTGAGCAACTTGGGTGAAAGATTATGGGAAAATATTATTTTAAATTCATAGGAAAAAGAGAATGGAATTAAAAACAAAAGAGGGGAACTGCAGAGCTGTCAGCTTTTCTGGATGCTTCCAATTGCATTAGGATCATTGTTTGTATAGATGCTTTGCAAAAAAAAAAAAAAATGTAGCTTTAAGAGAAAAATGAAAATAAATCTTTTTCTGGATTATTTTTAAGATAGATTGGTTCCTTGATCCAAATCACAGCTCACTGAGGAAACATTTGTGGTAGCAGCATAGAGGGCTGGGGGCATGAACCAGTGTCGGCCAAGACTGTCTTTTAAAAACCATGAACCTAGATTTGTTCTCTACCATGTTTTATTTTATTCAAAACTCCAAAAAGACAATTTTGTTTTCTTAAAGAAATCATATGAAGGACATAAACACTAACTACCCTGATGTGAAGGGAAAATAAGATGAGTATCACAAGACAAACTTGACTAAATTGAGATCTCTTCAAGGATTCTGAAACACTAGAAGGAAGTATACGCAAGTAGAAAGTAGGTCAAATGACTAAAGGAAGAATATTAGGGAAGAGTGCAAGCATGTAGGGGCAAAATCAGAAAGGCCAAATCACAGATGAGACCTTGGTTAGGAAAGAACAGAAAAGGAAACCAGGCAGACCCATTGGAAGAGAAGGTCTGTGCCACTGCTCAGACAGGAGGGAAAGCTTTCAGGTGCACCACAGAGATAAACCAAAATGTTAAATGCTTTTTTGTTTCAGCCTTCATTAAAGGATATAATACATATTTAGATTTCAGCTAAGCTGCTGATGTTCGTTAAAGGTTCGTCTAGGTAAAACTGTGGCAAAGGAGTACACACTGTTTACAAAGTAATGGTTATTAATTATTAAGTCTCACGCCTGAAGGATGTATCAAATACTAAATCTGTATCAAATCCTTTAATATTTAATACATTAATTAATAACTTTGATCCTGGAAGGGTTTGGTTATTGCACCTGCAAATGTGCAAACTGCTACAAACCAGGGAGGGACTTCACTACAGGATTAAAATTCAGAATTACCTTAACCTAGGGAAGTAATCATCATGGAGAAAAAAAGTTGTGCTAATGAAAACCTGCTGAGTGAAACTAAACTTCACTCATACAAAGTGGGAAGCAACTAGTAAAACAATATTCTGTGGGAAAGGATTAAGACAACAGCAAGTCACACACTGAAGAGGAGTTGTTACACAGCATCTTGCTGGGGGGGAACGGAGGAGAGTAATCATTACACTACTGATTCCTGGCACCAGAGTAAAACAATAGTGTCATCTGGGAGTCACACAGAATTTTGCCTCTTTAATATGGCATAATATTAGCCAGATAATATGTTTTGTTTTCAAAATCAGGCTTGAAGAAATTGGAAAAAATCCAGATAACAACAACAGTGACAGTCATGAGGTCTAGTAGGAAAAAATGAAAGATGTAGCCTGCTTAGGCTAAAGAAAAGGGCTAGAACAAAATGTAATAAACCATATTCAAACACTTAGGAATTTGCTGCAATGAGAAAAGCAATAAACCAAGCAAGACTTGAACAGCAGCAGCTGCAGGACTTAGATCACCATGTAGGGTAAACTTGATACAGATAAATGTGATTTTGTAGATCTTTTTCCCCTGTATAATTAGGGTATTCATTTAGGATAATCATTATGATGTTACACTTTTTTTTTCAAATCAAGCACTATAAAACTGAACACACTTTGAGTTGTTGCTGGTTTTTTTTAAAAGTGGATTAAGTCATAGTAGTGCAGTCATTTTTGCTCTGCAGACTTATAAGAAAACCCAAAACTCACTCCCAACTCTCAACTGACTACAGGTTGACAAGACAGAAACAGAATTTTGTATTTTTTTCTATAGGTACTCTAAACACTACTGCATACTTTCATTATAAGATACCTAATATCTTTATACACTGCAGAAATTATGTTATTCCAATACACGGTATCTTACTTGTATGGAGAGTTCTGTTACTGTTAAAATCTCTTCAGAAACAAAGATGACCAACATAAATGCTGTATTTCTTTTTTAAAAAATTTAAAATCTAATTCAGTTGCTTAGAACAATGCTGAAAATAGAAGTCTGGGTACAGAACATACTCATCTTGTTTTCAAATTAGAAAAGGATCTATATTTTTTTTAGAAGCTTTATCAGCACTTCTGCAAAGAAAATAATAACAAGATTCACTGAGTAAGCATATCATCTCTGGAATTAAGTATACTATCATACTGGCTAGGTCCCAGCTCCAAGTGCAAGGCAGAACTGACACTTACCAATGCAGCTAGAGAGTAGCTGCATAACACGTTTCTCAAATTTTATAGCAGATTATTTTCCAAAAAAAATCTTGTAGAAGTACCATTCCAGAATTCACAGTAAGTGATGTGAATTTCTAGTATACTAAGAAAAAGCAGTATGTTCCTGTCTTCGAATTCAGACAATGTAATTTTTGTTAAAACTTAACCAAAACTATGTTTATAAATGTTAATTTAGACTCTAGACACAAAAATTGGCATAAACCTTGTGGCTGTTCACATGGAAGCAGGAAAGACCTAGTTGTCTCTAAAATTTTTCACACTACAGCTTTCACACCACCTTTACTCTTCTATTTTTGTCTCCCACGCAGCAGTCCTGTGTGTGAACTCATGGAATACAATGGGTGCAGCTCATGGAGCTCATCAGTTAAGCATCCTGCCTCTGTTCTGCAAAGCACTTGAGAACATTCTTCAGAGCTTTGCTTTATTTGAGCACAGATATCTTACAGATGTTTAATTTAAAGCTCATGTGTAGTCCCACTGACGAAAATGGGATTACTAAAGTACTTAAAGTAATTCCCAGCTGAATCAGGCTTTTAAAGGAAAGAATAAATGTGCCCAATTTTTATTCATGCATCAGATATCTATAGGCTAATAGTTTAAACTCAGCTGTTTTGTATCTGGATAATATTAAATCTCTGGAGTTTAGTATCTCCACCTGCTGCATTTCCATCCCTGCACCAAGAACATTTTTAAATATAACCCTGCAGCACTGTTTTTGCATATGCACAGTATCATCAAACAGCAAGAGAACTACTCAAGAGAATCATCCTCTATTTGGCCAATATACAACCAAAAAAACCACACTTTTTTTGTAAATGACAAATAAACAGCACCTGGACATTTTCTGAATGTTACATGTATCAAAGACTTCAGAAAAGAACTCTTGCAAGGCAGATTAAAAAAATAGTGGAAGCAATTACATTTATTTTGCACAAAACAGGTTAGCTCATTCATCTACCTATAACTACTTCTTCATCTATGGAGTTTTAGAACAATTTTTAACTTGATACTAGGCAGAAGAATCCAAGGAAACAAAATCCACAGATTTAAGATATTTAATACGTACATGGTACACACTGCATATGATCATTACCTACACCCTGGCCAGATACAAGTGCAAAGTGGCATGAACTAAAGTTGAGGTTCATCAACGCAAAATCTGTCAGCAAAAAAAGATACAGCTACATCCTCATCAGCAATGAGACACTTGTGACTTCTTACATCATCAAAACCTGGCTGAATGATACTAAGAATTCTCTGCAAAGCACTTCTATCCCCACATCTATCAAATTTATCCCCTGCAGAAACTGTAATAAGAAAAGGCTAGTAATGATGAATTCAACTTGTCGTCAAGTGTTCACTGAATTTAAATCAATTACTTAATTTAAATGAATACACCTGGAAACATAAATTGCAAAATTACCATTCATTTTAGTGTCATTTGCAGGTCACTAAAAAAAGACCTACTCACACGCTTGTGATAACAGAAGAAAATTTATATGATTACTTCCTAAAATTTTCATTGTCCACCTCTAGCCAATCCAATCTTGTTGGTTCACCTGGACTAATATTAAATCTGTAAAATTTAAATCAAGGGTTAAAACAAAAGACTATCAGGCAGATATCTATTTCAGTAATGCAATGGTCTAATATCTTCTAGAGTACAGATGCAAGAAGTTAAGGCAGCCCTAGTGTGTTTAAGTTTGTTTGGGATATGATAACAGACATCAGGGATAAACAATTTATCTCTAAGTAGCACTATGGTAACACATATACATTAGTACAGCAATTACAGGCCATTACAACGGCAAATTCAGTTATTCAGTAGTACAATTATTCATGGGGAAACAACAGCAAATCCAGTAATTCACCAGTACTAAGCCAAACGTAATACCTGGACAGGCAGTGACTTGTACAAGTGTAGTTATAAGCCAGGTCAGCACAAAGTCAAGCACAGCAACTTCTTCAGAGGAGCGGCTTGGAGCTGCGGACGGACTAGGGGAGTCCCATGCTTGCTCATCGGACCCATTCCTTGCATTGATGAGTTGCAGAAGCACTGTCTGGACTTGCTAACCAGTCATCCCATCCCACCCCACCCCACCTCAGCTCCTCCAGTCCTGTTCCCAGTATGCACAGGGCACAGAAGTATCGTGTAAGGCAGTACTGGCCTTAGACCTCCACTGTGCACACAGCACCCAGAACCACTGTGTAAAACAATGCTTGCCCCAAAACAGATAAAATCAATGCTCAGTAGCTCCAGTTCAACCACAACAGCTCATGCACTTCATAAAAATCTGCTCACAGAATATGTCATTATAAACAAGGGACCTCCGTTATTAGTTTAATTGAATACCTGTACCAGCTATAGGCATGCTGACTTCCATCAGGTAGTTTCTCACACACAAATAAACCATCTTGTTCTTCTGAAATTTTGTTAAAACACAACAGGCCTTTATCTTGTGCCAGAGGAAAAAAAAAAAAAAAAAAACCAGAAAAAAAGATATTGACATAGTGAAAACACTCAGCTCCCCAAAGTACAGGTGCCATCACCACGACTGTTTACAATCTTCTTCTTGACTTTGAAATGCAGGGTATGTAGGGCATAAACCCCGATAAGGTCAAGAAATACTCAAGAGGCTACTGAACTGAATCTTCTTTATCAATCACACCTACTGCAACCTTTTCAGGCTTCTCCTCCAGTCTTGGTAAAAGTTTTCTACAAAAGTTCACATCACAATGAAAGTCCAGGTCCTCAACTTCAGCACAATATATAGCCTTGCCCAAAGACACATGAAAAACACATGTATAATGTCTGTGCTACAGAAACTACTTTCTTGTCTGTTCTTCCGTTTTTCCACAATATAAAACCATGGAACAAAATTCCCAAGGCTCAAGGGACATCAGAAGCTTCCTCATATTCTTTTGGATCTTGTCTTTTTTCTCTTTGCATGCGTGTCTCTAGACATTTGCACAGCTTACCTATGCATTTTCAAGTGGAACAAGAAATCCCAAAGCCCTTTGTTGGAACAGAAACGAGACTGCAGAGCACATGCTTCCACTGAGTCCAACAGGGGCAATGTATCAGTCATAGTACTCAACTAACTCTTGGAAAAAGCAGAGATACTTCAGCACTGAACTGTGCAAGTGTGGCATAAAAATGTACACAGAACAATATCCTGTGAAGCACGAAGTTTGAAAACTTACCCAACTTAAATGGGTATGTTTAGTATGTGCAATATTTTAATTTCATTTAGGTTTAAGTCAAAACTGGTTACAACTGGGCTGAATTTGGCATGGATTTCTGAAGCTTAACTGTCTCAATTTCTAATGGCTTGTGTTCAAATCTTTCATTTGCAAGTAGGTTTCTGCTTTTTTTCACTTCTACTAATATAACCATTGCTAATTCCCCACATTTCCAAATAATCTCTCTCCTGATATACTACTCCCCACGATTACCAAGTATGATTCATGCTTTTAACAAAACCCCCATTGAAGAGGAACATTTCCTTTCAGATTTTCTTTCAGTCTTGGTTTACAACTGCAAAAGAACAAAAAGCAGAGGCTTTAGAAAAGATGCCCCATGAAAACAGTTTTCAATCCCTTCTCTTTTATTTTCTGTGCTCTTTCTACGCTCCCATATTTCTCCTATCATTTGCCCTTATATGTTTATCTGATTATCAAATATCTGGCAAAGGTGTACTTGGCAGGATTTAGAGCTATTCAGACACCTAACGGCCACGGGGTTGACAGCATCATGACAGCTTCCTTAGTAAGTTCCCAGCAGCACTGTCCTTGGAAGGCTTCGATGCAACTCGTGTTCCTCATGCCCTGCGTTTCTAGCCTCATGGTACTGCTGGTTTGCCCCTTTGGGGAGGCGGGCTCCACACAGAATCAAAGAATCACCAGGTTGGAAAGGACATCTTGAATCATCGAGTCAAATCATTCCTATCTGCCACTAAACCATGTCCCTCAGCACCTCATCCATTTGACTTTTAAATACCTCCAGGGATGGTGACTCAGCCACATCCCTGGGCAGCCTCTGCTAGTGCCTGATGAACCTTTCTCTGAAATTTTTTTTCCCGATATCCAGCTTGAACCTCCTCTGGTGGAGCTTGAGGCCATTCCTCCTAGTTCTGTCCCGTCACTTGGGAAAAGAAGCCAGCTCCCTCCTCTCCACAACCTCCTTTCAGGTAGTTATAGAGAGCAATGAGGTCTCCCCTCAGCCTCCTCTTCTCCAGGCTAAACAACCCCAGCTCTCTCAGTCACTCCTCATAAGGCCTGTTCTCCAGCCCCTTCACCAGCTTTGTTGCTCTTCTCTGGACTCGCTCCAGAGCCTCAACATCCTTCTTGTGGTCAGGGGCCCAGAACTGAACACAGTATTAGAGGAGCGGCCTCACCAATGCCGAGTACAGAGGGAGAATAACCTCCCTGAGCCTGCTGGTCACGCTGTTTCTGATACAAGCCAGGATGCCATTGGCCTTCTTGGCCACCTGGGCACACTGCTGGCTCATGTTCAGTCGGGTGCCAACCAACACCCCCAGGTCCTTCTCCTCCTGGCAGCTTTCCAGCCAGGTTTCTCCTAGTCTGTACCTCTGCTTAGGGTTGTTGTGCCCCAAGTGCAGGACCCGGCATTTGGCCTTGTTAAACCTCATGCCATTGGTCTCAGCCCAGCAGTCCAGCCTGTTCAGGTCCCTTTGCAGAGCCTCCCGACCCTCCAGCAGATCCACACTTCCACCCAGCTTGGTGTCATCTGCAAACTTGCTAAGGGAGCACTCGATGCCTTCATCCAGGTCGTTGACAAAGACAGGGGCAAAACACACCTCAGCTGGGCTCCACAGCAACAAGTTCAGCTTAGAACTTATCTTAGAGCTTAGAGAAAGTGAAAAGAAAAAACAAGGATGATGAAGCCCAGGTACCACTTACTAGCACTCTGCCTGGCTGCCCGCTCCGCCCCGGGCACCTTCTCCGCGGACCCCCCCTCGCCCCCGGCTCGGCCGCTCGCACCTGCCCGGTGCCGGGGCGGGGCGGGGGCGGTGCCGGGCGGGCGGGGCGGAGCCGGGGGCGGGCGGGGCGGCGCCGGGGCGCTCGCAGTCGCGGGGAGCGCCGGGGCGGGCGAGGCAGGGCGGGCAGGGTAGGGTGAGGCGGCGGCACGGGCGGGCGGGAGGCGGCAGCGGCGGCGGCGCCGCGCTCGCCCCGCTGCCCCTGGATGACGGGCGGCCGGTTCGACTTCGACGATGGCGGCACCTACTGCGGCGGCTGGGAGGACGGCAAAGCCCACGGGCACGGCATCTGCACCGGGCCCAAGGGGCAGGGCGAGTACGCCGGCTCCTGGTCCCACGGCTTCGAAGTGGCGGGCGGCTACACCTGGCCCAGCGGCAACACCTACCTGGGCTACTGGGCGCAGGGCAAGCGCCACGGGCTGGGCGTGGAGACCAAGGGCAGGTGGATGTACCGCGGCGAGTGGTCCCACGGCTTCAAGGGGCGCTATGGGGTGCGGCAGAGCCTCAGCGCGCCGGCTCGCTACGAGGGCACCTGGAGCAACGGGCTGCAGGACGGATACGGCGTCGAGACCTACGGGGACGGAGGTGGGCGCCGCTCGGCGGGGGCGGGAGGGAGGGGGCGGCGCGGGAGGGGCCTCTTCGCCCTCCTTCCACCCCCGAGCCGCGCTCCGGCGGCGCCCCCGGCTCTCCGCGCTCCGTCCCTGCGCCCCTTCCCCGGCCTCGCCGCCCCGGGCGGCGCCACAGGTGCCCGCCCCCTGAGGGACCGCGGGCCGCTCGCCTTCTCGGCTGCTGGGAGCGCGCGTTGTCGCTGCCCGCGGGCGGCTTCGCTCTCTCCCCACCGCGGCAACCAGAACCGGGGCCGGCGGCGCCCGTCTCGCAGAGAAAGCTCGCTGCCGAGCTCCCCGTGCGCCGCTTTCCTGGTAAAACGGCAGAAACTTAACAAGCGAGCCCTTGTGCCTCGTTTCTTTGCTCGCAGGGATAGCTTTACGCGCTCAGCTTGTAAACAGGATGCTAAAGGTGGCGAGGAGGGCGTGCAGCTTGCGTAAAATCAATGAAACTGAGGTCCGCCCTCCTGTGATAACCCGTGTTTTATTAAAATATAGCTTTAAACACGCCGCTCTAAGGGCTAGCTGTGTCGTGAAATTACAGTGGGCTGCCTGTCACACCTTCGACACGAGAAGGCAAATGTTTCTAGGGCTGAGCTCCCAGTAAGTGTGCGAAGACTGGGTGCTCTGCCCTCTCATTTCATTCAGGAGCAGTCAACAAGTTGAGGTTCCATAAGGACTGGAAAGTATTTGAGTGGTCAGTTACTGTACACCTGTCATTTGATGCACCATACAAAAGAATACACCAGATATTTTCTTTAATTCGTCCATTGCTGCTGGTAGTGACATTGGCATCAGTGGAAGTGCTACCTGCGACTTCTGTGGAGTTGCTCTTCGGCTTGGTTTGTTCCATTGTAACGGGAAAATCTGTTCTCAGTTTTGGGACTAGAGAGTTGTTGGGGTGTTCTTACAGAAATGCCGCTCGCTTCAGCTTTGAGCAGCGTGCTTAGATAACGTGCAAGAAATAGAATTTACTAAGAATCAGAGTTAATGTTCACACGGTGCGAGTAAACCATGTACCAGATCTCTTGGTTAATGCTGTTGCTGATTTCTTCAAGGAATTTTGTTATGAAATTTGTGGTCAAACTTTCAGGATCATGGCAGAGAACAGGTATTTTTGTATTAAGCAGAAGAAACGCTTACAGTTGGGGTCCTTTTTCTTTTGCCTTTCTGAAATACAAAATTTAGCAGGTTGGATAAGATTCATTTCTTTCAGAAAAAGAAGTGTACTCTGGTTTCTGTACCTTGTCTATACGTACTTGCAGCTATCTGAGAATTGTTTCCTGGTGTGGAAAGTTCTGATGCTCAGAGTCAGCCAAGATACATGTTTGGGGATTTACCGAAAAAAAAAAAAAGGAGGGGGGAAGCAACACAGCATGAAAGAAATAAGAGTTTTTGTTTCACTTTTGCCACACAATAGTTTTTTTTTTTTTCAATTTTTATTATATTTGTTTTGGCTAGTTAACTCAGAAGCTGAAGAACAGCCAAATTTGCAGTGGCCATCCTTTTTTCTTTTTTTTTTTTTTTTTTTGCTTCTTTCTGGAAGAGTAAATCGCCATTCTAGTAAATCTTTTAGGAATGATGTTTGAGTGATGAACTTGAGTTCTTTCTATCTTTTTCTTTAGGCTTCTTGTGGAATTTTAAATATCTCAGTATAACGTTGATAATTGGAAGTAAATTCTCTAAATTTTTAGACTTAGACCCCATGAGAAATCCATTGTATGAGGCAGCATATGAAGCGTGCATTTTACACTGGGATTTTTAGTGCTATTAACTGAGATCTGTTACCATGGCCTCAGTCTTTTACATGTTACAGTTCATATGAACAGAGGGTGTGAAGTCACATTGATTTTAACGAAAGTGCTCATGAATGAAGCAAAGCAGCACCTCATAGCTGTTGCAGATGTGTTTTTGTTTTCATGCTTTGGGAACAATAGCCGCATTTGTACACCAGAAGAATGTCTGAAATGTTTTTACAAGGAAACTGGATTTACATATGTATATTTAACACACTGTGAAGTATTCACAGAAAAGCTCTTCCTTTATTATAACTCGAGAATACCATCGTAGGGTGCCGGTTTTCAAGCTCACTAAAACCTAGACCTTTCTGCAGATACTTTTTTCTTCTTTTTTTTTTCTTTCCCCTGATATATTTTAAAATGCATTGGTGGTGTTAGGAGATGTATTTGAGGGAGAGAAAAGGAGCATAAGCATTGATAGTGTTCACTGGTGTTTCCACACACAGTGTGTTGTACAACATGAGTAATATATGTCATGCTGTGTTTAAATGCTTAAAATTGTCACTCAGTCAAATCTCTGAGGAAAACACTATGAATTATAAACCATGATCCTCCATTAATTGTATGTGCTGCTCATACTGGGCCTTCAAGTGGCTTGCCAGTTGTTTCCTACAATTATCTGGACTTTTGTGCATCCTTTAAGACCCTTAGATTTTGTTCTACGAGCCTATTGGAGCATATTTTATGGAGGGATTAAGGCCTAATTTGAAACTTCAGTGTGTGTAAATTATATATCAGTTTATGGTCCTGCCAACAGTAGCAGTAGCAAGCATCTTGATGTAAGGTTACGCTTTGTCCTTCCTCAGAGGTCAGTGACAAATGCAGCCTAAGAAAGCGTCACTGGTAATATGTGTGTTTGTTGATTCCTAAGTAGTCGTCTTTCTAGTTGTATGCTTATCTAACTCGTGAGTTTGAAAAGCATGCAAAAAACTTGATGTAACGACAAATTTGTTAAACTACGGAAGATGCGAGTGAAGGGTAAGAGCAAGTGAAGTGCTTAAATAGGTCCTTGCCTGCTCCTTTTTTCACAGAGCATAGTTTTACATTTTAGCCACAAGTACATACCAAGTGAGTTTTGGGAGGGGTGGCGCAATGTAACACTAAGGAGACAGGTTATGAACTTATACCTTAGGGCCACTAGCTACCAAAAACAAAAGGAAAAAATATACTTTCTAATAGTTCTCAGGCTCAAAATATGAACGCCTTTTCAAGGGAAACAAGTATGCACCAGGTGGATGGTCAGTAGAAGTTGTGGCTGAATGTTTCTTCAGTTACAATAGACACCAAGCATAGCTTTTGGAAAAGTAATGCTGAACAATGTTACTGTTTTATGGTCAAATACAGTTTTAAACTGCCTTGGTAGTTCCAGTCTTAATTAAAATTTTAACAGTTGACCCTTACAGGAACTACTTTGAACAGTCAGTGATAGTGTAAGATGACACAAGATAAGGTGGGCTTATTGATCTATCATTCATACTTATATCTATACATAGAGATAAGTAAATATTGCATAAATTTGTATCTTGATGTATGGAAAAAGCTTTTTCATCATGTCATATGTCATGTAATATTTATTTATATTGCAATATTGACATAACTTATCTTGCTCATTTAAAGTTTTCAGAATTTTCTTTTGTTGAAGAATTAAGTTGAAAAATCAAGGAAAATAAGTCAACTTTCTAGCACGAGTATCAGAAGCCTCTTCCCTAATGATTTGTAATGATAGAAGAGATAGTTGTTACCTGCAAGACTGCACAAAATAAATTTAGTACTTTGTAAGGACCAATTTACTATGAGTCTTTCATTTTCTCATTGTTTTCAGAAGAAGATGGCATTGATTTTATTTCCCCAGTAGAAAGAAAAATTGGACAGCACATCAATTGTCCTTGTTTGAATGTCCTTATGGGCATCAGCAACCACGTCCACTTCTTTCTACACAGTAGTGAAAAATAAGTCCTAAATTAATTAGGGATTTTTTTGAGCTTTCCGCATTCATTCATTAAAACAAAATATTGGTAAGAAAAAAGGCTGACCTTTGGTACTTTTCTAGAATTCCATACAGAAGTAAATTGATTCTGCTTGGAGTCTGCCACTTAAATAGCCGTAATTATGAGTTACTGCTCTAATGTGATATTGTGGTATAATCAAAATTGGAATTAGATTTATGATTTTAAAATTAAATTAACTGGTGCAGAATGTTAGATTGTTGTATGTGACAGTTACTACAAGTAACCAGGTTCTTAGCACCAGCATGTCATTACCATGCTAGGAAGATCCCGGATACAGTTATGGACAGAATGTAGTAATTTATGCTCATAAAATATTACTGTGTTTCTGGGAAATGTCTGTTTGATAATGAAAAAAGAGTCACAGTGTGGCTGTATTTATGCAGTATTTACAGAATACGTCATACCAGTGCTTTGTGCTCATGTTCTTATTTGTTATTCTCCATATGTTGAGGTTTTTTAAATAATCATGTTTCTAGATTCAGCACCCTTACAACCAGTGCTGCAATAGGTATCCAGGATACAGTGAATGAGAAAGAAACTAAGAAAGTTGTTTGTTTGTGTCAGCAGCCATCTGTTAAAACAAAAACCATCCACTTGGTAGTTTTCTACCAACACAAAATAGTTATGTTGTGGAACCTATCTAATATTATTTGATGAAGAAAGCACACTGGACAAATTTAACTGCATACTAACATTGAAGCATACCTTTGAAGAAGTAATACAATAAACCAGTAATTGATAGACAATTGACATGTGCAAGACCAAAACAATATGCTTTTACAAAGGAGATCAGATCTTAAATCAAGTGAAGCTTTGAGCTACATCTGGAATGGCAGGTATTTTCATGAAAATTTAGCCAGTCACTGAATTTGGCATTTGATATTTAGTTCTCTGAAGTATGTTTTTTAATAGGTGGTCCAATTAAGGCAGATCAAAATCAAAGAAAGGTATTTTGAAGACTGCTTATTCATCCCTCAGTAAGAGTACTGACACTCAAAATAGCTTTACAAAAGAAAGAAGCAGTGCTAGGTAGGCGAGAAGCTTCATTTTGAGGAGCTTAAAGCAGTTTCATGGGAATTAGAATGATCTTAGAAAGAAAATTATCTTGTGTTTGCCAGTTGTGGGGTTCCTGGCCTCTTCCTTCGGAACATCTGGTTCAAATGGCTTTCAAAGACCAGACACTGGAGTATGTATCTCCTCAAAGTGAAAATACGTTTTGATAATACAAGAGAATATTGTTCACAAGAGTAATCTGATAATGCTGGGATTTGGCTCGGATGCAGTTTTGTGTGGATGCAGCCATGACTTCTGATACCAAATACAATGTTGTTCTTCCTTATATTGCTATATGAAAAAAAAAAAAACCAAAAAACCCCACAAAAAATGGTTATGACTGCAACAGTGAAATGTGTTTATGATAGAATGGTGTGCAATATTCTGTTTATTACTGTCTTGTCTTTCTTACTGCAGAACACATAGTAGGCAAAAAAAGGCCTAAAGGATTCGTGTTTCTCATCTTTCTGTCACAATGCAATGCAGAAAGCAGTGCTATATTTATGATACTGGCTATACCAAAAAGTGGTATATCAAGAGTTTGTAAAGAGTAAGATATACTGAGGTTTTGGTTTTCTATTCAAGTGCACACAAACAAAAATATTTTATTTTGCTATAGAGGTTTGTAGCAGTGGGTTCTGAAGACAAGACAATTTAGCATGTTGTCATATATATCTTGACAAGGAGAGGTCTCTATTTACCTTAAACCCAGGATAACAGGACATTTACTGCTCCTGCTTGCTTGTTCTGTGAGAAGCTAGAGGCAAGAGCTGTGGGTGTCCTCATTCCCTCCATTCCTATCTCCCTCTTCAGCCGACTGCGTATAATGTGGGTCTGCTTTTGCTGACCACCTCTCCACCTGTCTAACTTTAAAAAATGTTGAGGGAATCCTGCTCTAGAAATTTCTCTTGATTTTTTTTTTTCCCCTGGGCAGATCCATTCAAAAAATGTTTATGATTATAGCTACTGTGTCTTAGTTGCCAAAAGAAATTACTTCAGCTAGAAAAGGAAAGGATTTGTTAAGGGAAAAATAATGCATAAGAAAAACAAGTAGCAAAAGTAGCTTTATCTACTGTCATACGCTGTGATTTTTCTGCATTTCCTCTTACCAAAACCAAAGCTGACACCACAGTATTGCCCGTAGCATACTTGATGTAGAGTGCTAGGTTTTCTGCAGCTTCCTAAATTTAATTTCTCCTCATTACTTTAAAAGGTACATACCAGGGGCAGTGGACAGGAGGGATGCGACATGGATATGGTGTACGTCAGAGTGTACCCTATGGCATGGCAACTGTGATCCGTTCACCTCTCCGAACATCTCTAGCTTCACTTCGAAGTGAGCAGAGCAATGGCACTGTTCTGCATGATGTCACTTCAGACAGTCCGGCTGGAACAAGAGGAGGTTTTGTGCTCAATTTTCACAGTGATCCAGAAGCCATGGGCATTAAGAAAAAAGGAGGCTTATTCAGAAGAGGATCCCTTCTTGGTAGCATAAAACTTAGAAAATCTGAATCTAGGTCATCAATATCTAGCAAACGGAGCTCCGTCAGGAGCGATGCTGCTATGAGCAGAATTAGTTCTAGTGATGCCAACTCTACAATTAGTTTTGGAGACGGGGACTGTGATTACTGCCCTATGGAAGACCACGTTGATGCCACCACTACAGAAACCTATATGGGTGAATGGAAGAATGACAAGCGCAGTGGGTTTGGTATTAGTGAGCGTTCAAATGGTATGAAATACGAAGGAGAATGGCTAAATAACAGGAGGCATGGATATGGATGTACCATGTTTCCAGATGGCACCAAAGAAGAGGGAAAATATAAAAATAACATTTTGGTCCGTGGAATAAGAAAGCAACTTATACCAATACGAAACACAAAAACTAGAGAAAAGGTGGATAGAGCAATAGAGGGTGCACAGCGAGCAGCTGCCATGGCAAGAACCAAAGTGGAAATTGCAACTTCAAGGTATGTTATCACAAAATATTTGTTCATCACCTGACTTTCAGAAACAAAAACTTGTTGCAATATGTGCGCTCGTGTTGACAAAAGACTCGAAAGTGTGTAATTGTTGTCTTTAGTGAACACTTGCTTGCCTGTCAGTTTCACATGTGTAACTCCATTGATTTTAGTGGCATTACATGTGAAACTTTGAACTTCACCTCATTTGGCAGTTGTTTCTGTATGTGCCATAATACACTGTGAAAGTAGGTTTCCATTCTCATGTATTACAGTTTTAGCTCAAGAACAGCTGCATTATGTCTTTAAAGCTGTTTGGAAAGTAAAACTAGTGAGGAAACGTAGAGAATGAGTTGAGGGATACAAGGTGAAGATTGAATATCTTCCCATAAGAATGTTCAAGTTACATTTATTATGCTCTTGATTTTTTGGGTAGCAGTGGAGCCTCATTGAATTTTCACATTTGACAGTGAGCATCTTAAGATGCATCTCTGTAGCAGGGAGACTGCAGTATGAACAGTGTAAGAATAACGTTTGAGGCTCTTGTGCTTAGAGGCTGTTGATTCAGTTGCCAGGGTGGTTTCTGCCAAATTAGTTCTGTATGAAGACTCTTTCACTTTGGAGCATGCTTCTCTTGCAGTCTGAATTTGTCTGGATCTTATGACCACCACTTCAAATAGTGGTGGTCATCTTATCCCCATCCCCCTGCGAAGTGTTTGAGATAGAAGTGTATGGGTATTAGCAGTGGGGGGGGGGAAAAAAAGTCATGTTTGCTTTGAACTCCTTAACCAACAGTCGAGTGAGGTTGTCTGAAATTGAATCATTACAAATTAAATCAGTATAGATGATTTTAATAGATTTTGTTATTAAGTCTAAGAGCTCTTTAAAAAGCTATCTAATTTTTGATGCTTTCCAGTAAGCTTCTGTGGTAGTTTCTCTGTTGGTTTTTGTTTGTTTCCTCAGGCAGGCTTTTCTTGAAATGTTCTATGGGCCAATAAAAGAGCCAAGAAATTTGCATGAAAGAAAATCTTTATGCTATTTTAGAAAGAGGATGTCACATTACACCTAAAGCTGAACAACTGATTCCTGATTTAGTGTGATCAGTAGGGAGAGTCCATGTAAAGCTGTTAAAAAGCTGTAGGCAGAGCATTGGGTTACAAGGCACAGTGTATGCACTTCCCCTTTAAGAAGGGATATGTCTCTGAAGTGTTTTGTTTGCTGTTCTTTCTCTTCAGTTTTAGGTGAAGGACAGAGTTCAAGTGGCTTCTTTGAGAACAGTTCATGAAAACAATGTTTATTTCTTGAAAAGATGGTTTTGAAAGTGCATCAACAGAAGGTACCAGTTGTAGTACAGCTGTGACCATGGGCTATTCCTTTGGTGTTTCATCCAAGAATCTCTCTGAAGTAGTTTCATTGCTACTAGTCTGGATAGCAAGATAGCAAATTCAGGTTTGCTCTCTTTTAGTAGCCTTTGCAGTAGCTGTGCTGGTACTGAGTCAAAGGCTAGGAGACCTGACAGTTAATCAGGCAATATAAGGTCTAAAGATTACATTATTTCACTTGTGAGTGTGTGTTGATAGGATGGCATGATTCTTCCCATCTCTCAGATTTTCAAAATTGCCTTTAGTATCAACCATGACAAGGTCATGGGATTGTGTGAACTAAGGGACTGTCCTACTGGCAGAGTCATTAGTGCTGACTGTCAAAGACCCAGATCGTCTGGAAGAGATCTAAAAGAGCATCAAAGGAAAAACCATATGTTTTGAAAAGTTGCTAAATTGTAGGCTACTGTATTGGTGCAGTTTCAGGATGAAATAACTTGCTTCTGTCCCACTGAAATTTTAGGACCAGTATTAGTTTGTAACTGCTTTTTTACCAAACTGATGCAATATATTAATCTTTTAGACTGTAGCATTCCTGCAATGTTTTAGGTGAATGTGAGGATGGTGATCTTATTTGTTTCCAAAGGATCACTACTACACAAAAAGTCCAGTCTTTTTTAATTTCTCTAATGTGCAATACCTATGTAGTATAACCTCACTGTACACTGGCATGTAAAACCTTATGCATTTCAGACCTGGCAGATGTCACCAGTAATGCGTGCTTACTGTAGATTGCCACTTTGTTAGGGGTAGAACTCTCCTAGATAGACCTTTTCTTCCCTCCCAAAAAACAACAAATATCCAGGTTTCCATTCCAAAGAACGAGAAACCCTGACTCTCGGCTAAATACCTTACTTGTCAACTCACTTCTGAGTTGTATGCTCTTCTTCTTGTGTTGTTTATTCCCAAAATATTTTCTCGGCAAAATGAAACCAGACCGTACTCCTCTTCATAGTTCCCTGCTGGTCGCGACAGGTTTGGCTGGTAGTTTGACCTGTGACAGATGTCCACACAGTCGTCAACAAGACCAACCACTGTTTTGCTTTATATTCCTGATGTCTTTTTATGTCTAACAGCCCTCCTTAACAATCTGTGTGGTCTTCCTTTAGCTGTAATGGCAGTTTGGTGTAGAAAGAAAAATCTAAAAGCTGGGGTAAATAGCATTTCCCTGAACCTGAATTTGCACTGCCTCTCCTGACTCCTCAAAAACCTTTGGATTGTTGAGGCATTTGTTCTGAGGTGTTTTAGACATAATAAACATTTCCCGAAGATATCAGACCACAAAGTCATATGATGTATAGAAAGCTGCTGTATCAGGGAAATAGTTACCAGCCTCTGCTACACAGATCTGTGTCCAAAGCAGATTATAAATTAGCAGTAAATAAAAATGCTTTTAAAATGGTAGTACAGCTTAGCAGTCTTCATTATGTATTATAGTTTTATTAGCTATATTTAAGACAAAATATTAAGGCATAAATGTAAATATTCCAGAATTGAGGAATTTCAAAAATGTGTTCAATATTTTTCACTTTTAAAATATTTAAAGCTTTTCTAAAAAAAAAATCATCATTATAGTCAATAATTAGTTCATATTAATCTTTAACCCATTTGTGCTAAAAGGAGTCAGGGTTACCCTGTATGCCCTTTTTATCAGTCTTGGTGTCTAAAAGGAAAAGCTGCCTTCCTGAAATTTTTAATAAATTCTTTTCTATGTGTTAAGCACATGTGAAATGCTTCAAATGCTGGAACATGTACATTTGGAAGAGCTCCATAGAAGATGTTAAAAAGCCCCAAATGCCCACTCAACCAAGAGTCAAATAGAAACTTGTTTTGAGGTTATTAAATAATTCTCACAGTAGGAGTTTTGAACTTCGTTTTCATTGCTGCCATGTGTCTTATTCAGAGGAGATATCCCCCTGCAGTTCAGCATGAACTCTAATTATATTAGAGCACTTCTTTCCTAGAATGAAAATCACTTAAGCTCTCATTGGAGGAGCTATGAGTATTTTATATTAACTTTACCGTCATCAGTTCTTCCTATGTTATAAACTGTAATGTTTTTGAAATTGTCAGAGTTTTTAGGGATCTGAACAGACTGGACTGCTGGGTAGAGTCCAATGTCATGAGGTTTAACACAGCCAAATGCCGGGTCCTGCACTTGGGGCACAACAACCCTGTGCAGTGCTACAGACTAGGAGAAGTCTGTCTAGAAAGCTGCCTGGAAGAGAGGGACCGGCGGGTGTTGGTTGGCAGCCGACTGAACGTGAGCCAGCAGTGTGCCCAGGTGGCCAAGAAGGCCAATGGCATCCTGGCTTGTATCAGAAACAGCGTGACCAGCAGGTCCAGGGAGGTTATTCTCTGCCTGTTCTCACTACTGGTGAGACCGCTCCTTGAATCCTGTGTTCAGTTCTGGGCCCCTCACCACAAGAAGGATGTTGAGGCTCTGGAGCGAGTCCAGAGAAGAGCAATGAAGCTGGTGAAGGGGCTGGAGAACAGGCCTTATGAGGAACGGCTGAGAGAGCTGGGGTTGTTTAGCCTGGAGAAGAGGAGGCTGAGAGGGGACCTCATTGCTCTCTATAACTACCTGAAAGGAGGTTGTAGAGAGGAGGGTAATGACCTCTTCTCCCAAGTGACAGGGGACAGGACAAGAGGGAATGGCCTCAAGCTCTGCCAGGGGAGGTTTAGGCTGGACATTAGGAAAAGATTTTTCACAGAAAGGGTCACTGGGCACTGGAACAGGCTGCCCAGGGAGGAGGTGGTTGATTCACTTTTCCTGGAGGTGTTTAGGGCATGGGTGGAGGAGGTGCTAAGGGTCATGGTTTAGTGTTTGATAGCAATGGTTGGACTTGATGATCTGGTGGTTCTCTTCCAACCTTGTGATTCTGTGAACATAAAGTAACCTTTTAATACTTAGTACCATTGGGGTTTTTAAATATCTTAACCCTGTAAGTAAATATTTAGCAGCGGAAGCAGAAGGAATGGTGTTTGTTTACATACGGTGCTCATGTACCAGATTCTTTATAAAAGTTAGCATTATAGGTTCAGAACCAGGCCTTTTTTTTTTTTTCCTCTTTTGGGTTTTTCTCTAGCTTATGCTTAAATAGAAATTCTGCCTGAAGTGTTGAGTCTCCAAGGAAATACACTTTTCAGGGATAAAAGTGTATTTTTCAAGATAAAAGTACAGTAAAAGTAAAAAATATGAATCGGAAGATATTATGGGGAGGAAAAAGAAATTAAAAAATGTTTTCTTGTTGGTATTTACATTATACTTCATTGATCTTTCAGGTCATAAAACAAGGAGATTGAAGAATTGTATCTTCTTTTTAATTCTCCTTTCCAAAGAAGCCAAATACTTTTAATTACTTCAAACCTATGAGTGAATTCTAAGTAAGGCGTACTGTCATAATATGCTGTGAGAACTTTTGACCACCTTAAAAGCAATATTGTAGTGGGAATTCATTACACGAGCACCTGAGGTTTGCTGAAGGATAATGGTGCCTTTGTGTTAGGCACTGCACAAACAAATTACTCTGTCTAGAGACCTTGTGGTCTGGGAACATAGCAGTGCCCAACAAATGGGAAGAAACTGGCGAAAGGCTATGAAAGGACCCGAGATCAAGATAACAGTAAAATTAATATCTTGCAACTAATAACATAGAGCAGTTCCTCCATGTTAATTAGCTTTCTGTGCTGATAGCAGTGACTAGGAAGCCTCTAGTCAGGAAGACCTTTTAAGGGGAGAGCTGAAGGGGGATTAGCTGCTGTCTTTTCTGCAGCAATTTCTTTTTCAGAGTGGCTTTTTTAGACAGATCGGTTTTATTTTTAACATATTTGTGTCCAAGTCCACAGATGCGATGGATTAGTTTCAGCCGTTATTTTTTTAATAGAAACTACCGAGACTCTGGTTGGAATCCTGTGTCACGAGCAGCCTGCTTTGTTCTAGTGGTTACAAAGGAGCCTTGAGTTACTGGAAGGGCCACAGGAGGAAGGTGCAGAAAGTCTGACTTGGGAGTGGAGAATCAGTATAACAATTTTGATTCTGTTTGAGAGTGAACCTACTGCCACATCCTGGACTTTCTCGAGTCCCTGTCAGTCCCTCACTGTCAGTGTCCTCTCAGAGCCAGTAGCTGGCTTGTGTGATGTTCCACACTGAGGATGATTTAGAGAGCTCTGATTTAGCCAGAGTCCTAGGCTGGCGCTGCCCCAGCGGGGGCCTGGGCGCTTAGCATTGGCTTCAAGTCCCTGGGCAGCACCTGCTTCTGAATGGTGCAGCTCAGTTGTCTGCCCCAGAGCGCTAGTGTTCACAGTACAGCAGTTATATAAGAAACCAATTCTTGTACTTCTCATATCCTCAATTCAGAGTAAATTTCAGTATGTTGTGCTACATGTGGTGGGCTTATGTGAAATGTGTGGAACTGTCAAGAAGGAGTACTAAATGGTTTAGTAGCCAGTTCCTTTGTTGTATTCGTTGCCTTGTGTGATCAGTGCTCGCAACTTGACGTGAACAAACTGTGGTTTCTAGGGAGAGCTGGGATTATATGCATGTGATAGTATAGTTTGTGTCCACACTAGGTGGCACCTGCCAATCATTCCAAATGGCACTGAATTATGTGCGCAACACGCAGCTTTCCATGATGGATTTAGCTGACTCTACCAATCTCACTTTACTCAAGAAACTAAACTGGACACTTGTAAGACTAGTGCCTCACACGTCTTTGAGATGCTTTACTTATTATAGATGAAATATGAACATTGTGTTTAGGAATAGGTTCCAACAAATACCAGAGGTATTTATGTAAGACTGCTTGCAAGTACAAAGGGCTGACTTAGGTTCAAAGCAAAATCAGTTTTAATAATTCTACTGCATAGTCTATTTGAAGATAACAAATAAAATGCAGTGCTAAAACTTATTTTAAGTCTTGAGCTACTATGGATAGTAATTTTAATGTTAATTCTGCATTCTTTAGAGGAAACCCTATGTTCCTTGAATCCTGTGGGAGTTACACCACTGACTTCAGTGGGGCACATTTTCACTCAGGTTTCACAAACAACTCATTGGTAAAAGAACGTAGTCTTGTGCTGTTCTTCTGTTATTCGCTGGGAAATGAATAATATATCTGTTTGAAATATACATCATATAAACATTGCTACACAGATTTTATCTCTTTTCTTAGTGCTTAATGTAGTTAGATTACATGGCTGAAAATAGGCAAAGTTACTCCTGTACTATTCCTCAGCTAGAAATTTAAGAAAGCCTTGAGTATTTAGCTTTTTGATCAAATTACATGTATTCAAATACAGAATCACAGAATAATGAGGTTGGAGGAGACCCACCGGATCATTGAGTCCAACTGTTGCTATCAAACACTAAACCCGTGCCTTAAGCACCTCGTCCACCCGTGCCTTAAACACCTCCCTGGGCAGCTTGTTCCAGTGCCCAGTGACCCTTTCTGTGAAAAATCTTTTCCTAATGTCCAGCCTAAACCTCCCCTGGCAGAGCTTGAGGCCATTCCCTCTTGTCCTGTCCCCTGTCACTTGGGAGAAGAGGTCATTACCCTCCTCTCTACAACCTCCTTTCAGGTAGTTATAGAGAGCAATGAGGTCTCCTCTCAGCCTCCTCTTCTCCAGGCTAAACAACCCCAGCTCTCTCAGCCGTTCCTTATAGGGCCTCTTCTCCAGCCCCTTCACTAGCTTCGTTGCTCTTCTCTGGACTCGCTCCAGAGCCACAACATCCTTCTTGTGGTGAGGGGCCCAGAACTGAACACAGGATTCAAGGAGCAGTCTCACCAGTGCTGAGTACAGAGGGAGAATAACCTCCCTGGACCTGCTGGTCACACCGTTTCTGATACAAGCCAAGATACTGTTGGCCTTCTTGGCCACCTGGGCACACTGCTGGCTCATGTTCAGATGTAGCTGTGAATCAAAACCCCCAGGTCCCTCTCCTCCTGGCAGCTTTCTAGAGAGACTTCTCCCAGTCTGTAGCACTGCACAGGGTTGTTGTGCCCCAAGTGCAGGACCCGGCATTTGGCCTTGTTAAACCTCATGCCGTTGGTCTCAGCCCAGCAGTCCAGCCTGTTCAGATCCCTTTGCAGAGCCTCCCGACCCTCCAGCAGATCCACACTTCCACCCAGCTTAATGTTGTCTGCAAACTTGCTAAGTTGCACTCGATGCGTTTATCCAGATCATTGATAAAGACATTGAGCAGGGCTGGACCCAGCACTGAGCCCTGGGGAACCCCACTTGTAACTGGCCTCTAGCTGGATTTAACACCTACTTAGAGCCAGAAGCTTGAATAGGGAAGAATTTTTTTTTAAAAAGGCAGTTCTGGAGTATGGCAGATCTTATTTTGTGTTTGTATTAGATGTAGAATTGTTACTCCAGAGTTGCTTTTCTAACTTCTTTAAGCGAGGAGACAGCTAATATAATATGGAAAATCTAATTCTCTGCTTTAAAAAACATAAATGAACCTATACTGCACCACAATTTTAAAATACCTAAGAAATCCTTTTTTTTTAATGTAGAAACCTTTTTGCAGTGTGTTTTTCTTCAAATAGGTAAAGATCTTTATTTTGTCCAATTTCTATAATACTTAATATAGGATCTGAAAGAATCTTTAAGGTGGCAGCCCAGCATGTATGTGAAAATACTAACCCTTTTTTTATGATACGGAGATACCCTGGTTCATCTTCTTGAAGCCAAAGATGATGAGCTGTTATGAAGATTCTTGCTTTAGTTTTTACACAGCGTCTCAGTTTTGATCTGTGTTACAGTTGTTCAACATCTAAGCTGCAAACAGGATCTGTCTCTACTGCCTTTCAGGAGAGTTTCTGTGATGGAAATAACTCTCCTTTTAAGAAACAAAATCTGGATTATTTGTACTGGCTAGTCATGTATGAACCGTAGTGTAAAGCCATTAGAGTTACATTACTGCTTACTGAAAAAATATTGTCAAAGCCAAAAAGTCTACTGTATTTTTTACAACTGCATACATATGGCTAGTAGTATTAGTCAGAGCTTGAGTAATTTACTTGATATTTTGCTTATTGTGTAAACCATTTTATACAGAACCTTTCCACCTTCTTTCTTCAAAGAAATAAGAAAATGTGCTGTCATCTAACTGTAACATGATTGATCAGTATCCTACAGAGTAGGATGTTTTTCAGTGAACAGCTACAGCAGAAGTAGTCATTTAAATGATTTAGTTCGTCTCCTATGTTGATCGAATTGTATATTTCTGAAGTAATAATTGACTAATTTTCTGAAAACTACTATAGTTAAATGAGTAATGCTATTTGAATACTAATTACACTAATTGATCAGTGACACAAATTATGACTTATGTTCATTTATCTGGCGATTCATACTTTTTTAATGCATTATTACACATTGGTCTGTATTTTCATACACTGACTTGCTTTGTTTTGCATATATCACTATAATTTTCTTCCTTTATTACTACTCTGATTTTACTTTGCTATGTTTTTTGCTACTTCATTCTTCTGCAGTTGTCTGTGCTCATTGTCTGAGGAGGCAGAGGTGCAGTCCCTTTGTGGATAGCTTGCAGCGTAAATTTCTCCTTACAAGCTTGTCGCCCCTCAAGCCCATATAAATGCTTGACATCTGAAACTACCTACTGATTTTTCTTGTCATCTGCTTTAGGTGTTCTCCCAGTCATTCCTGAGGTCACCTCAAAGCCGCTTACGTGATGTGTGAAGTTTGAGTTTTTCAGCATTGCACATCACTCTTATGCTGAAATTGAATTTCATTTGCCATTTAAGAGTGATTAGTGAGTTTTGTGCAGCCCTTCTTTGCAGTTGTCTTCTGTTAACACTGACGTTCAAAAGTTCTGACACTTAAGTGTTCACACCTTTCCCCCCAACATTAATGAATGTCGTGCATTCTCAGCCCTAAGCATATCCAGTGGTGAACCTTCTCAGTTGGGAAAAATCCATTTAATCTACCCCACTGAATTCTATTTCTGACTATTTTTTTTTATTCACTCAAGCATTTCTTGTATTTTTTTTTTCCCTCTGTAGTTTCCTGCACTTAGTTTCCAATGAGTTCCTGGTGAGGAATGTTACACTTTGGTCCTGCTACATTAAAAGCAAGGCTTGATGGAAAAAGATATTAGTGTTTTGTACCTGGAAGCTAGAAATTTTCCTATTAGCATATGCTAATATGAGATCAGTTAAGTGTGATTTCTCAGCTCTTTTGTTCTGTGGGTTTAAGAGGGAAAGCGTATATTTCTCTTCTCTCTTACTGCTCTGAATCTGATGGGCTGCTGTTTAGTTACCTTACTGCTATATTGCTGCAGTTCCACTTTGTGCTTCCCTCAGTTTACTGGCATACACAAGATGAGGGAGAGGTCATTTTGCTGATGCTTTTACTTTGCTTCCTGGTTTTCAAGCAAGTCATTTCAAAGATCTTTCTTTCTCCGAATTTTCAGACGACTTCAAAATAGATATGTTGGATTATGTCTGTCTTATGGCTATATAAAAGGACTTAAAATCCTGATGTGGGAAAAGGCAAGACTCAGACTTTCACTATTGAGGTAGTCTCTTGGCAGATGCAGAGATGCATCACAGCCCTGATTTGCGCTTATGTGGGGCTAGGGGTTCATACCTTTTAATGGTCAGAAGCTTGACTTCCACAGTGAAGAGAAATAACACCAAAAATATCTTAGTTATGACTAAGTTGAAATTAATTCAGTGAAACTGGTTCTATGTGCATATTCAGCCCGAGCTCACTTTTTTAAGCTTCATCACTTATAGGAATTCATGATGTCAATTGTATAAGTATCTTAGGGGTATCTTGAAGACAAAGAACACGTTGCCAAGCATTAATGTACAAAATATATTTCAGGAAAAATAAGGGAACCAAAATTTAAATTGAGTGCGAGTCAACAGATGCCAGTTGTCAGTATGCTTTGTGCAGTTGTAGTGCTGAATCACCTTAAGCATTCAGGTGTCTCTTTCTCACATGTACTGTCTGAAGTCCAGCTTTCACCTTAATATGTCCTAACCAAGTGCTTAATGTCAGTTTTACTAAAAATCCAGTAATTATGCACATTTTGGAATGTTTGTAAATGTATTGCCATTCACAGCATTGTTTTGTGCTTCAGAGAACAGTAGGTTGCTGGAAGTTACAAATTACCAACAAAGATGGGAATGGCATTTATCAGTTCTTAAATATCAACAGAATAGATAGGCTGGTGACCTTTTCTGACACTCGGAAGTGTTTGATTCGTACAGATCTGTTGAAGTAATAGTTGATAGTTTCTGGTGAAGAGGCTTTCACTTTCTTCTCCTCGTGCAAAATTAATTCATGTTGAGAGTGCTAATGTTGGGAAAGGAGTTAGAGTTTCTTAATGGTGCAGTATACAAGTAGGAATACTGATTGTTTCATATTCTCCATTGATAATGAATTATCAGGAAAAAAAAAAATTGGATGTTTTATAATTCAAGCAATGTTTATTAGGGTATCAGTGGAGAGTCTGGTGGTTTTGTAATGCAGAGTTTATATCTTTTTCAGAAATAGGATTTGTTTAAAGACTGGAATGAGCCAAATAAAAATAAGTGTGTATTCTGTATGCTCAAAATTTAGACTACCTGCAAAAAAAATTCTAGTTATATTACTTGTTCATAGTTGAATATAATTTGCTACACACTACTTCTTATGAAGAAAAGACACTGAGCATTTTTGTGTGCCTGTATCTGTGATATGTGCAGATGTGATGCTTTTCTGATGGAAAAACTGCTTAGCAGAGCTTCTCAGATGAACCTTTGTTAGGAGCAGGATTAGAAAAGTGGACAGCATTAGCTTTAACTTTGCTGGGTCTATGGACAGTGAATGCAAAGATTAATTAGTCATAATTATGGTTCTGAATAAGTTCACCAAGGAGTTTATAATAAATTTGATCTGATGTTTTCTTCTATTTTACTTGGTCAGAATATGCTCTAATTGGTTATTAATAGTTCACCCATAAGCTCCAACTTCGCGATGTAATGGATAAGAGATTTGAATTCATCTGCTCCTTACACTTCTGATGATTAAAAAGCTATGAAAGTAGTCCTGAGGTCTATGTAACAGTGAAATTGTGAGCTAACTGCTGCCAGATACAGTCCCTGCATAACATGATGAGGTTTGGCTGTGCACCATAGTGACAAATGGACATGATGAAAATGCTGATGTCACTTTCAAGAAGCTTGGAATACAGTGCAGGCAGGTAAACGATCAGAAATCTCTGACACTGTTACACACCTGGACTTCTGTTGTTTCCAACAAGGATAAAGCCAGACTAGAATCCTTTCAATAAAGAACACTGCTAAATTTTGGAACTATATAAAAAAAGTCCTTAGAAATGTTGAATTGTGCCGTGGTGCTTGAGTAGGTCTATACAAACATTGGTCTGGCAAAACCTGTAAGCTGGCTTCCTCACAGCAACACATCTATTTATTTGCTATTTCACAATATATTTAACAGCTGTTTGTTATAATGCAGGCATTTTTGGTTGACTTTTCATAGAACATCCTGACTGACTCTTCATAGGTCTCTCTGTGAAAAGTCAGTTTAAACTGTCTTTGGAAACCTTGCTTGTGTTTTCAAGGTCCCTGACAATTTAAGGAATTCTGTTCTGTTTTCAGTATATCTACTCTTATAACTAAAAATATGTTTTTCTCTAAAAAGGCAAATTACTTTCCCTTGAATTTGTCACTACATAAAAATGCGTATTTGTGTGCATATATAATCTATCACTGCTTAATCCAATTAAGAAAATAATTATGGTTTGCATACAAGTTCACTTTGCAGAATTATGGTGACAGTTTCCTCTTGGATTATCTGCTTTTATATGCTCACTGTTCAATTTAAAACCATTTGATATATCTGTCTGACTTTGAAACCATTTATTGTCTTTTCCTTATTAAAACTAACTTGCATCTTCATGCTATTCTGATATTTTTGTGTTATTTGACACTAAATTGTCATTTTATAAGTAAAAGTTTCAAGGGAGTTGGAAATTGAGTTGCTTATGTATAAGTCAGCTGAGGAAGCAAGCATTTTGTACATAAGTGAGATTTCCATTTATTAATAAATGAAACTGTAGATTAAATAAGATCTTTTAACAGTTAAGTCTGCTGCATTTTGGTTCAGATTACAGTAAGGAGTGTTTTAACTCAAGTTGTTTTTCTAAACAGTAAATATGCTTGGAAAAAATAAAAAAAATTTTGCTCCTCCTATTCCCATGTTTTCAGTTTAAGTACGTTTTGTTCCTTCTAAGATAAATATGAAGTAGAAAATAAGGGAAAATTAATAGCAAGATTATGTTACTATCCCCAACAATAATCATTGTAAACCGACACCTTTTCTTAGTCTTGTAGTCATATTTTTCTATGAAAGATTTTAAATATGATATCAAGAATTTATTACTTAATATGTTGAGCATTTAACATTAATGCAACAACAGTGTAGTAAAAAGGGGCTGAGAGAAGAAATAGAAATATTGAAATTTTGAGGTATTTTAAAACTATATTAATATCTCTTTACGGTTGTTTTATTGTCCATTCTCCAAAAGTACTCGGTTGGAGGGTTTTCTTAAGAAAAAGCAGAGGTTGCTTGAGGATTCCCAGGTAGCATAAACATCATATGTCATTCAGAAATTGCCTAGGCACTTAATTTTGTATTTAGTTTATTATCTTTAGTTGTCATCAGCTTGCTTTGTATTATGAGATTGCCATTTGAAGCACTTCTGTGAAAGTTCTTGTTTGTTTCTGCTCTTCTGCTCTGTTATTTGTGTGTAGGTGTCATCTATTCCCAATCACTGATAAGCCTTGCATAGGAATGGATGCTGTTAAGAATAATTTTAGATACTTTATTTTCTAGTAACTATAAATTCCTTGTCAATATACCCATGTCTGGACCTTGTTATTGCTATCAGTGTAATGCATTTTCTTCTCTTGGAAAGAAATGCATTAGATGGATTAGCAAAGCACTAAAAATATCTTTGCTTAACCACCATATTATATAACCATCCGATATCTGTTGGCTGCTCGGCTCGTGTTATGGTGTGTTTCAGAAATCTGCATTTTACAGCACATCAAGTGAAAAAAAGTTGTTGGTTCATATAGGATGTTCTTTAAGAGTTTGAAATACACCTTTTTTTTTCTATAACAATTTTCAATCCAAAGGTTAAACATAAGATTTACTGGAAGCTTCTGATAGCTATTATCATTCCAGAATTTGAAAATGCTGCTGCTTTTATACAATACATTCCTTCTTTTTTTTTGGTCACTTTGGAGCAGGATTTCTAATGGTTTCTTTGGATTTTTTTGGTCACTTTGGAGCAGGATTTCTGATGGTTTCTTTGGATCTTTGGGTCGCTTTGGAGCAGGATTTCTGATGGTTTCTTTGGATTTGCGATTTCTTTTGACAGGAAAGTATTTTTTTTAATGAATAATAATTTAGATCAGATGCACTGCTGAAGGCTGTGGTTCTCTGGAAAAAAAGACATCATTTTTCTAGAAATCTTTCTATGTATGTAGAAGATTCTATTACAATGACCAGCTCTAGGTCTGGGAGAGCTAAGTGTCATCTTTTTTCTGTGCTTTTTGTGTCATTTGAAGTGAAAGATTTTTTTAGAGAGTATTTGCTCTTCCAGAGACCTCTGTAAGGAGAGAACAAGAGGAAAATTGTTAATCTTCCCTCAGATTAATTGCATCTTTGTTATTTCAAGATTTTTTTCACTAAATTGATCTTAAAGATCAGGACTGATTTATCTCTCTGTACACTATTCTACTACTTGACTGTGTAAATAGGACAGTAGTAAGTTGATGCTGTAACTAAAATTCTCTCTGCACTAGTGAATGAAAATTAAAAAAAAAAAAGTGGCTCAATTCAAAAGTGTAGATAATGCTCATCGGAAATGTTACTGGTGAGATAACTCTGTAGACTGCAAAAAGCTCATATTGTATTGCAATGAAACTGTTGCCAGTAGCCTGATTGCTTGCAATAAGGCTGCAAGATTTTGTTCTTTGTGAATGTGACAAGTCTGCTTTTATCCTGAGGTCAACCAAGTGTCACCTTACTCTGCAGTTACATCCTTTCCTGGTTTTTGTTCAATAAACTGAATGCATGAAAAAAAGGAAATGATGCCATCAGAGTAATCCTTTTGCATGTAAGGGAAAAGACTCCACGCGTAATCAGCTGACTAAAGGGCATGAGAACATCCTGGAAGGTAATTGGGCACTTTTTGTTGAAATACTTTGATATATCCCATTAACTTGTTAAGTGTTCCTCAGAAACAATGCCTATAGACAGAGGCACAATACTAGCTAGACCTTCTTCCCTTTACTCGGTGCCAAAAAGATGGTTATCATAGTGTATACTATCATCTTAAAGCTAGTGTTGTTTATGTACCGCTTCTGGAGGAGTACGCACACAAAGGGCTCAAATTTTTCTCGGTAAGCTTTTGTGTGCTTTACAGGCGAGTAAGAGAAGCCTATGCCTTTTTCAGACCCGTCTCAGAGTTCATCTCTGCAGTCATGCGTCTTGTAGAGCAGGAGTAGAGAGCTGAGACTGCTACTGTTTGTTTCTGTTTGGACAACTTACTATTGCTATTCTATTTGTTCTCACTCCATTCTGTCAGGAATATTTGCTACCAGATGTTCCATCTCATCTTTTAAGTTGTATGGACTGTGGAGCCTGTTCACTATGTATGTTTTAAATGACTGAAATGGTGGAACCTATTCTACTTATAGTCATGCAAGTGTAAACAAAATATATGCAGCAGTAACAACACAAGCAAAGAGAAGATGATTTCTTGTGGGGTTTCTTCTTAGAACTCATTTTGTTTAAACCCAAGAATATAATCTTCAAAAACACTGTACTGGTAAAAATAAGCAAGGTTTTTTTCTTTCCTCTATGACCTACCAAGAAAGAAATCACGGACTTCTAGTCTTCATGCCTCTAGTTTGTGAGACCGCTCCTCGAATCCTGTGTTCAGTTCTGGGCCTCTCACCACAAGAAGGATGTTGAGGCTCTGGAGCGAGTCCAGAGAAGAGCAACAAAGCTGGTAAAGGGGCTGGAGAACAAATCTTATGAGGAGCGACTGGAGAGCTGGGGTTGTTTAGCCTGGAGAAGAGGAGGCTGAGGGGAGACCTTATTACTCTCTACAACTACCTGAAGGGAGGTTGTGGAGAGGAGGGAGCTGGTCTCTTCTCCCAAGTGACAGGGGACAGGACAAGAGGGAATGGCCTCAAGCTCCACCAGGGGAGATTTAGGTTTGAGATTAGGAAAAAGTTCTTCACGGAGAGGGTGGTTAGGCATTGGAACGGTCTGCCAAGGGAGGTGGTTGAGTCTCTTCCAACCTGGTTATTCTGTGATTCTGTAATTAGAAAAAAAACCTAATTATTTGCTGCCAGTGGGTGCTGGGGAACACGCAATTGCTGGTAGCCACTAGAGAGAATGGTATCAAGGCATTATGTCTCTTTCTGCCTTCCTACTGCTGAAATATGGTTTAATATTTATGCCAAAGAAAATAGTCACAGATTTTTTTTATTTAAAAATAATACCCTCCTTAGATGAGAGCATTATATTGAACCTAGTGAATAAAGCAGTGAGTTTAGGCATGAGCATTTTAAAGTGGCAGACACATGTTCTTCAGTAGCCAGAATGAGGAATGATTGGCACGATAACTTCGATAGAAGGATCCTTGTCACACATAGGAGTGTATTAGTATTATTAATGTGAGAAAATTCTTTTAAAATTGATCTAAACAACTACAATCAGAATAGAGATATGTGGAATTTTAATATGAAAATACTTGTACTTCCATGTCATAATTTTAAATACTCTGCCCTTTCATGACCTTGAAGGACACCTTTAAGTGTACTTTATTAATCCTAGAGGACAATTATGCAAAAAATTATGAGACTATGGTAGTGATGTAGGGTGTCTTGCTGCTTTTTGTTTTACCTTTGATTCTTAAGGGATGAGCTGACTTTACATGCTCTGATCAGCAAATCATCGTTGCTTTTACTCGGCTAATTCTGAGGCGAAGAGAAGCTAGAAGGGAGCATACAGCTTGCTGCTCAACAGGTGAAGGAGAAAAAATTTGGTCAAGAGATTTTTAAAAATCGACCTTGCTATATAAAGTACTTCCTGTAATGTTTCCCTTTTTAGAAGCAGATAAAACATTGCTTTCTTAAGTTTTAATCAAGAACAGATCAATGGCTTATAGTCCATCTACCATGTAGCTTTGGAGGATAAGTGTGAGCTGAACATGTCAGGTTTTTAATTTATTCTTCACATAGTCCATTGGTGAAATAGTAAATGTTGGCCTTGCTGACATTAACTCCAAAACTCACTGGTTCCAGTGACAGCAGGATACCAGTGATGGAAATGTTCCTTGTGAGTATGTTTTGTTGGAATCACAGGCAGTTTTAAGCCAAAGGCAAGATGATAGAAACTTCCAGGGGGACCAGAAGTAAGAATCAAGTAAGAGACAGTCTAGTTACCACTGAAAGAGACCTTTAGGTTTTTAGTAGCTGTCTTAGGTGTCCACTCTTCATAATTCCCAGAAAAAAATAAAAATCTGGGCTTGTTGTATGAATTGCAGAGGAAGTAATAGAACTGAGATTATTGTCCCTTCCCTTTGCAAACAAAGAACCTTCTGTAATGAATCTGTATGTCACATTCTGTCTGCTGTTACTCATGCTGAATGCTATGCCATTCTATGCGCTGTCCCAAAAAACTCTGAGATTTGAGTATGATGCAGCTCAGTATGAATAAGGGTGACAGACAGAATTTATTCTAGAAAGATAGGTCATCTCAGTTGCTGAGGATATCCCTATTTCTGGAAAACAAGGCAGGAAGGTTGATTTGAGAAGCCTAACTGAGGATACAGTTTTGTGCTTTATTGCTGTACTAGAGAATCGGGTTTCTGGAATTACCTATATGTGAGAAAAATTATTAACAGATTACATGGGTTTGCAATGAAAACAGCTGATAGTACAAGTTGCTCCTTCTTGCATTTTTTTTGCATTGCAGCTCCTTTTGTATTGCAAAGATCTTCAGTGTACAAATACAGTTAACCAGATAAAAGCATGATTTGTTTTCCTCAGCTTTGTTTGTTAGGTGCGTGGTTTTGGAAGTTCATCAAGATTGTGGTGCCAGATTTCCCTGGCTAGGTGCATGTTATCGCATACCTAGGGGCAGGGAGTGCTAGGTAGCTAATGTGCAATACAATGCAAGCTTCCAAGGAAAAGAGGGTGCTGGAGCCATTCAGACAGCTGGCCTGCAGCTGTGCTTTTTCCCAAAGGATCTTCAGGAGCAGGCATGGAATGTGCTGGGAAATTCTGGTAGTGGCAGCTAGCCAGCCTTGTGATAGAAGTAGCACCTCTGGGAAAGATGATCATCAGGAATGGGCTATTACTTCTCACTGCTCTTACTGGCCAAGCCAACTAGCTCAGGCCCAGAACTATGCTAACAGAACTACACAGCTTCCAGCTATGTTGCAGGCTTGTTCAGTATTTCATTGTATGTTGTCCGTATTCTTCAGTTAAACTTGTTCACAGACTCTCCCTGTGTACAAAAGAACGCATTGCCTAATCTAGTTGGTCTGCTCTAAGGGCAGAATTTGATGAATACTAGTGTACATCTGCAGCAGAGAAGGCCATAGAGCCTCTACTAAAAAAAGTAGGATATGAACTGTGTGCCTTAGCTAATGTGATTAATGGCATTGTGCAATACAGAACAAGTTTTAGTATTATCAGAGTTCCAAAGAAAGCTAAATATGTGACAATCAGTAGATCACTTATATTCAAGTGCTGACCTTTTGGTGCTGTGAAATAATACACAGCAGAATCTTGTTAATTCATGCTAATGACTTGAGAGACTCATCACTGATTACTTGATTTTTACAACTTAGCAAGTAAGTGAAAAATGATGACAAAACTTCAGAGATGCATACTTTTAACAGGTCTTTTATGGTCTCTGCTAAGTTATCTTGATGGTAGCAGTTTAGTTGTAAATATATGTGCAATGTATGGGTTAATGGACACTAGTATCATTAATTACATAAATGATGATTTCCTGAAATTACTCCAGTCTAGCTACCTATTATTAAATATCTTCAAAGAAACAGGGCAAGTCTACTAGTTATGAGAGTGTGTGGCCAATGAAGTAGTTTTAAGCATACTAGATCTTGGGTTTTGGCATTAGTAAAAATGTCTTCTTCTCGTATGTGTTATATCATAGAATAGAAGTAGCTAAAAGTACTTGGGAAGAGTTATCCTGACTAGCATGGTAGTAGTATGGAGGTAAGAAGTGCATGAAAAGTTTTATCCTCGGATTAAATTACTTGAAGAGAGCTAAACACGTAACTTATGCTTATTCTTAAAACACTAATTCCCAAACTACAGCTTCACTGGACCTCATCTCATATGTTCTATTAAATTCTATAGTCTTCAAAATAGAGAGTAAATATACCCATTATGAAAAAGTCTGCATTTTTTTAATGAGCAGGGGTTTGGTTTTTTTACACTGTATTTCCACATTAAGTAGTATTAAGAATGCTGCTTCATTATTGGCAGCTTATTTTTAAATGAGTAAGTAAGACTTTTTCAGTACATCTTAGAAAATTACATTGGGTGATTTAATATAAACATAATAATATATGCTTTCAGTAAAAGGAGGAGCAGAAGCCTCTCTGTATTGGAAACATAATATGCACTTGTTACTGTGCATTGGAGTGTCAGCATAGAAGTCTGACTAAATAAGGCAATGCCTGAGTAGAGCTTATCAGTGTTTGGCAGGAATATAGTCCACTAACAGCTGATACAGTAGCCCATCTTTTCTGTGCTATCATTGACTGTGCTGCACACAGATGTGTGTTTATTGTCTGACCAGTTGCTGATTGTGTTCAAAATTTAGCCCTCCCCCTTTTCTTTTCTTTTTTTTTTTGCCAGAAGTCATGCAAGTGAGCTGAAACTCTTAGAAAACAAATCGTCTATATGTTTGTATTTATGTAAAAATATATATGGAGTAGTCGGCTTGCAAAGTTTCGGGAAGAAATGTACTGTCCGATCTGTTTCTTCTCCCACCAAATAGTCTAGAATAAGTGAATATCGTTTGATAATGTAGGTTAAAAATAGGAAACTTCATGTATATGGGTGCCCTTATGGTACCACTGCGCACTTAAAAAAACTCTTGTAACAAGCATCCATCACACTGTGAAAGCAAGTCCTGACTGATTTTGCCTTCCTTGCTCTGATGCCACTCAAATAAGTGGCTAAGCTCATAGAGACCTTTCTGGGAACAGTATTACACCCTGCATATTTGAGATGCTTTAAAAAAAAATACAGAACAAACACATACACACATACGCACAAAAACAGTGTAAAATGCCCATAACATTGTTTCTGTATCAGTTTTTCCTGTTAAACTGTGCGAGGTTGTCTGATTTTGTCCCTGTGTTTGGAATTTGAAGATTCTATAAATAGAGGTTTTAGGCCAATAACTAATCTTGAAGAGCTGATGGTACCTGGACTGCTACAGAATGTCCCTAAATGATCAAACTGGTGACTTGCAAATACTTTTTGATACTGGGAATGAATGTAAATGTCTATGCATGTATGGCCTTTTTAAAGGGATTTCTGAAAAGTATCAGACATTAAACTCTTATCGTTCCTTAAAGTTTGTTGTTTTCAAAGTGCCTTTTCATCATGGCCAGTGCAGTGCTTAAAAAAACAAACCCTGCAATTTCACTTAATAGATCCATTGTCGTCTCCAGTTCAGTAGCCTTACTTAAATGTCCTAATGTGAGTTCACAACTCAGTAGCATTGCTGTGTGCAGTATATTTAACAGAGATGTCTTTCTATCCTCTGAATTGATCTCTGATAATAGTACTGTAAGAATGAGCAGTTGTTTGGGATTCTTGCCATTAGAGCACATGTGAAGGGTTTGCAGTAGATGCACAGTGTAATGGACTGTTTGCCATGTGTGTAGTAGCTCTTACGTATGGCTTTCTAGCTAAATCCCCTCCAAAATAAGAGACTTTTACAGGCCAAATAAGGACACTTTTCCAGTCTGCCTTTCTGACACTATTCTGCTGAGACCAAAATGCTTTACTAGTTTTCTAGGTGTCTGCAAACCACCAGTATTGAGCTGGATGAAGTATCATACATACAGTTATGTGATCTGTGTGGAAAGCAATATGGTGTGTCCATAGAGATGCTTTCCTGTATAATTATACAGTTTCTGTATGGTGAAGCCATTAAAATACTTTCAGTCATTCAGGGCTGCTTTATTAAAAGGAATTTTATTAACCAATTTTATCTTTTTAATTTCTGGAAATACATTTTGAAAATATTTTAATTGCTGTAAGTACATTAATTATGCAGACTTACAACTTCATGTTTTCTGGTTACTTGAAAGATGTTGTAGCCTTTATAAATATGTCATCCTGTTTTCAGTGTACAAATTTACTGGCTGTATTGACTCTAGTTTTGTATTGAACAGTAACTAAAACATAATGCCTCCAAGAAGGAAGTTTACTCATCTGAGTTGATTTACCTGACCCCACCCATGCTATCATATTTTCTTTGTAACACTTACTTCAGAGTTAAATGTAAATGTTTGGACTAAAAAGCCAAAAAAGTCTATTAGACAGTGTCCAAGAATGATTTAATGTTAAAAAAAA
This sequence comes from Clamator glandarius, assembly GCA_033459285.1. Lineage (NCBI taxonomy): Eukaryota > Metazoa > Chordata > Aves > Cuculiformes > Cuculidae > Clamator > Clamator glandarius. Next base: position 147,689 of record JAUNZM010000058.1, read on the forward strand.
CCCCAGCTTTCAGTTCCTCTGCTGGGAAGATTAGAATTTGAAAGTTATTGTCAGAGTATGGTGCCATAGTAATAAAAAAAAAAGTGGTAGTTGTTAATCACGGAAAGACAATTGTATTTTAACACTACTGTCCATTATGTATGGTTTATCTTTTAGATCACATTATATGTTCATGAAGTCTCTCATGCATGGTAGTACATGTATTCAGAATTTACTTCATCAATGTCCAATGCTTACTGTTCATCCTGCAATTCCAGAAGCAGAGTCTGTGACATGCAACTGTGACTTCATCTTCTTAAAATGAGCCATTTTGACAGCTTTCATAGTGAATTTAAAAAAAAAAAACCAGGTTTTTAATTCCAGAACTGTAGCTCATATTCCTTTATCTTTTTCAATGGAACAAATTAAAGAAATTTGACAGAATAAAATCTCTTTCAATACATTTTGCCTCCTGCTTAGGCATATTTTTGTCTGTGATTAAACCTTTAAGCTTTTTGGTTGATGCAGTTTTCGGATTGTAAATACAAACTCTGCTTCAGGGCATCAGATCAGTTCTTGAAGGTGCCCAGGTGCTACTTTGTGTAACTGAGACCTGAATGTGAAATTTCTGCTGCGTATATTGTGAAACACGTCATGTTGTAAATGAGAATGACAGGTCCTGAATATATAGCCTGTGTGAAAAGAGGCCAGGAACCATTTTCTTTGTGCAAATCTGTTCTTTTCTGAGGATATCTTCCAGATATATGATGAGTTGTCCTCATTTTCTCATATAAGGTGGCTTAATTTGAAATACTTCCTCTGTGTCTAGCAATACTGAATCTACCAGAGAAAAATCCCATTGCTTTTGTGATAAAAAGCATATACTTGTAGAAATAATTGGCTTCCTTGGAGTGGTTTATGTTGCGGGGTGAACCTCCAGGTATTTCCTGTAAGGGCTCTGAAGGAAGATTAAGAAACTTGGGTAGTTCTTTTAAGCATACGCAGTAGAGATATTCTCTAAGAAGACCCTATTCCTCCTAAGAGAAAGAGCAATGTTCTCCTCTCCTTTGCTATGAAAAGTATGTGAGGTTTGTAAGAGTTGTCTATAGTGTGCTAATACGGAGGGATACTTTTTCTCTCCTATGCTCAAGTTACAGTATACTAAGCAAATATTTATTAACAGAACTTTTGGAGGCAGTGCGATGTCAGCAACTGCATTCAACACATCCTGAGTGATTGGGAAGCTTAGTTGCTTCCTGCCTCTCTCTCAAATACCACCTTAGTTGCTTCATTGTACATGGACACAGCACATTCTTTCTTAGCTTCCATCCCAAATGACTAAGCCACAATTAAAGATACAGATGTTTCTACTGAGCAGAAGCATTAGATTCATAATCTGCTCCTCAGCTCAGATTCTTTCTGTGTCTTTCCACACAGGCTCTCAAACAGCTGCAGCACCATCTAGTAATTATGCTTGTGACTGTCAGTTGCTGCTGGGCTTTGCTAAGTGTATATGACAAGTTATTGTATGGAATTTTGCTGCCCTGTCTGGCCTTTCACACAAATGTTAACAGTTTTTAATTACTTATTCTCCGTTTTAATCCCGTACCTTTCTATAAGATAACATTTCTGAGGGTAATATTCTCTTCATGAAGCCTTATTTCCTCACCTGTCTGTTGTAGTCCCCTCCACCCTCGCTGTGTGGTGGCTGGTGATTTTGCAAGTTTTCTTTGTTGTGAAGGTTTTAAAAAACTAAGGGAAAGGGAGAGGCAATTTATCCTAAATTTGTTCATTTTGAAGGACACATTGCGTTATCATTCTGTGTTTCTGTCACTATTTCTGTTAGCTTATTTGTAGACCCTGGTAAGACTGGTACTGAGATGTGCACCTGTTCCTCTAAATCTTTCTCATCTTTTGCATCTTGTCCTTTCATGAAAATGCAGGGTGCAAAGGGATGAGGGAAAGAAGATCTGCCACAGGAATTTCTCTCTCGGGGTTGTATTTCACTTTCAAGTTTTTACCTTTGTCACTGTAAGATCTTGTGCCGAAGTCCTGGCGATGCGTAAGCTAGAAGTTGTTAAGAATATATTTGGGAGTGGGAGTGACCATTCAGCCTGTCTGCAGCTGGCTTCTCAGCGTCCTTGAACAAGAGAGCTTGGGAGTAGGCTGGATGGATTGTTGCTGACAGCAGCCCACTCCAGACTCCCAAGAGTTCTTAAACACAGCTGAGTGTGGGTAGGGATTTACTGGATGGAAATAATGCAGACGGGAAACATCAAACTGAATGAGCATGTGTGTCATGCACCAACTACCTCTGTGTATCCAGCCAGAGTGGTGGAGTAAGGGGCCACCGCTGCCAAGCACCTCAGTGACACAGTCCCTACCCTGCCACAGCAGATATTTAGACAGCCTTGCTCTGTGGCAGAGATAGTCGTTTACATGTTTTTTCTGCTCTTCCAGTCTCCCTCTTCCCATGTATCAAGTGAAGGGCAGCGTGTTGTTGCTGGGCTGGAAGGAACCATGTCTGCATTCGTAGATGAGGTCCTGCCGTGTTCTTTAGCCAGATGCAGAGCCGTGCCTCTCTTGCGCCTGTGCTGATCTGCCTGAAAAGACAAACAGGCTTTAAGCATAGCTAACGTGGCTGTGTTTATTCTGGAAGATCTCAGCTGTTATGCTGCAGCCATATCTATATCTGTAGTGTTCTGGATAGCTGAGTGGCGTGACAGATAATGACTTACTTGCATGCAGATTTTGTGTGACAGCATGAGCACCGTTGATCCCTTTCCCCTTGGGGCACTTTCATGCAGCCATGCTACTGACACTCATGAGTGCTTTATGTTGTCTCTTTTCTGTAATGTTTTTTTGAGTGTTTTGTTTAGCTTTTGAAAGTGATTAAACCCTTTGTACATGAAAATCCTCTTTATGTTTCTGTCATAGAACTGCTTGGTAGCTTTTTTTTTTTTTTTTTTTTTCCTTCTTCTTAACTTTGATCAGCAGGACTAGTCTGGCACCTTTTTGTTGCAAGGACGTTACTTTAATAACTCCCTTACCGTTTATGCTGTCCTTGGGTGCATTATTTGTGACTTCTTTGAGCTGTCTCCAGAGTAATTAACCAACTTCACACAGATTTATGTTCTCTTGTAAATTAATTTAGAGTTGCACTTACTGTGTATCATAGGTAATGTTAAAAAGACCTTTTTACTGGTTTGGGGCCATTTTTAGGTGTAACTATAACATTTTGGATATAAGAGCTCTGCTGTTCTGCACACTTCCTCCGAAATTTCTCATATGCTGGTGATTTCCCTAAATGCATTCTTTCTATTTCGGTACTATTTTTCAAGTTAAGTGTTGTGAATGTTTCTTTCACTGCTTTTAGTTTAGTCACACATCTTGGGCATACTGTGTGGTCCAATAAAAATTTGCTGAGGAAATAAAAATTTGTGATCTTATATGTTTGTTAGTGCCCAGCAATGTTGCTCTGTGTAGATACACATGTTTCTGTTGCAGGGTTGGGGTCTTTTTTTACTTGGTTTGTTTGTTTGTCATCACACACACACACACAAATTTTGTACATTAGTATAAACTCAAGTCACATTCTCCGCTTTCTTCCTCTTCTTTTGGACCAACTGTTTTTGTAATCCTGACAGCAGAGTGGCTAACCTTCAACTAAAAAGGCAGAATCTAATCTCTACAAAAAACTTATTCAGCGTGGCAGTGTAAGTCATTCTCCTGGCATGTGGGTAGTACAGATCCGAACTGGGAGCAAGCACACGATATTCAGGTTTTACAATTCCCAGTTCAGTGCCTGGGTTACCAGCAGAGACATAAAGGATGTGCTCTATTGCAAGTTCTGCCTTTGGCAGTGTTTTTAGAATGCTGACCATAAGCTGCTCATGCATATTTAAATGCATTAATTTAGAGCTTAAATTCTTGAAAAATGTTATGGCTGGAAACTCATTATCACAGAGTCACTTAAGTCCAGATTAGAGAATGTGTATTGAGTGTGTGTCTGAGCATTACCTTTAGGCAAGTTTAGCTTCCTGGTGTTTAACATGCTACGCTGTACCTAATCACTGCACCAGAATCTCTCCCATTCACCGTGAAAGGATCTAAGCATCATTTCTAAGCATTAGGATTTCCACTCCGCATATCAAAACACAGTATTGCTGAGCTTTGTAGTACTTGGCTTTTGATCTGTGTGTAGTGTAAAATGTGAGCAGTTTAAATTCCCCTATTTTATCAAGACACTTAGAGGATAAAGTGTACATGCTGCAGAGGTGGAGTGAAAGTACGCAGGTAAAGTAGTAAGCAGGTGGATGAGCTTAGTGTCTGCCTCAAAGGCTGAGAACACAAAATACCTAATGAAGACACCAGTGCCATTGAGTTTACTTCAGTGGCTACTGGACAGTTAGTTCCAGGCTGTGCTATTTTCATCTTAATGTATCTGGATAGTATGGACAATACTGCAGATGACTGAAGTAAACTTTAAGGTGATACAAGTGACAGATGTTCAGGTATTCAGGCAGGAGAAGCAGACATAGGAAAAAACAGTTAAAAATATATTTTAATTATACGCATCCTTTCTGTGGAACAGGACAGATAACTCAGAAGAAGATTAGGAAAGCTTACTTAAGTCATATTTTAATTAGACAGAGGAGTAATTGATAATGATATATTGGTACGTGTATAATCTTTGTTTTCTTTTAATCAGAATATTTATATTAAAATAAGTTGATAATATCTTTTAGATTTTCCTTAAATACTTGAACTGGGTTGCTGAAAATAAGCAATTTATATTTTTAATTCATTACCACTTTACTGGAATATTTAATTTCTGAGTGAGACAGGCCTTTCCATGATATCTTATGCAACTATGGAGGATTTTTTTTAATTTAAGTCGTCATTATTTTCTTTCACCGGTACCGGATTTCTTAGCATTGCCTATAGGACTATCATATGATGCTGAATGTAATCCTATAGTACTAACATAATTTTTTCACTGCATATCTTGCTGGAAAAGCCCAAAATATTTAGCTGAACTTGAGAATTTTGAACTAATACTGTTCACATGTGCAAGAGGGAAGAGATGATGCACCCTCCCCCCTTCATTGTTAAGTGGTAAATTGTTGCTATGGTGATTGTTCTTTCCATCCCATCAGCTATAACCTCGTTTTCCACATCAACTGAATAGCTGCAAGCAAAGCATGATCTTTATTATTTTTTTTTTATATATCGGTTAACATTGTTTTGCTACATAGTTATTGTCTTGGGACTTAATGTCAGCATCAAGATGCAGTAAATGTAAACAAGATAGTTCTAATTTTGTAGTACATAAATCTATGCACTCGTTAAAACAATCTTCTTGTAACTGCCAGAACTTTAAGTGGATTTCTTATGGGAAGCTTATTTTTAGTGTACAGTTGACTTCTTTATTGTTTAGAAAAATTTGTGAAAAACTCGGTGAATATCTGAATAAAGTCTCAGTTAAGCATTTTGTTGCTTGTCCACTAAGGTGATGAAAAAAAGACAGTTGTTGTATAATTCCACAGGATAGCTTTCTTTTCCTGTAGCATAAATCTGTATGCATGGTTCAGATGCAAAGAGATGCCTTTACTGTGGTGAGAGTGAGCCAGGTGACCTGTTCTAGAGTCACCAAAGGGGAAAACAGATGAATGTGATCTGGATGTGGTCCTATCTATATACACAACAGATTTGTGTCGGGACAAAGGGCAGAATGCGTTTGTGGTCCATCAAAATAAAGCCTTAAAGCAAGAGAGATTCCCTTTCAGCACCACTGAGGTTTTTCAGGAAATGGGCCAGATGTTAACTGCAAGCCTTGGAGCTATAGGTGAGAAGCTGTGCTGTGTGGCACAATGAACATGATTTTTTTAAATAACTTCTTTGAACTTAAATTAATGCTTTTAAATGATAATATTTGTCTAAACTCACTCATTGCAATCAGTTTTCCCTTTTTATGTAAAATTTGAAGCATTTATAAGCATTACCATATTGTGTCCTGTATCACTAGGCAGCATACGACCAACACTTTGTGTTTCTGATTTTACTTATGCTTCAGTATAGTTAAATTATCCTTAATTTTTGGGAGGTGGGTGACTTTTTCCTATATATATCATCTGCATTACTTGTGCCTGTTTTAAATTGTGTCATAATCAGTAAAGGACCAAGATCATGTCTGCCTAGGGTGAATTTTTCTATTACCTGTTTTATGATCCAGAAGAGACCTTGCAAAATAGAGAAATGTTCTCAAAGACTGTAATTGAGTACAATCATTTCACAGAATCACAGAATAACCAGGTTGGAAGAGACCCACTGGATCGTCGAGTCCAACCATTCCCACCAATCCCTAAATCATGCTCCTAAGCACCTCGTCTACCCTCACCTTAAACACCTCCAGGGACGGTGACTCAACCACCTCCCTTGGCAGACTGTTCCAATGCCTAACCACCCTCTCCGTGAAGAACTTTTTCCTAATCTCAAGCCTAAATCTCCCCTGGCGGAGCTTGAGGCCATTCCCTCTCGTCCTGTCACTTGGGAGAAGAGGCCAGCACCCTCCTCTCCACAACCTCCCTTCAGGTAGTTGTAGAGAGTAATTTCATGTAAAAGCATCCTAATTATCATATGAAAATGTAAATAAGAATCTTGATTTCTCTGTTAGTGGTCTTCTTGGGTTCTGTATGTGAAACAGCATTTTTCAACTCTCAAAATATTGTGCTGCCATAGGCACACTTCCTATTAGGTGTTCCTGACCTGTATCTGCAGTTCTGCTAAATGTCAAAGATCATCTCTCAGTAGAACAGTGTCTTAAAGGATATGATGACAATTATAGTGGAAACAGTACATCACTTATGGAGGAAAACTAGGACTTGGATTCATTTCTCAACTAAGAAGGATATCGTAGCATAATTTAAGTCTAGAGGAAGGAATCTTGAATTGTGGAATGTTTAGACCTATTGGAAGTACTTACCACATGACTACTACAGGATTAATTATTTTGCCCAAAACACAGTTCACTAAATCGCCTGGTAGAAACTACTCCCGTGAAAGTGACAAGGCCATGTTTCCTTCCAGCTGCAAAGGATAAGTGAAGTTACTGAGAGAGTGTATTGTATTGTCAAGTTGCCTGTGGCAAAACAGCCATTACAGTGTCCTTGTAGTATCTGTTTGCTTTGCCTAGCTTTATCAGGTGTAGTGTCTTAGTTTGTGAATCTGCTTTATTTAGATTCTTGAGCTCTTTGCTTAATTTCCCATAACCAAAGCTGTATAATAGCACAACTGAAGCACCTGCAAAAGCATATAGCAGATCACACGAGGCATGAAGTCCTTGCACGTATTTCACAGTCACATGAATAGACCACAAGAAGGACTATTGTTATGTACTGATCCTTTTTGTATCCCTCCCTCAATAAAACAATTCCAGCATTTGGAGCAGAAACTGAAAGAGAAGCATCTGCTTCATGTTTTGTTGTTGCATTTTCCTGAGTCTAGTGTTTCCTGCAAAACCAGAAATAATTCCTCACTGAGCCAGAGAGAGTGACCAAAGGTGCAGTAGCCCCCAGTGCTGAAAAAATAGTCTTTATTACAAGTTCTTTACTAACTCAGCCATCTGACTTCCTTACTTATTTTGAGCCCTGAAGTTTCAAGCAAGTTTTTAGCCTGCGGTACCAAGGATCGGCTGCAAACATGAGGCAAGGACTGATCAGAGTGCAGGAAAGGTAGTCTGAGGGTAGGAGAAGATGGTTCCTTTCAGCTGTGCTCCTCCTCAGATTTAAGCATATATGAAACTGTAGCCTTGCTTTGCTTTGAATTTTTGTCCTACACAGTCCCTTAAAGGGATCTAGTATGTTCTTTTGTTGTATGAGTGTAATCAGGAATTTGATGACCTGGAAAAAATGTATTCAGGCAAAATGCCAGCCAGAGAAGAGAATCCTCTGAACAGTAGGACCGTGCACATGGGATCTAGTATTTCTCTCTGTGTTATTTCCCTTTATTGTAGTTCAGGGTTTTTTATTGCTTCAATTGCTATTGTTTCTGGAAAAAAAAAAAGTCTTTCTGGACACATTTATATAGTATGAAAATTGTTCAATAAAAGACAAACATATACTCAAACCACATTTGCCATATAAAAGGCCATCACATAGCTCCTCTTTAGTCCTCTTGAATGTGTGAAAGTGTGCACGGGTTGCTCTGTTTAATCTTGCTAAATTCTATGTGATTTCTGTAGCCAGTATTCTGTTTGTTTTACTAGCCATTAATTCAAATAACTAGTTCTAAGTTCTGCTTGTAGGAGTAAACAGACGTTGTGGCTGTGAAATGTAAAAAATAATAATTCTAACCTATATCTTAGTTGGTTTGAAACAGATTAGAAAATACAGCTACACTGACAACCAAACTCCATATTTGAATTTATTATTTGCAAAAAAAAAAATTAAAAAAAAATATATATACAGATTTCATTGTCTTGAATATGTAAGTGCTGGAAAGTAGGTAGTATTCTCTCAATGCCACTCATATAAGGAAAGACAAAGAAGCTGTTGGCGCCTGCCAGAGAGTAGCTTTTCTTGTAGATTGAAATGTATAGCATCAAGAAGAGTTTAAGCTAGAAATGATAAATAGTGCTTAAAAAAAACCCCAAAAACCAAAAGCAAGCCAGAAACAAACTAACAAATCTAAAACCTCTTTCCCTCTGGATTCCTGTGGACCTGGTCAAGAATTGCAATTCTGTCTTCTGTTCTGAGTGTCAAGGATGCAGTGTTTTTGTCTGTGTGAATGTCATTCCACTCCTGAATTCAGAGACTGTCCTTAATGATTTTTCTTGCCTTCACAATTCACAAGCAAAGAGATAAAAGAATTCACAAAGAGATAAAAGTAGGCCATATAAAAAAATCATACAGATACCAAGGAATTTTCTAAGCTGTATTGTTTATTTTTCAGATTTATTGGTGAATTTTATCTGAAGATACAATTTTCCTGTTTGTAATTTTTTTTCTTCACCTTCACTAGTTTCAGTACAGATTCTCTCAAATACTTTAATTTCTTCTGTCTTTCTGCTGTGTTAGTAGCTAGCTGCTTTCACAGTTTAATTGCTACTAAGCATATTTTATTTCCTTACTAACCTGTTTGGCTTCTTGCCCTTTAACACTTCTGTTCTCTGGCATAAGCCTGCTGCTTTTAAGAGGCAATACGTTGTTCAGAGAACTTGCTTAAACAACATGTGCTTTGTTCCTCTTAAGCACCTAAAAAAAAAAATGTCATCAGAAGGACAGCAGAGAAAAAAACTGTCAGACCTTTCATAAATATTTTCATCTGAGATTAGTGACACTGCTTTCATGTCCCACAGCTTTTCATCCCAGCAGATTATAAGAGAGAAACATAATTTGCTCCATCCAAAAACCATTGTAAGGGAAAGGAAAATAAGTCGTTTAATTTAAAAAAAAAAAAAAGGCAAACTGATTTGTAGTAAGTAAATCAACAAACAACACCAATGTAGTGATTTTTCTCCTTAGCTAAATTACATTTTAGCTGTTTAAAATTTTCTATGTATAAAGTATCGTGGATTAACTATTCAGAAATCTCTGATGCACATCCAGGAAAAAAATGCCTTTTCATAATGTGGTTTGGAAGTGGACTGAATTTTGCAAAACTGGGAAGGGTGCTTGATGCAGAAAGCAGTTGGCATCATGGATTTACTCCAAACTGTATTATCTTTTACGTGTAAAGCAAATCTTATTCTGGAATCATTCTCATGTGTAGGAAAAGAGACCACTGAAGAGAATACATGGAAAGCATTAGTACTGTAGTTACCAGAGAGCGTTTGATTGTAGAAGGGAAATGTGTTGATTTACTTGAAAAGTCATTAAGATATAATAGTTTTAAACTATAAAGAATACTACTAAGTAATTTTAGTTGTGATATTACCAGTGCTAAAAAGTACTGAAGTTTGCATTGATTAGTAGACATTATGCCATATTACGTGACCCGAATAGCAGACATTTTTTTCTTTATTCTACTTCAGGGAAGGACAGATGGATACCAAACATCTCTCTCCAAAAAAAATAAAGGGTATTTAAGTTTCTAAATTCCAGCCATCACATTGTCAAAGTTTCTAAAGCTTATGTTAGATGTAATTCATACACTTTAATGCAGAGTTACTGTAGGAGGAAAAGTAATTAGCTGGAGGTGGACTCTTCTTTGCTTAATTATCCCACCTCCAACAGTCCTAAATTCGACTCTGACTTACAGTGGCAAAAATCTTATTCACACAGAAGCAGCATTCAGTTGCAGCACTGCAGTACATCATGCTTCAGTCTAACCAGATGGCAATTCTTCTTCAAGTGTATGTCACTCTATTTGTGTACGCACTTCAGGCAGGTTAGACTAGGGAGCTGGTTCCATTTGCTTTGAATAGCAGCTAACTTTCTGGACATACACCTAGCTTAGCCTTTTCATGCTTCCGTATAGTGTAGGACAGCATAGAAGGGGCTCACGGTCATTGAGACAATGTGGTGAGTGTTGAAAGTACTTTTTCTCAGCTCAAATATTTCCATCGCCTTCCAGAATCTGCAGAATTCTGTCTCTGTCCTGGTCTAGTATTCTCTGGTTCATGTGCTCCTGCATAAGATACCTAAACTGAACAAGTAAGAATCTGCATGATTTAAATTTAGTCTGCCTTGCAACTAACAATCTTCCCTGCACAAGACTAAAAATTCAATGCTTCTTTTGCCAGGAAAACTGTTTGGATATTTCATGTCTGCCCTTATCTGTTGGAATGCACAATATGAGAGTCATGACTGAAACTCTTTATCTTCTGCAGCAGCTCATGGCCTCGTCACACCTTGAAGTAAGCTCCAGGATTTCTATTGTAAGCAATTAGTGTCCATTAAGTATGCCACTAAGCAGACTAAAACCCGACTGCCGTAGCAAAATGTCAAAGAATAATAAAGAATTGGCAGCATACTGATGCTCTTGCACCCTCCTGAGATAAAAATTTCAGAATGACAGCATCACTTATCTCCCAGCATGGACATCAGTTGCCATAGTTACTCCAGAATGAGTCTCAATATTGATGCTAGTTACAGATAATGAGATAGAGCCACTTAATCTGGTTCATCACTGGTTCTGAGATAACAGTTAGCCCAAATACACACTGTAGTACCAGGAGCACTTTATATCTGGTTTGGTTCTCTGGTCTCTGCCCTCCTTACTGAACAAGGGACGTTTCTCCCATGCTTGGTGTATTACCCAACACCAGCCTATTTGACATCTTACGGGAGTTTCTTGTGAATGATACTCAGGATTGACTGAGCTGGCATTTTAAGTGTCCTCCAGTCAACTGCTACCACACGTTTTTCAGGCACTGTCTTTTAGATACTGGTCTGCACCAACAAGGGACGAGTCTTCTACCTGTCATAATCTGAGGCTTTACCATTGAGGAGTGCATATGTGGATGAATTGGGTAACATGACACATTGTTAACGTGTCTGAAAACTCAAAAGATCAAGGCACATGTGAATTATTAACACCTGGGAAGTCATGTCATATTAGCTTGTTATTTATGCAGGGTTATCTTCGACTTTAATGATTGACTGCTACATTCCATGAAAACACTGTAGTGGATACTAGCCAATGAAAGATGTGAGTTATTTATAACGAGAAAAGAAAAAAAGGGCTTGAATAGTTTTACAGTGACTCCAGTTGAGCCTCCTAAATGGTGTTAGTTGTACAGAAGGATTCTGTCAAGCAAAAGCACACCTAAGGGCAAAGACTCCAAATGACTTGACCTTACTGTGAGGATACTGTACCTCGGCTTTGCTACAGCTGTTTGGCTGACTGCTAGGTCTTGCTGGCAAGGAATTTTATTTTCCTGTACGATGGAGTGACACCTTGTTCTCATGATAACAGAGAAGAACTCAGTGTTACTGAAATATTAGGGTTCCCTCTTAGCCAAATGCAGGAAGAAATGGACATGTTGGGTATCCTGACCATCTAGGGCCTGGAGTAGTAGCTGTGTAGCTTCATGTTCTCTGGAGGAAGTGAGACCTTTTTAGAGTTCTGGTTCTTCAGCATGTAGACTGGTGTTGTATACTCACTGAAAGTGCTGAGACCTCTTACTCCGGGCAGTGTGGTGCTAACACATCTGCTCTCTTAACACAAACTGTACAGTTGCCAAAAGAATCGTCCCAGCATCACAGACAGTCTTCTGCCAGATTTTTCTGAGATGCTAACAATGGAGCCAGCCTTCCTTTTTATTTGACAATATTCTTGCTTCTGAGACAACCAAAAAGATTTAACAAGAAAGCAAAGATGTCTTTATATCCATGTTAAAAAATGTGAACTGTAAGACACTATCTTGCAGTGTTCCCTGAGGACTAATTTTTAGGACCTCAGGTGGCTGGATCCTTAAACTTCATTTTTTCTGACCAGGCCCATTCAGTTTCAATCTCCAGTGCCAGACACTGCTTTTATTTCCTTTCCTACTCCAAAGATACTTTTTTTCCATGGAGCCTTTTTCAAACAAAATTGACCTTGCTTCATGTAAGATCTATTGATGAAGTTCCTGCTTTCTTGGCGCTGTAAACTCCCATGTATTTTTTCAAGGTAGATAAAGAAAGGTTGTTTCTTTGCTGTTCTAAAAAAAAATCCAAAATCCCTATGCTGTCTCACTTGTAGGCTGGTAATACTTGATTTTATCATATCATGTTCAGAGTATAAGACTGATTCATTGTTTCTGCCATTTCTAGAGAGATAATGCATGATGTACCTGAATTTATCAGTAAAGGATGCTGCATCTTAAACATTTCCATGATGCTGACGCTCTCTATGAAATGCATGATATGTTTAAGATAAGGAACTCTATTTATGTCTTTACCTAGACAGCTAGGTGATGAGAGAGAACTATAGTGCAGTGGCTTATGTTGTTGTGACCTTGTATGCTTTCTGTCCAGATATTATGGAATTGAACTGCCCTGCAGTTCCAATTGCTATTCAGTTCAAACCCATCAAACACAAGAAAAGGTTATCATTATTCTCCCTAGTGATGACTCTGTTAAAAAACCTTACAGAGGGGTTGAATTTTTGTGCATATGAGCTCTGGTTAAAGTACATGAAAATCCTAGGCATAAGAATTCCTAGAACCTTTCTTTGTGTTTCTGCCTGCTCTGTGGAATTCCACTTTGATTGTCCGGTAGAAATGTAGTTTCTATGTTGATGCTTCAAAAAGGTTTTGTTTTGTAACCTGTTTTCTCAGCAATAATTTGAATACTCAAAACAGTGTTTTAGTACTGAACAGGTTAGCCATTCAAGAAAAAAGAATAAATTGCAAGACTTTATAGCTGGATTCAATGGCACAAGAATTAGAAAAAGAAACTGCTGAAAGTACATTTGAAATTATGTTGAAGGAGCTTCACAGAATTCCTTGCTAACTAACCCTTTACAGTGCTTCAGCAAGTCTTCTATTAAGCACTGTACTTCACAGCAAGTTTTCTTTATCTCAGCAGGCCTTTCACTGAACATCTGACAGTCAGTCAAAATGCTATATATTTAATAAAGTCTCTACCTGTTATCAAGTGACTGCTTCTTTCATGGGAGAAATCATATTCTGTATACATTCACTCCTGTCAGACTAGCAAGACTGCTATATGGAACAGACATTCACATTTTATTAAAAATCATTAGCTAAGTACAACATGAAGTCAAATTCCATGTTCAGTAGACGTCCACTTCATTGATCATTATAGCTGAAAATCTGACTAGCGTTTGACAGAGGAGAGACTTTTATTATTGCTATTGTTTTCCTAATTATATACAATGGGATAATCTTTGGGTTACTTTGCACTGCTTATCTTGAATTATCTTCAAGGAAGCAAGTGTGTACTTTCCCTGGTCTTTAGTGGCTCTTCAAGAACGTCCTCCATTCTTCCTTTAAGTACCCAGCAGTGTAGGCTTCAACAGAACTGAGGCTCTCCTAGTTGCTGACCTTCATGTTTTCCCACGGGATTCATAAAATAAGGTATATATTCAGATCAAGGTGGATCTGTACAGTCTCCAGTAAGGATCTTCTTGTTTTCATACATAGCCTGACAAGTTAAGTGGTGTTATGGTTGTTTATCCCAGGAAGACCTTACAGTGGCCTTCTAGTACTTAGAGGGAAAGCTGGAGAGGGACTCTGTCACCAAGTGTAGCGAGAGGATGAGAGATAACAGTTTTAACATTAGAGAGGGTGGATTTAGATTACTTATGAGGAAGATAGTCTTTACAATAGTGTGGTGAATTGCTGGCACAGGTTGCCCAGGGAAGCTGTGAATGCCCCCTTCCTGGAAATGTTAAAGGCCAGGCTGGACTGGGATTTAAGTAGCCTGATCAATTTAAAGATATCCCTGCCCATTGCAGGGGGGTGGAATTAGATGATCTTGAACATACTTTCCAGCCCAAACCACTTTATGATCCTGTGATTCTAAAGTAATTCATCTAGTCCACAGGCTTTTTCCAAGACACTTTCCCAGGATTTATCAGCCCTTTTGCTGCTTATGATGCGTGCCCTTGACATGATGAGGCTCTTTTAATGTCCTCAAGAAAAGTAGCAGGCAAAAATATTTTGCTCTCACTCACTGGTGTTCAGAACCATGGCACTGGCTGCCAGCTATATGAATCGCTGTAGCAGCAGCAGTTACTCCTGTAGTGTTATTTACTGAAGACGGGAAGAGTGCAGAACTGGTATGTGTGTAGTAATGCCCAGCACTTCGAGAAAGCAGTTCCATGTGTATGTAGCACCATCATTCCATGCACGAAGAGGAGATGTGATGCTTTTAGCAAGCTATGGTAGTCCTGCTTTGCAAAAAGGGGAAGATTCAGCAAGTGGCCTACTCAGATACTCACAAAAGCTCAGAGATCTGCAGTTTAGGTAGGTTCAGTAATTTTTGAGGCTCAGGAATTGCTTATCAGGGCACCAGGTCTCAGGACTGGGTGTTAGTAGAAACAGCTTTTTGATAAGAGGGGGATGGCACAGTATTGCCTAATAGGAGTTTCCAATCTTACCGGCTGCTCCAATGACACAGTCATGAGGGTCAGCAAAACTCATCAAACTTTAGATAGATCTGGAAAGTCTGATATATGTGTGTTTGTGTGGCGAGAACAAGACATTAGGATTGATTATTTTGGGATTTACTTCCTCCTTCCTGGCATAAAGTAGTATTTACACTAAAATTCTGCTATTGGTTACTCAGAAAGGGGAATACTTGCTTTCTAGAAAAGGCTGGGGGTGGAATATCAGAGCTCCAAACAAGGACTATATTAGGGAAAGGAAAGGAGGAAATAGGTCATGACTGTCTCTGTTCAGAGGGTCTCAAAAGAGCAGGCTTCATGAGTCTGCAGTAATTTGTTACTTTCACAAGTGGTTGCTGCTAAGTATGTAAGAATACAACAATGAATCCTCAGCCTTACCCTGCAGATCTGCATGACTTCAGCTGAACAAAGCAGTCAAGGACTGCTCTAAGCAAGAATAAATAGGCTGCTTTGAACTCTCTTTCAGCAGTTTCTGGGTTCCACAAAAACCTTTGGGGCATCGAGTCAAAAACATCACCCCCTATTCATACCAACTGAGAGCAACATTCCTGTTTTTTCCAATTTTCTAATAGCTGGCAGGACATGCTGCTTGTTTATTAAAATGGTGTGTTGTTGGCAGCATTGTAGGAAGCTATAGAGGGTAAATATATTCATATATATGTTTATTTGAGGGAATATTCATATGAGAGAAGGTTATTATAAAGCTGTTAGATATGTTCATCATAAACCTGGGTGTTACATTTCCTTCATAACCTGTGAAATAACTGTCACCTGCTCTGTGCCTGAAATGACCTGATGTTACTTTCAACCTGCAGTGTTCTTCTGTTAAGAGGAATTACACGTTTACAGATGGAAGGATCATCAAAGTCTTTCCTTTGGTTCTTGATATTGTTCAGTCTCTTGATATTTAATGTAAAATATGAGCAGCTTGATTCATATCTACCAGCCTGGAGAAAAGTCAGTTCATGTACAACCATCCCTACACTTGAGTACTTGTCTTTCATGGGGAGGTTAGGCCTTTTACTGATTAAGTTGTTCAGCTGTAACATATCAGTGTTTTCTGTTATTGAAGTATTTCTGTGAGGTTTTTTAGGAGTTATCTTTAAACATGTCAAAGTATTTGTAATAACTGAAACTAGAAGAACTAATCCTAGAATGGTTTGCTAGATGTTTTTCTATCAGTACTATTTTTCTGGGCATCTGGCGCCTGATCAGGGAACAGAAAGAACCATGCAAAGAAAGATAAGCGCAGTTCAGTTTTGGCTGTCAGACTGCTAAGGACGGTAAGATTAAATTTAAACACATACTGTTAATGCCTTTAAAAGGATGAAAATACTGCAGTTTTGTTTCCCCACTAAATATTAAAAATATTAAAAAGACAAAAACCTCTAATATTGCCATAGATTATTTTAATTCCTATCAATATATTTGTTGTTTAAAGACCTTAATTACATCACAGTCTTTTTGCAGTTGTAAGTGTATCAATTTCACTACTGCAACTCATAAAGAATTATTTTATTGTTTGCCATTTCAAGACTCACAAGAAGTATTTTAGATTAAAACTTTATTCTGTGATCAATGTATCCTCTGCGTTCTCATTTGTTAAGAAGATTTCAATTCCATACTGTTATTATTATTGTGAGAAAACAATGGAAATAAACGTATGTGCAGTACAGCTTTTGGAAGGAGAAAGACAAGCAAGCACCAAGCTGCCAAGCCTTTAGTTGTGTCTTCTTTCTTAGTATATTGTCCTCCATCAAGCACAGTAATGAAGTCTTTGGACTCAGATGATAGAGCTGTAATGTGATAATTTACAGCCCGCTAAAGTCACTTATGAAAAGCATGAATCATGCTCCTAGAATTATTTATGATTGAGGAGTTTATCTTACACTTTTTGAAACCAGCAAACCCCACAGAATTTGAAATAATTTTTTACATTTTTCCTGTAATTTTCTATAATGTAATTTTTGTGCAAACAATGTGTTTGCAAACATTATGATATGAAAAAAGATCAGATATTATTTTTATATTATGTATTTTGCTCTACAAATACTTCTGTATTCTTTGCATCACACCTACAATTTTATTTCATTTCTCCCACGTAGAAAACAGTTTGAAGAAAAAAAAAAGTCTGGCAGAGGGGAAGTATAATGCACTAAATGTACCTTAGAAATTCTTTGATGGTCACAACAGTCCATGTATTCCCATTTCCCTGAGCAGACTCACATTTTCTGTGCGGAATCCTTGTTACGTGGGTTCTTTTTCCTTGAATCTCATATTTTATGATGAACGGAAGAGAAACATTTATCCCCCTTTTTTTTTTTTAATTAACAATGTCATCAAGAGCAGCTGAAGACGCATGTATTTTTTAATGCTTCCAGCTAGATTCAGAAGCTCTCTTCAGTCAACCAATATAATTGGCCTTGGTGATTAGAAAGAGCTAATTTTTTGCAGATTTTTCTTTACCCTTTTCCAGAAAAACTTCTGTCTGCGGGAATTAACATTATGGGGCCAGGAAACTGGAAGAATATAAGTAATAAAATAGGGTAGGCTATAGTCTGTGCTGTAAAGTAGGATAGAATATAGTCTGTCCTATAAAGTGAGATAGACAAACGAACTTCAAGATTTATACTTTTCTCTAGATGCGCTTGGCACTTAATGATATAGTAATATACTGGCAGTGAATCACCATTGGCAAAAATGAGGAGAAACCCCTACGAGCATGGTATACAGAAGCGTATTTTGCCCAAAGCATAAGTTTTTTCCAAAGGAAAACTTGCTTTCTGCTTGAAATTATGCTTCTCATCTAGTTGAAACTGAAGGCTGTACTATCATCAAGATTTCTGTGTCAGTGCTAGGGTCATGTACGATCAATATGAAAGCAAAACTTCATTCATTCAAGCTCCTGACAGAATGATGGATAAAACTGAATATGTCACATGAAAAGCCAGCTTATCTGGGGGCAGGTTATCTGGTGTGCACATAAGTAATTTCAGGCTATTAGGATGCCCAAGGTTAAGGAGGGTACTGTGTAAATGCAACTTCTCTGCTGGTATTTAACAGCAATCTAAAACCACGTTTTAAATTCAGACATCTGCATGTGAGTCCTTTTCCAAACAGATAAGCAAGAATGAGCACCTGAAAAATAGACTAGGGAAATGGTACTTTATATCTCAGTTCTTAGAAATTACTTTTCCAAAATACTTTCTTTTTTAAGAAGCTACCTTTGTTCACCTAAAATCTGCCGAGTACACATGTGACTGGTACTAGTTACAGAGACTTACACCTCGGGCACCCTTGCATTGCTGAGCAGTTCTGGTTTCATTTGTGTGGACCATAGAGTTCTAAAGGAGAATGCAAACATGATCTGAATCTTGGTATAGGAAGGCAGCTGATACTTCAATAAACACATGCATTTTTATTTGCCATAAGACTATTCATATTTTCACGCTGACCACTACAGGAATCTAACATCCACAGAGTTCAGAGGGCCAAACTGTAAATATTACACATTTCTTATTTTTAATGGAGCAAGAGAGATGCCTCCAGTGAGATGATCGGAGCACTTAATGTCAGATGTCTGAAATACCTAATGTAAACAGCTCCTAAGTCATCTAATCTCACTTCCTATAAACAAAAGGCCATGTCGTTTTTTCTCAGAAAAAGGATTAAAGAGGACTTCTGGAGCACTGCCTAATATCACTTTAATTACTTAGAAAGATCTATCTTTTTCTCTGTAAAATATACCCAAAACATTTCAAGGTTGACTTCGTCCGAACTCAGTTTCTAATCATTGGACTGCTTATGTCTTTACCTGAAACACTTGTCTTCCCCATTTTCCACTGTCAGATATCTGTGCGTTCACCATAGAATCATAGAATCACCAGGTTGGAAAAGACCCACCAGATCACCAAGTCCAACCATCCCTATCAAACACTAAACCATGCCCCTCAGCGCCTCGTCCACCCATGCCTTAAACACCTCCAGGGAAGGTGAATCAACCACCTCCCTGGGCAGCCTGTTCCAGTGCCTAATGACCCTTTCCATGAAAAATAATAATAAGTGGCTTCTCAGCGTTTCTTCAATAATGAGTGGATATGAGACTCAATAAGTTTTAGTTAAAAAGCCTGTCTTTTTAGAACCTCAGTTATTCTGTGGTCCTGACGTTTTCTGTTTCCTTATTTAGATGTAGATGAGATGGGTTTTGCTCTATTAGTGGTTTTATGGATTCTGGATTATGTAGTACAACAAGAACAAATTCCTGTTTATACTTCATTTTCATCTTTGTGTGTATAAAGACCACATTAACCTTCCTTTTGTCCCAGTGTGTAGCCAGCATGATCTCAAGCTCCTTCTGTGCTTCTTTCCTTGGTGATCTCCTGTACTGGCTAGTTTTTTTTGTTTGCTAGGGTTCTTTCTGTAGAGTTAAATGGTTATCACTCAACTTTAGTTTACAGTAAAATGTTCCTTTGGGATTTTATGGAATCAAGAAGTTGTGTAAACTGCCAACTCTACCATGGTATGTTTAAGCTTGTGTTGAGACATTATAAAGTAAAATATTTAACAACTCTGGAGCAAAAAACAATTCCTAAGGGAAAGTGCACATATCAACCCTTTTCTTTGATATCTTTTGCATTAAATTTCAAGATGTATCAAAGTTAGCTTTTAATCCATTTTTATGTGTCTTATTAATTCCATGTGATTTATGCTGTTCTTTAATTGTATTGCCGTAGGGTACAAAATCAGAAACCTCAAAACAGTCCAAGTATGTTAAATCAAGGCAATCTAGGTGATGTATAGTACTCATAATCTTTACATGCGTATGAACTGTTTGGCAAAATACTCTTTGTCAAAGTATCATATCTGGTGCAATATACTATTAGCCTGTAAATCTCAATGGAGGTTGACCCTGTATAGTTGTGCTGTTATTTATGCCCAAGACAGACATCTGGCTAACGAGTCATTACCCACAGGTTATTTTTGAAGTATTGAAATCAGGTTGACTGTTTGCCTATTGTAAGGAATTTACTTAGTTTTTCAGAACTTGTTAAATGTTATGTTTTTTTCAGTTCATCTAATGTGAGTTAGGACTGGAAAAAAATGAGAGATGTATTTAGGCTGGGAAGTTAAAGAGTTTTCAGAAAAAAAAAAACCATTAGGTAAGGTCATAAGGATCAATGTGCCAGCAATGTGTACATAATAGATCAGCTTATGCTTATTACATGAGACTTTAGAAGTAGTATCAAGGTAGTCCAGTTCCTGAGTGAAGTGAGTGCATTAAGAAGGAGTAGCTGGTTGAAACTAAAATCTAGAAAAGCACAATGGAGATTTATCAAGTGAAATGCTTTGAAGAGTTATTAAGTTCAGACTTCTTGATTGAGCACATATATCTTATTTGGTCAATTCAAGCCATAGTTTAGGAGCACTTTTAAGTTTCTCACAGACATGAAGCTCTTGTATGGCAGTATCTGTAAGTTAGACTTTCCTCTCTCCATTTATCTCAGACACTCCCGTTTCTTGCTGATATTCAGTGACCTGCCCGGACTTCTGAGGTTTATTAGAGCAATACGTTGCTGAGACTGATATGGCCAGGAAGTCTACGTAGTTGTGCAAGTATGTTAATTTTAATCCTACCACAGCAGAATACTGGTTTTCACCCAGTATTATCACTGAAAGATGCTGAGGAGGATGACCAGCACACCTGATAAAAACTAGTCTCTCACTTGCAGTGTTAAAAAATGCGTAGAAGCTAGATAATTATCTGGCATTCGTTACTGCTATATAATATCAGAAGAATATAGAAATAAAATGGGGACAAGGAGAAAATTAAACTAGCAAAGAGTCATTCTTTAAAGTTCTCCTCTTCCTCTGCAGCTCCTTTTTTCCTGGAAATGCTATTGATCTCTGTAGCAATTTTATCAGAGCTTGGTTTTGCAGAATTGATCATCCAATAGATAGAGAGAACTGTTAAAAGGTTGGAAACTATCATACCTGGAAAAAAACCCAACAAAATGATCCTTGCTTTCTTGAAGAATCACTGAGTTTTAGGATTTAGGAAGATGGGATTGTTATTTAGGAGCTTCCAGTTCCAAAAAAGGATGCTATGGGTTGTACTCCAATATGTAATATGTAATGTTGTTCAGACAAACCCAACAACTGTCATTAAGTAAATATATCTCTGAGAGCTTCATGTAGATTTAGGCTTTTATGATTTTTCTGTTTTACTATATGGAAATCTGTTAATAAATAACATTATTTATTAATTTAGGATTTGTTAGAAAAATAATTGTTTCATATATTTGATAAGCAGAAAACAGAGGAAATTATTTGTATCATTTTAAAAACCAGAAAGCAAGCTCCTGGAAAGCTTTATGCTGGGATCAGTATATTTAATAAAAACAGAAAAACTAAACAAAGTAAACATATGTTGCTTACATATTTAGTTGACTCTGCAAGATGCAGCATTACAGGTATGTTGAAGGATACC
Source organism: Clamator glandarius (assembly GCA_033459285.1). Classification (NCBI taxonomy): domain Eukaryota; kingdom Metazoa; phylum Chordata; class Aves; order Cuculiformes; family Cuculidae; genus Clamator; species Clamator glandarius. Next base: position 169,233 of record JAUNZM010000058.1, read on the forward strand.
ATGGAAATAAAAAATAATCTGGAGTTATAAATGGGGTTAAATTTAGATAAACATTACATAATGCATTCCAGACACGTAGCATTACATATAAGCATTGTTGCTGCAGAGTACAAGATAATGTTTAAGCTCTTCAGCCATAGTATTCTTCCTTCAGACCTCTTTTTCAGACATAAGTAGATAGAAATCTGATTGTGGTATTGTTGGAAGAGGAGGCTGCTTGTAAGAAGCCCCTAGCTCTGTGCTTATGATCTCTCGAGTGTAGCTAGGATGGTATAAGTTTACCTACCCAGTGAAACAGAAAAAAGAAGTATCAGTAATGTTATCAGTTGTCCCACAGTCTTGAAAGCTTAGGCTTCTTTGAAGATCAGATCTTGATATGAGTCCAAATAGAATTTCTAACAACAACAAAGTTACTTAGTCAGGCATTGATCCTCCAGCCCTCCCTCTCTGACAACCGAGACTGGTAGATTCAGGTACTCCGCATGCAGTCTCTTGGTACCAACACTGTGTGAACTGTACCTGTGGGTTCCTTTTTAATGTAACTACAGTTTGATTCCTGACACAGATACAACTTCATTTTGTCCCAGTCTTGATTGTGTTTACTACCACTGTGGACTCCTTAGTTGTGGTAAATTGTCCCTCTAAATACAAATCGTTTTTTTGAAGAAACACTTTCATTTTATATTGATTTGAAACCTGTCATGCAGGTTTGAGACCTCACATGGAATATCACTGGTAGGATGATACTTCCAATTAGAAAACACACGGTAAAACATACGGCATAGCAATGTGTATTATGTGTTACAGTTGCTGAGAATGATTTTTTTACAAAGGACTGCCTGTTTACCTAAAAGACGTATCATTAAGACTCCCATGCTGTGGGTTAGAACCTGAATGCAACATTGCAAAGCAAGTCTCTCATTATTTTCCCATCCTGTTTTGCAGGATGCTGCCTACTTCTCTGCATAGTTTCTATTTTGCTGCTGAAACTTCAGATTGACCCTACCTGGAGAATGTGTGGAACAGCATGCAAAGCCTACTGTAGTCTTTTTTCTTGGCTGGGGGAGAGAAAAGGAGACTTTTTTTGAGCTTCCTCTTTGAAAAATTCTCATAAAGATTTATTGTCACATTGGAAGAGAAACAGGTCTCTGGGAGAGAAACAATAATCAGGTAGATAGTGATCATACAGATGTGGATCACTTTGACTTGGTATATCATATCCATTAATAGTTACTGATAACAAGCAAAACTTCACGACCAATACAACTATTCTAGAAACAAAAGGTAAAGAAGGCCTTCCCAAATGGCATAAAGCATAAATGGAGCAAATTAATTTTATTTCAGTGGGCTACCCTCCTTTATAGCTCTCCCTTATAAATGTTGTCACTCAAAATTAATACATTTCTCCATGGTGTCTGATGATAGCATTCTGATGGAGGACAGGGAGAGGCAGTGGTCAGTGCAAGGCAGAGCAAAGCAATTACAAACAAAATGCAGTCCCAAGTAGCAGAAACTGTAAGCAAGAAATCTGGAAAATCTACAGACAAATAAGTGTGGAGGTCAAAATGAAAAAAAAAAACCCAAGAAATTAAATAGCAAGAGAAAAATTATTTGAGTCTGATAGTAAATAGTGTGCAGGAAGTGAAAAAATGTCTGACTCTATGGCTGCAAATTGAGATAATAAAGTACACATTGCTGAAGTTAGCCCGTGAGTCGTCCAAATCTCATAGTGATAAATGGCAAATAATGCAAATAGTGAAGAGCCAGTGTTCACAGGTGAAGCATAATGCTTCTGTTCTGTACAGAAGCACCAGCTCTGCCAGTTTCTCCTGTTCTTTTCACATTTGCCATATGTCATCGATGATGCTTGCTGAAGAGGCCGTCAGGGAAATGTCTCAGCACAGCCATGTGCACACATTTCTGAGTGGCCAGAGGCCTGCTCAGGAGCATAAACAATGGTCTTGTACCTTACTGTCCTGTGCCTGTTTAGTGCCTCTTGCTGCGCCGTCTCTCACTGACTGTACAGCACTCAGGCTCTGCTTAAGTATGTCACCGAGACATGCCTTGGCAGCATTCGCAGTCGCTCCTGTTCTGGTCTGCTGGGACTCCTGAGGGTGAGTGCAAAAGGGGCAGAATAGCAGGAAGTGCGAGTTGAAAAAAAAATTTAAAAAGGGTGTGAGATAAGACAGCCAAGGAAAGCAGCGCTCATTTACTTTCTGTTCCATTAACTTCTTCCTGAAGTGACTTGCTTCTGCCTAGCTTCGTGTGACGAGGTTTTACTAGCTTATTACTCATGTCATCATTTGATCCCTTCACTGCTTTGCTACAGTATGTTTGGACAGAATGTGTGATTTGCGTCTTTGGTATAAAGGTAGGGAAGTTTCACAGGCATCAATAAATAACTGTACTCTCCTGGCAGTATGTTTTCCTGATGCTGGTCATTTAGGTATATTAGTTTTAAAATGTCTATTTTAGCAGTGGCAATAGTATTAGACTGTTTTTATGTCAGAATAGTCTGGTTGTTCTATCATCACAAAAGGATGATGAGCATCTAGTTTATGTGTGTACATTATTGCCTCGCAAAACAGTGTCCCAGTGCTAGGATTGCTTCATTAAGTTTATGCTACATAGGCATAATTATCCAGAAGCTAAGAATAGCTCATCTAATTGAAAATAATGATTCCAGAGAAAGAACAGGTTTGATTACTGTTACTAAGCAGGCACATAATCGTACAGCCATTCATGAACTGCACGGAACACATATGGGATTATACAATGTATTTGTTTTGATTAACAGTTTCTTTCCCCCATCCTTAGCCCAATTTGAAGATGTTACTGCTTATTTGCTCATTATCTTTTATCTCGGAGACCTAGAGGGACATGTGAGAAGGCAGCATGAGCTGATATTTATCCATTAAATCATGACAAGCTAAGCTTTGAAATAACATTCAACATTTATCCCCGCACACATTTTAGGGAGGATGTAACTTAAATAAATCTTCTCCAAGCACCACAACTGAAACTGTCTATGTGGGTTTTTTGATGTCTGTGTTTATACTGGTACCCTATGGGATTAAACTTCCTTTTAGATATGCACAGTTTGCCATCCTGTTAATCTCTTGGTGCTCATTCTTGTTAATGCTAACATTTACTTGTTGCTTTGTCTAAAACACATGGGTCTTCTCCTTATTCCTTGAAAATAAAACTGAATATTTACAGCAAAGTTGTTAAAAGTTTTATTTGATTGGTGTTGATTAATATCACCAGGTACATGGGATAAAAGTTGCTGTTGTGCTCTTAAGCGATTTTTTTCTCTACTTAAGTGTCAGTTTTCTACTAGAATGCTATGAGAAAATTCCCAAGATCATAAAATTTAATATATCTGCTTTAGAAATGCTACTAATGTCTCTAGAGGCTAAAAAACCGCTGCTGGTTTACCATGTTTAGTTTCCCCTCCATTCTGTTGAACCATTTTAGGCTGTGTGCTAATGTCATAGAGGCATGGAGAGATCGCTGCCATCAGGAATTTTTAAACAGATGACTTTAAAAAACAGTGATGCAATCTTGCAGTAACACAAGTATCAATTTACACAATCTGGAATCAGAGGCATTTGCACAAGCTGTTCTTGAGTCTTTTTAAGAAACAGCAGAAGGAAAAAAGTGGACGCAAAGGGCAGATTACTTTATGAAAGTATTCCAGACTGTTGACTTGACTTCAGAAAAGTTACCTTGTTTTTTCGATTTGAAATTCAGTGAGTTACAAGAATTTAGAAATGTTACGTCTCCACTTATACAAATGCCTGTTTAAGCATCTAACACGTTTTCCATTGCATTCCAGTCCAATATGGTCTGTTGTGGAAAACATTTCTCAGGTTCCTGGCTAAATATGTCAATTTTGCCCTTCAAGAAAATTTTACATCATGCCCAGCATTTAGCATTAACTTTGAAATGTTGTAAAGGTAACAGGATTCCACAATCCCTTTGAACGCCATGTATCTTGATCTCACAAACCCCTCTTTAGAAGTCAGTGTGGTGGCCCAGTCTGACCTTCTGTACACTTCTGTACACATTCTGATAGTGTGTATTAAAATCATAATCCCAGGTTTTGATCACACACTGTTTTTTTGTATTTAGAAATTTTAATTATAAGGGTGGACTGTAAATTGTATATCTACAAGGATGAGCAGGACTGAAGAACTGAGAAGAATAATGTGTTGATTCTGAAATATTTCAACTGTTTTGCAGTTACTCATAGCAAGCGAGCCTAAGACTGCATTATACAGTATAGTGTACGGTAGCTGAGTACAGTAGTCTTTGCTCTCTCATTATTGATGTAACTCATAAAAGACTTCTCTGCATATAAACTGTTTTCTGCTCTGTACAGAACTGCACATGCAAGAGCTAAAGCTGATGCTGCGGATCAGGCTGCTCAGGCTGCTCGCCAGGAATGTGATATTGCAAGAGCAGTTGCCAGAGAACTTTCACCAAATTTCTACCAACCAGGTAATTATAACTTGGGTTTTTTTTAATTTTTTGGAGGTTTTTTTCTTGCAGTGAAAGGATTCGGTATTAAGTTTAAAAGTTTACTTAATTTTGAATGTGTCATTTATACAAAAACAATAGTCATGTAAGTAACGAAGAGTGTACATTGCTCAAGGAGATTTTGTGTTCATTTTTTAATCATTCGATTACTATTGCTTTATGTAAAAACAGTTGAGTGTCAAAAAGTCAATATCAAGCATACAACTTAGCCTCAAATTAATAGCTTCATCAAGACAGTGTCAAAGACAGACTTCAGAGATTTTAAATCAAAAGAAATTTGGGTTATTTCTATAGTGTGTTTATTAGGGGAAAGATTCTTAGCTTTTTTGCTCACCAAGGGCATTCTTAACAATCTTGTTTAGCTAAGTTCCTAGTTCTGAAAAATGCTTTACTGTTACACATACATAATCTATGAGGGTACCTTCCTCTGTTGTGCCTGTGCTGATCTGTGGAATGTTAGACATACACTCAAGGTATCATATAATTAAGTCTGTGCTACCTATATCAACATTGCAACCCATTTTCATGTCAAGTGGTTTGGAAATTTGCTATAAAAAGAAGCAAAGCTGGTTTTGCTTTGTTTTTCTGATGTATTCCCATGAGGTTAGTATTTTTGTGTGCTGCTCTTTAGGGTAAGATTGAATAGATAAAATGGACTACACTTGCTGTTTTAATGTATTTTGAGAAGTTTGTCCTTTCTTTCACCTGTCAAATGAGTTGAATCATATCTTGTTATTGCTTTTCAAGGACTTGCCTGCACTGGTATGCTAATATATATTAAGGCTCTGAGATTCATTTTCACTTACCTTCACCTTCTGCACGTCCTTGTTTCAGCCACTGACCCCTTTATCCTTAAATGTACTCGTATGGTGGATGTAGGCTAATATCATGACCCACAAAATCAAAGAACAACAACGTGCTTTAGTATTTCTAACACCCCCACAATTTCCTTCAGTTCTCAGTACAAATGAGCATTGTCTATAGCTTGTTACTAAATCATTAGTCTCAGCTAGCTTCGAAAATGTGTTTTATTCTTTATTCTTAAGTATTTAGTTGTAGAGAGCAATCTATATCTTTGGGGGTTGGAAGAGTTGAGGCACTCTTTTTTATTTGTTTAATGCTTAAGTCAAGGGCTGGTCACATCATGCAGACTGAAATTTCCATTCACCTTACCTGTTTTGTGCCATCCTGGTTTAAATTCGTCTTTCTAAACGTGGCTGTCCAGAACTATAGGTACAGCTCAACAGAACTATTTCCAATAGTAAAACTTTACTAGTTTTAAAGTTGTTTCAATATGTACCTTTCATTGTTTGATATTACCTCAATACAGCCCCTCCTGTGGACCTACATTAATGGCTCATACTTACTTCTGTGATATTCAAGTCTTTTTCTTATTTCTTTATTTCATTCTTCCATCAACTGATGAACTCCCAGTTTCTAGCAGCAGTTATTCATATCAGTCATAAGTTAAGAAGTTGTAAGCTTGGCCATGCAAAGAACTATTAACAGGGATGCTGCCAAGGGAAAGTTGATAGAGAATATAACTAAGAGGGAATATAACTAAAGCATTTGGAATGAAAGTATCTTAAAGCTGCCAAACTCCTGAAATAAAGAAATGGTTTAGAGTACTGGAGAGAAGATGGAAACATATGATGGTGTGAAATTTGACACCAAGAAATCCCCCAGATCAAGAATTTGTTAGGTGTCTTTTTTTACTTCCAGACACAGGATATGAAGTCGCATTGCTGAAAAATTGGCTGAGATTTGGGGAGAGAGGGTGCAGGATTCTTATTTTCCTTTCATTTAAAACTTTTATTCCAATTACAGAAGGGAAGGATTTGTGGAAATATCTGTCAATTAGCTAGCTACATATGAAGTCGCATTGCTGACAAATTGGCTGAGATTTGGGGAGAGAGGGTGCAGGATTCCTATTTTCCTTTCATTTAAAACTTTTATTCCAATTACAGAAGGGAAGGATTTGTGGAAATATCTGTCAATTAGTTAGCTACATATAAAAAGATAAATACCTTTTTTGGATTATAAATTTTACATTCCTGTCATTATTTTCAAGGTGGCCAAATACAGCATATTTGTACACATTTGAAAAAATTACTATGCCTATTGCTTAAATCACCTTAAGAAGCCAAGACATTAACTAAATTCCAGTTATCCCAGATTAGCTGCCAAACCCCTCCAGATTCATACATCATTGTGTGATCCTTTCAAATATCATCATGTCAGACATACTTTCCATCCTCGGTGTGCATGATGCCTTTTTCACATACATTCTTTATGGTACCAGTTAATCCTAAGAGTCACCTGTACACATACTAGCTTAATTATATATTTCCCAAGTGTCATACTATGAGTTATTGGACAATGTTAGCATTAGCTTCTTTCATTTATGCTAAGAATATTTTTAAATATTTACATTCACTGACACAAACAGCAGTAGATTTCTGCTTTTCAAATAGCATTTTTCATATATTTGAATGAAAAGAAGGTAACCGTTATTGCTGCCTAATAGCAACTTCTCGTTTTTCTTCTGTTGCTTGAGCTTTTTATTCTTGCAGTACCTTTGTAAGTTTCTGTTAGTGCTATAGAAGGTAATGAGAAGTATTGTATCTCAGTCTCTAAACTATAGTTAAGAGAAAGCTTTCCATTGTGCTAAATTATCTTGAAAATAAGTTATCGTGGGAAAGTGTAATTTTTCTGTCATTGTTTGAACTGCTTAGTACAGTAGGCAAGCATGCTGTCAGTAATGAATGAATTTATGTAGAATATCAACACGTCTCTTGAAAAAGAGAAGGGGAAAAATGTGAAATACAGATACCTCTCTGGTAACAAGTTAAGCTTTTTTTCTGTCTTAATGAGTGATCTCTGCATTACCAGTGGCCTAAGTCCATTTAAATATTTGAAAATCTTTCAATAAAGCTCTTACATTTCAGGCTTTTAAAAAGCAGCCTTCTGGGCCACATATTACGTGCAATTTATAATTACAGTGAATATTCATCACTCGCTGTACCATTACAGTTCATACTTAGAATCATAGAATAACCAGGCTGGAAGAGACCCACTGGATCATCGAGTCCAACCATTCCTATCAAACACTAAACCATGCCCCAAAGCACCACATCCACCCATGCCCTAAACACTTCCCTGGGCAGCCTGTTCCAGTGCCCAATGACCCTTTCTGTGAAAAATTTTTTCCTAATGTCCAGCCTAAATCTCCCCTGGTGGAGCTTCAGGCCATTCCCTCTCATCCTGTCCCCTGTCACGTGTGAGAAGAGGCCAGCACCCTCCTCTCTACAACGTCCTTTCAGGTAGTTATAGAGAGCAATGAGGTCTCCTCTCAGCCTCCTCTTCTCCAGGCTAAACTTCCCAATTACTTTCCTCTAATGTTTAAATTTTATGTTCATTAAGACATTCATCAGAAGCTGCCAGGAGATTTTAGCTTTGTAATATAGTCTAAGAAGAGATTGAAAGAACAAAGTGGTAGGGTGAAAGCAGCATTCAGCAGTTGAGAATAATAATGTCAATAAGCATCATGAATATTGAGGTACCATATAAATCTTCAGATTTAGCTTTCACAGTAATTGATTACCTTAATATTTACATATAAGGAAAGCAAGTATGATTGAAAAGGTCTGTGTCCCAGTGTAAGGACTTAAAAAGTTACATGGAGCTGTTTTCTCTAAGCCTGGTCTCACTAGCCTCAGGCAGGACCTTGCTTCTGCTGCTGTAGTAGACATCGACTTGTGATTTATAGCTATGAGGTTGGAGTATCTTTGCTGATCCCTATCCACAAGGCAATATGTTTTGTGGATTTAACAAATGTTGCAGTCTTTATGGAGGCCAGACTTTGCAGGCCTTCTTATCATTAAATAAAATGAATTTTGACCTGTTTGTTTCCTGCAGGCATTAGGATGTAGATGTGTCAAAAGAGAGCCTACCGAGGCAGGAAACAAATGAAAGCCAATACGTATCCTCATTCAAGGGAGTCATCCAAGGACAGTTTGAAATTGTCTTTGCTTAGAAGAAAAACAGCAACACTGTTTTGCATCTCTTGTTAAGAGCTAGAGAAGGGCAAATGACTAATGGGAGTGTTGTATCAAAGGTGTTAAGAGAAAAGAAAGGCTTTTGTCAGCTAGTAAAAAGGGGAAAAAGCTATTCTAGTCTTGCACAAGGTTAATGGATGCTTTGACTTAAACATTCATTCTAAATTCCACAAGCCACCTCTAGGACATGGTCTTGTAAACACACTATCAGGAGGTAAGCTGAAGTATGAACTTGCACAGACTGGACAGCTAAGCCTTAATTGTCTGTGTGCGTATATATCCTGCAGCAAATGGATGCTGCTCTTTCATCCAGTTTGAATAAATAACATTTGATTAAATGAAAGAAGGGTAAAACTACTTTGCTGCAGGGTAAGAGCAGTCTGGGCACTTTGCTATGGAGCAATTAAAGTACGGAATTCAGATCTGAATTGGTTTGTGGCAGATTATTTGTCAGGCCAACCAGCTGCCAGAGAAACATACATGGCTCGCCAGAAAAACTCATCCAGCCTTTGACCTCTTAAACCAGGCATGAGAGAAATCAAGGAGTAGTTTATGAATTAACAGTCTCTAAAGAGGTGGACAGCTTTTCTTTATGCGGAAGGTATAAGCAAAGAACAAAGATTTTAAAAAATAAGAGTTTGTTGGGTTTTACCATATTTTTTCCTGTATTGCTTGGCATGCTGAACATGACTAATTTCAGAAAGAAGCACTTTAAGGTTATAATAATGCGATTTCTAATGACCTTTAAAGCCTTAAAGAGCAACTGTGCTTTACATTTTCTTTTGACCAGTGGTGGATGTCTATAGACTTGGAATAAAACACATCCTTCCCGTCTTCTTCATCTCTGCCATCTCTGCCTCCTCCAGTTCACAAAATGCAAACTCCATATGGACAGGAAAGAGAGACTTCTGCCTGACGCTAATTAACTGGAATGCACTGGCTAAATGCATGTGGACCAGACCAGATATTTTTATTTAAAAAGCCAATTACAATGAGCATTTTGCCTGATTAGAGTTACCAGCCATGCCATCAGTTTGTGCCTTAAAGCATATGGAAGCTCACTGGTTATCCTTAGTCATACAAGACCCTGTTCATTTTCTGAAATCATTTGACATACAGCTTAATCATCCTCATATAACTGTTGTCGGGATTCTTGCTATGGCATTTTTTCCTATAATTGTTTCCTTTCTCTTCCTTCTCCATAGGAGAAGTCAGATCCTGTAGAAGAATCGTAAGGCACTTCTGTTATATCTTTTAATCAAAGAAAGAAGGTACATTAAAAGCTATCATTGTCAAGCTTCATTCTTGTTCTCTCCTTTCTTTTTATAACTCTTATTGTAACAGTCTTCACAACTTGACTTCCAAATTTATCACCAAACTAGCCAAGCCCTGGGTACAGATGCCCCCTCCCCGCCCCCATCTTTACTCTTGACCAGTGTGAGGCCCATCCAGTATGCTGGCAGTCTCTACTCATCCTGCCTCACTCCCATACATCCATGCTGGCTCAACCCACTCCCCAGTGTTTCCACATGCATCTAGGACAAGAGAGGATGCTTGAGAGAAGGCAAAGGAATGAGAGGTTTTAGAGGAGTAGCCTTAATTCTTCAGGATGCTTTCTCAATCTTTTGACAATACTTTTGAGTCACATAATCAAATTATTTGCTTAGAAAAAAAATATAAATAGTTTTGAGCAAATTAAGTTTTAAACCTAATAACAGAAAATCAGTTTCCTGTAAAGAGATAAAGCTGTTACTGTAATTTTCACAAGCTTCCCTTAAGTACTAAGGTAGTTAATTCTCATCTAGGTATAACTTGTGGTTGCCTAGTAAAGGCCATGGGACCTAACTACTAAGCTAGCTAGCTAGTCAGGCAGCTAGCCTGGACTAGATTCAGTGCTGTCTTGGCTGTCTTGAAGTAGCTTCTTGAATTCTAGCTTAGATGTATCTATCTGAGCTGCCACTGTGGGAATGTTTATTACAGGTATAATCTGAGGTCAGTGTTACCATAGAGTTTCAGTTGCCTACTCCTCCTGTTAAAATTATTAATTTGCTTCCAAGAAGAACCATTCTTTCTAGGACACAGAACATGCCCACTGTTAGCCTTTTCCAGTAAATTTCCATATTAGCCTGTCACAATGTCCATCAGCCAAGGAAAAGATAGAGTAGGGTCTGTCACATGGGAGTATTATCACAGCGTCAACATTTCCATTATAAATCCTATTTATAACTGCATCATAAATATTTATTCCATGTTGAAATTCAGCTAACAAGGACTGTACTGTGAAAACTTTCCTTACAGTGCTAATTTTCACTAGCATGGTGATTCATTTTGCAAGAATTATATTTTAGCAGTGAAGGCTTGAAAGTATATTGAAAAAGGTTAGGTTTCTCATGTTATTTTTTTAATACATGATATGGGGTTACATTAGCACATGTCTACAGCTGTGCTTGTTACCATACCTGCTACTTGACCATAAGCAGTGGGATTGCTCCCACTTACTGTGGGATTTTTGCTGTTGTTTTTATAGGAAATAGGAAACAGAGGGAAGAGTAGAACATTAGAGAAAAATAGTCTTCACAGATGCATTCCACATTTGTCAAGGCCAGAGAAACAGATGGCTGATATACATGGCAATTTATTCCAAGAAAGTCTGCAAGACATAAGACTGACTTAGAAGTAGAGAGAGTGCAGAAAGAGATCTGAAAAAGAAAGATGTTATTCAGATTATAGACCTGAGTAGCGTAGAGTAGTATAGTACAGTTCACTATGATATAGAAGATCCTACTGAGAATTTGGAGGAGATAAAGATTTCTACGTATTATTCTTCTAAATTATTCGCTCAGATCATAATCTGACCATGATTCAAATCTGGAACTAAAACACAGCCAGCATGGAATTGGTAGTTGCAATTTTGTATGCTAAGATTAAATATGACTGTAAAAAGAGATGGTAGAGGGACAAAGAACAGAGTAATCTGAGATTATCCTCCATGACAGTATAGTTAAGAAGTGAAATAAAAAGGAGCGGGGAATAAAAGGATGAATCACGGAAGTTAACAGAAGAGGAGAGGAGAATGGCCAACTGTGTCAGGGGAGGTTGAGAGTTCTGATATCTGACTAAGAAATCACTAGAGACTCCTCAAAAAGTATCAGATGAAAAGCAGTAGTATTTTGTCAGAGGCAGTTGACAAAATATGAAAAGTATGGGATAGATTTGGAGAAGAGGGGCAGTAAATGGGTATTGCAAACTTCAAATTTAGAAATGAAAACCTAGAGCACAGAGGTGAAGGGGCGAAATGACACTGTCAGGTCAGAGTCGTAAGTGGTATGATGAGAGGTTTCTCTTAAAATACAAAAGATCAAGAATACAAGGTCCGACACAAAAGAACAAGACTAGCTCAGGATCAAGAGTGGGAGGGGAGAGACAAAGAGATGGTTATAGAGCATGTTCTAACCTGTCACAGTGAGACAAGGCTCAAATCAATCAGTTCACTCAGTATGAGCAGACGCGTGTTCAAATACAGACATTTTCTTACCCTCTGTCAGAAAATATTGGGGTGTGCCAACCCACAATGCTTTCTTTGTGAAGCAGGTTTTAGCTAATAACAGCATCACTGTGCTTGAGCACCCACACAGTTCTCCAGAGCTGGCTCCCTGTGATTTCTACCTCTTCCCAAAGATCAGGTTAGTGCTCAGAGGAACCCATTTTTTGTCAGTAGAAGATGCAGCTGTGTGTCTACTCAGAAGGGAACTATTTTGAAGGTGAACGTACTTGTTTTTCTTAATTTGTTAAACAAAAGGTTTACAGGAACAGTCTCTTTTTCCTCTGTGTGTGTGTGTGTATGCGCGCTTGCGCGTGCGAGAGACCTCATCTGTTGGGAGAGAAGCCAGAATAGGATGGAAGACTAAGTAGATCATGTGCCCTAGTTTTGCAAGAATTAACTTGATTCTTCTGTTTCTATAGTTCTGGCATTTCCAGTGCAGCAGTCAGTTCTGTTAGCTTGTTTCAGGCTCTTAAGCTTCTTAATTGATTTCATTGCTAGATATGAGTAATTAATTTTGCTAGAAGTGCAATGTAACTTAATGAATACTGTCATGTTTTCATGGAATACTATTTCTGAATATTGAAAAATACTTGATTAACTCTTCATCCTCCAAAACATTCATAAATGCATGTATTTTAAAAACTATATTTTGGTTGCCTCTATTTTATACCTGCTTTTGCATCGCTCAGGTTCATAAATTCAACTGTTTTTTCTCTAAACGCAGTAAGATAAAGGAATTTTCTACAAAAATGAAGCCTAACATTATCATATCATGATGAATCCCTTTAAATATCTGGAGTTGAAGTAATGTAGATGTAAATCTGTGACTAGATCCAGTGGACTCTAAAACTATCTAGTTATTTCAATGTTACTTTGCCTGTATAAATCATTCAAATGTAATTTTGATTGTTTGATGGCATACATATATCTCACGTCTCCCCAGTATTGAGCCTTATTGGGAGATATTCCACAGGCACAAGAAGTGCTGACATCTAGAACCCTCGTTGCGTATCCTAGGGTCTGCTTTTTTTTTTTAGCACAGAAGTGGAAAAGTGTTCAGAGAAAAAACATGGAGATGCTATTTTTTTGTCAAGTAAGGATTTTAAAAGAGCCAAAAGTTAGAGGACTTTGGCAAAAATGTCGCTCTGTTATGAAATTCACTTAACAGCAAAACCATTGCATTGAAAAGCATCTGACAGCTATGAATAATATTTTTCTCCTCCTCCCAAGATCTCTAAATCATGTCATTTTGTGGTTATTCCGAGTTGCTTGTGGAAGTGGTTACAGTTTTAATCTGAAGCTGTGTGATCCATATCAGGAGAGCAACTACGACAGTTCTAGTAATTTCTTGTATCTATGTAAACCTGCGTATGCAGAGAGATGGACCAGGAGCTTGAGGGTTGGTTTGTGTAAGAAATTTTCTTTAAAATTGTCCTCAATATATGATATCAAATTCTGCAAAGACAGTCAAATGCATGGAAGAAAAACCTATTGCTTCCTCCATATTTGTATGTGGCCTAGGAGGCTGTGTATCTAGTACCACTGTGACTCACTGGGAACTCACTGGGAACTGTGATGCTTATGTTGAACGATTTTATATGAAACAGAAAGGCAAACCCATGACGGCTGTGCAAGAGGAGAGAATATACTAAGAGAACAATGAACAACAAATATTAAGAGCCACTGAGTATTCTGTTTTTAATGTAAAGCATAACTGCCAAAGTAATTTCAGGTTTGATCCTGACCATGAATTATAGTATATTTTCCTGTTTACCTAAAAGACAAGACATGACAGTTGTCTGTAATGTTTTCAAAAGGAGACTCAAATGTGTTTAGATCATTTTCATGTCTGATTCCAGTAGGAATACTGGAGGTTGTTGATGAGAAAAAGAAGGAAGTGAAAGAAAGCAGGGAAAGAGAAGCCTAATAAAATGACAAGAAATGTAGTAGTCATCTCCTCCAAGTCTTCACTAATGACTAGCCAAATATCATGGATGATATGCTACATATTTCTCTAGTATGGTGAACAGCATATAATTTAAATCGGCAAGTAATAATGCAGTGGTGTGTTGCAAATACAAGCTTGAATGGAGGAAAACTATATCCTCAGTAGGATTCCACATATAGCTGCAAGTGACTGCTACCATTTACAGCAGTGATCACTCACCAAATGCAAGACTAGTCTGCAGGATTATCAGACAAAGTATTTAAATTGAAGACAGTGACTTGCTCCTCAGAAGTGCTATGAGAAGTCCTTAAGGGCTGACAGATTCAGCTAGCTGGAGATGAGATGTGAACCTGCTCCTGTTGAGGTCCATTGCCGAACTCCCGTGGAGCAGGAAGATAGCCATGCACTTGAAATGTGATATGGCAGGAGAAGCAGCTAATACTCTTCCAAACTGTATATACAGAAGAAGCACATCATGGAAAAGAAGGGTAATGGTCCTTTCTCTGCATGATCCCATGACATTGAATCTGAAATATTGTGTATAGCTTTGGGCATCCTCATATCAGAAAGATGTGGAGATGCTGAAAGAAATATAAGGACGTGTGAATTCTACTGGCTAACGGCAGCTATTATGCCACATTAACAGTCTCTTTATAGATATGGAATTTATCTTTTTAGAGAATATGCAGTTGTGATGAGAACAGAGTCACAGCTTTTCACTTCTGCCCATCTGCCACAGTTTAGCCCCACCCGGCCAAATTTCAGCAGTTAATACCGTGCAGTTGAGCCTCCAAAATCCCTTCCACACACACTCCCCACAGGGAAAGGGAAGAGGGAAATGACAGGAAAAAGATTTGAAGGTTGGAATCTAAACCAACAGCTTTAGTGAAACAATAATAAGAAGAAAAATAATAAAATATCTATAAATACATGAGATCATGCCCCCAGGTCCTCACTGGACATCGGCTGTCACAGAAGAGAGCAAGACCCTTGTGATGTCTCAATTTTATACCAAGTATGAGATATATAGGATGGAATACTCTGTTGGTCGGTTTGGGGTTACTTGCCCTATCCAGCTTTCCTTGCAGATGCAGCTCCTTTTCCACCAGCTTGAGAATGGCCTTGGTTAGTTTTCAGAGAATGAAGTTCCTTACAGCAACTGAATTAGTCACAATTTACCTCAAACACAGATTCTCGTTTACCTCAAACTACATCACCATCATTTATAATAGGAGCTTAAAGAACTCTACTGCTGCAGTTAATGTTTCTAAATTTTCCAGTGGATTTTTTTTTGTAGGTTTCAGAAAAATATTCCCGTGATGAGAGGTTTATGTAGCGTTCTTAATTATAGCAGTAAAACATACACTGACACCAGGCTTCAATGTCCCTCATGGCTTGATGCAGCTCAGCTGAAGTGAAGTAGGCTTTATATTTTCTGTGACAACACTAAAAATTTACCTTCTCAGTTATCTCGTATTAAGCAGCCTGCAGGCTGAGAAGCATTGAAGTAGATTATAGTACATGTGTTATTTAGCCAGGAGCATTCACACATGTATATTACCCAGCCTGGAAAATACAACACATGTATATTACCCAGCCTGGAAAAAATGAAGACTGCCCTATATAAAGGATGCAACACCATATAATGTTGTCATATATTTTTGAAGCTCTGCATATTCATCAACAGAAAATTGGGGTAAGTAAAGTGAGCCATAATTAAGATTTTAGTCTTGAGCAGTTTCAACGTCCATAAGCTGATGCCGCAGTGAAGTGTTAGTGAGAGCTGCACAGCATTCGTAGAGCTGTCTTATCAGATAAATCTGTTACATTTTTCTGATGGTAATGAATCCAAAAGTATAAAGATTTACACAGCATAATGTACAATGCAGGTACAATTATGAATTTTGTACCCTGTTTCACAAATGTTACTGCTGCTTTAGACACCTAAAGCAGTCACAGAAATGGAGCAGAGATTGGATCTACAGTCAGATTAAATACATTCCTATTTAGTGCTGAATACAGGCAGTTTTTGAGATTCATTAGTCTGTTCTTTCCTGTCTTCACATCTTGCAGTACATATATGTCTACTCTATAATGATGCATTTATAAACCTTTAGAGGAAGAAAGATCTTCCTTTTAGAGATTTTTTTATCCTTAATTATTTTTAGCTGTTTATTAGAGAATACAAAAAATTGAAAATACAAAAATACTGTTTATGTATTATATTCGGATATGTTAATAGTGGGATGACTCATATTAATTTCAGATTTGGAGGAACTGATAAGAAGGGAGAGAAGAGGCAGCCTGGTTTTCATACAGATAGGAATTTCCTTAACATCCCTGTTTTATCACCCTGCTGCTAGACTCACAAGTTTATGATATCGCATAAGATTTGGATGGTTTGGTGGAAGTCCGTTTCCTTTTTTGTTGTCATCACTACTCCTAGCATCTCAAGTTCATGTGCTTGAGTGTTTGTTTTAAAATTTTCAAGAAGTTTCTTGCAGCACTGTGAGATAGCAAGATACCATCAACAACAAGTATCTGTGTGAAATGCAGAGACTAGCAGTAAAGTAGATGGATCACAGGCCACACAAACAGTTCTCTCATGCTGTGTAAACATCAGAGCAGAGTAAACATAGAGGCATAAGAACTATCTGTGGTTTTCAACAAAGTGAATGTGTGGCTGGTAAATAAGTAACTCAGCACTCTTGATCTTTGTCTAGTCCACGACAGAAAACTTTTGATTTGGGTTTTGAGAAAGCACCTTCATTTACGTTGATGTGAAAACTAGGAAAATAAACTACTGGCAGGTATTTCAAAGATGGTATTCTAGCAAAACTACTTGGAAGTTATACTGTACAAAACTGTTTCCTGAGCAGAGAGAAAGAAAGTGGTTGAGAGGACAGCCTTGATACATAGGAATTTGTATGTTCGGGGTTATTCTGCATAAGACATTTAATAAGTAATTTCTACCAGTGATTACCTGTTGTAGGTGCATGTCTTTACTTAGCGAGAAGGGAAGGTTGCGTTTAGAACTGCATTAAAACCTTTTTGTGTTCAGTGATGCTACCTTTTAAAGTTAGTCCAAGGTGGAATATTTGTGTATTCTAACTTTTACATTACTGAATGATGATGATGCTTTTCAGGTTGTGGCAATAGTATAATATCACATTATACACTATCTTTATGTAATATTTTTAGGTCATGTTGGTAGTACATGTTATAAAGGACAGCAGGCTACCAGATCAAATCGCAACAGTTCCGTAAAATAAATATCTGCAAGCATCATTTTCCATAACGTTCATGAATCTAGTGAGTAACTGTTGGCACACGCTAGTTTCAATGTAGCCTCCAGTGCAGAAGGAGAAGACAGGCTACCAGGAATAGTGCTTAAGGAAGCAGCAATGCTAGCAACAGATTGAGAAGCCCTAGAAGCCTTAGCTGGAGAAAATTTCAGGGAAGGGAAGGTATTGTCAAGTGGGGGGATGAGGAGGAAATGAAGATTTGGTAGTAAGATTGAATTAAGATTACAAAGCATCCCAAAGGATAAACATATTTTAGAGTATTTTTGGATTATGGAAAGCATGCAGTCTTCTCCCTCTTCTTTACCTTGTAATTTGTATTCCTAGGCAGCCATGGTACTTCCATGCTAATAGTAATAAGTCCAGGAAAATAAGAAACTATTTTAGGGCAGCCAAATGGAATTTAAATATTGATCCAGGCAAGATTTTTTATTTGTTGCTTGCTAGGGAAGCTGCTTGCTATCATTTAAAATGTTGATCATACCTCACCAAAATCCCATTGCCATCAGAGGCTAAATAATCAGCAGGCATCCAGATTTGGGTTTCTTTTAAATCTCACCGGATAGTGTCAAGAGTCCCTCCCATTTCAGTTCCTGTTTGTCTTTTGCAACATGCTTTGTTCTTAAACTTTAGGAAATGCGTGATTGTTTTCACTAAAGTATTCTCAAGTACGGTTAAGCAGAGCCATCATTCCAGCTGGCATAACTGACTTCAGAGGCAGCCAAAACAGGGCTACAGGGCCTACATATGTCATTTTGAATTAAGGAATTATTAAATAACATATATATGTGTCACTAGGAGTAAGGCATTTCTTTCTAGGGAAATCCCACCTCCAACTTGGCAATCAAGTCAAATGCTCTTTTACTGTCTGGAGGCCAGAAATCTTACATACTTTGCTTCACCTTGACCCAGCCATGAAGCAGTTGTACCATTCCATGTCCTGTTGCTGGGCCACTAGCTCCATTAGAAGGATACTGCAGACATCTGGGGTGATAAGCTCTTAAACTACTGTATAGGAGTCAGGCAGAAATGATGACTAAGAGCCCTATGCCACTTTAATCACCTTGCCTTATATCTGTCAGTTTTTGTATGGCTATAATCCTCATCCCTTAATTTCCAGCCCCATTCAGTCCCCATTAATGGCTGCCAAACATTAACCATAATCATATCTGTGCTTTGCTGAATTCTTCAACATATGTTACACATACATTGCACAGTCCTCCATGCTTTTGAGCTGCATTCAAGCCAGCAGACTAGCAGTTAAAAGCTTTTTTTTCCTGTTACCAGTATTGCCTTCAGAAAAACAAGAATAAAACCAAGAAAGTACTAATGACATTAATTATAGTTCTTCCCCCACACAAAATGAAGCAATAATAAAAAATCTTGTCTTTCTAAGATTTACTGAATATAGTTATTTGCAGTTTCGTAATGACTCATTGGATCTCTTCTTTTAGTAGACTGATAAATGATTATTTTTATTTCCTTCACCTACCTTAACCATCCTGAAATCTGAGGAATTATTATAAAATAGATGTCTTACCCTGAAAAAATCCTAACATAAGAGCATGTAGGATGTTTGCAGGAAATAAGATCCAATACTAGTTGATCCTTTAATGGGTCGCTAAGCTTTCCAACTTTTATTAATGTTCATCAGAGTAGCAGATAAAACCTTTATGAGAGCGTAGACATTGTTGACAACAATGATACTTTAGAAAACCATTGATCACTTCAGAATATAAGAACCCAGTGGTTTCACCAGCCTGTTTCTCGTGCAGTATATAGCAACCTGTAGAACCAACAGCAAACTATATGTTTTCCTTTTTTAGTACAGTTAATTAAACACAAAAGACTTCAGCTTTTGCTTCAACAAATTCAGTAGATGGTGTTCTGCTTCTCCAGGAAGATGACACTTATGAAGATATGCAACAAACTTATGGCTGAAGCCCTGTGTTGGCTTTGATAACTCAGAAGACTTACACTCTGTTCCTGGTTTTGACACAGGCTTCCCATAAAAATTTAGGCTAACACTGTACCAAAGATTTTGCAAAGCTTTGAGCATGGCAGGGCTTTATTGACAACTGATCACCGAATTCAGAGATATTATTCAGATGAAGTATGTGCTTTGGGTCATGATTTCCCTTCGTTTTAGCTACCCCATTTGTAAAATGGCTACTGGTATAACCTCTTTGCTGTCTTTTGTATTGCTCTTACTGGTCGTGAAATTTTCATTGCAGTAATTCTCTCTTTTTTATAGAAATGTTCAGAAGTTTAGTAAAAAAGGATATCTAATTTCGGGAGCTTTGCGTATAGACTGCAGTGGCCTGCTTGCACAAATAGCTGTGATCTTGTCAACATTAGCCCAGAATTGGTAAAACTTGAAGTGAAGACTGAGGGTGTTTCCACTAACAATGTATATGTGTAAACAAAATTAGGAAGTGTAGTATCTTCTTCATGGATGGAACTTATCTATAAGCGCAACATAAATTTTCTTGTGATCGTGAAATTATAATGTCATTTGTTACCTAGGTTACTCTTTATATAGCACTGTGTATTTGTTAACTCTTTATGTAGAGCTAACAATTGGTTACATTACATGATGTGTACCTTAGTTTAAAAGACACAAATAAGTGCATACTTCCCTAATAATTACTTGAATATTCTATCGTGTAAATATAGTCTAGAGCCAGGAGTAGTGGCATAGCAATCTTTTTTTCTTTGAAAAGACTGATAACATTGTAATATGAACTTATTATTTTTCATGGACTGTAAGAATGGTGGGGACAAAAGAGTGGAGGAGATATCATGAAGAATTTATTAGATGTTTATAAAATTATTCATAAAGTTGGGGTTTTTTCTTAAGAAGCTCTTTTTTTGTCTTTTTTTCTGTAAAATTCAACAGACTAAGAACCTAAAAGCTATTTGCATATATTAAGGAGGTGGTTTTACGAAGTTTTTAATTTTCCTCTGAAAAACAGAGAGGACATCTGAAGAACAAAATTGATCTCTACAGTAAAGAACACAACAACTTCTAGGTTTTAAACGCAGTTTTTCAAGTTATGATGACCCTATTAATCATAGTGTCGTTGATAATGTCAGATGATCCCCAAATCAGCATTTCTACGCAGGTTATACTAACAGCACCTTCCATCCAAATCTCTTTTAACTGACTTAAAGGTTGGGTCTAGGCCTTCACAAACTGAAGGAGGAAAAGACGAAGGAGAATCCTCATCCCTTGTGCAGCAGCCAGCCACGTTACAACTTGGAGTACCAGTCCACCACAGATACTGGAGGTAGCCAGGTGACAAGATGGCTAGAGTGCTCTAGCCTGTGCTTACCTATAGGGTCTTACAGGAACCTGCTTCAGTCCTGTAGAGTCCAGGCCTGCAGGACATCTTCTGTCATAGTATGGAGAGAGGCTGTCATCTGTATTGCATAGTGTCTCAAGCTTAGCTCAGAAAAACCTACTATCCCAAAATTTTATGGTAAGAGCTCTTGTACTCGTGGAGTTTCTCAGAGCATTCCCTCTCAGCTGAAATGCATCTGACACTATTAAAATGTTTCCTGTGGATACTGTTTGCTGATATCAACAGAATTCTCTCTTAAGTAATTTCAGTTTAGAGAAAACCTTTTAAACTTATGTCCACTGCATAATTCTTTTTTACATGTGGACCAAGTAGTATGCTATAACAAAGTCACACAGGAGTATGTGGAAAGTAGCAAAAGAGTAGGATGCAATGAATTAACTCTTAAAGAAAATAGTGCTATACAGAACTAAAATGTGCTAGAGTATATAGTATACTTCAGTTTTCATATTACAATTTTGAATTCAGTGGTCTAGTGTATTTTAGTTCTGTAAATTACTAACTACTCTGTTGTTTTGTGGTATTAAAAAACTACAGAAATGTTCTTGTATTACTTGACAATGCACTGCCCTACAATCCTGACACAAAAAATCAGATTTTTTAATTTGGTTGATGTGTTACTACAGAAGTCCTTTTTGCCAGTTAAAAGAAGTATTAACTTCATAACTTTGAGAATATAGAAATCATTACACTAAAATGAGGCAGAAGCTCATTAAATTGTGGAAATGAGATTTATGGCAGATTACTCAATTATGCATAGTGACTGTGGAATTCAGAATTGCTCCTTCAAGAACCACCAGCCCTACTTTAAGGACTCTAAGTGCCTTTGGCATTTCCTGAGCCAGTCTTCATTCAGTCCCGCCCTTTTCCCATCTCCTCATCCTTTTTCTTTTACAAACAGGTCAAAATAGGTGAAACTGGCTGGATTGAATAGGTGGAAGTGTGACCTGAAGCCTGTATATATAGATACATACCTATGCCTCACTGTCTTAGGCACGTTCTACAGTCCCTCTCAAGCTTCAGTTGTATTCATGAACTGATAAGGTAAAAGGTCTCTTCTTAGCCCTCTTGGGAAATACTGACTGCATTTACAGTGTCCTCCAAGATGACATTTTCAGACACTGCTTGAGCCACAATCCTGAGACAATCCCATGCTGCCAGTATGTATACCTCACTAGGCCATGGGGGAAAGCATGTGGCTGTCACCTCTCTAAAAATGCTGTGGCAGAACCAGGGCACCCTTCTCTTCTCATTTACAGGGCTGGCCGTCCTGTCACATCACTTACTGGAGCCCTTCCAGGAGGAAGGACATGTTACAGAAGAACTCAACAAGAAAATCTAGATTTAGAACAAATGTGAGTGTGTCTGCAACCAGACCAAAGCTTCCCTCACCCTGCAGCCGTCAGTGAAATGCTGTTCAAGCAGACTAGCAAACAGTATGAGACTCTGTGTGCACACATCACACACATCCACACAGTCTTTTGGCTTTCAGAGGCTATTCTCTCTCAAATACTGGCTACCTCACACTTCAGTGGCGCCGTCCAGATGCTGGCATCACAACAGCTGTATAAGCCAAGACTGCCCCATAGCTGACCTTCAGCCAGCAAAGATGTATCAGTTTTGAACCAGCCACAGCTGGACAGCATGTCACTATAAGAAAAAAAACATGTTCATCCGCAGGGAGAGCTTTACAAAGTTAGGAAACATTTTTTTGGTTCTGCTTTCCCTACTAGGTTCTCCTTAGTCATTCAGAAATATTGTCTCTAGGAATATATCTACTGATTGGCTGAACTGCAAACTGAAGAGCAGAACTCTTTGTTTATTTCCTAGACAGATAATCCCATCTTATCTTCTTCTCACCTTCAAATGCTATTCTTTTCCTCATTTAGATCAGGTAACTAAGAAATCTTGTAGGATCAGATATTAATGACTTCCTTTCCAAATTCTCTCAACCTTGATGCCTTTAAAATCACACTGTAGATTGCTCTTACACTGAACAAGAAGGACTGTTGACCATGGCTGTAGTGTTAGATAATGCTTTAAACAGAGGGTACAATGTAAGTCTTGGCAAATATTCCTAGTCCTCAGAAGGGAGCAAGAACTGTGGTCTTGCTGCTTGGAGCTGGTGGTTCAGACAGGTGCATAATCTTGTTCTACTTAATGCAGTGAACAGATGTAAAAAAAGTCCTTGGACAATCTCCAAAGCTAACTTGAGCACAGAGCCAAGAATTTGGGTGTTGGAAAGACCTGCCTGGCAATACTGGAGGCAAGGGATGTATCTCTAATAGCCATATGTGATGTACAAGGAGGTGGGAGGGAGGACTGTTGTGTTATGTTGAGGCAATTGTTGAATGTCTGGTCAGACACACTTGGATTTTACTTGGATGCAGAAAGCTACAGCCTTCCATGCTCAGGCTGTGTTACTTACCATCAAGTATTGCCAAATGCACAGTTAAAAAATGGCATTGTTAGCCTAAGGACAGTTAACTGCTTTGGAGTGCTTCAGCTAAGGATGGCATTTTTACTTTGGTTTAAGTTTTTTAGTTTCCAGCCTACCAGTGTGTTGTAGAAACATGGGCAACTGAGATCTGACTACCTTCTTGTTACAGGAGCTGGAGTTACAAGGTCTCCGGAAGAGTGAGAATCCCTCTGGCCAGCCTTGGGAGGCTTTTAGTTGATCATAGGAAACGGTGGAAAGGGGTGACATTTCTGAGGCCCAAATATGTTCCTTATGGAAGTGTCTTCAGTCTGTCAAGGGCTATCAGATACTAGGAGAAGTCCTATCTTTACATCTGTTGGGCAGTGGAGAGCTGTCACAGAAAGTGAATTTTCTAGATAGGTCAGAAGCAAAGCAGGTGCCATTTCAGCAGCATTGTAAGGCTAAAGAGAGAATATTCCAGTTGGAATAGCAATTATAAGGAATGAGGTAAGGTAGATGTGGATGTGTCCATGGTAAATAATCATTGCAATTTGACAGCTCTGTGGCTTGGGCTTAAAGATTAGGCAGAGCTCTTTTAGCTATCCATTTCTATATCCCATGTGAACAGAGAAGAAAACCAGAGTTTATAAATGTTAAAAACCTCAGTGCAACCCTTATGCATCTCAGCAAGGATGGAAGAAAATCCCCTACATGGAAAATTTTGCGCGTGGTGGTCATAACTTTAGCTTTATATATGGCAACTTTTAATTTGTGTTACACTGCTTTCTCTTTTACCAGAAATATTATAAAAAGCTGTAAGAACCAGTCCTCTAATCCTCTCTCCCTGTGCAGACTTAACTCCTCAAAGCTTCCTCCTCAGCCTTCATTTGGGACCAAATCCCTGTTTGTTTATGTCCAGCTTTCCTTCTCAAGAACTCTTTATTTCCACTCCTGGAATTTAGAGATGCCAAAATCATTGTGATTCTACTGCTCAAAAGAGATTGCATGCCAAGCAATCCTTCTCAGCAATGCTTACTTACCAGATGACTCAGTAACTTCCAAAAAATTCATATTGCTCTTTCTTCCTTCCTTCCTTCCTCTCATCTCAGCACTATGTAGTGATGCATATGCTGCTGGCATCTGTAAAAACACTGTATCTGCCTGACACAGTTAAGCCGCCTATAAACTGAAAAGCAGCAAAATGTGTGCATACTTTCTTCTCTGGCCACAGAATTTCTCTATGACATAAAACACAGATAAGCCTCATTTACAGAAGATAAAAGAAATCAAAGGAAAGACGTTGTGCTAGCAGAGATAGAAGTGGAAAAACAGTTGCAATGTATTTGGCAGAAGCCATTATCCAACATACAGAAAGATTGTTGTGGTTCTCTGTTAGCAGAGTTCCCCAGCTTCTGACTTCTTCTAGGACCTGATCCTGAAATCTGGGATGTGGCCATCAGGAAGAAAAATAGAAAAATGTGCCCACAATACAAACAGTATTACAGCAATTTTGTTTCTTCAGCAGAGTGTTTGCTCAGGTTTTAGCATTGAACTGTTAAATCAGACAAACAAAACCTGGAGCAAAGCATGTCGGCCAGCTTGTCTTTATGTAAACAGCAGCATAGAAATGTACCTTGATTGGTAAGTCCTAGTGATGAATGTGTTCATGAGTGTTTAGCTAGGATTTCAGGAGAGATTATTCTTCATACTAGCTGCTCTGTAAGTATTTCCTTAGTGAATGTGAGAAAATTTGTCTTGCTAGCTTCTAAGCAGACTTGTGTTACTGACTAGAGTGATTAACTTGTGTCTTCATATGGTAAGTGATTGGATAAGGAAGACAAAGCTAATGTACGATAATTCAATACTTGTATATAAGACAGGTTCACATGGACACGAGGGGAAGTAAAGGCATTCAAGCGCTGCTTCCTATAGATTACAGGGCAAAAGAGGCATTTCATTTTGATGGTTGATTACTTCCATGTCAAACAGATACTATCATCATGAGGGTACAAGTTAAATAGATTAGGGTAATTAAGCAAAACATACCTCAAAACAGGAAAGGATGGTAGATTTGTATGGTAAGTCACTCTTCACACCCTCAGACATGACTTAGAGACAATTTATGTCCTATGGCCTTTTGCAAAGGTGAAGACAAAGTGACTGAAACAAATTAGTAAGTAGTTAAACAATTCCCAAAAAATACTTCTACTACTGACCAATTTACTGTGAAGTGTTATTTTTGTTTTAATCATTTTTCTATTACACTGTTTTTCAGGCCCTGATTATATCAAACAAAAATTTCAAGAAGGAATGGAGGTGAAAGAAAAATCTGAAGAAAAAGTTCAGGAAAAACCACCTACCCCTAAGGAGTCACCTCACTTTTATCGAAAAGGTACTACACCCCCTCGAACCCCAGAAACAAGTCCAAGGCATAGTCCTCCTCTTTCTTCTGAGCCTTCTCCTTTAAAGCAACTGAAAAAGCAAAGCTCCACTTCTGGGTCAAGACCCAATCAAGAAAAAAAGCTTTTAGCCACTGAGAATATAACACCTGCAGTTAACAAGCCTTTATATTCGAAAGCACCAGTGAAGGAGGAAGTAGCTGTGAAACACCAGCCAAAGTCTTCAGCCCATCACAATCCTATCAGCACAGAGAATGGGGAGCTACATGGTCACTACCACAGTTATTATGTAAAAATGAATCCAGCAGTGCTTCCACAGGAGCTCAGGGAAGAAGATGAATATGTCAACCCATCACCATCAACGCTTGCACGGATACCACCCTCACAGAAGCCGAGTCCTGCTAGGTCTGGGGGTAAACCAGATGCCAAAGAAAACAAACCTGACACAAAAATTAAGAAACCAGAATTTGCTGCACCAAAGAACCCAGCTAATAATGGATCACATTCAGCAGTGGAAAAGGAGGTAGAAAACAGCTCGGTGAGTATTGCAAAAAACCTTTTCGCTTTCACTGCCCTTTCCTCTTCTAATGCTGAGCTCTGAAACCTAAAGACAGGCAAAACTCACTTCTCTCAAATCTTCATCTGAATACAGTTTGCTAGCTAGAAACCAGAGGTCTGAATGTTTCTTTTTTATGAGCATTATTTCTTTGAATCATTTTTGGTGGTCCAGTAGAATAAAAAAAAACAGCATGTCATTTAGATCGGATAAACAGAACCCATTTAATGAGATCCAGATAGCCTAGCACTGATCTGAGGCAAAACAGTTGAATAATTGACACCAGACTCCATTAATAAAGAATTTAAAAATAAGGAGGTGTAAGAATTTCCAACCAACATGCATTGTAAAATATCTTGTCATACAAGCTTGACATCTCCAGGTGTGACAGAGGAATCATATCCTCAGTCAAGAAGGTCACTTGGTTTGCTTTTACAGAGTTATTTATTTTGACAAGGAAACCAGAGTAATGCAAAGGCTAAATGTCATGTTAAGAAATTTTTTTACAGCTGGCTGATGGTTCTCAAAAAGTAATTGGAAAAATAGCAGTAATTTGGCATTATTTAGGTGAGGTCATTCTTGGATTAATTCTGCTGCTCTATTT
This sequence comes from Clamator glandarius, assembly GCA_033459285.1. Taxonomy (NCBI): domain Eukaryota; kingdom Metazoa; phylum Chordata; class Aves; order Cuculiformes; family Cuculidae; genus Clamator; species Clamator glandarius. Next base: position 195,967 of record JAUNZM010000058.1, read on the forward strand.
TATTAACATTCTTTTTAATGACATGGAAGAGGACATTATAGTGCTATCTATAAAGTTTACAGAAGACACAGAGACCAGGAAAATAATGAAGTAACAGATTACTGATACAAGCTGATCCAAATTGCCTGCTCAGAAAGATGCAAGTATTATTATCTAAATGATGCACAGCAAAATGTAAGATCATATGCTGAAAGACAGTTAACGGAGCCTAGCCATGCAGGTTCAGAGCTGGAAAAAATTGGTGGATCAGAAGCAAAAGAGGCAACTGAGCATGAGTTCCTAGTCTGCTGCTGTTGTTCAGAGATGTTAATATAATCCTTAGATTTATCAACAGGAAAGATTAAGCAAGAGTACATAGTAGTCTGTTTTATCTGTTTTTTGGCACGGATGCAACCACTTCTGGAATAAAATGCGTATCTATAAATCAGGGATTTAAAATGAAAAAAACCTTAAGGGAAAGACCCTAAAGAGCTGCAAGAATTATTAAAGCATATCTTAAAATGAAAGATTCAAAGCAAAAAAAAAAAAAAAATCTGACAGATAAGTCACTTTCTGTAAGTACATTTTATACAATAGTTTCCCAAGCAAGCAGGTAAATGTGTAAGAAGATCCAGCAGCTGGAGAGATTTATCTAAAATTCTTCTTTTAAGTTGCTTTTAATATATTAATTAAAGGTAACATCATTTTTTAAATGCTGAGCTTTTGAAGCTGTCACTGAATAGTTTGATAATGAGCGTTTTCCCAAGATGATATCCTCTAGTTCAGCGGGAAGCTTATATTCTATTCTATGTGGATCAAAGTAGATGTTCACAGTGGTTTTGTAATCTGCAAATCGGTATTACAGCTGATATCAGCCCTTTAACCTTTAAAATCTCAGAGATATGTCTTCTATGTAGGGTAACACAAAGCTGTCAGGCTTTTAAACGTTGAGTGAGCACGCACAGAATTTTAGCCTGAATTGGAATTTTTTGTTCAGCTCTGGTGAAAAGAAGTGGCTAGAAATAGTCGTTAATTTTCCTGCATTCCATTCAAACCAAATAACAGTTTAGAGCTGAGAGAGTATTCACCTTAAGAAACCAAGTGGGGCACCTAAAAAGGAATGTATTGACTTTCTAGAATAATCAGGATAAAGACCATGAGCCTGTTATCAGGAAAGGTCGAAAAGTAATGAGGTGGTGTACAAAATTTGGGAACTGTTCCACTGCTTCGTCTGGAACACCTTAACTGTATTATACTTATTATCAGCATTTAAATAAGGGAGGTAGAGTTTAGGAAGTTATTTTTAATATAACAGCATTTTAAGATATATGTAGATGTATTTTTTCAAAGATTTCTTCCATGTGTTTTTAAATTTGCCTTTATGGAAAAAAATCCCTACATGCTTATTTCTTTAAAATGCTGAAGTGAGTAAAAGTAATTAAAGCAGAAAGGAGTAGCCTACTGGCCTAGCAGACTGAGGGAGTACAGGGAGTACAGAATGACTGTTAACACTGACTGGAGACTTTACTTTTTAATTTTCAGTATCACCTTCAGAAAAAAACATAGCCTGTTCTGCAGTGCTTCTGGACTGAGCTCAATTGCATGCTGGAGATACACAGTAGCTAGCCTAAGAGTGCACAATTACTAAGAAGCCAGATTAGTGTATTTCTCTTTATCCCCAAAGCTTCTGAACATCGAGAGAATTCTAGGGCTGCATTGGAGAATTATTTTGGTTTAGTTAGTAATTGCAATTGCTTTGTAGTCATCCTGAAAAATTATTCTGTTGTGATTTGAAAGTAAATCTTCCTTAGATCCTCCATAAAAGTTTTTAGATATATTTGTTAAGGAATGTAAAACAAATCTCACTCTCATGAAAACAAAATCAGAAGAACTGGTTTTCAAATGGAAAAATGAATCTGTAGCATTTATTGAGCACTTTCATTAGATTACCCAAAAATGCTGTAAAAAATTATTCTGTGCTTTTTCCAAATTTCCAGTGATAATGAGTTAAGAACATAGATAGAGTGTAAGATTTTCAGTTCTTCCTTTTGTGTATCTGAATCAAGCTCTTTCTCACATCTGACTGAAACATAAACTTTAATTTTAATTAAGATCTTTAAACAGCTTTATTTACAGAAATGTTTGCAGCAGCTGTTTTTCTAATCAAATCCATGGTTTGTATTTTCTATGAATCTGTTACATCCCAAAGAATGTCATTGAATATCATCTGTGTAATAACTTAGTTATAGGAACAGTACTGATTCCCTAGATATCCCCATTTCTGGCATTTTACTTGAAAAATATGAGCATATGCTTCTTATGCCATATATATAAATGTTCTTCTCTGTGTACTTATTTTCCAATGTCCAAAAATCAGAGTTTAAAATCATTTCAGAGTTCATAAGAAGGAGCTAAAGGATTCTATCAGTTTTATCAAGGTGAAAACGTGCAGTAAGCCCTATAACAAATTCACTGTTTGTCAGCTACTCAGTTTACTGTCAGTTTATCCTAATAAATGAGAGGCAAATGATCATTTTTTCACTCACAGTTAGGCACTTTCAGATTACCTTATATTTACCACGGAGTGAAGCGTGTGCAAAGACATTTGACCACAAACCAAGACTAACTGTTGTTTCTAATTGCTTATTAATACCCTGTAGCCCCAGTGTCAGCTTGCATGCTGCTATCCCACCTTGAATATGAGCTAACTTAACATTGTCTTAGATTTGTGTAAAAAATAGGATTGAATTGCAGAAAATACCATTTTAGTTTACATCTGTGGATACACATTTGATTTGCCTGGTATGTGTGCATGTGTTGTCCTAGGTCAGGTACAAGCCTACGCACCAGTGTTCTACTATACTGTCATTTTCTTGTTTCATATTTAAAGATTATTAAGCTACATAGAGTGTTTCGCCTGCTTTTTACCTGTATCTAAAATCATTACATTTTGCTGAATGTTATGCAATGTGCTTCTACTCTCATCTCTGTTCATTTCAAATCCAGTTAGTAAAGTATATAACTACTGTGATGTTAGAAAAATAGATCGCTATTTGCCTGATCCTATAAAAAAGCCTTTGAGTAAGACTTATGCTAAATTTAATGGACATTCCTGATGCAATGGAATTACCAGACAAATCTTAATACTTTCTGGTGCTACATTTTAGGAAAATAACTAACTTTCCTCCCCAGATGAAAATTAATCAGATGGTTATATTTTTAACTATGTAAGTAGCTGATTTACCAGAAGCTGGAAGGGCAGGTTTTGAGCAAGACCGGAGCTTTTTCTACTGCAGCTCCCTTAGCGCACCTGTTTTAGTCACTCCTGGACTGTTCAACCTAATTTTGGCTCTTGCTATTTTAAGCACTTGCAGGACACCAAAGTCTTATTTGTGGTATTTGTCTTAAAGCATTGAATGCTCATTTCACAGATATCTACAAAACAGGTTGTAGTTTGTTGCATAATAACCATGCACTCCACAAATATCGTTTGATCATTCTTTAGTATATCAGGAAACTCTGCTTTGGGCTGAAAGCTGTCATCAGAAGAGGAAACAAAATGCTCATAACAGGCTAAAGGAGATGAGATCTGCTTCTTTGTATAAAACAGACTCATTAAAGTGTCATAATGAACAGATAACACATTTTTCCTTGGTCTTTATATAAGATCTGCAATGCAAGTTTTAAGGTGTCACTTTTCTTCTGTTTCTACGGATATGATCTCTTGATTCAGACCATAGCCCATAAGTTTTTTATCCTAGTTTATCTAACATTATTGTGTTGACTTAATTATATGTAATCTGATCGACAGTGAAGTCCCTTCCCATTCCACCAAGATTAATTCTATAAGGCTAATGATACTGAGTTGTTGTTTGAGCTGCAGTCTCCACTTGCCATGCAGCCAGAAGCTGTCTTTTAGCTATCAGGATGCTGTTTCAGGATATATTTCAGGTAATGAATAAGTTCCTGACTTCTGTGAAGTTCACATAGGTCCAAGTTTTTCTTCATTAGTGCTAAATAAACTTGATGTTCATGGATGTTATTTTCAAATATGAAAGCATTAGGTAACCGAATCCCAGTGAATTTTAATGCTATTAGGCAATGATCTCCTTCATTGTTCCCTGCAATTCTTGGCACAGTATAACTGTAAAATCTTTAGGTGGGATCCCAAATGATACAGAAACTATTGACCTGATTTTGATCACATAGGCAGTCCCTATTAGAATCACAGAATCATAGAATGGTTTGGATTGGAAGGGATATTTAAAGATCAGCTAGTTCACACACACCCCTACCAAGAACAGGGGCATCTTTCATTAGATCAGGTTGCTCAGCCCTGTCCAGTTTGGCCTTGAATACTTCCAGTGAAGGGGCATCCACAGCTTCTTAGAGGAACCTGTTCTCACCACTGGAGAGAAAGCTGCCAAATCCAAATCTCAGAGGAAATTAATAGGGTAATTACACTTACTGTTAAATACGTAACATTAACATGTATGTGCTTTTCTAGTCTTTAGTAACATTGTGGGGTTTGGGGTTTTTTTTGAAAAAGAAGTCATTAAATGGAAGATTCCCTCTAAGGGTGTTCACACAGACATTCCAAGACAGCAAAACCTAGGGATTCTTGAACTAGCTGTTGTTTCAGGTAAAGTATGTTTTATTGCTCAAAGTCCTCCAATATGGTTTTCACGCATAAATCTCACAATTGCACACTTGATGGTAACTTGGATTTCCTTCATAGTAGAAAAGCGTGGAAATAGCCAAGCTAGCACAACTGTGACTGTACTAGAAAGAGAAAGAAGAAATTAACCTTGAACTGCGCACTACTACAGCAAGACTGCTTACAGTGCTGTGTTTGGAAAAGTAACTGTACCTGGAGTCATGCTTTCCTTTTATGCCTGTTGCCTGTCACCAAGCGTCTCATATTCTTTGGCACATAGTGGCTTACTTCCAGTAAGAAGGAGGGAACATGGTTCCACTTCTGTTCTGTGACTCAATGGTTAAAACATACCACTAGTAAGTGGGAACTGGATATTCAAAATCCCTTTGGCTAACGTGACCTTAAACCTAGTTTTCAATTTCCTAGTGAATATTTTAGCCATTCTGCCATTAAGTAAAATGTGAATGTGGCTGCCAATATGGCAACATTTAACTAGCATCCTGATAGCCTCAGTTATTCTTTGAATATAAACTCCTAGTTCCTCGGTGTGTGAATTGATGCCTGGGAAAAGGAAAAGAGCTTTATGGCCTTTATGGATAGAGGTGCTAATTGTGTTTAGACTCCCCACAGATTTAAGGAGTACTTAACATATTTTTTTAGCTTATTCAAGAACTTAGTCGTCCATATCTGGTCTGCCATCTCAGCTACTGTGTAAAGGTGTGTTCTGGTAGGAAGTTTTTAATGAGACTGTTTCAGGATGAGAGCATATGATATAATAATGACACAAGTACTATTCAATAGCTTCCCAGTTACATGGCTGCAGCAAATTAGTAACAGCAAGTTCTTACACTGTACTATTCCAGAAATTATATAGCTAATATTAGTATTGTAGTTAAGCATAATGAACTTCTGAAAGGCATGCCTCATGTAGAAAGTGAAAAAAATTATGTCACTTCTAATGTAATATATACCTTCTTATGCAAGTCAGTGTTCATTGTGTAGCTCAGAAGTTAGTTTTCTGCAGAGATTTTTTTGTGATGGGTTTTTTGTAAGTTAGGAAAGTATTGTTTGAAGAGTTTTGCTGTTTCTGCTTACAGTTATCTTACAGCAACTTTAAAATATGAGCATATACAAATGTCTGTTGAAAATATATTGTAGTAAACCAAATATGTAAAGAGAAATGCAGAAGAACTGCGAATTTCCTTCTGTTCAGGACATTATTTCAAGTTGCTCATTAGGAAGTAAATTTGTCTTAAAAAATGTACACAAAATTGCTGAAAATAATTAAGTACTTTGTTCTCTAGCTTCACAGAAAGACTAAAATTATGTAATGATTAAGTCTTAAAACCAAGTTACACTTTAGCTAGGAAGGGACAGTGTGTTTTGACTTTGCATTTCTTCAGTGCATGGGTCTGTAAGATAAACGTCACGAGTACAGCAGTACGAGTTTAATTTTGGATGTGTAAAATTGTGTTTTAATCTGTAATGGAGAGAGATGTAGGTACGTTGATGCAGTGGTAAGTAACTTTTTTTCCCCCCTTGGTTATCAAAAAAGGATTATTTTCATAAAGCACATTGTCATGTCTGCTTTGGAATGGGCTGGAATTAGATAAGGAACCTACTGCAAGGATGAAGACTAGCACTCTGGCTTTCCTAACGTAGCTCTGGTTCTTTGTTTTGCTTTAATTAAAGCTGATACTGGTTTTGTGTCGATGGGTTTGTTTTCATTTGTTTATGCAGTTGTATTTGTCTGATATAATCTCAGTGTGATTAAGAACAGTATAATAATGTACTCTTGCTTGTATTGATTCAGCTCATTTTCACACAGATTGTATTTAGCTCGCCTGAATATGACAGAGAATGACTGTGTTTCAGAGACAGAATCTGTATCTTTACTATTTAGGTAATCTTACAGAGCAAGGTCAAGACAGGTAGAAATTATGAAGTCAGGTCATGTTCATTGCTGTGCACTGTGTGAAAGGTTGCATGAATCCTGATATCTTTATTTTATTTTCAGGGCCCTAACTCAGTCATGATCGCCCTCGTAATGCTGTTGAATATTGGTTTAGCCATTCTTTTTGTCCATTTTCTAACTTGATTGGAATTAGGAAAGGTAAGAAAGGTCTTGTTTTCATATAAAATCACCATATCCACCCCACCTCAAATGACAAAGATGTAATTTCTTTGCATACTTTTAATGTTCCCTACTTCAATTTTAGCTATGCCTGAATGTGATTCAACATAGTTATTTAATAATGTAACTGTTTTGACCCTTCAGTGAAGTCATGACAACTAGTGGTGTTAGCCCACAGTTCTCTGCAGTTGTGTCATCAGCCTTTTAAATGGCACCTGTCATACTAGACACAGGGAAGGAGGCTTGGAATTGGGATGGGACGCAAGAGAGATGAAACTTGGAAAATTCAGCCAGGAGCCCAGATCAGGTGCTCTGATGATGGCTTGTGGCTTTGGGGTCTTCTGAAAGTTGAAGCAAGCAGCCATGTTGGAAAACAAACAAAATAATCTGCTGAAGCAGCCCCGCCAGTGAAGTGTGTTGGCTTCTCCATCTGTTCCAGCAGAGTGTGACTAAACTGGAAATGTATGGAGCTGCACTTTTTGTTGATGGAAGCTAACAGCTGCCTTACTATTTTACCGTCTGATGTTTTTAGTGGGGAGATGGGAAAACGACTGCCAGAGGAATGTGGTCAGAGGATTCTGTTGCTGTGGAAGCGATTCCAGCATTCACTCCTATCTCATTAGAAGAAATAGTTAGCAGCATCAGTCACCAGTCTTATTCCATTACCTGCTGCTTTTAACATCTCCTGCAATGTTCTGGGAGATCGAATTTCATTTGCCTGTGCATGATTCTGTTCATTCGTTGTTTATGAAATTCGATGTATAGCCATAACATAGTGTCTAGTCCAACCTGGAGAAAGCTACCAGTTCTGTCTAGTGGTAGAAGCAGAAAACGAAATTTCTTCTTCTGATCTGAAGATAAAATTCTTAAATTCACTTTCCTAAACCTGAAGAGCTGTTTTGCTTTAAGGTTTAGTAAGTAATACACTATGATTGCAAAATTTAAAAATGTTGGTACCTAAAAGCTCTCAAATGCTTATGCCAATAGCAAGCAAAATTTTTTCAGGGTAGAAGAATAAGAACCTTAAGTTGATATCAGCACATTCTAAGAAGGAAGTGAAATGTCAGAATAAAGCAAGAAAGATGAGATACAGGGTTTGCATGTTGACTTTTTTTTTTTTTTTTTTTTTGTTCTGGTGCTGTGGTAATTGGTGAGTTGAATTATTATGTTTCAACACTGAGGTATTTTGGCAGCAGTTAAAGTCTTGTCTGACTGCACATTAATGCCAATGACAGTTAAGCTAGCTAATGCTCATAATAAATTATCATAATTTTTAAAGATTTGTGTTGAAGACATTCAGGTAGAGCATTTAGAAATGTTAAATGACTGTTTATTGGTTCTATGCCTTCAGTGTCTTTGAAATCCATTTCTAATTGTACCTCAGCATTAAAAAGCGTCAAAATTTTTCATTTCAAAAGTTTGTCTTAAGTAGTTTCGCAGCCCTTTGTTCAAATGATGTATTCATGTTTCTTTTTATGTGCCATTATACTGTAATTATTGTACCCTATATTAATCAAAAGCATGCTTATTTACTGAAAATACGTGGTGTGATCATTTGGCAAGTAAATATTTTAATTTAAAGCTAAAAAAAAGCAAAGGGCTTGTATTATGTTTTATTTTATCTCTATTAGAAAATCTTTCATACAATATAGTTTTTGAACCTGTTTGTAAACTTTCTAAGTGTTTGCATGGTTTAATGGGCGACATTCTTACAAAGTACGTTAGCTATCTTTTAATGCAGCACATTAAATTAATGTAGGTGTGGACTGAATATTGTGCAGCGAAGCAGCTCCAAGCAGGGCAGTAACACCATGGTGTTTTTTACAGAAGTATGTTGAGAATCCTGTGTTTTGACCAGTGTGGTTAAAGAAGAAAGCAGAAAGAGAGCAAATGAAAATAAAACTTGTATATTTATTTTAAAAAAATAAAATTTAAATTGTGTTTTAAATTTAGGAAAGTAATTTTTAAATAAGAACAAAATTTTAAAAGTTACTGTGTAAGCCTTGACATAATGGACAAAATGTTCCATCCAACAGTGAAATCACCCTTGTCTCCTTACGTGGAGAGATAATTTTGTAACTGACGTATTTAATTCCTATTAAATGTTTAATTAAAATACTTTATGCTCTGGAAATAATGGGTAACAAAGCTTATGAAAATGTTTATAAATTTAAGTAAGCATGTTAGTACCATTTATAAATATGTATGATTTATAAGCTTTTATAAACAAAGCTCAAACAAATTGTTGGTATTTTTCTAAAATGTGCACAGCTGTATTTTACATGAAAGGCTATTTATAATTGGTTGTTATACTGTACACTACATTTTGGACAGCACAATGAAGCCTGCCAATGTACTTAATACTGTCATTTTGTCTATTTAAAGTTTCTTGCTGTCAAAGAATGAACTCTTTATCTATGAGTTTATCTATGAGTTTCTCTATTTATAATTCTTGACCCAAAACGTACAATGTACAGTGTTCACAACTGTATTTGCTCTAATAAAAATAAGTTGGTTATTAACAGAGCTTCAGACTAGTTTTTCCTGTTTATGAATTACTTTGTTCAGTCTCTGGAGCCGAATAAACGAGGAGCAAAGCAGGAAAATGGGTAAAGTCCTGGCCCTTCTGAAATCATTGTGGGTTACTCTTTGCAACAAAATGATTCTGGGAAGCAATTTAAGTTAAAAAAAAAAAAACTAAAGAAGGCAAGTTCCCTTACGTGCCTTCTCATATCTTCTGATACAGGCTTTTTGTATCTTTATTAATTTAGTACCTTAAATTATTCTCCCACTACAGTGATGGTTTAATCAGTCTTGTTTTCATCAATGAGTGTCTTGTCCATTAACAGCTGCTCTTGTATGTGAATCAACAACATTTTAAGACATTCCTCTTCTTCAAGGTCATCATAGGCTCAAAATTAACGTAAAGTTTATGAGGCAATATTCCACACAGAAAATTCACCATTACAACTATCTTGAAACTACTACATTTGCCTAACTAGTAAATCAGTTGAGAATTTTGTTTTCTGTGATTCTAGTTCAGATTACTAGCCAACTATACTGAAATCTTAATGTTTAGTTGAAAAGGAGAGCAAGTGAGCTTAGTAGTCCCTACTTAATGGGAACATATATTTAGGAAGTAGCTGTTGTTGTCTTATTCTTTAAAATAATTCTGCCAGTGTGAAGCTCAACTTTAAGAATTTGTGTTTTCAAAGCTATAATGCACTCCCTAAAGAAAATTTTTGGCTCTTTGAGTAGAGGAAAATACATTCTCAAGAAAAATAAACAGAAATAAATGTAATGGCAGCAAATTTTAAAGTCAAGTTAACTGAGGCAGTTCTTTGACATGTTGTGATCTATAACATGTTCAGTAATAAAAGTAAAGTTGACATGAAATATTTCTTAAGTTCTATGAATGTTATAATATACTCAGGTATACATAAATCTTAATAACAACAAGCAAAGGATTTGACCAGATACAGAAAAATAAAGAGTTGTCACAATCATCTAAGTAACATGACAGCTTTCCTTGCACATCAGTTTTCATAATTCTCAAAAATCACCATGTACGTGGAAATACAGCAACTTTTGTGTGGTGTCTGGAAGCAGATGGACATTTCTCCTGCGAGATGTTTTTACCAGTGGTTTATATCACTTGTACACATACAAATTGTTTTATGTGGGGAATGCATCTGCTATGCCTAGGGGGAAAAAAACACATGGCCACATCATGCAACTTAATGCTCTAGATTTGCTGTAGTGCGGAAATTTTTACCCCACTTCAGTATAAGGAAATTTTTTTCCCAGGCAAAGTAGTTTCTCCTGGCACAGTTGTGTGTATTCCCACAGATGCCAGTAGGCAGTGAACTCTCACTTCTGAATTCAAGGTTAGAAGTTTCTTAGGCAACTCTATCTGGTTAAACAATGTTTGTAGTGTACACAGAAAAACATCAAATTAATGATGTTGAGGTGCCAAAGGGAAGAAAAAGATTAATCTGTTGTCATTGCTTTTTTAGCGTATCTGCTCCTTTCTTTACTTAGTATATACAGTCCTGACTTTACCTTCCCATCAGGAAATTCGCAGGAAGGAACACGGGGAGTGTGGAATTCGAGTTCCGAAATGAGGGATCTGATCTGAAAGCAGAAATTGCATCATGCATGACTATGACTTGCCTTTCAGATGCAGACATATGTTATAAAAACTATTAATACTACTGAGTGCTGACTTCAAAAAGAGTAAATGCCTGTTTACAAGAGATTGATTGAAAGTTTGGAAATAGTTATTTACATAACTTTTAATGACACATTACACATCTATTTAAAGCTCTGTTAAAATACAGTTGCACAATATTACAAGATTCTGGTAATAACCTAGATGCAATGATAAAAGCCTGCAGAAATTCACTACGTACTGAGCCACAGTAATGTTCAGTTACTGACTAATTAACTTAGATATTGTTAATAAAACAGGTTGTGAATTATATCAAAATGGTTTTATTCACAGCTCATTAGAACCATTAAGTCAGGGAGGACAGTTCTACATGCAATTCTCCTATGGAAATGTAATTCAGTAAACAAGGCAAATGAAGAGATAGGAAATTAAATAACCATTTAAAATTAAGTACTCTTTTAATTCTCTCATTTAATATTCACAGAAACAGGTAAAAATAGAAATTATGTCAAGTCTGAGCAAGAAGCTATGAATGGCAACATGCTGTAGCTGAGCCATCTACATTATTCATCTCAGTTTTTTTTTCTACTGATCACAGAAACTGCAAAATAGAAGACATTACACCTCCTACCATTGTAGGAGGTAAATATCATTTCCATGCACAACATCTTTAAGAAAAACTGCCTATAATGTCAATGGATTTCACACTAGGAGGAAAAACTCAAAACTTATTATCTGAACAGCTTACGTTGTGACCATCACTGTAACGGCTGAACAGATCCCTTACCTGCATAAAACCAATAGCTAAAATAAAGCTGGTTACAGTATTTGTTAAAATCTCTCATGTTTCTTCCTTTTGTTTGCTAGAAAGAGAACAAAAAAGGCAGGGAACAGATGGTTTTTTTCTTATCTGATAATCTAAATTTCATCATGTTCGTATGTGTTTGTTTCAGCGAATGTTTTTCATAGTCACTTGGGTCTGGTTATCTGGGAGATTTTAGGTGCAAACTGGCTGATGTTGAGTGCTATTTCTCCAAAAGGAAGAATTTGAATTCTTTTCAGTGATGGAAATAACAGGATTTTCCTTATCACCCTTGAAATTATTTTGGTTGTATTTTTTCTGGGCTTCCATTATTTTTTAATTAGCTTTTATTTATCCTTCACTACCTACCAACCCCCCAACTGTAGAAAATTCAACTCTTTCCTCTTCCTCACACACAGCCATTTACCCCCAGACTTCAGTCACTTACTGCAGTAATTCATGCATTTCCCATCAGCACACTTGTTTAAGCAGCAAGTTTAGCTCTTTGTGGTTATGGAAGGCATCTATCTTGCAGTTTGTCCTCCACTGAATTGCGTGTGTCATGTCACAATTTTCCTTTGGTCCAGTTTACTATGTACTATTGATTCTGGTTTACGCAGCTCTGTTCTTTTCAAATCTATTCTCACCATCTCCAGTATCCGGACAGGAATTTAAGCACAATATGTGAGAATTGAAGAGAAAAGAAAGTGACTGAAGCCTCCGAACACAGAGATTTGTAATGGATCTTCATAACTCATAGAAGCCAACATAATGTTGTCATCATTGATGAAAAAATCTGGTATCAACTGGGTATGGATTCCGCTACAAATGTCTGTGGTAAGACTGTGAAAAAGACTCGCCATGCAGCTGAAGCTGGTTCTCAACTCAAAAGACCAAGGAATAAAGTGTGATTTACTGGGATGGTGTGGTATGATGATTTCTGTAACATGTGGATTGATATATTGAAGAAAATACATACTGTGTTGAATCATAGAATCATAGAGTAGTTAGGGTTGAAAGGGCCCTTAAAGATCATCTAGTGCCAACCCCCCTGCCATGGGCAGGGACACCTCCCACTAGATCAGGCTGCCCAAGGCCCCATCCAGCCTGGCCTTGAACACCTCCAGGGATGGGGCAGCCACAACTTCCCTGGGCAACGTATGCCAGAGTCTCACCGCCCACATTATGAAGAAATTCCTCCTAATGCCTAGTCTAAATCTGCCCCTCTCCAATTTATAGACATTCACCCTAGTCCTATCACTACAGGCTTTGTAAACAGTCCCTCCCCAGCTTTCCTGTAGGTCCCCTTCAGTTATTGGAAGGTCGCTATGAGGTCTCCTCGGAGCCTTCTCTTCTCGTGGCTGAACAAACCCAGCGTTCTCAGCCTGTCCTTGTATGGGAGGTGCTCCAGCCCTCTGATCGTAGCTCTCCTCTGGACCAGTTCCAACAGTTCCATATCCTTCTTACTTTGAGGATTCCGGAACTGGACACAGGAATAAAGGGGCAGAATCGCCTCCCTCTACCTGCTGGCCATGCTTATTTTGATGCAGCACAGAAAAAAAAATTAGGTATTGTTCAATTGCCTGAGCTTTCATTTGTCTTTCTCCATGTTTTACACTGATTCATCAAACATGGAAATTGAGGTACCTACATTTAGGCAAGAGCTAGGTTTTACTTTCATAAAAGACTTCAATGTTAATTAAGGAAAGTGTAATAAATAACAGATGAATTATAGGCTTTAAGCTGTAGGTTTTGAATTCTGTTTTTCTAATGTTGATTTATCCGAATTGGAAGAAAATACTGAATATAATCAAAGAGTAGAATTCGAAGTCTTATCTTTCACAATAGTAATTTGTGTGGTAATCCATGACAGTACCTGAAGTCCTTTGAGATGAGCATGGGCATTTGAGAGAGAAAACATATCTTTCTTGTGTTTCCAAATTGTGGCTCCCAGAATAGTGGTTTGACAGAGACATTGCACTGGACCGCAGAAGAAAGACCTTTACCAAGATTTTTGAGAACGGTTGCCTGTATTTAAAGATCTTGGTCTACACAAAATGTCCTATGTTTAAAAATTACCCACCTCCTGAACACCTCACAGTTACTATTCAAATACAGGAGGAAGCAGGAGGAAACCAGGTATTACACTGAAAAATGCAGCCTGTGAAAATGTTGAATCTGACTATACAAATACGCCAAAGGCTGAAAGCATTTAGGTCTAGATTTTGGATCAGAAATTGGAGCTACAGGCTCTAATTTTGGATTTTTTGTCAGAATCCAGATCTGGGTCTGATTCCAAGTGTGCAGAGCTGAAAAGCTTGAACTAGGAGTGATTTTTAAGGAAGGAGGAGGAAAAAAAGTTAGTTAAAATCTGGCTGAAGTAACTCTGGGTTAAATAAACCATTACGTTCTGTACTTCTGGAGCGGTGACATTAACTGTATTTAACATTGCAATTTTACTATATTCAGGACCTGTTCCACAGAACACCTCTGAAAGTATCACAATTTAATGTAATGGTGCTTAATTACTTACCCATTTTTAGCTGCAAAGTACCTTTATCACATAATATCACTCAGTCTTCAAAAATGTTGTAAACTGCCATACATTTTAATTATGACAGTTCCAGGTTTTGTTTAGGCCACTGATGAGAAAGTCATGAAAGGATGGGATCAGCTGCCATGGAAACAGTGAAGGTAGAAGAGCACCATCTCTTCTAAGGGCTAGGACTAAAACAGATATTCTGCAAAGAGAAGGTAATTTAAAGGCATTTACATCACAGCCGATGGCTGCTGCGCATTCCTGCCATACCAAGGCAACACATTCTTGGCATAGATGGCAACAAGTCTCCACATGCCCCCACAGCAGAACAGGCATTGTCAGGAGGACTAGGAGCGAGTATTTAGGATCAAGGAGCTACAGGTATTAAAACCAGAAACAGAAGAGAGTAAGAAGTATGGGGAAAGTGGATGTGGTCTTCCTGGACCTCAGTAAAGCCTTTGACACAGTTTCTCACAGCATTCTGCTTCAGAAACTGTCGGCCTCTGGCCTGGACAGGCGCACACTCTCCTGGGTGGAAAACTGGTTGGATGACCGGGCCCAGAGAGTGGTGGGAAATGGAGTTAAATCCAGCTGGAGGCCAGTGACAAGTGAGGCTCCCCAGGGCTCAGTGCTGGGTCCAGCCCTGTTCAATGTCTTTATCAATGGCCTGGATGAAGGCATCGAGTGCACCCTTAGCAATTTGCAGACGACACTAGGCTGGGTGGAAGTGGATCTGCTGGAGGGTCGGGAGGCTCTGCAAAGGGATCTGAACAGGCTGGACCCCTGGGCAGAGTCCAATGTCATGAGGTTTAACAAGGCCAAGTGCCGGGTCCTACACTTGGGGCACAACAACCCTGTGCAGTGCTACGGACTAGGAGAAGTCTGTCTAGAAAGCTGCCTGGAGGAGAGGGACCTGGGAGTGTTGGTTGACAGCCGACTGAACATGAGCCAGCAGTGTGCCCAGGTGGCCAAGAAGGCCAATGGCATCCTGGCTTGTATCAGAAACAGCGTGACCAGCAGGCTCAGGGAGGTTATTCTCCCTCTGTACTCGGCACTGGTGAGACCGCACCTTGAGTACTGTGTTCAGTTCTGGGCCCCTCACCACAAGAAGGATGTTGAGGCTCTGGAGCGAGTCCAGAGAAGAGCAACAAAGCTGGTGAAGGGGCTGGAGAACAGGCCTTATGAGGAACGGCTGTGAGAGCTGGGGTTGTTTAGCCTGGAGAAGAGGAGGCTGAGAGGAGACCTCATTGCCCTCTATAGCTACCTGAAAGGAGGTTGTAGAGAGGAGGGTGCTGGCCTCTTCTCCCAAGTGACAGGAGACAGGACAAGAGGGAATGACCTCAAGCTCTGCCAGGGGAGACTTAGGCTGGACATTAGGAAAACATTTTTCACAGAAAGGGTAATTGGGCACTGGAACAGGCTGCCCAGGGAGGTGGTTGATTCACCTTCCCTGGAGGTGTTTAAGGCACGGGTGGGTGAGGTGCTGAGGGGCATGGTTTAGTGTTTGGTAGGAATGGTTAGACTCGATGATCCGGTGGGTCTCTTCCAATCTGGTTATTCTATGATTCTATGAAAGGAAAGAAAGTGATTGGAAAGGAGATGACATGGGGGACCTGTATGTGTTAAAGTAAGGGAAAAGGAATGTTTATGGATAGAAAAAATACAAAGAAAATGGGTACCAAGGAAACTGAAGTTTGTTAGGAATATGAAGAGGTAGAAGTCTGAGAAGTAACCATTCTCAGTATACAAACAGACACTCTAGACATCTTTCTATATCCATGGGGTTAAGACAAAAATAGATGGACTTAGACTGCATGAAAATTGAGATACAAGTTAGACATGAAGAAAAATTCTCTAATTATAAGATTAATTTCTTTTGATTAGATTAATGTGGAAAGAGTAGGATTTCTCTATTTTTACTCTGGATGAGATTACAACTTGAAGGGTTGCTAAATGCCCCTTACTACCTATTTTCTGTGATTCTATGCTAATTATTAGGGCCTGTGGGCATTAGGCAGAGGTGTGGGAGCTGGGGAACTGAGGAATGCTCCATTCTTTACAGAACACGTAAGTTACACAGTGGGAAGAGAAACTTAAAGGAGGGTGTATTGCAAAAAAAAGGTAGGAGGATGTTAAGGCAAGACAGATGGTAGGAAGAAGAAAATGTGAGGATTTTGACTGAAGGCACACATGAGTCGAGGGGATAATTCGCCAAAACCCGCAAATGCCAAACTGACGAGGGTATGTAGTGCAGGAAGGAGCACAAGCTAGAAATGGGCTAGGAAGCTTCAGGCAGTCCTGCAAGAAAACCACCCTGAAACACAGCAAAGATGGCTTAGGAGCCCAAAGAATATCCAAGAAGCAACACCAAGCAAGTGTCAGGTCTTCAACAATGGGATGGGCGTCCTTCATTTTCTCAGCTGAAGATATTCTTCCATACAATTTTTAAATTCTAGGAATAACTGAATTTATCAGAAAGCCTCCTTTTTTAAAATGTTCAGGAAAACAGGTCCAAAACCTGCAGAAAACAACAGCTTGCTGTTACGGCAGGCTGGCTTGAGTTCCACTGAAAAAAGTCAATAATGCAGACACTGTACCAGTACATTTTGTTGACAGTTGTAAAACTTCTGTAAGAAAAATACTTCGTAAAATGGTATTTTCCTGCTATTAATGAAGATGTGGGAAAACAAGAAAAAAAAAATTAAACCTTTTTATAATCACAAAAGCTCCCCGTCTGAAAGAGAGTTAATCTGCAGGTTTACTTCTCTGTGAGCATCTCCTAAGACTACAAAAATGCTGTTGATATTTACACTGATCCACTGCTGTACCAAATGTTGCATATGCTCTATAGACTGGAGTTGTGTGTCATGCAAGAAATTACGTAACATTTTGAAACACGTTCAGTCATCTGCTTGCTACAGAAATACTGCTAACAGATTCTTCACTCTCTTTTATCTCTACAGTCTTTGTCACCCTTGTTAAGTGTTATTTTCATGCAACTTCCTCAGGGAGAGATGACTCAGTTAGAGAGTCTGTAACGCTCCACTGGCACCAAAGACCATATGTGCTGGTAAGCAGGTACGGCTGTTCCCTCATCCTTGACAAAGCAATCTATTGCCTGAGTTTTTAATTACATCCAGACTACTACTCTGTACTACTTAGTAGTGAAAATGTTAAAATGAACAGGGTAAATAATAGGTACAAAACACGACCGGTAAAAGGCATGATCGTAAATACAGCCCTCCTTCCAAACAAATGTCAGTTCTCCACATCATCATCATCATTCCCGCTCTAACCATGCATCTTTCAGTATATCTCCTGCATGACCACACTGAGAGGAAAGCTTGAGCTTCTCCCTAAAGGTGAAGAAATACAGGATTGAGGATTACTTCTAACCAAGGGCTCCTTCCAGTAAACCAGGTTTCTCTCAATTTCCTTTGATTTGCCTGAGTGCTAATCAGTTTTTCAATGTCCCAGAAAGTCTGTGTGGATACATTTGAGGAGTTAGGGCTTCATCCAAACCCCGCTTCTTCATGGAAGCCAGCAAGGCAGAGAGGGAGACGAGGGAGGAGGTTTACATACACACCGGCACCCACCACAGACAAACAGAGTGCCCCATGTCCTTTCTTCTCAGACAGAAAGAAGCGGCAGTAATTGTCGCCATTTCTCTCAGTCAAGCAGCCTAAAGGCAGCAGAGACATTTGAGAAACTCAGTGTGGACATGTGAGCTTACCCAGAACACTGAGCACTTCTATAAGTCATTGCTGACAGATACATAAAAATACTGGATGTGTAGAGCATGAATTAAAAAAATAAAAGAAGAAAAAACATTTTCAGCTCTCTGTATGACTCCTAGTTAATTGTCTGACATTTCAAAACCCTGCGTTCACCCATCTTGCATTCTTCACACTAAAGTGAGATTGAAAACACTGAAGAAAATTTTCAGGCATAAGGAGCAGCATTATTTCAATTTATTTTGGATGGAAATGACAAGAGCTTTTAGGTTACGTTTGATGAGTCAGAGAATCTCAGAAGACCATTTGTGCGCAGTGGCAGTGCATCCACTGAAACCTGCGTCTCAAAAGCTGGCTAGAGAGGCTGTACACAAATACCCTGCTGAGGATGCCCTCTGTGTGCTGACAAGGCTTCTTTCAGTTCACTGTTCAGACAGCATTACAGCTGCCAGCCGACTGTAGGTACGAGCTTTAGGATAGAGGACTTGCGATGTGACCTGCAGCTGGTAAGCAGGAGGTGGTGAAGCAGTGACCTGGGCTCAGCTGCTGGCAGGCAAAGGCCTCTGACACCTCTGCTTGCCGCACTGAGTCTGGAGCCCTGTATCCTGGAGAGGGCACTGATGAATAATGGCATGTACAGCAGATTTACACATGTGCCCAACTCCTAGAACTGCGCCGGACCCCAAAAGCCAGATACTTACAGCATACCATTACTTTTTGCATATTACAGCAGAAACCTGTTGTTACATCTAGGCACCAAAGGAATGTTTTCAGTATTCCAAACATACACCTGTCAAAGTCCCGTTGAAATACTGCAGAAAACTGATGGCAGAGTAAAATAAACAGGAAGGATAACAGAAGAAGTTGTCGTTTGCAAATCAAAAACAGAAACAAGAGGCGCTTCCGTCCTTACAGTTTGTGCACGTGGCTTGGGAGCCAGGGTGGCAGCCAAAAGCTGCCCAATTGTGCCTATCGAGTGTCCCTGCGTTGGGAGGGAATGTCCTGAGGAGCTGGCTGGCCACTGACATTTGGAAAGTGAATGAATTGTGCTTGCCAGGTGCTTGAGAACAACATTTGGCATGAAATAGCTGGCATGACATGAGCTAGCAGGCTGTGTTATTATTTCCTATTCTTCTAGACCTTCTCATCAGGGGACTAAACACAAGCCTGTTTCAGAGCACATCAAATATTCCAAAGGGGATACTTAGAGATGTATTTACAGTATATTAATTCCATTACCATATTTAACTAAAGTAGAATTACATATGGGGCATTATCCCAAATAATAACAACAATGGAGAACTGAAATGCATTTGGATTACACATTGTGGAGACACTGGGAAAAGCTAAGGAAAGCTCAGGTAAGAAAATGTAAAAAGTGCCTTTCTGTTGTCTGTAGTGGCTGTATAATTGCATCCTCCTGCATATCTTACTGCCTAGAGCCTAGCAAATAAAATATGTGTCACTTTTCAAAACAGGAATCCTTGAACTTGTTTGAGGTAACTTTCTTATTTCCAGAATGTATGAAACAGTTGAATGAATTTTGCAGACCTGAACAGCCATTGTTGTTGAGAGATTTATTTTAACTGGGAATGGGTAAGTCCCTCCCTCCTTCCCCAGCCTTAACAATTCCCTGTTTTTTTTTTCAAATGCCACTCCAATATTTCTAACCTTAATACTCACCACAGCAGAAGTAACTGAAATCAAGGTTGAGATCAGATCTAATACAGCAGTCTGGCATACATCGCTCCAGAACGACCTTTAAACCCATAGCAATCCATGTCTTCTTTTTAAAGAAGACACTGGATCATTCCTGAAGGAGAAATTTGGTTCCTGGAAGTTGCAGGTGCTGCTTGTGGCACATCCACATCAGAGAGCCTGGTTTTACTTACCTTTGTTGCGTTACTCAAGTCACATAAGAGAGAAGGTTAATATTCTAATTCAGTGGCAATGGTGATTAAACAATACCTTTTATAAACTGCAGAAAATGCAATTGCAGTCAAACAAAATTACTCTGTAGCTGGGTAGGAGCTATTACAAGCTAAATTGTTTTCTTCAAGGAAAGAGTATTTAATTTTGAAAGAATGTTGACTGGCAACCATGGATAAATGGCACAAGTAGAAAAGCCACACCAGAAACAACAGCTGCTTATTTCCTCCTGACACATTAAGGTCTACCTGTCTCACCTAAGTTTACCTGTCTCACTTGGCCAACTGAGGAACCTGAACATATCGAAGTCTATGGGACCTGATGAGATGCATCCCAGAGTCCTGAGAGAATTGGCTGGTGTGGTTGCCAAGCCACTCTCCATGATATTTGGAAAGTCATGGCAGTCACAAGAAGTTCCTGGAAGAAGGGTAACATTATGCCCATTTTTAAAGAGGGTAGAAAATATGACCCTGGGAACTACCAATCTGTCAGCCTCACCTCTGTGCCTGAGGATATCATAGAAGAGATCCTCCTAGAAGCTGTGCTAAAGCACACAGAGGATGAGGAGGTGATTAGAGGCAGCCAGCATGGCTTCACCAGGGGCTGCCTGACCAACCTAGTGGCTTTCGCTGATGGGGTAAACACATCAGTGGACAGAGAAAAACCAACTAATGTAATCTATTTGTACCTCTGTAAAGCTTTTGACATGGTCCCCCACAACATCTTCTCTCTGAATTGGAGAGATATGGATTTGATGGGTGGACTGTTCAGTGGATAAGGAGTTGGCTGGATGGTCACATTCAGAGACTTGTGGTCAACAGCTCAATGTCCAGATGGAGATCCATGACAAGTGGTGTCCTTCAGGGGTCCATACTGGGACCAGTGCTGTTTTATATGTTCATTAATGATACAGAAAGCAAGACTGAGTGCCCCCTCAGCAAGTCTGCAGCTGACACCAAGCTGGGTGGCACACCAGAAGGACAGGATGTCATCCAGAGGGACCTAGACAAGCTGGAGAAATAAGCCTGTGTAAACCTCATGAGATTCAACGAGGCCAAGTTCGAGGTCCTACACTTGCGTCCGGGCAATCCATGGTTTCAATACAAGATGAGGGATGATGTGATTGACAGCAGCCCTGCAGAGAAGGACTTGGGGGTGCTGATTGATGAGAATCTTGACATGAGCAGGCAATGTGCACTTGCAGCCCAGAAGGTCAACAGTATCCTGGGCTGCATCAAAAGAAGCATGGCCAGCAGGTTGAGGGAGGTGATTCTGCCCCTCTACTCCACTCTTGCAAGACCCCACCAGGAGTACTATGTTCAGTTCTGAAATCCTCAGTGTAAGAAGGACATGGAACTGTAGGAATGAGTCCAGAGGAAGACTACAAGGATGATCAGAGGGCTGGAGTACCTCCACCATATAAGGATGGGCTGAGAGAGTTGGAATTATTCAGCCTGGAGAAGAGAGGGCTCTGGGGAGACCTTACAGCAGCCTTACAGAACCTGAAAGGGGCTACAAGAAATCTGAGGAGGGACTATTTACAAAGCCTGTAGTGATAGGATGAGGAGGGATGGCTATAAATTGGAGACGGGCTCATTTAGACTAGATATCAAGAGGAATTTCTTCACAATGAGGGTGGTGAGGCGCTGGCACAGGTTGCCTAGTGAAGTTGTGGATGCCCCATCCCTGGAAGTGTTCAAGGCCAGGTTGGATGGGGCCTTGAGAAGCCTGATCTCATGGGATGTGTCACTGCCCACGGCAGGCAGTTTGGAACTAGATGATCTTTAAGGTACCTTCTAACCCAAACAATTCTGAGTTTCCTGAATTTTTCCATATTCTTCAGAGATTTACACAATTTGGCTTTTTGATCTTTAAAATAAACGTGAATAAGCAATGTATGCAAGAGGTTCTGCTCTTCACTGATTTTGCTTTTAACTACTTAGGGACAAAATTCACTTAGGACACAGTGCAAAATGTGCTGCCCTCCAAAGAGAACTCCAAAGAGAAGCAACAGAAGGGGTCAATACTAAACATTCATACCATTCAGCCTGGGAGACTTCAAAGGGCTTATTTTCATCCTGCTCATAAGTGATCTGAAAATTACAAATGATAGTCTTAACCTTAGCCTTCCCTTCATCTCCCTCTGGCTTACCAATAAATCTCTGATATTTACTGAAATGTGCAGCTAGTTTAAGGACACTGACATGCTAGATGTTGTTTCTCCTTGACTTCACAGACACCATTCTTGTCAGGACTCTATGACCTCAAAATGAACACCCATCCACTTGAAAAGTTCACATACACCAAAACACGAGGTGACTTGCCTTCTTACACTGACAAATTTACAGTTTTCATCAGAAAGAATGGGAATTTAATCTTTTATACCATGTAAATAAATGGGGAGGGCATAAATAATTACTCGGAATTGAATAAAAAGAGACATGATAATTTCTTGCATTAATTCAATTGCATTAAGGGTGTAATTAACATTTGCTTAATCATAATGTTACCACAATGTATGAATAAATAAGCAATCATCCAAATTCAGGAATGCTTTCTTTGGGGAGGAAGAGATATAGGCAGGACATTTTCAGCTTGTTTGTTTAAAGGTTTGAATTCAATCAGATTAAACCATGAAATTAAATGAAATGTCTCAGATATTGGTATTTTACTACCTTTGGAAAATGCATCCGAAATGAAACTACTCCCAAATATTCAGCAGAATTCAAGTAGGTCTTTGCGAAATCCACAACTCTGGGCAGATGCCATGGTAAACATTGGGATTTTCATTCTTGAATTCGAAACTGAAGCCTTTCTGCTAGTAAATTTTGGATAGAATTTGTAAAAGGACCTTTATTTCCCTGAAAGCAGTGGGACATGAGCTTTTACATGCTTGTATCATTTAGAAGTATATAACGGTGGTGACATTTCACTTCTTGAGCAGGTACTTCTGCAGATTTTACACCTCTTCATAGTAACAGGATCTGTGCTAATGTCAGTGTAGTCAAACATGAAACTTCAAGACAATATCCTGATTTTCTAATGCAATAGTGGCTGCAGCTTCTGCTTAGGATCCTTTGCAATCCTGCATTTCAACAAAGTACCTATGGAAATGATCCTACCGAACAGGACTCCAGGTACCAAGTCTATTCAAAGTTTTGTTCCTTGCAACATTTAAGGAAAGAGCAATACAATAAAATAGGTATGTTCCTCATTTAAAACTTAAATTAAATAGCTGCAAAAGCAAGCAGGAGATGTTATCATGGGAACCTGCAGCAGGGGTATCAAACAAAACCCTAAAGCAAGAAAGTAAAAATATCTTCCTAATTCTTGTAATCACTTATTTGTGTTCAATGGCAGGAGAATGCCGATCCCACTTTTCTGCTGAGTAACCCTGTGAATATTCTCATTAGTCACAGCCTTGCTGTAGTAGGGCTTTGGGTGAGCTCAAGTCCCACATCCCTCTTGTCTATCTTTCTGCATGCCTGCAAGCTCAGGCTTAATGCTGTCAGCAAGAGTCAGTCCTCACTCCCCACAGCCCATGACATGGTCAGCACGCCAGCATTTGGCCATCCAAATCTAACTGCTGGGTTTATACACCTACCCAAAGTTGCTTAACAGATAGTTTATTTTATGTGTCAGAGATTTCCCTGATTCATGAACAGAATATAAAGTAAATCCTCAATCCTCAATCACCGTCTTGCAGTGGCTTTATTGCCACCTTTTTTTACTTAGCATTATCACTGCTCACTAAGTTGTGTTCAAGACTATTATCTGTCCCCTTCCTATTGTGACACAGCATTCTCTTTTGCAACCTGTGTTACACTTCCCAGGCATCTGACTTGTTCTTAATGTCACTCTCCACGCTAGTTTCCATTTCTCAGCAGAAACATGCCCTTCACCTGTGCTGCTTGCTACACAGCTCGCTTAGCTCTCTGTGCACCCAAAGCCTCCTCTGGTTACATCATGCTGAGCTAACTGCATTGTCTGACTCCTGACTTCCTCCTTTTTAGCTGTGAATTGTCAGTATTCTGGGTCAATTAAACCATTTTGAGCCACGGGACTGCAGTGCTCCATCTTCAGACCCCTGTGGAACCAGACTCCCATTTTATGTCCCAGTACTTTGTCTTTGGATTGTCTTCTAAGTATAGGGATCACAGGGAATGCTCACTTAAAGTCTGTGAAAAAAAAATAAAGAAGTAAAATTATGCTCTTCATCACTTATCATTACCTCTGTATATATACAGTAATTATAAGAAAATAATATGTAACAACGATTACAGAAATGCCCGTTTTTTCCATGAAAAGGATGACAAGTTGAGACCTGTGGATCCCTTGTTGCAGACTTTCAGCCAGATCCATGTGCTGCTCCGGATTCAGTTTATGGAAGTCAAGCCTTGAGCCTCCTTAGTCTCCGTCTTCTGTGAGAAACAAAAATAAGGTTTTTTTGGCAGCTGGAGAGCAAGTCACCATGTAGTGTCATTACACATTAGGATGAGGTGAAAGAGCAATCGGGGAGTTTCTTGTATGATGCAGGAAAATGGCACTTTTCCTCACAGCTCCAGAAAGCTGAGACCCACAAGTTTGCCAGGAGGCACATCAGCACAGACTGGTCAGACCAACGCAGGGCCTGCAGAAATTTGTACTCAAGGCACAATACGACTACAACACCCCGAAGCACTGGAGTTTGCACAGCATCCTCCCACGCTCAGGAGCACTCTCTGCTTCCAGCTTCAGTATTTGGCACTTAAAATCACTTTGCCAGTCCTGCCAACGCACCTGCAGCTGAGCAAAGAGGCTGCTGCTTCCAGCACTCGGAGAATATTACAAAAGCAAGATCATCTGCGCAATGAAACCTGTCAAAGGGATTCATAACCCCCACTGTGGAAAAGGGGACAATGGGCAGATTTGGGCAGCAACTTCACACACCAGCTAAGATCAGCAGGTGTAAGAGCAACAAAAACTGCACAACAGCCCTGACTAGAAGGTCCCATTCTACCCCAGCTGCTCCTCAGTCTCTCCATCCTACAAAGGGTTGTCTAAATCGTCCATAGCAGTGGGGGGAGACTCCATCCCACACACTGTGATTCAGCCTTTAAATGGTGACTTCATGCTGAGATTCCCTCCAGCTAAAGCTATTAAAAACAGGCTTCAGACACTTCGCTTCAGTCAGGCATAGGATATACTGACCCATGCTCCCCACCGGCATGACAAGAGGGTGCCAGGCCTGTCTCCTCCATGGTTAATTTCAGAGGTAGCCACTGCACTGTGTGCATGCTCACATTCCTAAGACCTAGAAATTTGTTTGACATAGCCAGCACTCATATATTTTCCATATCATTTTGAAACTCTCTGGCATCAAAATTCTCACTATTTATAGTTTTACATGCAACTTAATATTCATTTCACCCTCCAATAGGGACACTTCTTGTGAATGTCAGCGGATTATTTACTACGGCAAATTAATTACTTGTGTAATGATTCCCTTTTTAGGGAGAAGAGACTGCTAATACTTGTTGGGTTACTTGAGCATTATGATCCTTTGAAGTTCTTCAACATTTTTGGATATTTAGTTCAGAACCGTGCGACTTTAAAGCAACACTGCAAATGATATCTCAGAGCTCAGTCATAAAGAGAATTGTTTTGTTTAACTCAGGTATTAACAGTACTTTGACTCAAATGAACATGTCAGTTGTACTAAATTACAGTCAAATTCCAAGTAAAGCATATAATATGTGAACATTTCATGAATTCATTTTGATAAATGTTATTACAGTGACTATCTCCTGTATGATATGACAACTGAAATAAAGGAACATCAGCTGTTACCCACTAAACAACAGCAAATCTTTTTCCCTTTGTGCCCTAAAATAAATTTTAAATAGAGCAGAATGAATACTGAAAGATAGTTTTGTATCACATTTCTTTGTACATTATCTCCCTTTGATGTTTTTGGAGTGTAGTCACTTCTGTTTATACAAGAGCAATGCCTTTGCAAAAAGATGATTGCATAGATGATGCATATCTCAATATAAAAGTGTGCAATTCCATGTGAAATACGCCAGGCTACATGCTTACAGCTAGAACCACAAATTTAAAAAAAAAAATTAAACCACAACCAAACCCAGATACTTGTTAAGCTCATAAAGTGTATACACAATGCAATTTTCAGGTGCAAAATGTTGGGTTTTTTATATATGACAATGGGGACATTGTACTGAAAAAAATCTATCATTATTGGAGGCCCTGCTAAGCAGGCAGATAAACAGAGCAGTAGTAAAGGCAGGTTCTCTGAGTTGAGACTGGATGGAGCTGACTTAGTACTTTTATTTTATACAGTATATACTTCACTTGTGGAGCTTACAAGCAAAATTCTTACTGTTATCATTTAGAGTGTTCTTGGAAATGTGCTTTTTTCTTTCCAGTGTAATTTTACTTTATTTCTTTCCAGATGAGAAACAAAGGATTTGTTTTGTTGGTAGCAGAGTCTGTCAGTCCAAGAGCAAGAAAGATGGGAAGCTGTCAGGAAATGTCTCCAAATCCTGCACTACTGCAGAGTGAGGCCAAGCTAGAGAAAACACATCTGAAGGAGCTCTTCCCAGTGGGGATTGTTGGGGCAGGTCTAATGATCAGCCCAGAAGAGCAGGCAAGCAGGAAATCAGGGAAACAGATGGAGCTGTGAGACAGTGAGAGGGGAGATCATAAAGCCGGTGAGCTAAGCAAACGGGCACCTTTGTTTCCACATCCAAGAAGCTCTTCTACTGGAAAGAATACAGATTGTAATTAACTTCTAGGCTCTTCAGTGTCCTAAAATCTCTGCACTCAGGGGTCTCATCAATGGCTCTGGAAGCACAGATTCCCATCTTAGAAATAATAGATCTAGTTGGTAGGAGATTTTTTGCCATAAGATTTATATCCAGAAAAAAATGTACTTAGCATAACCAAAACACCACACAGGGGCTCCTACTGGGGAACAGACACATGTCCCTGCTGCTGTTGGATTACATTCTGGTCCATGCATATTCAGCAGAATACTTCTCTAGTACTGCGAATAGTTAGTGAATTTTAATCACTATTACAATTATCATTATTAATACTGCTTTATTGATATTGATACTGCTTTATTGATACTGTTAACTTCAAACCATCCTGAGAGTCTAGTGTAGCGCAGCACTGCTCAGGAAAACAAATAAACTAGATGCCTTCAGATAGGTTGCATCCTCATTACTGAGATGAGAAATTGGATTGGATCATCAGCTGATCTGGTTGATGTAATTGAACACGGTGTCTTGTTTTCATAACAAGTCTCCATCTACCAAATCTCCATCTAGCAATTGTTTTCATAGCAAGTTTCCATCTTTGAAAAGGCCTACTTGAAAAATAACAATAAGAACTTTTAAGCCCATAATGATACTGTAAGAATTTGAAGTAAGTTTATCATGCAAAAAAAAAGGGCTAAATTTACCATTCAAAGATCAAATTATATATTCTGCGTTCTGGGTTTTTAAGGATACCTGATCAGGTTTTAGTAGTCCTGTCAGTGACTATGGAAGTGTTTAAAGTACAGCTTATTTTTTGGTGTTTCTGTGTTATATGTTTCTATATCAGCATCACTTAAAATGAGGGATGCATAAACCATATCACATATGTATTCATCAGGAAAGAAGCATGTAACTCAGCTCATGCTGCTAGCAGAAGAGTGATCTGAGATCAGCCCATTTCAAAAATACTATTTTGCAAGTTATGTCATGAAAGCAAGAACTGCAAAGAATCACACTGTAATGGCTAAATACACTTCCAGTCCCTGCAAGACTTACCAAATCTTTCCTTATGACTGACTGTATTAGCAGTAATATACATCCTATGACTGAAGGAATGTAAAAAACCTTATCATTTTGACAGTGACCATTTTATCAAACATACATTTACATCTGAGTTGATATCTATTTCATCTCTTCCTAAATGAGAGTCAACTAATCAATATGAGCATAATTTAGCAAGCTCTTCAGTGTCAGCTCAAAAAACCACCATCTCTCTATAAATTACTTAAGAAGTCATCTGCACTGGCTTGCAGTAAATAAAAGTACTACTGTATGAATAAAATAGTAGGTTTTACTATTAGTTACAGAAATGACTGTTTCCAAGGTAGACTCTTCCTGATTATATGGTTCATCCATGGCAGATTATATTGTTGCAAAGAATTACAAATTATGTAGTTTGAACTTTCCTGAAAATCAATCTAGGATGGAACATAATTAGACTTCCAGCTATCACAAGCGTCTTTACCCTCAGGTCCCACTTACAGACATGGAGGTTTCTGCCAGGAACCCACAAAAGGTTCAGCTGAAAGCTACTATCTCTTAGCTCATCAAAATTATATCATCAAGATGCCTCACAGAAACCCAGTTTGCAAAGGATCTCAAGGGATAAGCTCAAGAGATTCCTTTCTCACAGCTACACTTATGCTGCACCTACAGCACCTACATTGCTCTCATGGTGTCTGCTCAACCTGATCCCAAACCTCTCCAGGGACACAAATTCCCCTACCTCATGAGGCAACCTGCTCAGAAAGTCTTCTGTAGGAAAAAAAAATTTGTACTGCCTAAATGCATGAATGCTCACACATTTCAGATGACATCACTTCAAATTCACTGGAATGAACACTCAAGCAGAGTAAGTTTCAGACACTCCATGCCTACTCAAAGGTGACCAGAAAGATGGTTTAGATACATTCTCATTAGCAGGCCTGTGCTAAAGATGGGTAAAAAAGGGCATATCAGGGTGATGCTTTCCAGCAGGTTGCATGGTACAAAGAAAAGCAAGTTTTATATGAAAGGTCACATGGATTATCTCTTCTGTACCTTATGACAAAGCCCCTGATGGAGGAATTTGGCAAAAAGTTGATCCAGTTTTTTTATGGGCTTGTGCCTTCAGCAACTTTCCCCTGAGGAGTAAATGTTATTAACAATCTTAACATTTTCTTTCTATACTCCTGAAGTTATTCTACATAATGCAAAAAGCAAAGTACTAAATAAAATATTTCAGATCTTCATGTCTTATTTTAAATGAAAGTGCTGTGTAGGAAGAAAGCGGAACAGATGCTGAAGATAGATAGTCTCGATCACTCCTAACTGAAGTCTGACAGTTGTCATCAATATAGATCTCATGACGCTGCTTCCAAAATGGAGGGTAAATGTGTTAGCCAAAATTTTTCTGTATGTAACATTAGTGATATTCTTGCAGCAGTTTCAACTTAATACAATATTCATTACTTTATGACAGAGACTGTTACGTAAGGTGCTGCAAGCTTTCAGTCTGTCGATGCATTTCTTCCTAGAAGTGGGTATATTTAGGCAATAGGCATAAGGGACAAATAAAGGCAGAAAGCTGAATAAATCAGTCTCATGACTAGGCAGTGCTGCATGCCCAGTGTGAAGTCTTTTTGTACACCCAAATCACAGGCACAGTCTTCCCACAAAGTGCAAAACATCGTTAATCTCTTTACTACTGACCTACACAAAAAATGTACAGTCCTTGTTGAGCAGCACACCTAGGAACACAAGCAGTTGATCAGCAAACCATTAGGAATCATAATCCCAGAATTGCCACGCTGGTAATGCTCAAAGTAGCACCAGAGAAATGAAGTCAACAATAGTGTTACTAACTGGCGCCAGCAAACTAGCCTCTTCGGCAGACACATGTTGCTTATTTATATTGAACCTTGGCCTGTCTTTGGTAGTATGTTTTTTCTTAATAAGATACAGTACATGCTAAAAAATAAAGCAGTTGCTCAAAGCTTAACATTTTCAATCTCCTTCAGAAATGCTATATTTTAAAATAGAAATTCACCTCTGTCTTGAATAGAAACGTCTACAAAAATCACATCTGCTAGGCAGGCATCCTAGCAAAAATGCGAAGATGTACCCCAGGAGTATGAGTGTGCACAGAACCATTAAACAACTTGATTTCCTGCAGCCCTTTCCATAGTCACATTATAAGTTGCCTTACTGAACCACAGTAACAATCAGAATGGGACAACATATAAGTACGCCCTCACTTTATAGTAACATAACCAGACCTGCAGGGCACTTCAGTGTTCTGGGACATGATAATTTGCTGATATGTGAGGGTCAGCAGGATCATATAACAGGATTTTCATAAGCCTTTTGAATAACCCCAAAATAACACCCACCAAGCAAAATAAAAAAGTAGATAGTGAATGTTGTTTAGCAAAGTAAATCAACGTCAGATTGACTTCTAGGTGCATGCTGCCAACTTGCTACAAAAATCTTCACGTTACTGGCTTTCTGGAAACAAATAGGAACAATTCAACAGAAATGGGAGCTTTTTTCTCAAGCTGATTCTGAGAGGCAGATTCCCCAGTGATAGCAAAATGTTATTTGTCTTTGAATTCCAAAAACTAGCGAAGAGCTTTAGTTTAGGTAGGAGAATTCGTGGGAGTAAACAGTTCCACCTCTCTCAGCCTCGGCAAGGTGCACGCAGCTGTCTGAGGTAGCACAGCCCGAACAATCACGGCTAAGCCAGGAGTCAGCGGTCCTTCTGTACACACAGAGGAGAGAGAGGACTCTACATCAGGCAACTCATTGTAAGAATGCAAACCACCTTTCTCACAGTGGAGTGAAACTCTCTCAAAATGCATCTCACCCACAAATTTATTCTTAAACACAGTTAATCTCTCTGGAAATATTCATCCTTCTCTTGACCACAGAGATTAGAGTAACCCAAACATTTAGAATACAAATCCTCACCCTTGTTTACTTTTGTAGGCACAATTTTCTGGAGTTAAATATGAACTCTCAGGAGAAGTTTAGAGGAGAATGGCTACATAGAGTGCTTGGATCACGGCCACCATGGAACAATTAGCACTATGCCTTTGGGAGTTTGGTATCCCCTGTTTTTACCTGGAGACAGATGGAGAAGTCCATCTGTCAAACCCCACCTCAACCTCACAGGCATAGCCCTAAGCCCAGGTTTTTGGAATCTGAGTTTCTTTTTGCAGTACCTATACCTCAACCACCCAGCTGTCATCTTTCATTTTCCTGTTGCAAGTCTTGGGATATTTTATATTCTCAGATATTTCTTTCATGTCTGCTAGCATTAGACACCAAACAGCAAGACTTCAACTCCTGAAACTGCTCAATTGTGTTAAAAATAAAAGAAAAATGTTTATCTTTTGTGGTTACAAAGGACAGACAGGAAACATGGCATTTTCAAACTCAAGAAAATCCAGAAAGAAAAAAATCCAGGATTTTAGTGTATTTCCAAATGTCATTATTTTAATGTTCTGATTCACGCATTTTGAATGTCTAGGGATGGCAAGTCTGTAATGTAAGTACAGACTTCCAGCTTGCAAGCTGTGCATCTGAAAGGAAAGCAATTTAATCAACTAAAAAGAACACTTAATATGTTTCTTAAAAAAAATGTGGAAAAAGTGTCTCAGTTCATGTTTTGCTGCCAGGCAATGCAACTGTGACATAAACTATGTACATACTGAGTTCAGCTTTCGCCTCTTAATGCATTATGTTCATGTCTCTTAAATTTAACAATAACTGAAATGACAAATGCTCCACTAATTTCTCAATCCCATTGGCTTATTGTCTTTAAGACTGAACCAGAGCTCCCACAGATGTCAGCAAAAACCAAAATGGTTTCACAACTGGGCTCAAGAGTTTAAATCCTGCCTGCCCCCCCGCCGCCTTTTTTTGTAAAGACTTCAATCTTTCTCAAGAAAAATTGTGATTCATTTCAAATACCAGAAGTCCCTACTTCTTTATTTTCCAAAAGAGACTTTTTTCCCCCCTGTATTATAGGTTCCCAAAACTATAAAAAAAAAAAAAATCAGTATTCAATCCGGAGATTTCTGAGCCAATCTGTTAACAAAATCAGACTTCTAATAACATTTAAAAAGGCAAAGACAATAATGGTTTACCTCAGTACTCTCATATCAGAGATTCTGAACTTCAGAGTACAAAAATGTCCTGCACTTTATTTGCGTCCCCAAAACAAAGTTCTGCAACATAATAAATAATAATAGTAGCAGTCATAGTAGTAGTAGTATTAATAATAATAACAATAATACACAACGAGCCCACTTCTTAATTTTACTCCCAA
Organism: Clamator glandarius; assembly: GCA_033459285.1. Taxonomy (NCBI): domain Eukaryota; kingdom Metazoa; phylum Chordata; class Aves; order Cuculiformes; family Cuculidae; genus Clamator; species Clamator glandarius. Next base: position 228,044 of record JAUNZM010000058.1, read on the forward strand.
AATTCCTGATAATCTGCATATCTTTTGCATCACCTCTAAGCCCTGAGCTGATACTTTGTAAGATCACAGCAGCTCCCCTTTCTAGTAAGTTACGAAATTTTGACATACGGATGTAGTTGAATTTCCTTTTCCCCATGTGCATATTCTACCCTTATCAGCACTGAACTTCATCTGATCCTGCTGCAGCTCTTCATAACCAACTTTTTTTTAGAACATTCTGGATGATTTTGTACATTTTGCAACCATTATCACTGCTATTCTCTCCATTTTCTCATAAATTCTCATAAAGAATATATTGACATCCTGGTGACCTCCCACCAATGAGCTGCCTTCACTATATAAACTGGTTGCCTATATAGTCCTGCATCCTCAATTAAAAATGTTTTTTGTTTTAACCAACAGGAGGATCAGAAGTTACTTGCTAGTAGACTGATAAAGATGTGTTACCATCTTCAGTCTGTCTGTTCCCCAAATCCATGATAACTGATGAAGTTTTAAAATTGAGGAGAATATAAGACCAGGAAGATGTGCCAGAGGGAAGGGTGTTGCTCTAAACTTCAAGACTTCCGCTGTTCACAAAAAATATACTTTTCTGCGACGTCTCATTTATGTTCATAACCCTGCAAATTTGTCTCTTCAGACAAATTTGTTCTCACCAGAACACAGAGTACGCAGAAAGACATGAGACAGCTCCCCTTGTGTCTATGGCAAGACTTCAAGAGAATAACATTGAAATGTCCTTTACCACGGGGCTCGTAACAATTACAAGCCCAAGACCTCACTGAACGTAATTGTTTCTTTAACTTGCTGTCTGCCAGTACCTGAGAGTTCAAAGACTCAGTTCAACCAAGGAGTCTGAAAGGGTTATTTTCAGTAGGGTTTGCTCTATGGAGTCTGACTCAACACTAGGAAATTTGAAGAGGATATAAATCTAAATACAATAGGTCTGTTTGTGGTTCCTTGTACAGCATAAATCAGAAGATAGGTAGAATAAAAGGCTAGGATTTCAATTCACCCTAAGAACTAGCAAGAGGAAGCATTGACTAGAGAGTAGATAAATTCAGGTAGATAAGGAGAAACCTGTAGCTTGGAAGAAAAGTTCTCATTTTGCTTAAGACTTTACTCTGATGTTACACCACTTGAACTGTCAGAGGAAGCACTGGGGACAAGTAAACACATGGGAGAGCCCGAGCTTTTCAGTAACTTGCAGAAGCTCAGAGGCTTGGTGGCAGAACTGAGAGCAGATATCATTCTTCCAATCTCTTCCTCAGTGCTTTCCCAGTCCTTTGTTTCCTGGGTTTTACTGCAAAGTCTGGGAGTCTTATTTTTCAAGGCAGCACAAAGGAATCCAAGAGGCATCAGTCCAACAACACCCATTGCTGGATTTTAGCTGCTGCCTGCTAGCTCTGCTGGGGACTTACCTGGTCTGTTCATCAGCAATTTGCCTACCAGCCAAAGAGATAACCCAGCAAAGAAGAAAAATAACTGTAAAGAGGAAAGGGGAGATGGAGGGGAGGATTAAGATACCTTTTTTCAGCTATTCTTTTGAAACTGTTCTTTACAACCTATGAAAAATATAAGGTGACAGGTATGATACAAACGATTTCTAAAGCTACATTATGAGAAAGTACAATTAATTCATGCTGTGTCAGTTGGAATTGGAGTCTAGTCCTTCTCTTGAGCTGTGAAAGCAAGAAAACCCAGCCCCTAATTACTTCATGATGTTTCTACTGCAAGAAATACCATGGGTTTTTTTTAATAATTGATAGTTTTGTCATTCGTGTAACTTAAGACTTGCAGTCGATGCACGAATTGTTCAATTAAGTTGTCTCTTGACTTCCCAAGCTTGTCAGTTGATCAAAAACATGCTTGACTTCATACCCATTCACAACAGGGACTTACACATATTTTTGTTTCAGTATCAGTACATTTCCAATGCCTGAAGATGCGCATTGTAGGAAGAAGGCCATGCTTTGCAGTTCATTTACTAGAGTGGAATGTGAATAAGAGAACTGGAAATCATTGATGAACTAAGTGTATTAAATTAGCATACTAACAAGCACATTTCTGTGTGAAAAAACCCAAGCTAGTGCCCTCTACTTAGACTTAAAATATTGGAGAAAATGTCTTCTTGAGACCATAACACTATAAATTCAAGTAAAACAAACTACATTTGACCAAAGAGTTGTGATGAGTATTTAGAATAACAGAAACATTTTCCTTTCAGTCACTCTTGAACATTACTATAGTCTTCCAAAGTAAACACTGTAATAAGGCAGATATTGTACAATGTGGCTTATGCACCACTCATCACAGCAGTCTATCCATAAACCTGACCTCTGTGACACATATGCCATGTGCAGAGCAGGGGAAGAAAAGCTGAGACCTGGTAGACCTGGCCAGGGCTGTTTTGGGGCACCTCTGAATGCATGAGCCTACCCCTGCCCTCCAGTCCTGGCAGGAACAATGCCTGCCTCATGTGTCCACCAGGCTGTTGACTTGACCTCCTCACAAGACCTGGGCAGCCACTGGGGATCCCCAAGACTCTAGTCCCCAAAGTCTGATGCCCAGTGATTGCAAGGGTTGACGCTAGGACGAGTTGGTGTGTGGAGGACACCTCATGGGTCAAAATCCTTCTATCCTTCACCCCACACACAATCTCTGATGATTCTCTCACAGCAAGGGTGAGATTGAACGAATTGTTTGTATTTATGGAATGAACCAACTGTTTATATTAAGAAGAGCTAACTGCTGAGGACAAGAAGGAAGAGCTTGGCTGATGTATATGTGCTGACTAATACCTGCTCAGGATCTGGCTTGGAGCATCTTGTCTAACATTTTCTATCAGTCAGAAAAGAAGGAGGATTTTTGTACTAACCACTTCATGGCACCAAGACCAGTGGCATTATTCAAGCCAGTGCTGGCGTGCTGCCAGGCATTGGTGATGCTAATAGCAGGAGGTGAAGAGCACTCTTCATAGCAGTACAGCTTGGAGAAAGTCCTGCGCTACAGCCAGGGTGAAAGAGATTATTATTATTTTGTGGAATTTCTTTACTGCCCTTTGTTGAAGCACCGATAGTCTACAGGAGAGATTATGACCCAGTGCTAAAATAAAATATTACATCTGAAGGCAACGATATTGACATTTTTTATTGAAATACGAAGGAAGGTACCAACTTGGTACAACTTGGTGAGGGTTGTGCTGGTTTTAGCTGAGATAATTTTCCACATTGTAGCTAGTTTGGGGCTATGTTTTGGATTTGTGCTGGAAACAAGGTCAATAATACAGAGATGTTTTTGTTATTGCTGAGAGGTGCTTACAGAGTCAAGGCCTTTTCTGTTTCCCACACCACTATTGAATCGGCTGGTGGTACACAAGTAGTTAGGAGGGGGCACAGCTGGGACAGCTGTCCTTAGCTGACCAAAGGGATGTTCCACTCCATGGGATGTCATACCCAGTATACAAAGCTGAGGGAAGAATGACTGAGGAGACATTCGGAGGTATGACGCTTGTCTTCCCAAGTAACTGTTACACACAATGTAGTCTTGTTTTCCCAGAGACGGCCAAACACCTGTCTGCTGATGGGAAGTAGTGAATGAACTCCTTGTTTTCCTTGTTTGCACGTGCAGCTTTTGGTTTACCTATTGAACTGTGTTTATCTCAACCCACTAATTTTCTCACTTTAGCTCTTTTGATTCTCTCCCCATCACACTACAGGGGACTGAGCGAGTGGGGTTATGTGGGGCTTAGGTGCTGGCTATGTGACAGCTATGTGCTGTATCAGGCACTGTGACAAGGATACAAGCCAAGCTAGTGCCTGATACAGCACAAACAAAAGCACTATCCAGTTTCTGTCCTTCCTCTGCATGCATGGACCATACCCTAAGCAAATTAGGAATTAAGGAAGAACAAAGAGTTATTTCAGCTTCAGGTTTTATGCATCAAAGTGACTCTATTCTAAGTTTTTCCCAAATATCAAAAGATGGCCATATGGCAAAAAAGACAATCTAAAAATGGTACAGAAAATTGAATCGTATTCACTGCAGCAGAATAATGGTAGCAGTTCAGAAACTAACAGATGTCTATGGCTCAGCATTTTAAAATTTGTTATTCTGTCACAGTGACATTTACAGTATGGTAACAATAATTCCATAACCTGATCAAATTGAATTACTTTTATTTTTAGCAGTTTTAATGTAAACAATCTTACCAAAACACTTTTGATAAGTAACTGGTAAGTATTCTTTACTAGACTACCAAATTATATATCTTAAAAAAATAAAGAAATCTGTATTTATGATTAAAATATGAGAGGCAAAACTTTTCTTGAAAGAAAATATAGGAAACCAGTGATTTATCACAGACATAATGGGTCTGCCATGATAGTACCATGTCAAGTCTTCTCTTTTTCTGAAGCTCTAAATTTTAGTTTCTCACTCTTTTTTAATTTTTTTTGTCCTAAAAACTTAACATTTCCACTAATGATTTCACATACACATCTCTGAAAATCACTGCTTCTCTCTGCAGTCATTTACTAAAGAAATATTTTAAAGAATCTTACATAACAGTCACTGTGTTTTTAACACTGAACTAGTCAGTTACATATGTTTTTCTAGCCCAAATCCTTTAACTTACAATCTTTTTTCCAGTCATTTATAAAGTCCTGCTTTCCAACAATGTCATCCGTAATTTGGTAAATTAATTTAAAACAAAGTCAATGATTAGTGAGCCCTGCCCAGTAATTGTAACTGATGATTTTTTCCTAAAATCTCTAAAGGAGTCCTCTTTTTACATAAGCAAATAACTCTAACTTAGCTTTTTATGCCTATTCATTTATTTCCTAGACTAGTTATTCCCTAACCCCGTATTATTATTCTACTATTCTATGATTTCAGGGTTTCCAAACCATCAACTCAGCTTTTCTTGCAGAGACATGGGCCTGTGGGGCTTGGGGTTGCTCACTTCAGGCAAAACAATGGAGACTTCTGAACAGCAGAGGTAGACAGGAAAATGACAAAGGGTGTAAATCATCAATGAACTTATATTTTGTTATATCTGTACAGTTCTGTTTGAAAAGCATTTAGTACCTCCCTCTTCCACTGAATTATCAAAACTCATGAGAAAATTTTTCAGGAAACTAGGTTATATTTTGAAGGAACTGAGGCTATGAAAAGGTTCTTGTTTGATTTATGAGAACTGATTTAATGGTTTTATACAGCATTTTCCAAATAGGCATCATTTTGGCAGCAGATTCAATTACTGTTGTCTTATTTACATTTAAATGAAAGTATTTGGATGAAAGCCTTCATTTAAGAAGCATTTCAACCATCTCAGCATCACCTTGATGATCTCAATGATCCGGTGGGTCTCTTCCAACCTGGTTATTCTATGACCTGAACTCCCACACCACTTTGTTCATAGGTGCTGGCATACTTGAACAGAAATAGCACAAAGCAGCAGCAACACAATTTCCCTTGCAGAAAAGTAGCAGGAAGACACAGGGTCCCATGTCACCCACTTCTCCCATGCTCCATTTCACAGACCGCTTCCATTTGCCACCGAGCCCCAGGCTGTAGCAGCTACCCCAGCTGTGGCCAGGACACTGCATTTCCATCTGGCCATGAGGTCCGAACAGTTCCTTTCCTCATCCAGCTGCTTTGCTGAATGATAAGAAAAGTATTTGAACCCTATGATTCCCTTTTTTCAACAAGGGCTTGTTGTCCATCATGCTGAGATTTTAATTATAGGCAGGTCCCCTATTATGGCTCCATAAAGGTTTTCTCTTAGTAAATGCATGTTTATTACCAGGTTTTCATGGAAACACAGCAGAAATATTTCAGGACCCCATAGTTTCCCTGCTCTGCTGAAAATCCACACTATGCATCACATTTTTATTTATCATTCTTATTCATAATTATTATTTCAAAACCTCATTAAAAGTAACCCAAAATATTTTCTGCAGCTTCCTTCCCTCCCTTCTCAACCTCACACATCCGCCTTTTTTCTAAATCGTGCTGGCAGGCTAAGGAAGAGTCGGCTTTGCGTTGCCATCAAAGCATCTTGCTGCAGAAGGGCGACTGAGGTCAACTCGGCCCTTGAGGAATGCCACCGATTTCCTGGCTACTCGTAGCAGGAACTGCAACCCCCACAGCAACATCTTATTATTATCATCCTCTTACCGTCATCATTTACAGTTTAAACTGTGAGCCTGGCCAGGGTTCTGGGCATGCAAAACCAGGCTAGATTATCACTCGTGCCCAAGTCCAGTGGATCCTGCTTCCCACCACGCCCACACGACCGCCAATTACATGGTTTCTCATGGTGCCAAAGCAAGGAGCTCTCTAGTTAGGACAGCGTAATCATATCTGACATTTCACAATTCGAGAAGGAGGAGTGGGCAGGAAAGAAAGCAAATCTCCATCTTCTCTTCCCAGCTGGGAATCTCAGGATGGCATTCAAAACGAAGAAGGATAAAGGGCCCAAATACTGTGGGTAGCATCTGATGAAGGGGTTGTTAATTCAGAAGAAGTCAATTTATTTGGTAATGGTTTCATTTTGGCATTATACATTATTATTGAAAGAAAAAAAATATATATAGAAAAAAAAAACCGCACTGGAAGCAACATCAAGAGCCAGTCACAGGAAAAGCTAAAGAAATAGGTGAAGATTAAAAAAAAAAGCCACCTTAAAAAAAATGACACACACATCAAAAGGGAAGCTGTTCCTATTTTAGCTCCTTCTAGCAAGCAGTGTCACTGAAAGCCCTCTGTACATCCCAGTACAAAAGCTCTTATGTCTGGTATGTACGTTTGGTTATTATCTAGCTGCCTCAAATTCCAAAAGAACACAGAAAAGAAAACAAATATTACTTTCAGCTCTCATCTACACCTTTTTAATACACAGGAATACTATCACAGAATTTTTCCATGCTCGTTAATGCCAGCACACATTTGCTCTTCTAGAAAAGAAGTATTAACATCTCTTCCTGAGACAGACTGCTTTCCACAGGCTCCCTTGAAACAACAGCAGGCGAACGGCCCCCCGGGGGTTTCCATCCCCTTGCAAGGACTATCAGTTTGCATTAGTCACAACAAACCACTTCCCATCACCCAGCTTTTGCAGGGTCCTTTGCTTGGGAGCAGTTGCTGGGCTGGGGCTACTCCTCTCTTATCTCCTTGGGCTGCCAACAGAAGAAATTATAGGTGACTGACAGGCAGGACCACATTCTGTAGGGTTTGGGGTGTTTTTTGTAAAGGAGTCTTTGTCCTCATGAACTGCAGCCATCAAGCTTTAGCTCGAAAATCCAAGAAACATGGAGTGCAAATTTCTAAATCTGAAAGGCGAGCATAAAAGCTTGATTATGAGAAGTTGAGGGTTTTGTAATGAATTTTTATGACATTGAAGGCTAGATCTTAGGAGACTACAGGGACTACAGCTTAAAACTTCATACCCAAGATTTATGTTATGTCTGATACTTTAAAAAAATTGTGTGTTTTCTTTCTTCTTTTTGCCAAATAGGAGAAAAAGATAGAGTAGTGAGGACAAGTTCCGTACATATTTTCTAAGATGCACCTTTCTAAAAGTAAGTTTTGCAGCTTTCATGTTCAAAAGCATGCACACGGACCATTTTGAAAGCTTCCCAGTGCACAGAGCTTCTAAAGCCTGTTGCTGAACTTGATGCTTTCCCCACCTCGCTCAGGCCCATTTAGTTTTTATTTCAAATCCTGTTTTTTTCCAAGAAGAAAATCTTTTCACTGGGGTGAATGTGATCACACGGAGAAGCCTGCTCATGCTTTAGCAGATGTTAGCTAACACACCGTACTGTAACTTCTAACTTAGGTCAAACAGTAAGATGGTTTTAATTGTATTTAAATTTAAGATAAGGAAAACTTATATAATAATAATATAAATCAGATTTTATTATAGCACTAATACTAAATAATAAAATTAAAACTGTTTACAAACAATTATTTCAGAAAAACAGCAGTGACAAAAAAAACAAAGTGTCAGGTTTGTTTCTGGTGGGATTTTGGGGGGTTTTAACTAACTATATCTGGGAAGATGATATCTACTCTTTCAAGTCATTAGTGCTGTTTCAGTCTGTTCTATGAAAGGATCACGTTCTCATTGGCAGTGTATATATTTGTCTATATATGTCAAAAAAAACCTTTATAATTTGTATACAGAATATTCTGTGATTAATTCAAAGCACTTAAATTTTGACAAGATTATATCCTGCCATGGATCTGAGGAAGTGTGGACAACTCAGTTAATAACAGTCAGAAAAACACAGGCAACAGCAACAGAGAGCCCATAAACAGCAGTGGGTAAGAAGAAGGAAAAAAAGGAGAAGTAACCCCCTCCAAGTTTATAGTATTTTCTGTTGTATAGATTCACAGCATCATAGAATGGTTTGGATTGGAAGGGACCTTAAAGATCATCTATTTCCAACCCCCTGCCATGGGCAGGGACACCTTCCACTAGTCATACTAGCCAAGTCAGGAAACAATACTGAGCAAATCACAGAAAAAAGGGAGAAGAAAATACATTTTTTTAAAAAATGTGCAAGTCTAGGCTTCATTTCAAGACATTTTCAGCTTCAAACATGTGAGGTCAACATGCAGAGAGAGCAGGAGGGCAAAAGAAGAGAAGCAGAGCATTGGCTGCATCAAAACACAGCTGGCATCTTTGCTCAAGGCGCATTCTTGTACCTACCTGAGCAGTTATTTAGACTCTTAGCAGCAATGTTCAAGTTGTTTTGATTTGTGAGATGCTAATATGTCCCCAGTGGTTTGGTTATGGTTTTCAGTCTCACAAATTTAAACCTACCCACAACTGCATCACTTCTGACAGTTGCCTTTGGCTGACCTCTTGGAAGAAAGCCAGCCATGGACCACAGGCTGAGGCTGCCTGCCGTAGGGTAAGGCTCCAGGCACAGGGAAGGGTAGGATGGGCAGCTGAGACATCCATTAAGTAGCAGCAAAACCGCATTAATTCACACATAATGATGCTAAACCACTCATCACTTCCATGCAAATGTTTAGGTGTATTTCCTACATCGATTTTAGTGGAAGAAGAAAGCAACGCCTATAGCACTAACATTTCTAAACAACTGTGTTTTACCCAGTAATCACATGTATTCCCAAAATTCCTTGTCCAAGCAAAGGGACTGACAGGACAAGAACATGCCTGCAGGCCATCTATCTCCAGGCCACAGCCCCTCACACAATTAATAAACCATTAGTGCCCATCTGAAGCATGGCACAAATATCACATGGGCTGAGATTAATACGATCTCTTTTGCCCTGTTTCTCACTTAGGTCACATAATGTTATGCTTGCTGTATTACCTTTATTTACATTTTAATGCTGATTAATTAAATTAATCAAGGCTTCTACACTGACATCTCTCATGGAAATACAGGATGTTTTCATTCGAGTGAATGAAGTTGCTGGATTAAATGTCATCCAAACCCTCCATTGTTCATTCACTGGATAGAGAGAGTAAGAACGCGATGTAGGGAAAATCACTGACACACTCTGACCACAGCATATGAAGCTGTCGACTGCTGACTCCAAGCTTCCACCTGTCTGAAGTTGCCCTCACTCACATCAGTGTACAGCTCCTAGCACACACCAGCCCTGCCCTGGAGCTGCAAGCTCCTGATCGATAGTAGAAACACACATTTGCCTTCAGCAAGTCAAGAAATATGGTCCTGTTCACTTTTTATAAAAATATCTTCTTTTGGATAGCTGTAAGCAAATAAAGCAAGTATCTGCAGCAAGAGAGATAGAAAGCCATAATCTGCTCATCTAGCAACCCTCTCTTGTGTGCAGGAGCCCTAGCACTCTCACCACACTTCGCAATACCCAGCCTAGCTTTTGAAACTCCTCACCTAAATCTCCATGTGCTTTGAAGACTTGTAGTATCATAGTGCTGACAGCACGAAAAACTGTGAGCTTGCAATTTGAAAGCTCATCTTATCGATATTTTATCCCCTGTGTAAAGCTAAGGGGGATAAATTTGCAGGACTCCTCATGGACAGTCTTCCACCATCTCCTCCAGCTGCAGAGTCATTACCAGCAGCTCTGTGCCAAGAAAGCTGGACAAATAATCAGAAGTGAGGTTTCTTTCCATGCCTTGCTCCAATCTATGAATGCAGAATTCTATAATCTCACTAAATCATATTACTTAGGCTTTCTACATGAACCTTTCTCTACCCATAGCTCAGTAGCAATGCTACAAATGATCTGCTGCTGGTCTTAGAAGTATTAACAAAATTGTCTGTCTTCTCTGCAGTCTTTTCTTTAACTAAGGTCCAGGTTTTTCGAGTTCTTATCAGGTCTGTTTTTAACCCCTGAAAAAGGATACATTAAGAAAACAGGTACCTAAACAGCTTGTATACCAAGAGTACCAAATTTTCACCGAGATCAGCAGTACAAAATAGCAGGATGAACTGCAACAAAAAGGAATTTGAAGGAGAACATCTTGAGCAATTCCTCTATCAATGTTCCCTTCAGCAGGAGCGGGGCTGATTCCAAGAACCTCTGCAACAGAGCCCCACTTCCCTGCAGCAAAGCCGGTCTGCAAGGCACCATGAAGCCCATGGAGCTGCCGTGGTATAGGGAATCCTTGACTCAATGATCCAGTGGGTCTCTTCCAACCTAGTGATTCTATGATGATTCTCTGTACATCATCAGAAAGTAGCTCTGGCAGTGTGCTAGCAGTTACTCCTGAACCGGGATTGTTTCGTTCACAAAGCATCGCTCATTGCACTTTGGCTTCTCTTAGCTGGGTGGTAACTGTCATGCTCAAATCTGGATTTCAAAATATGTACATGCAAATGTATGGATCCAGCACGGTGTGGCTTGAAATGTCTCAAAGCAGATGATTCTGAGATGTGACCTTTCACTGGCAGAAGTGAGCAGGCTGAAGAGCACATCTAAAGAGCTCACTTTGAAGTGGGCCACTACAGCAAAACTTCAAAAGATTGTAAAGGCTGTTTTCCACTGCTTCTGCCCTCAACTGGCCAGATGAAATTTGCATTAAAGAGAAGGAGGCCAAAGTATTCCGGATCTCTTACACAATGATCACTTCTATGTAGCTTTTCACAGAAATCACGTGACTCCCTATGAGCCACGTGACTCTGTGGACATGTTCATGTGGAAGAGGTGGACAGGAGGAGATGTCAGTGCTGGGGCAATGAATGGCCTGCCCAGCTGGAGAGGGCATCTTGGAAAGACCATCATTTATTTTAGAAAGGAAAAAGCGTTACAGACAACTAATGGACTGCACAGGAAAGCACCACAGGGAGTAATACCAAGTAGCAAAAAAATTGTTTAAGCATGCCAACCTCTCGAGCTAAGACCATTTTGCCAGAGCCAGGCAGTGTATTTTGCTATCCCATTGTGGTTCCCACATGACAAGACCCACCCTTGAGATATCTTATCCTTGAATCAATAACCATTGGCACCAGATCACCCTGCTTTGTAGGAGTCCGAGCCTGATGCAGCAGAACATATTGCTCCCTCCATTACTTTCTTCCACTACAGAAAGCTGTGTTACTTTCATGACCTTCATCTGTGACCTGATATTAAGAAATGTGCAGGGGGCCACCAAATTCCCCAGGCTCAGCAGCACCAAAGGGAGCAAAACTTCCAGCCTCTCCAGATTACAAGCCTTTCACACACTGATGAAGCTGCAGAGGAAATGGAAAAATGAGTTTGTTTTTAAAACCTCTCCTTTCTCTGTTAAGCACCAAAATCTTTTTCCTATTCCTGTTCCCATCAAAGACAAACATTCTGTCTCCCTTGAGTCACTTTTTGTTACTGAAGTGTTTGCCCACTTCTAGCTTGTACTTGCCCTCCCCCCCAAAAAAAAGCATGCCAAGGCTTTCCTAATTCACTTGTCATGAATTTAAGCCTTTATTCTCCTATACACATTGGAGCTATTTTTGAAGCAAAAATTTAGCACTAAGTACCCTGATTCTATCATGCAACAATTTGATAAATATAATTTTAAACATTGTTTTCCCCAGCATCAAGACAATAATTTATCAGGCTATTTTTAGCCTTTATTAAGTTAAATCTTCATTTCCTTGGATATTTCCCTGCATGTATAGATTAATGTAGTTTTATCCTCATTTAAATAAGTTTTTCACGTTCAGATTTTTCCAGTGCATAGTATATTTTCCTATGTTGATAATTTTGTATCTATATGTATATATTTAAGTTCATATTCATGTGTTCTTTTTATACTCATCTTTATACTTTTCATGCATGCTCAAATTCTTTGTTAACTTGAGATTAGAAAGGACGAGCTTTCTACACAGAAATTATTGTATTATTCCACATATTTATAGACATTTTGAGATATTTCAAAGATTTCGTTACCTGATTTTTTATGTTTTAAAAATTCTTAACATTTTTTTAATTTTAGGAATTATCAGTCTAATTTTGAAATACTTAAAATAATTTAACTGCCAACTTAAATTGCTTCTAATATATATCATCAAATTTAACGTCTGTTGATTAAAATACTCTTTTAAACTTAAAAGATATGGTAGTAGTATCTTGTCTTGCTCCTGCAAATATATTGGTTTTTTCATACAGCTAGAATTAATCTATAAACTTATTGCTGCCAAAAATATTGCCTGTCTTTTCTGTTGGATTTACTGCACTTCATCCACTACAAGACAATTTTTGTATATCCAGACAGTACTGCTCTAACTTATTTGTGAGTCAATCACTTTGTGCACTTACATTCTCAGAAGCTTAGGTCAAATTCTGCTGCTTTACCACTGGATTTATTTCTCTGGTTGTGCTTAAGGAAATACAGAAATTTGTCATCAGCCTTAATAGTTTCTCAGGTTTAATAATGCTATTTAGAAAGGCTTAAAGATCTGAAGATTAAAGACACTAGGTGCATTTGAAAATAAAATACTTTTTCTAAAAAAAAAAACCAAAAAAAAACCAAAAGGAAAAAATCTCAAAAACCAGAAAAATCAATCTCTAAAATCAATCTCTAAAATCATTTCTCTAGAATTAGAAGCAATCACTGAGACCATATGCTATCAAAAGTTCTGAGACTTTTCAATACTGTCTAAAAATACACCATGCAAGTACTCTTTTATACAACCCTGATGCTAGGAGAGATGGAAATTGCAGTCTCGGTGCTACTCCTCTTTCCATGAGGTCTAGGCAAGGCTTAAGTCTCACTGATGAGAATTCCTTGGATTTCATACCAAGGGTACAAAGATGGTATGAAGATGAGGAAAAGAGTTGTGTTTCAAAAAATGTTGTATCAGGAAAATTGCCCCTAACCTGGCAGAGGGTAGTGGGCATGGGGGCCCCTGTGCTCTCCTGTTCTGCACTCCATTAGGCTTTTGGGGATCTGTCAGGGAGGTGGGGGCTGAAGCCTGAGCCCACATCGCAGGATGTGCTACCCACCTCGTCTAGCCCCAGGAAGACCTCATGGCACAAGAGGAAGACCCATGACTGGTGAACTGGTTATTATTGCTAAGAAGCCGGGCACAGAGAACCTCTGAGTTTTGATCACCTGGATGCCAGAGGGTTCCTCAAACCAACAAAATGTCTTTATGTTTCATTTCCTCCTTGGTCTGATCAAGTTCCCATGCTTTGGTTATGTTATATGTAACCTGGATTTTTTGGATTGGTGTTTTAAAATCTATCACCACATTTTCCTGCATAAAATAAATTCTTGACAAACATGTCTAGATATGATGGTCAACTGTGATTGTGGGTATAAAGTGACTAACTTGAAAACTTTACAGCCACGAAAATTAGATGATGTGACTTTTCATGATATCTTGGGACTGAAGAGGTCCCTTCTAGTCTTATGCTTAGCAAACAGGAGAATGAAAAATTCTTTTAATCACAGTTGTGATTTTCAGCTGCAAATCCATACTGTTCCTGTTACAACAGCATGGCTAGAAAATCCCAGCAGAATTGGTCTTAATGGAGGCTTCATGAACTTCCACTAGAGAGGTGGAACAGAGGAGCCAAGATGTCACTTGAGACACATTCAGAGATGACCAAAAGGGCTATAAAATGTAGTTCTCCCAGTAACAGCAAGGGTATCTCGTATTCCAATTACGTGAATCAGTATGGGCAGCCTACATGGTGCTATGTGGAGGGCTGCAATGGCCAGGAACAAATGAGAAAGGGAAAGAGATATTTATCAGAAAGGAGGAAACCACAGCCTAATAGACCCAAGGCTTGTTCTCAATAAAAGAGGCATTGAACTCACTGGCTAATGAGAACAGTCTTCCCCACATCCTGGGAAGGTGCAGTTATTTTGCATTCTTAACAGAACAAAATAAAACCACACAGCCACAAAATATTGCAAACAGAAATGTCTCTTCTGCTGCAGGACTTACTATTTTCTTACATTCTTGCTAAATTAATAACTCATTGGCCAAAAAAACCCAAAAAAACTAGACAGGGTCAAAGCACAGAAAGCTCATTCTTCCTTTCCTAGTGGAGGCGTTTTGGCTGGTGATGTACTAGCTCATCTGCACAAGCATTACTGCTGCTAACAGCAAAACAGATGAGCGGATACGATGTACAAGAGACAAGCTGCAACATAAGGATTCTTGCTAGCAGTAAGAGTGTTCAGTTTTCTTTAGTCTGGTAGAACATGAAAAAAAGTGTTATTAAAGGTTCTCTTTGGTTCTCCCCATTTTTTCAAGCCTACCTGCACTGAAACACATTTTTTTTCCAAGTTTCATAACACAAAATACTGCAACGTGTGCCTGTTTTGCACTCTCTCTACATGGCACCATCCTATCTTTCAATGCTCTCTCAGCACTCTGTGGGATACCAGCACCTCAGCCACTCAGGCATTTGAAAGACACATTATATTCAGGCTGTCACAGAGCACATTTTACTGTAGAGCTTTACAATCACTTAAAGGTCTTTAGAAAATATAAAATAATAACGTAAACCAGATGGCCTATTTCTGGGCCAGCAGAGTCCTTATTCCACCTTTCACCTGAAAATCCTGTGCCCCTTCTAGATGTTCTTTAATTAACCCTTACTTTATCTTACAACTATCAAATGTCAATCAGTAGTCATGTGGGGTCATATTTCCAAGGTTATGCTGCATGGCATCCACCTGCTCCTGCCTGTCAGAATTAAATCTGGAGAGTGCTGAGTTGTTCCATAATCTACGTCATTTGAAGATACAGCTTTTCACCCATACAGCCAAGTGCAATCTTAATTTGGCCTTTATGATGTGAGTAACAAAGTCCCTGAAAGGAAAAGCCCTTTTTTGAAAGCCTTTTTTTTTGCCTCTCTAGAGTGGAAAAAAAAAAAACCCGATGAATTTTGAGATTTTATAGCCTTGCTTAACTCTTTTTTTCATGCATGGTGTTTATTTTAAAACAGCTTTAATTAATAATGGATGGAATTCCCTTAACTGACTTTAGGCATATGCAGCTTCCCAGATGGGAAGGAAAGTTGCATTAGGCTAAATATGCAAGTGATGTATAGTGTATAAAATGAGAGAATTCTTCTCCCGTTCTCAGACAGCACAGCTGTGAGCAGCAGTGTATAGTGAGTGACCAGCACTGTTTTATTCCTGCTGAGTCGCAGCAAATGGCAAACACAACCATTCAAACGTAAAGCATTTTCAAATATGTTGGTGTTAGGCTGTTGGTTCCTTTACAATAGATACGCTTTATGTTTTCTTAGAAAAAAACTCCAAGGGCTAAATTTGCTGTTTGAAAACAGAAAAATTTTAGGCAGATGCGTGTTTTTGTTAGTTGCTTCTTAGGTAGGAACTGTGGAACAGATTGAGTGTTATTACATGGCGGTAAGTGGAGTGAACTGTATTTATGAAGTCCAGTAATCATGCTGCAAATAAATACTTTGGAGCCAATAATTTTAGTTAACATGACATTTCCCAGTCCAAATTTTTACCCTTTCTTCCTGTAAAAAAAATTAAGAATTGAAATGGAATTGCTATATAGCTTCTCTTTCACTCTGTGCAATTTTTAAACTTTTTTTGTACTATAAAATAGAGGAGGAGAGGAGAGGAGAGGAGAGGAGAGGAGAGGAGAGGAGAGGAGAGGAGAGGAGAGGAGAGGAGAGGAGAGGAGAGGAGAGGAGAGGAGAGGAGAGGAGAGGAGAGGAGAGGAGAGGAGAGGAGAGGAGAGGAGAGGAGAGGAGAGGAGAGGAGAGGAGAGGAGAGGAGAGGAGAGGAGAGGAGAGGAGAGGAGAGGAGAGGAGAGGAGAGGAGAGGAGAGGAGAGGAGAGGAGAGGAGAGGAGAGGAGAGGAGAGGAGAGGAGAGGAGAGGAGAGGAGAGGAGAGGAGAGGAGAGGAGAGGAGAAAAGCAGTGAACAAATCTTAAAAGAAATCCTGTCATTTTGAAGATCTTACAATTTGATTTATTATTATGCTTTTTGTTTCCAGATCAGCTTATCTGCAAAAAAAATAAAATAAAAAGCACACAATACCTTGTAAACACTCTTGCAGTATTTCCATAAGACATATCTCCCTAAATATTACAGTTTTATATGCTGAAACATTAAAACTTAATTCTTTAAAAATCCAGTAAACCTTTGCCAGTGAACTGCATAAAGGAATCTTCCTCAAAGCCTTTGATCTAGTCATTAATAATGCCATCTATCTTGTGCAAGCACATTTTAATATCTAAGTTAATCATAATAGTAATTATTCATCCTAAATTGTTAAATTACCTACGTACCTATAAGATCATGTAAGTTTGAAGTAATATCCAAAATTAAAGGTAGTTCCACTACTTGTCCCAGGTGGCTTTCTTCATGAAGGTAAAGTTACTTAAAATTTTTATCAAAATAAAAATGTAAGAAAAATATATTTAGGACACTACTTAAAAATACCTCAGTTCCTAATTCATGCCAGTCAAACCTCAAAATGCAACAAAAGTAATTTCTGCACCATAACTTCCCTTCTCCCTCTAACCCACAACCACACAGCATGCATGTACTCCTTTAGTCACACTGATAACCCCATATCTGGCCCCAGGAAAACTGAGCAGTACTTAAGTACATATTTGTTCCTACTCTTCCTCAATAGCTCCTGGATGGAAATGAGGGCTATGTCTTTAGTGGGTAGATTCGTGTACTTGCTGGCCAGAAATGGGAAATTCAGTTAATCTGTTGAGCCAAAAGGCATCTGAGCGTATGGTCTTACTACATTTCCATCATTTTCTCAAACCTGCTTATTTGGCTGAATTCAGCTACTAATATATCATTTATATAATTAATTACTGATAAATACTTTGTTAATCAAACAAAAATGTTTTAAAAGGCTACTATACACACCCTCACACTCAGGTGCACCCATAAAAATAAAGGATAAAATGTATCTGTGGTTTGGGTTACATCAACACCATGTACTACAGGATCTGAAGAAGATAAACTTCCTTCATCAGGGTACAGAAGTTATTTTAGGACAGACAGTCTGGAGGGATACAGCCTTGAATATGATGAAAACATCCTTTTTGCTTATTTTCTTTGTGAATAGGAGACAGGTTGGCCAGATAAGAAACCTATAATCTGTTGAAGCCTTGATGATGGCTAATAAATCATGCCTCAGTTTCTAGCAAGACACTACTGATAACACTTCTGTGAGTCTCCGAGACGCATGCTGTGTGTTTTCACCATTGCCCTTTACTGGGCAGAATCACATCCAGTATGCTCCACGTCCTGAGCATTAATCTGTCAACAGCTAGCAGAAGTTCCCAGCTGGTTTAAGTGGAGTTAGCTACAAGGGACTTGTGTCTAGTAACCTCACTTGATGTATTTGGGCACTGCATTTGAGTTTTTGGCACATGAACCTCACTCCTGTCCCCATTCTTGCCACAAAATCCCAGTGGATTGTAGTGTTGAGAACGGCACCCTTCTCATACATGTTTGAGAAATCCCATCAAATGGTATTTCAGTGGCAAAACCAGCTATGAACTAGGACAGCTATTGCAATAGAAACATAATGAAACCATGCTTGATATTTCATGACTAAATCTTTATTCTGTGCAGCTTAGTCTGCCTTTTAAACATTGAGGCTCTTTGCCCATCACTGTCGCATGCTGCTGTTGAGGAGGAAGGAATAGGATTTTTGACCCTACTGCTAGAAGATCTGAATCCACATTTCTCTGTTAGGGACTTCATTCTGTTCTATATATACATTTATTGCAATGTCAGCATTGCTCTTTACTTAATATAGTTCCTTCCCTTCCCAGCCTTTGTACCCTTGAGACATTCCTAGAAAGCAATTCATTTTACTGGGCAAATTAACATGTTTTAAGTATGATCTAAACCATTATTGATGTCATAGTAATATTGTTTTATACAAGTATTATAATGTGAGTTCATAGTTCTTGATGATGTGCGACCAGCGCAACACCCAGTCTGCAGCAGAAGTCTCACCAGTGCCTTGCAGTGGGGTCTTTATAGTGGATTTTATCCTTGTGGAGCTAATCCCTGTGAAAATCTCTGCTGAAAGTGAAACGTTTGATGCATTTCAGTATCCCATATTTTGTTTCTCCATTATTACTATAACTGTTTCTGACTTTTTTTCTCTGTAGTTTCAACAGATGAACTCTTGTCACGTTGCAGGAAACTGCTGTTATCCTTCCCTAAACATATCAGCCTGCACTTTGTAGTGTTAAACCTAATCCTATTTCTACTACTTACTTATTCATCACAGTCATCCCCTTTTTTCTTGTAGGAATCCTCTCTCTTCTAAAACCACATTGTCAGCAAATTCCATTGGAAAAGAAGAACTCTCTGTGACAAGGTCATTAATGAATACATAAAATAGGATTGGAGCCAGAGCTGCAATCATGACCTCATCCTAGTCTGACAGAAACTCTTCCAACACAACACACGTTGTCTCTCTGTATCTGGTCCTTGAGCCCTTTGCACCAATGGAAATTACTTCTGCTGTGGTCCTGCATCAAAAATATCAGTCCAGACAACTGGAGTTAGGCATGGTGCTATCTGACAAAGGTTATCAAAGGATATCTAGCCAAGTTTGCCTATGTCTCATGCTGAATTCCATCCCTTTCGAATTTGCATTCATCCCATTATTTAAATACTTACTTCAAAATGTGTTTTAAATCCTTGCATAACCCAAAGTCAGAGTAGTATACTCCTAGCAGTCTAGATGAGGATAAGGGTAAGGTTTAGAAGAGAGTAAGAGCAGAGCTTCCACTGGACTGGGGCTGCAGCCCCTTGGCAATCCCACTTCAAACAGACCTCCAGTTTCTTCCGGATTTCTGCTGTTTTCCTGTGACTTGGTAGAAAAACCACCTGAACAGATTCATCAAACCAGGCTTACAGTTGTGAACGACCATTTCTCCCACAATGTGACTGGACCAAACGCTTCTGCCTGCAGTGAGGACAGGGAGATCATCTGGGCTCCCTGTGTCCTTTCTGCCTGCCCTTCAGAAGTGTTAATATGACACAGGTCCTCCCAAAGCTTTTTCTCAAGACAATTGTTGATGAGGTCTTTGAGTTCCTTTCCCCAGTTGATATGAAGGCTTGCTGGCTCAGCAAAAAAAAAGAGCTTTTCATCATGTTCTCGCTGCTTACCAAAAGCAAACACAGAAACAGTATTCGCTTTTGTCAGATAAAAGTCATATTGGTGAGGAGCTCTGATATTCAGTAGTAGATAATCCATGTCAGTGCAAGTAACATGCTCATAGTTCAGATGATGAAGGTTTTAATAATAATTCTCAAAAAACAGCATCTGCTGTCATATTAGACAGCTCCTTGTATACTGCAAGTTCAGAGTAGCAATTCTGTAGTTACCTCGACTACTTCTGTGTGCCTCAACTCTCCCAGGTCTATAATCCCAATCACTAAGACAGCTTTCTTCAATGTGCTTTTGGTTGCTAGGTAGCAATGCCTTTGTCCTTTTTCATTCTGGTTTTATACCCCTTTTGTAATAGACTCATATGTTTTTCTTTTTATTTCCTACCTTAAAACCCACTCTTTGAAGGGATTCATTATGGAAATTACCTCATTGCTACTCTCTCTGTGAATGGTTTTCACAATTACTATCATAAACTGGTTGAGGATAAAAGGTTTAGGGTTTTTTTCAGAAAAGGCACATGAAAATGTGTTTCCTACCATGTCTTGCAGAAGTAATTATTATTGTTAGATACATCACTACAATTTGCAATAACCAAAGACCGGGACCCAACTGTGCAGGGTGCAAAAGGAAGATCCTTGAAACAAGGATGTTAAAAACTACAAAATAAAATCAAATACATACAGAAAGATGAAGAATACAAGGTGTTGTAAACCTCCTACATTAACAGCAACTTAGATTAGTGGTAATGGAACCTCTTTAAAAGCTAAGCTAGTTTTCATCGTTCGTGTCATTAGCTTCCTTTTTATGTTTCACTCAACTTGAATAGTGACAGTTTCATTTGTACTTCAGTAAGTTCTGTTGTCAGGCAGCAAACCTACACTGTATTTCTTGTTTTGTAAATACATAGAGGGAACATTTTTAAATAAACTATTTAAACAGAACTTGAAAGAAAATCTTGATAACACTTTTCTTGAGGAATTTACAGGCTAAATGTCTAAACTTTAGCTCAAAACTTACATGATGCAACTTCCCTGGATATTTTACAGATGTATAATGCATGGGCACCATTCTGTCTTTGCACAGAATACAAGCAGTTGACTAAATTAGTTCTTTTTTATTCATATTCCACCCTACACACAACTGTCAATTATAAAAGTATAAACTGCAAGGTTATTTGTCTGCAGAACAGCTAGATTTTCTTTTCTTCTCCAAACTAGAAGACTTAATGCACAGAGAGTAGCACAACCTATTAACGCCCACATTTTTTGCTGTGCCACTGCTCCACACTGAACATCCAGAAAATAAGCCCCATTGTTTTCCAAAGCTCAGTGTAATCACAAGTTGACTTCAGTGATAAAATTGATTTTTCTGACGTTGTAAGCATTAACATCCCCTAAACTCTCTCTGAAGAGAGCAAGCATTCCCATCAGTTTGCAAGTCACCTTATTCATGATCCAATAAATAACATGGAGATGAAATATCTCTGGACTCTTGAACTAATGACTTCTTGAAATAGCTCAGGATCCAAAAATTTAGCTGTAATACATTATTACAATGAAAGAATAGCTCAGAAAATACCTATGAAGTCTCATTGCTTCTGCAATGGCATTAGTATCTACCTTGAAATCTGGAAATAAAATAATATTGGTGTGGCAAGTATTTACTTCAGGATGTAAATGGATGTCAGCACAGAGAGCAAAGGAGAAGGCTGACACGTAACTCTGCTCTTTGTCCACTGCAAGAGCAGAGCTCGTGAATTGTTTTGGGAAGACTGGGAAAAGGGGGAAATAATTTGGTCTCCAAAAAAACCCCATTCAAACTATTTCTTATAATACTATGGAAGAGCCATCTGAAAGCTTTCGTCTTATCTAATTATCTCATGTTATTTCCCTCGAATAAAGTTAGAAGTGATCACTTCATGCATCCCCTGCACTGAGATTAAGGAAATAGTAATCAAGAGCCTGCTACATTGTCATTGTGCTCCCTGGTAATTAATCATGGTATTAATTATATGGAATAGAAATGGGTCTAAGGATGCAATTCAGATTCAAAATCTAAATCTTTCACGGTGTGGAGAAGTTTAAATTAATGAATCTGAACTTCTCCATCTCTGTAGAATTACAGAAATAGTTGCTGCATAATGTCACCAAAAAGTTTTAAAAGTATGAATATTGGATCAAAATACATGTAGCTTAACTTTAATGTAAGTTGGTTTTGTTTCCATGACACATAATCAGACTGTACAAATTCTAATGGAGCACATTTTAACCTGAATTTGTCCTCACCTTCAACCAAGTTTAAGTACAGCTTCTTCAGAAAGCTATAGCTTTGGAGACAAGATTTCTGGAGCAGTATGTTTTGAATGGCTCAAGATTATGATGCAAGTTCTTGTCATTATCAAATTCTGTCTCTGTGTAATCAAGAAAATGAGTTTGAATTTCTTTTCCTAACAATTCAAGAATGTGAAGTGAATATTTCTTTTTTCTTAATTAAAGTACCAGAATATTGCAGCAATAACCAACATGAGGGAGTACAAAAGGGAACCCAACATGGACAAATTAAATGCTTTAAAAAATTCCAACAAAACTTCATGAAGATTAATTGTGCTACTGCCTTTAAACTTCATTGAAAATTCAGTTAAATAAATGACAATAAAATGATTGCAGTAATAAACTGACTTCATCCTTTCAACAAAACCAGGAAGGTTTTTTTTCCAGGGCTGACTGTGTTCTGCCTTAAAAAGAGATTTTCAGCATCAATTCCAGAATGGACATTTGATTCCTATGAAAAGCTGGGAAGTATAGAAGTATAATCAAAGTAGCTTTGCTAGGCATAGGTGTAGGATGCCACACATTGGTTGTTTATACTGTTAATCTGCAGTGTGAAGCTAGAAAGAGGAGGAGGAAGAAAGAGGAGCCACAACACTGTATTGGCAGCTCTCATTTCTGCAATCTCTTTGCTCTTATGTTTCCTTAGATCTTTAGGCCACACCTACATGCAGGAGTCACATCACTTTTACTGAAACCGATTTACATAAGCCAACAACTTCCACATTTGCAAGCATATTTCAAATTAATTACTAACATGACCTGAAGTGATATAAATCAGTCTTAAAACCCACAAAAAACTCCTGCCACTTGAATTTGCATCAGAATGCAGCATTGTTTAAATAACAAATATACCACAAGATCTCAATTTTTCTTCCTTTGAGATACAGGGCAGGTAAACTTTACTTTTGTCCAGCAGTGCAAATCCAAAGGCAAAAAGCATAGGTAGAATAGTTCAGAGAAGTTAGATGGACTTAGCCAATGGACTTGGTACAGCAGACTTATTTATAGCATAGTAGTAGAGCACATGCATTCTTTGAAATACAAATCCAGCTTGCATGAAGCAGGCATGTTTCCAAAGCTCTATGGAAGAGAGGCAGGACAAGATACAGACATGCTGCAGTTGGAGGTTAGTTGCTGTTCAGTTGTTTTTCCTTTTATTTGACATATTTCCTAGCTTCATATTTATTTTTTCTTAATAACTGGTTTCCTAGTTATTTGAGCTTGGAGACAGAAAGGGGAAACAAGGGGCTTTCCTGGTAACTGAAAGTTGGTGCAGAACACTATATCCATGTTCCTTAGCTGGTGAAAAATCACTGTACAGCATAAACTGGCATGGAGGTGATAGCATGGAAGCCACTTCCCTTAATTAAGCATGTAGCAAGGTAGATAAAATTTAGGTTGGGGTAGGGGACCTCTGGCGTTACCAGCAGCATCTGTCATCCCCCGTGGCAGGTGCTTTGCTGCTTGTCTATCTTCTTCTCAAGCTCTTTGTCTATGTGTTCAGACATTGCTATACTTAATGGCACTGACTATGCTACAGATCAAACCGTGAGAAACAGTGTGAACGGCTTGCAAAACTGCAAGCAGACTGTGGGTGGGTGCCAGCCAAGGACAGAGGATGATGAGTGTGCAAATTCCTGATGATTAGCTGTGTCGCTTGGCCACACTTGGAACTGGCTGCCAGTCCCACAGACAAAAGTTCATGTCCTAATTTGCCACCTGCCTTTTGTCCTTCATCTGGACCACTTATACACTCAGGATGGTGAATGCTGTTACCCTGCTACTCCAGCTCTCCCACACCATCCCACTAACAAAGCTCTCAAAAAGGTGTACATGATCTTGTCAAAGGCCTTTAAACAGAGAACAGTGTAGGTCAGCCCTGGAGATTTATACAGATCAGTGGGTGCCTAAAGGGAGCGCAGCACTAGCTGTAATCAACGGTGGTGAGAGGAGCGTGCACTTGCCTGGGGCTGGGTCCTGCCAGCCGCAGGCATATAACTCACCTAAAATCTGTCCAACATCTCCTTTCCTTACATTTTAGGAAGCAGACAATGGTCTCACAGGGCATCATCTAACTAAATAATTTGCCAGTTAATTCTTAGGCACCCTTCAGATGCAAAATAATGAATGTAAAAGATCAATGGGTGAATTATTGATCCTGTCAAAAGTCTTTACAGCTAATTATAGCACTGAATGCTTACAGAAGTGGCTATTGGCTACCTAACATACACATACACAATAAGGTCACTAGCATGTTTACAAAAAGAACCCAAATGACTGTTAGAGTATTTCACCTCATCTGTTCCAGAGGCAATGTACAGCACTTGGATTATTTGGGGCAAGGCAGTATTTTAAATACAAACTCAGTTGTTCCTGTTATCTAAGTCTGGGCACATTTCTAGCAAGAGGAAGCATTGCCAGCATTTATCTGCATCCCCAACTAAGCAGGAGCTCAATGCAAATTTTAATGTGTTTTAGACACAGTACGCATCCCCACCTTGGAAAATGAAAAGAAGCTTGAAATTATTTCAGAGTCTCCCTTTTACTTTTCCGGTATCGTTTCTGTTGCACTCATAAAGACTTTCACAAAAATAATTGAGGAACTTGCAGCAAGGAAAGTAATAGTGTAAACCATATTCCACCTGAATTGAATCTGTCGACATCATCATAATTTTTTTTTAAGAACTGGACTTTATAAAGGTGATTTGATCACATAAATCAAGCATGAGCTGCTTTTAAATTTGTTAATCTCTTTTCTAAGGTCTCCTGGGCAGGAACAGTTTTCCCCATCACATTCTTAAAGAAAGCATTTCTTCTCATTTCAGATCCAAATGATGCTGACACATCCCAAAGTTTTCTTCATTTCTCTTTTCTTTTCTACACTCTCTAGAATAGCTGATAGTGGATACTGCATGCATGGGAGAGAGAAGTTCAAACTCCAAATTTAACTAGTGTGCTCCCAGGACATGACTGAGGTTATTCCTAGTAGCTGATAAAGCCTGTTCTGCCTCTCACAGCATCACAAAGCAAAAAGTTCCACTGGAAAAATTTGTTTGGAACCAGTATGTCCATATAAATACTTTTTGCTTCTGTGAACTGTAATTTTCTAAAAAAATATTCATGAAAAATATGCACCAGCTGCACTGTCATCCCAATTTATCAATGCCCAACATGCTGAGACTTCACAGCAGAGTTTCGTCGTGGTACATAGGACACCTGTAGTTTAGGAGGCTGCTGCATTGCTGGGTACTGTCAAGGGGTATTGTGCTGTCTGCAGGTAGCACGAGAGAAAAGTTTGAGAAAATATGACAGTGCTTTGATGGAAAGGAGGAATTTGAGTGGAAAACTGAGAATCTGTCACAGACAATGTAAAGATAAAAGTTGAGGAGACAAGATTTGGATGCCTTGTGTCCATCCAGGTAACCTGAGCTGACAATTTTAAAACAACACATACTTTGATGCAGGGATGCATTTTCCCTAACATTACAGTAGACAACTAAAGATGTGTCTACTGTGAGAAGAAAGCAGTAGGCACTCCTTTTGCACAATTCACCTTGTATTACGTTGCCATCCAAAACATTTTAGAAGCAGTAGTCCCACATAGCTACTTATTTCTCTCTGTTAATTATTATAGGGTCAGTTGATAGTTAGCTGACATGGAAACATTGCAGATATCAGCAGTTTGAGAAGAGAAATCTCACACTGTTCATATTCTGCTCATTCTGTGTGGCTGCATCACACACCATGTACCCATGAATGAGTCTTTGAAATATAGGACAATCCAGAAACCTCTAGTTCAGAAATACTTCATGGATGAGTGTGATTTCTGTTTCCTATACTGCTGCACTACTGAATTGGTCAGCAGTCTGGAAAAGGAGAAAGAAGTATTTCTTCTGAAGAATCAGATCCTTGATATGAAAAGAGAGTATTACAGCAGGACACAGAGTGCCTGATATTCATGAACCACTTTTTTCCCTTTTTATTTAAATAGAGATTTCTTTGTAACTTGCTCAGATGGTGCTCAGTGCCTCAGGCAAACCTATGCAGCTGGCTCTACAGCTTGCAAAGGACTTGGCTACGTTACAAGTGTCATATTTTCTCATAGATAAATTGTTCTTGAATAACATTGCCTAAGTAATAGTGTTTCCATCAGTATTTGCTTTTCATACCTTCTTCACTTTTTTCATCCCCATTTTATCATACAGACACATTAGCTATGACTGCTGCAAAGAAGATTTATTTACACTTTAGTTACCTTAAGTCCCTCTTGCCATCTCCAAGGGAATGTATTGCATATGGGATCATGTTCCATATTCCTCCCTTGTGTCTTTTTTTAGCACCTATTTTAAAAATCCAGGGCCACAGTGCAATGAGCAAGGTTTAGTGAGTGTTCACAGCAGTTGTTATACAGTAGGTTAGTGACTGAAAGAAGCTGTCCTCACCCAGCATGGCCACTTCCAGGGTCCATTCCTGCAAGTCCCAGGACTTATGAGGACTCCTTGGAGGCAGGCGGGAGGGTTGTGTGCATGTGAGGGAGGTGTAGGTTTGCAAATTCTCATTAAGGAATTGACTTTGATCTGTCTACAGAAATACAGTCGGTTTTATTTAGCTAAATAATCTCTCTTACTTCACATGAAATATTTAATCCATGTCCTCTTCTTTGCGATGCTGCAAAGGGACAGCATGACACTAATATATTGCCATTTTTATCCTGAAGGAATTCTATCCTCCTAATTAAAATCTCTTCCTCTGTCCAAACAGTTCCCCTGATGACACAAATTACACATGACATGAATGACAGGACATCAGGATGTGTAATCTCCTGAAGACCATGGGAACAGCACAGAGTGGACATGCAAGTTTATTATTACACTTGCAGACAGTGCACCAACTCCCCGTCCCTAAGCCTGGCTAAACAAAAGATTTTAAACTTGCATTATAAAAAAATCCACCTCATCCTTGTCAGCAGATTGATAGCCCCTCTCTAACCTCTGTAGCTGTTCCTCACCCTGTGTGCCCCCCAGTCTGAGCTACTCTGCTCAAATCTGCAGCGGCAAAAGTTGCAGCTACTATTAAAACAGTAATACGGCCATCCTACTCATCAGTGCTCAAAGACAAACACTGGAAATCCTGAGGAATCCAGACATCGTATTTGATCTTTAATAAATCTTTAATAAATGGCAGTCATCTGTTGCTGTGTGAGAATAGAAGGGTTTGTTCTCCTACCCACACATTCAATAAAAATGAACCCAAGCTTTACCAGGAGAACAAACAAGGAGAACAACATGAGCACAAGCTAGTATTTACAATATTTGCAGCATCCTGTTATTCCACTGAAGACGGCAAGATGACACAGAGAATAAAATGCCAAGAGCTTCTGCACATTTTTCTGTGTTGTTGCTCCCAGCATTGTTACCACTGATGGGAGCTAAAGTGAGGGCAACAACCAGGGGAAATTTTAGCCAATGTTCAGTAACGTGGCTAAAGCCCAAGTCAACATCCAGAATGTAATTCCACTCCTCTGAAGACTCAGCAGGGCTCATTGCAGCAGATAAACAAGTTGCTCTGTTACCCTGAGGCGTGACAAATAACACTGCAAAGCTGCCTGGATGGAGAAGCAGCAATTGAGTGTAAGATCCAAGCTTGCATTCCTACCTGGGAAGGCTGAAGAAAAAAAAAATCTTTCTACCAGGTGCTGTCTTTTCACTAGCAGAGCATATATCCAATTTTGACCCCAGGACAGAGAGGTAGGACTTAAAACAGAATGCACTGTCAGCACTAATAGCTTGCTTTCTTCTTGCCTAGGCAGCAAATGTTGAGAGTGCAAGCAGGACATTTTGACATGGGTATTAGACAAATCACTCTGGGTGTGTCTGTAGTAAGAGGGTAGAGACACACAAACCCTCTCCACTTTCTCTAGGGCCCCTCTAAGCCCTAGGAGAAGCAACAGAGAAGCAAAACGAATACTAGCTGCCCTCTAAGTGTCTAGAAGTACATTTCCTTTTGACATAACAGCTCTGCACAGTTCTGCATCAGCATTTTTGTATTTCTTCACCCCCAGTCTGTCATATTCCTGCAACACCATTCACATTTGCCTATTTGGAAAAAAAAATTGAAACAAAAAACCCCAAACCAAACACTTTGAGATATTTAGATAGAAAGCAATAATAAAGCCCCAGAGAAATATCTTAAGTGGTGTGATAACCATCGAATTCTACCTGAGTGTGTGACATATGTCTTGCATAAATGCTCTTTGAAAATCAAAGAAATCTGTGCTCCTAAGCAACTTCAGTATCTTTTTTTCTACAAAGTGGAGAGATGGAACTCCCAAAAGTTATCAACAGCATCCCAACACAGAAGAAATGTAATTTGTGAGACAACACCACTGTGAAATATTTCACAGCTGAAACTGTACAGACTTGACAGAAACTGAAGCCACTTAACACTTCTTATTAGAATTTTATTTAAGAATAACACTTGGGCAAGGTGTCCGTAGCCCAAAACAAACATGTTTAACATTTCCTGAACAACCACAGATTTTACCATCTGCCCTCTTGTCCTAACATGTTCCCTGCCTCCTGAGAAAATGCAAACCTACAAGTGAAGATTTGAGCCTCTCTCTGACCATCAGAGTTCAAGGCATCTCTCAGCTACACTGTCTACCAAAACATGACACTTGGGGACTACTTGTGGTCATATACTAAGTAGTCAATGCTTCTTTTGGACTATTTATAATTTCACCTCTTGTGAAGAGGAAACAACAGAACAATTAATGCAGGGTCAGGTTCTACCACAGAAATTCATCATCATGCCCCTAGTTTGTTCCTAAGTTAAAGTCCTACTTGATTCACACTGAGTAACAAATAATGCACTGAAAGTTGCAAGCCACATATTAAAAGCTCATAAGCCACTAAATTAACAACAAAACCTAAGTGCTGTGAATTATTCATTCAGCTTAGCCTGTGTGGAGTCATCACAACAGTTTTCCTGCAGTTAAATGTTCTCAAACATGGAGTTGCTGAAAAATCCACACTGTATACTCAGCTAAGATGTAGTTGACATATATTTGGGCTCCCCTGTCCAACTCAATCCTATGCTGACTTTGGTTGGCTAACTGGCCTTGGTAGGTGATATGTGGAGGTGCTGGGCAGAGGAAAGGCATTGAATCTGCTCCTCCTGAGCCCTGGGAATATGCCTCACACATTAGCCTTTCTTTCGTGAGGATAAAGAATTGAACTTTTGTACTTCCCACTTGCTCACTGATGACCATTATGTAAACTATTTGTGACATTAACAACAAGACAAAAACATGACCTAAAAGAACTAAAACTGTGACAAACCAGAGCCGTGGCTCCAAATACCTATAGGGTCACCTCAGCTCACAGGGAAGGATAGGAAGAGATGGATTGCAGCGACACGAACCAAATGTCACAGCACATCCTCCCCACACTTTTTATTATTCCTCACTGGGACCACAAAGAGTACCTCACCACTTTCTTTTTCACAAGCAGCTGAGAACTGTTGTATGCATGCATCACTTTTCCCTTGCCAGGCTGCTAACCGAGACTTAAAGACATTCCTTAGCCACTTCCCGTGGATCCACATAGTGGATCAATGCAATAGATCCATGCAATAGAAAAGCAAGGGTGTTGACAGATGAAACCTGGCAAGTCTCAGTGAGCTGTTCCAGGATTTCTGAGTTCAGCTGCTTGCTCTGTCAGGGATAACCACCCCATGGCAGAGTCAGCAAAAGAGATGCACGCAGCCTCGGCTTCTGTAGCTAGTGCCACTGTAGGATTTCAGGGCACAAAGGGCTGTCAGGCCTTTAATGGACACGTCTTATAGACCTCTCTACTGCAAGTTTTGTTGCTATTCCTTTGGCATTTCTCTGCAGAATTTTGTTTATTTCATTGTCCAGGTGTTTGCTAATAAAATTGCCATTTTCCCACTGGACTACAGATTGTTTCTTTTTACATATACATTCTACTCGTGTGCAAAGAAACTGAATATAGTGACCAATCTTGCAGCATATACTTTCTGTTTTTTTCATCAGGCTCTCTGCCAAATAATTACTGAACTTCTAAAAGAATAAGCAACAACATATAAGGAAACGCAGGTGAATTCCACATTCACTTATCCTCAACAGCGATATTATTGTGAGCAACATATTGGTGTCAGACATAAAAGAAGTGCTAGGCTCAACACATCTTTGAAATAAACCTCCAGTCCTGTGTGACAAGGTTACTGATCCCTTTTGCAATTTAAGTTCCCCAAGCTTCTCCCCACTCCCACTCTTTAACTCATTGCTGGTGTAGTCCTGATACAAATATAGGAGTGACAGTGGAACATGAGTGCCAGGGCATCCCAAAATATTAAAGTGAACCACTCTTAATCTCAAAGAGTGTTGACTGGCCTCACAAACAGAAGCCGAGAGGCTTAAACAGCAAGATATAATGTTTTGGTAATTGCCAGTTTTCTCAGCAGCATCAGGTGAAAGGAAATATTTGTCACTTGCTTCAAGAAATCCTCAGCAATTGAAGCTGCTGACTGACAGAACTTGAGAGGCTGTGGTGGAATCAGTCCTGGTAAAGGACACCAACTAATAAGCAAATACTTGCTGAAAGCACCTTTTCCAGAACACTTTCAGCCAGCCTCTCTCTTTGCCAAACACATGGCAAAGTGTCAACAAAGGGTTGTAGAGCTTCTTTTAAGCGGGGAAAGGAACTTTTCCATTGAAACCTACAGAGCAGATTTAGATTTATTTATTTGACTCAGTAGCTAGCTAGTGGCATTGCCTTTTTCTTGCAAATCCTCATCCCTTCCATCTTCCCTTTTCTTCATATAAAGCAAGCAAAGCCAAGCAAGGCAGCCAGGACCTGTGTTGTGATTTGTAATTGCAGGACTGAGAATCTATTTTCATTGACTGGACAACAGACAGAAATGGTGACTCTGCAGCTGACTCCCAGGACAGTATGTAAGATATGCATGGCATGCTGTAAGCTTTGTAGTCTCCTTCAGCAGAAGAAAATTCCCTAGGTAAGGACAACGATAGAGAAGGGAAGGAGGAGCTGACTGAAAAAATCTTTCAACAACAGAAGTCCTCAGAGAAAAATAAGACGTTTGGATTAGAACCTTCTCTTTTGTGGTTAAGAATAATTCTTTTATGTTAAAAGAAGGAGTGAGTGTTTAAACATCTGAATTCGAGTAATAGTGCCTAAAGTAAAGCCTCACAAGCACAAATACAAACAGCCTTACTTCACCCTCATCTTTCTGGATCAAGGTATGTCTCAAGGCAGATCTTCTAACACCTACAGAAATAATGACAGACAAAGAAAAGGGAGAAACTTTAACTCTTACCTGAAAAGCTTAGATGATCGAGCAAAGACTTTTCTCATCCTGAAAGGCCAGAACAGAGCTCTCTCTTCTTTTATAAAATAAATAATATTATTACTTAAGAAATACCTAAAACTCCAATGATTTATAGGTATCTTACACTATGCATGGTATATCCAGCTCATGTCTAAACTGAATAAAATTTAGTAATCAGAGAGGCACATCAGCTGAAGGAAACTGCCAGGTTTCACTTTGCCTGGCATTTTTTTAACTTTGTCACACATAAAGATGTCACTGTCTGGATCTTTAAAATTTACATGATAACATATTCAGAAAATTAAATTTTATTTCATGAGTTCATTAAGTTAAAAAAATATCAAATGTGGCCTCAATGCCCTTTGTGTAGACTAATGTAACACCTGAATTCTCTAATTCATCACTTTGTTAATTCACAAATTCTTGATTTTATGAACTTTCTAACTTGCATGCTTACAGGCAAAGAAGCTACCAGCTAATGATAAATGTTTTTGTCCTTCCTCCTCCTTTGCAGTGTGTGTGTGTTACTGTGCCACACGGGAGCCTCAGTGGTCCAACCGCTGACAGAGCTACCCCAGAAGATTTTTGGGGTAAGCTGGCGCACTTCGACCTTGCAGCTTGGAAGGCTGATCTATACATTTCCATAGGTTAGTGATTTCTGAAGAAAGTGACAGATGTTTCCTCTGCAGGAGACAGGAGCTGTAGGGAACAGCAGGCTGCAGGCGACAACAGCTGTGAAACAGCCCTTCAGCCCTTATCTCTTCTTCCCACTGTGTCCTGCTTGAGTGTTGCACTCATTGTGCCCCAATGGCTGCTTCAGCACATGTCAGGCCATGACATGAGATGTGTGTTGAGCCAAACCCAGAACTGACTGGACAGTCACGCTCACCCCTTGGCACAGATCAAACACCCAGCAAATCCACTGCCACGGTGAGTGGAGGTGCTGCTACTCCTCTTGCCGCTCCAGGTGTGAGGGCAGAGGGAAGATTTGGGCACTCACACTCAAATCAGATAATCATAGAATCAGAGAATCATAGAATCACCAGGTTGGAAGAGACCAACTGGATCATCCAGTCCAACCATTCCTATCAAACAATAAACCATGCCCCTCAGCACCTCGTACACCCATCCCTTAAACACCTCCAGGGAAGGTGACTCAATCATCTCCCTGGGCAGCCTCTGTCAGTGCCCAATGACCCTTTCTGTGAAAATTATTTTCCTAATGTTCAGCCTGAACCTCCTCTGGCAGAGCTTGAAGCCATTCCTTCTTGTCCTGGCCCCTGTCACTTAACAGAAGAGGCCAGCACCCTCCTCTCCACAACTTCCTCTTAGGCAGCTGTAGAGAGCAATGAGGTCTCCTCTCAGCCTCCTCTTCTCCAGGCTAAACAACCCCAGCTCTCTCAGTCGCTCCTTGTAAGACTGATTCTCCAGCCCCTTCACCAGTTCCGTTGCTCTTCTCTGGACTCGCTCCAGAGCCTCAACATCCTTCTTGTGGTGAGGGGCCCAGAACTGAACACAGGATTCAAGGAGCAGTCTCACCAGTGCCGAGTACAGAGGGAGAATAACCTCCCTGGACCTGCTGGTCACGCCGTTTCTGATACAAGCCAGGATGCCATTGGCCTTTTTGGCCACCTGGGCACACTGCTGGCTCATGTTCAGTCGCTGTCAACCAACACTCCCAGGTCCTTCTCCTCCAGGCAGCTTTCTAGCCAGATTTCTCCTAGTCTGTAGCACTGCACAGGGTTGTTGTGCCCCAAGTGTAGGACCCAGCACTTGGCCTTGTTAAACCTCATGCCATTGGACTCTGCCCAGCAGTCCAGCCTGTTCAGATCCCTTTGCAGAGCCTCCCGACCCTAGAGCAGATCGACACTTCCACCCAGCTTAGTGTCATCTGCAAACTTGCTAAGGGTGCACTCGATGCCTTCATCCAGGTCATAATGACGGTTTAGGTATGTTTTTGACATGATGAGGTACATGATAAACATGGATATAAAAACAATAACAAAACTAATAAAATGCAGCACAGTAATACAATGATGATAGGATGTAACTTAAGATGTGATATGCTATTTGCAGATGGCACATATCTCATAAAAATATCATAGCAATGATGTCTAGCAGTTTGTTCTATTTCTGTCACAATCCTGGCAACCCAGCCAGTATCATGTTTGATAGCAATAGTCACCTGTTTTTGACAAATAGTAGCCTTTTCAGATTGAGTGATTAAAGTTTCCAGTTCCTCAGTTTAAGAATATCCTGTGTCCCATATTAGTCATTGGGTCCGGGTTGTAGGCAAGTAGCCTACCAGCATCAACATGAGTTTAGATTTATGGCCCCTGTAAAGTTGTCCACAAGTCTCTGGTGACATCACATTGCACAAGGACTCATGGGCAGGAACAATGATTTTATTCCAGTCTTTTCATTATAAATTTCAGTGTAGGCTGTGTGTACTTTCTAGATGGGCACTTACTATACTAGTTCAATGATGGCTTTGCTTGTTCATCCAGTAGGTCAATAGTTCCTAAGAAGGGAGAAAGAAGACTTGTGCCTTGGATCACATCCATGCCAAAGCAATGATTAATTTCACTCCTACAGTGTGGGATCTACAATTTCCCATATTCCTTTCCCTTAAAAATGCTGTGAAGTACAGAGTGTCTTCCAAGTGATGATCTCCTGGATACCACACTGGGGTGTTCAAAGAGTCCTGCTGCTGTTGATTCAGCACAGGGGATTCCTCAAACCTCTGTACAGTGGATGACCAGTTGGAGTGTACTGCGATTTCAGCACTTGCACATTCTGCATTAAGGTTCTTCCACAGTTAGCATCACTTTTTCACCATTTAAGTTGCTGTTCCAGCAACCTCTTCCATTTTTTTCCTATACCATTCCTCTGAGATCAACAGAGCAAGTGGAAACTCCACTTAACACTATACTTGAGACACCATTCCTGTACTATTATATTTTTTAAATATCACCCATTATCTGACTCTTTCTCTTATGGCATTGGCTGCATAGAAAACTATTGGATTAATCCAACCACAGAATTAAATCCAATCTGGATGTGTTGTGTGTATGGAAAACACCACACAAATTGCTCAGTTTCAACACCAATCATAATGAATTTCTACCTTTCAAAGGTACATGTTATTAATCTGGTACTTGCCAAGTACCCCAAAGGACATTTTCTCCTCTAAAGTTTGATTGGTCTTGACTTTGGACAATACAATCCTTTATTTCATTACCAAATCCACAGGTTATCACTAGCTGAACTTGCTTCATGGCAAGTAAAGTCCTTATGAGTACCAATGACCCTTCCTGCAGAAGCAGTTTAGTGGCCCCAGAGTGATCTGCAAAGCCAATCTAGCAGGAAATGTGTGGGCAGGGAAATCCAGACTCAAGTCCACCCTAAGACTGTAGATTTCAGTACATTCTCCTTTTTCACTAAGCTTTAATCAATCATCAAATATTCCACTCAAGTCAAAGTACTTTCATTCTTTCCTATATGTATAAATCTAACTGAATCTTTTTATCCATAAGTGGTGGCAGATTATTCTTGTGTGCAAGATCTTTCTTCAGGTTAGGCTTAAATCCACATTTCACAGAGTAGGCAGAAAAAGGCAAAACACATAAATAAAATACAAAATCAAGACTCTTTTCTCTATTAAATAGATACGTCAATGTTCTGTAAATTAAGTGCTAACCTGGCAAGTCTAATAAGCCCCATCCTTACTTTGTTATATTTTTCTAGTCTCAGCACCTTCATCCTTAAAAATTTCAGGTTTTGTCACTAACACTGCATACGGTATTTTCTGAACCCATTGAAAAGATTGTTTTATATTTTGTAGACTGCTGGACAGCCTCCAAATTTGAAGCCCCATTCAATCCACAAGCCTGTAATTCTTCATTTCTTGGCACAAAAATCAGAATAAATATTGCAGTTTTAATACTGACCCATGGAGATGTAAAACCTGAGCTAAAAAAAAAGCTGTTCAAGAATTCCTTCAGAGAAGGAACACATAGAAAAGTCCAGGAGGACTGCAAGGTGTTGAGGTCTCTACATTTGAGTAAATATCTAGTCCTGTTTGGATACTTGTTAGGTGGTGTTCCTAGGAGACTCAACCACACGTGCTTTTATCCAGCTGCTCAGGGCTAGAGTTTAGTCTCTGTGCCTGGTGCAGAGCTGTCAGAGTGCTCTTCCAAGCACAGCTTTCTGATCTGCCAAACATCCTCAGTTCAGTGACTCCCTCGTTCAACTCCCTACGAAATGAAATTATCACCTCCACACTGTGCAGCTCTCCAACACGTGGCCATCATATGTAGACAGGCTTCCAGCAAAAACCCTTTCAGGACAACATGACTGGAGAACTAGCAAAATAATTTTGCATTTGTGGAGACTTCAGCTTCAGCAGGAGCTTTGTCCCTTTGCTCCCTTGCCACTTCTGAAAGTAGGCTTAAACTTGGCAGCCAAATTCCTGCAGCAGCATAAAGTGCTTTTAGCAGCAAATCTGAAGGACCACTCACTTAGTTACAACTGGTAGCAATGGCAGCAGAAAGTTATCACCTCAAGACTGAAGACATTATCTTTGGAAAATTGCTGTTTGAGTTTTATAGGTCTGCTTTTTCCAGATTCTTTGAATACACATTTAGCTGTTCTCAGCACTTCAGTGAAAAATACAGAGATGTTTCCTTCTCATTGTGTGGGGCTTACAGGCAATCTACAGCTCGAGTACATCCTTGAGGTCTCATGCTTGCTAATTAGCAGTTACATAGCCCATCAGCAAACAGGTGAGTGTCATATTTCAAAGCTAGGAAATGAAAAAGTCCTACTGCTGTTGGAGTGCTATTGGAATACTTTCTGTAGAAGTGTAAGTTTAGATTAATTTCTAACATTTTTTAAAACCTATCCAAACTACATTGTGTCAAATTTCCTTGTCAGAACTGTTGCAAAGACTTTCCAGCTCTACATTAAGTTAATGGGTTTGTATCAACTTTCATCACATGGAATTTGTCCAATAGTTGTAAAACAATAGAAAGAGGTATGTTTCCTTGAGTTTTGAACTGACCATGGCTTACGAAAACAAATGCAGGAGCCAGTTCTGAGAATCATTAACATGCATGACCAAATGAATTGGCTTCATATTTTCACCAGATTTTTCTGCATATGAATGTTGTACTACTTTAAGTTGTGGCAGCTCAACACTTCTCAACATGAGGTACAGCCTGCAAGGAGAAATAACTTGTGCCAATTTTCCCCGGGTCATAGGTGTTTGAGAATTTTCTTGTGTGTTTGCATTTTAGAAAATTAGGAAACATTCAGGTGACCTTTAATCTTTATGAATGAGATCCATGTCTGTACAGAAGGGAAATGGAAAGGTCTAATGAGGGCATTCTGTGCAGAAATGGCTTCCACCCTAATAAACTCAACGTATTCATGCTGTAAGGGAAATTGCAGACATGATCCAAATGGGGAGAGTGAAAGAAACATATGCAGCAAGGTGACTACATCAGGTTGTGTAGGAGCCTTAACCACACCAGGTAGTGCTAAAAAAAAGTTCCAGCCCCTTTGCTGTGCCTGTTGCTAAAGCTTTTATGTATATGTCTATACTCATACATACACAGTCACATTATTTTTTTCATCAGCTATTATTTTGATATGGTTTTTATTAAGACTGTATATTTCTAGCATCTGCTGATTAAAAGAACAGTCATTTTGAGCCGTATGTTTCATATGCAAAAGCTGTATGCAGGACAAATGTAGAATAGCAGTTTTAACTAAAATTAAATTTAAAGAAGGCAGTGTTTAATGAGAATCATAGATCACAGAATCTTTATGTTGGAAGAGATTTTTTGAGATCATCAAGTCAGACTGTACCTGTTCACTACTAAATCATATCTCTAAGCACTTCATCTACCTGTCTTTCAAGTATCTCAGGGGATGGTGACTCAATCACCTCCCTGGGCAGCCTGTTCCCATGCTTGAGAACCCTTTCAGTGAAGTTTTTCCTAATGTCCAATCTGAACCGCCCCTGGTGAAACTTGAGGTCATTCCCTCTTGTCCTATCGCCTGTCACTTGGGCAGAGACCAACATCCACCTCTCTACAACCTCCTTTCAGGTAGTTGTGGACAGTGATAAGGTCTCCCCTTAGCCTCCTCTCCTCTAGGCTAAACAGCCCCAGTTCCCTCAGCTGCTCCTCCTAAGATTTGTTCTCCAGCCCCTTCACCAGTTTTGTTGTCCTTCTCTAGACACGCTAGAGAAGGGCCTCAATGCCTTTCTTGTAGTGAAACAAAATACCTGAGGCTTTAAAAATGAAAGAATGTGTAAGGGCATGTTGCTGGCATAGAGGTAGTAACTGATGATAGCAGTAGAAGCAAGAAAAAGATGTTTTAAATCAATACTAGGCCTGTAAAAAAAGAATGACAAAGCTGCATCTAAAAATAATACTCTTGGATATGCCATTGCAGGATATATTCACAGTATTATTCCAGGCAACAACAACAACATAAACACCAATACAAAAAATTAAATAAAACACACTTCCTGTTTAATTAAATTATTAATTAAACATTAAAGAAGACGTGGTCTCTGCTTTCACCAGAGCAGCAGCTTTGTGCCAAATACCAACACAGGAGTCACTTTGCACTATAAAATGCCTTTATTGCAGCAGCTGCTGTACAGCTTAAGGAACTTGTCCACTTTTACAAGACAGACTGCATAGTTTTCTATTATCTCTTGCTTTCTCACAGCAGAAGCACACTAGGCTGGTACAAAATGTTAATCACAGATTTTAATTTGAATCACTATTAGTTTCTTTAATATTCAAAGCAGCCCCACTAGAGAAAGAAACAATAGCTCCAAGGCAACAGAAGCTGTTTGCTTCCCTTCCACTGAATAATAATATTTTCCAGCCAGACTTTCAGGCTCATGCTGAATTATAGGCAGAGATGCTCACAGCTGTTGCTCGATCCAGATGACTCTCAATTTCCACACTGACAGATAAGATAGCCTCCTCTTCCTCCTTCCATGCAAACATGGGGTAGAGAAAAACGAGAGAGGCATTAATGAGCCCAGACCCAAGCTGGTGCCTGCACAAGCCACTCCAGTGCACCTCTAGCAAGCTGGTGGGGTATGCAGCATAGGAGATCAGTGGCAGGACACTCAGCATTGCAGCCGGAGGCCTTGGCATCAAGCTGCGGAGATGCTTGAACAATCGTGGGCAGTGTTTGTCACAGCACACAGACCAAATCCCCTTCTATGGACAAGGCACCCTTGACTGCACCCCGCTACATGCTTCCTCAGTGGCTTGGCATCACTGCTACTGCTTATTCTTACAACTCTGCTTGTGTGATGCTAATCACTCTCTGAGTTAATTAGTCTGGTTTCAATTAGTAGGACAGCACCTCATTTTAATCAAGACAATAATTGTCTTAACTTCAGTACTGTATGGCTAAATACCCTGCCCAACTATTCCAGAAAAACTCGGCCTGATAATGTATCCAGTGTAAGTGTTGACCAGGAAACAAAATCCCGACAATTTAATGCTAAAAACATTTTCCAGCTCTATCTATTACAAGTTTCATAGGATTTTTCAGGCTTCTCAACCTATCTTTTCCTCAAAGCATTACAGACAGTTTCACTATACAACCAGGCAGAGAAAAACTCTGCCTGCTGCTGTAGCAGAAGTAATACATATGAACACTATGGGAATTACCATCTTCATTTAGTTTTTTTTCACAGGGAACATAGAAAGGTGCTGATTCTGCCAGTGGGTAACCCTGAAACAAAATCGTCTTCAGAACTTGTCTATGGAGTTGAGTGACCTTCAGTCGCTTAACTAGAAAAAAAATCCTCTGTGTTGTGGGATATTTTTACACCGAAGGTCTTGTATTAAGGGGAGGTGGGCAAATTTGCTAAAATGTGGCGAGATCTTGAAAAGGGGAGTTTCCTGGAAAAATTAAGGTAAAAGAACTTGTCTTTAGGAGAGATTCTTGTTCTGGTGTTCATATTTTTGTTTATATTTTCCTGTGAAAAGGCTAAGGTAGAGTTCAGATTTCTCATATATCATTTCATGACAGCAAAACATATCTCAGGAGGCAAAATTAATCTATAACTAACAATCACCAATATTCCTGATTACATAAGGGACTGATTTCCACATAGTTTAAACAGGTATTTCTCCTTTACTTTTGGTATTTTATCTCAATCCATTTTCAGGAAAGACATTGTCAGTACAGCTAAATTTTGATCATGACGATGACTGTGATGTGCAGTGTCACTCAAACGTGTGCTTGGTTTTGTGTTCCTTCACGTAGATGGTGATAAGCTTACAGGGTGCTCAGAAACTGTTCAACAAAGCAAAGATTTCTGCAGATTTCAGGAAAATGTACTGCACTGCTCAAAATTTAATATGTGATCGGGTTATTAAAGACTGAATCGTAAGTCTGTAGCAAAAAAAGGGCACATTAAAAATGAGTGACAACCCTTCCTGATTTAAGTTAATAACTACACTTGCAGCCTTAATATTCTCCTAGCACTGCTTGGGATTTTTGCATAAAATTTCTTGCAGCAGAGACTTTTGGTTGCTTGACAGATTCAGACTGACAGTCTACAGGTGAAAGTCTTTCTGCCACATTATTAGGCTTTTGAGTCATTCAGGAACATGGTGACAAGTGCATATTATGTGTAGGCACTTACCTTATCAAGGGCCAAGCCCCTGGTAAAATCCTTCTAAAAAATGGCTTCATTGACTTAAACAAGTTTTTGTCATGCTTAAGGATGTGTAGTATTTGGTTCCAAGTACAGAGCTTCTTTTCACATTTGATTGCTCCTTTTTTATTCAGCAAAATAATAGCCTGTCAATCATTGGGAAAGATAAGCTGTCCTAGCACTGTAATTCAGAGATCAGTTGTTGATTTTACAAAGTGAGGCACTAACTTGCAGCCAATCTCCTTTTTTTACTCCAGGGTTGATACTAACATTGGAAAAATTAAGAATTTAAAGCCTAAACAGAGCATATTCCATTTACTTTTTGAGCATTTTAGTATTTATCTCACCCATTTAAATAGGCAAATATCACGGGTTTTTTTTTCCTATAGAAATGAACAGAGTGAAAACAAGATAAAGCATGCAGGCAACAACATGCAGTTTGCTTTATGTGCATCAAGATCTCCTGAAGGGTGACTCAAAAAATGTACCCTACAGGATATGATAAGTTACATTATTTAGCATATACGCATTTATAAAGCAGCATTTCCTGGCATGTGTAAAACCCCTTGCTGTTCTGCAGTAAATAAATTGCACCACGAGGACCAGTGCAAAACCTTCACCCAATGGGGAGGCCTTCACTTCAACTCCATGTGTGCAAATCTATTTACAGTTTTAAGGGAAGGAGAAAAATGGGAATACTCACAACTTTATGTGGGGGTTTTAAGATCAAGAATACAGAAAATGTGACAGCCTATTAGGATGACAGTCAGCTTGGGGTTTTGATTCTTTGGTATTTATTTCTTCTTGGTAGAAAAAATTAGCATGTAGGAAGTTGAGGTGACCACGCAACTGCTGGATTCTCTTTATGTTATGGTGCACATGTGAGACACCTACCATGGTGAGCTGAGGGAAAGCAGGTTAACTTATAAGACCAGACTTCTTCAGACCCATACCATGGTGAAGTCGTAACCCTGCAGAGAGGAAGGTGCCACCCCTGTCTACTGAAGAATGACACTACTCTTTCCTTAGGTCCACAAGTCTACAGTACTTCCTGTAAATGACCTTTGAGAAACTGGAAAATCATCCAGTCTCACCAGGGAACAGCAGGTCGAAAGGTTCCACCTGCTCACGGTG
The DNA here is from genome assembly GCA_033459285.1 of Clamator glandarius. Taxonomy (NCBI): domain Eukaryota; kingdom Metazoa; phylum Chordata; class Aves; order Cuculiformes; family Cuculidae; genus Clamator; species Clamator glandarius. Next base: position 269,184 of record JAUNZM010000058.1, read on the forward strand.
ACCGTTAGGGCAATGATCCTAAAAATATATTGCTTTACTCTTAGATAAGTGTCTTAACCTCCAGAACGAGACTAAAAATAGAGGAAAAAGTCACTGAAAGGGTCAGCGATTTGGTCTAGAGATGGCATCTATGTTCTTGTGGTAAGATCTTTTTCATGTAATAACACAGCCACATACTTCACTGTGGTGGAAAATAAGATAGTTCAGTTTGCCTAACACCTTACATCTCACAGAGCTGTAGTCTATGTGATAGCCCTTAGAAAAATGTGAGATCATTGCAGAAAAAGCCTGAATTTGATGATAAAACCATGTAACATCAATGTAGACACCCAAACAATGCATATGGTCAAGACCCATCACAGTTTGGCCTTTGGCTCTACCTTCAACAAAATCTCTGAATTTCGTATACATCTCACTGTGTCATGCTATCTACTTTTCAGGCTGTAAACGCTTTGAAATGTGAATTATAGTGGAAATCGCAGTGGAAAACAAGAGTTAATTCAGTCCGTCTGCCATAGTTGGCAGAAAGCTATCTTGCACCACACCGAAGCAGTCTCCTCATTGTGTAGGATTTCTGTATTGCTCTTTGGAGATGTCAGACAGTCACACTGCAGAATGAAAGACTTCTGAATCACTCTTTCAGGGCTAGTTGCTTAGTAGGTGCTTTGGTTCTGGCCATGATTCACATTTCAAAGAACTTAAAATATTATTTTACTAATTTCATAAATATTTATACAGCACCCAGCAGGGAAGTAACAGTCCTGATTACAAGCTACTTACAGAAGGCACCACTGCAATCCAAGTTTTAAAAAAGCCCAGACAATTATATTTGTAATTGCTGAATACCTTTAGCTCATGGTGAATTTTAGCACTTCTGATAGAATTATTGTGTCTTTTTAATCCTTGTTGTATTAACAGAATGTTTGGAGAAAACCTCCTCTTTCAAATAAACCTAATGTTAGTGCCTGAGTCAGTGATAGTGCAATATGTGTCTATCAATATTTCAAATATATTTCATTTTATTGTATATTTTATGTAACTATTTAACACACTTGTGCTTTCTTCCTTATTTTCTTCCACACTTTCATATATTGATGAGTATGTCCAGTTCTTAGCTTCAGTAAGATTTGGAGACACTGAACACCTCCAGCAGGCTTATTTTAAGTCGTCATGTCAGGTCCAGAAAGTCACTTAAATATACTTTAACTTTTGGTCAGTCCTGAACTGATCAGACAGTTGGACTAGATGATTGTTGTAGGGCCCTTCGAATTGAAATAATCTATTCCATTCCATTCCATATACTCTATTTCATTTTATGCTTTGGTTACCTTAGCTATATACACCTAAAGGTGCATAAGGAGATTTATTGGTCTGTTATCTTTGTTCTTTTTGTTATAACATTTCCTTCTTATAAAGCTAAAAGAACTAAAAGGAAATTATAATTTACAAAATTAAAATGTATGGGTTGATCTCCTCCTCTTTCCATATCAGTTGCAGAAGAAGGCATAAAAGTCATTTAGAACTGGGGTGAGCATCTGTACCCTATAGGACAACTCAGATTGTCAAGTAGATGCTAATACGTGTGTGGCTATCACAGCTTGACTCTCAGCTTATCAGCCAAATCACAGTTTTATTGCATCTTAGTCTATCTTTGATTAAGGCCAATTTGTCAAAAAAATCAAAAAGTAGAAAATTATTTACTTTTTTAAGGAACTCCTTTGCTCTATAAATTAGGATATTAAAATTGCTAGAAGTTTTACAGGTTAGTGAAACTGTATTATCTAACAGAGTCATTTGAAGGTAGCTTGGGGAACCAGAAAGGCATGTTGCTGCTGACAGCCCGTTTTTCTGACAATTATACGTGAAATTTTCATTAATGATTTTCATTGTTCTATCTTTGTTATATCTATGCTATTAAAACATCTTTAATGCTTATAGATAGAAGGAAAGTTCCACTACATGCAATATAGGCAAACATAGGGCAGATTTCTTCAGTTCAATGTATGATTATAAAAGAGAACTACCAGTCTGTTCAGCTAATATTCAGATGTGAAATAAAGTAAAGTGATTCTAAACCAGAGTTAATTCAGGGTCAAAGTAAACAACAGCTCAATTTCATATGCATTATGTTTTATTATTTCCTCCTTTATGCATCTCATAAGTGAAAGGCAGATAGTTTTTATTCTATAGCTTTCAGAGAACTAATGCTAGAATTTTACTTTTCTGTATTTATCTTTAATTATTGCAGAGTTGTGGAGTGTTTATTTTTAATTTGCACTACTGAAATTGTTAAACTGCTACTATAGTAAAAGTACAAAAAATATAGGTAATACAGTGAAATATCTAAAACGACTATGGCTGAACAAAATATATGTAAGAATTAAACCATCTTCACAATCAATATGAAAGTACTTCTGTAGGATAGATACCAAACCTTGGAGAACAAAAAACACAATGGATGTGCCCAGTTAGCAGAAATTACAATTTGAAAAAAACACCTTATCATTTACTCTGTAGAACGTGAAAGTTTTGTGCAGTGCAAGAAAACAGGCAGATGGTAATCTTAATGCTCAAAATAAGTGACCATTCCCTTCTGTGAGCAAAGAGCCAGGTCTGCCACTGAAGCTTTTGCTTTCTTAGTTATGTGAGTAAGAAAGTATGTACAAATTTATATTTAAAAACTCAACACCTTTAGCTAAGGCAGCTGTTTAAGCTAAAGCTCAAGATTAAATAAAATAAGGGTTTTTTTTTTTAGACAGAAACTTTGGGAAACTGCTATAAACTATCTGGCCAAATAGATATGTATGCATATATATTTGTATATATATTTTATACACATATATATATAAGTTTTTTCTTTGCCAGTAGTAAAATGTATCTTAAAGAAGAGACATTATGGACATATCCATCTACAGAAGCCATGCAACAAAGCCCCTGTGCCTAGGATCCATAAGACAAGTAGGAAAGCACTGTGACTGTTTTGTGGGATTTCCAAAGTCCAGTCATTTCTAAAGCAAGCAAGGAAAGTTCCCAGATTCCCTTTCTCCTGTCTTCTCTCCCCTGAGCAATACAGACATGAGCTGCCCTCCCTTCCCATTTCTTCCCATTAGAAATGTCACCATCCCCATCTGCTGCCCTGAACTCGGTGTGCTGGCAGGAATGCACAGGCAGAACGAAGCAGCTGAAGTTATTCAGCGTAATGTGCTACACTGACACTTCAAAGGTAATTACTTACATTTTCGCTGAGAAAAAAAAAAATTGTGCAGAAGAGATTAATGCTGCTACATTTCTCTTTTGGTGCCTGTAACACAGACCTGGATGCATCTCTTGCATCATCAAGTTCAACACCTTCTTGTTGAGGCACCATGTAGTTAATTTGTTCAGTATGAGTATGCATGCTTTAACTAGCTAAGCTAACTGGTGACTGAGGGATTGCTTATGCCTTCCAGTACATCCCTGAAAACAAGACGTGCCATCGTAATATCTGAATTATGTGGAATTTTCTTTGTGTACCTACCTGAAATGATGTTACAATTCAGCAAGCAAATGTATATGTTATTGCAGTCAGAAGGGCTTCTCTCTCTCAAAATTATGCATGTTTTCCTGCTTTTATCAAATGAAACTGTAATAACATGGCTCAAAAAGTGTGTGCTCTTACTGGAAAACACATTTTACAGGAACTGCTTCTTCTGATAATTACATATTTGGTGACAGAGGGTGAGGGGGTGAAGAAAAGCTATTTTCCCATCTGCAGCAAATCCTGACAGCCTCTTAAAAACAACACCAATGAAGGAGAGAAAAAGAGACGTTTGTGAAGGTTTTAGATATTAGTTTTGGATAAGTGTGCCACACACAAGGCCTTCCTTGTTTTATTTCGGTTTGCAGGGCAGAGGGGTTTGCCTAGCTCACTGGGACTCCTGGTAAAATACAGGTATCTCAGGATGTGTAAGTCTCACTCAATATTTTAAGCAAGAAATACTTACTGAATGGTTTACTGCAGAGAATTCACACCATTCAAACTCTAGATACAGCCAGGAAATAAAGAAGTGAAAAATGCATCAAAGTTAACTGACCCAATAAATTGAATTAAAACAAAACATTCAGATGTTTACCAAGTCCCAGTAATTCACTTCATCCTACATAGACTTACTTGTAAGTTCAGGGCTCTTTGCTGCAGAGCCCTGAGTATGGGCTCAGGAAAGTTTAGGAAGGAAAAAGTTAAATACTAACTGTTGGCAACTCCAGACAACAGCAGAAGAAAAGAAAGCCTTATAACATCTCTGTCCTGAGAACAAAGCACACAGAGCAGACTTCTGCCTTCAGCTGTGCCCTTCACCCTACAGTACAGCGGTAATTTCAGGATAAGCTGTCTGCATGATCTTATGCCTTACAAAAACCTGTCTTCTCTTGTTCATAGGGGAACGTGGCATGGCAGCCACCACTGCTGCAATAACTGGAAACCTTCAGTCATGTGCATGAGAGAGCCTGAAGCCTTTGAAAGGTCTTTGCTTTATTAAGTTGTGGCTCCTGTGTTCTGCCTCGCAATCCTATCTGCTGGCATGTGTAACCATAACCCTTCAGCTGAAGATCTACACTATAAAAATCTGCAATGCAAGCTAGTGAATACATATGTTTATCTGTAAATGTCCCTATTTAGATACAGAAATTCTATTTCTACCTTTACATGTACTACAAATTTTCTGTAACATTCTGTAACATGCTTATGACAAATAGAGCATTTGAATGGTCCCGATTTCCAGGAGCTGTCAGTCTGTCCTACCTGTGCTACCTGCTGCTTTATAAACAAAACATTTCTTCTAAGACCCTGAATAATTCAGGGCATCAAAAGTCTCAGAACAGTTTGTCACTAAATGCTGTTTTAAGCCTTCAAAGGGTGGTTGCTGGACACTGTGAAATGGGTGCACAGGAACATCACATAGTAAGACTGTTCTCTGGACCAGGAATGGTACTTGAAACAAGCAAAACAGATTAAGAGGAACTGATTGCAACTCTACTAATCTGTTTCAAATGGAAGCAGGAGCTGCTGTGATACTTGGTCATGGGCTGCTCCTGCAATGGTCTGTGGACTGAACATTAGCACAGATGCTTTGACCATTGCCACTTGGATGCATTTGTGGCTTCTTGTCTCTAGCCATAACACACTTCTGCTTCTTATATTTTTATTGGCTCTTTATTTTTCTTTAGATTGCTGAGATAGCTATATTGAAACCAATTTTTAAATGGAGTACATTCATATTTGGGTGGGGAGTTTTTAGGGTTTGTTTTTTGATAGTCAGTTTGAAAATTTCTTCATGTATAAAGTGAGATTAAAATTTTCACTTCTGCTAATTTTCATGATTGATATTTAGCAGCCTGAAAGAGGGTCAATTTGTTCTGGGTTTTCATTTTTTCCAGGCATTTGGAAGCAATATGCCAGACACAGCATTACCTGACAGCCTGCGCAACGTACAGCTTCAACACCAGCTTGTTCATTGGAGAAAAGTGTCTAAACTCACTCTCAAAGGAACCACTGCAGGTAGACTGAGGATGAAAAGAGCACATGGCATCCTAAAATCATAAGCAGGGTACTTGCCTGAAGGCAGGAAGCATTTGTACGCTATAAAAGTCACTGTTTTCACCATGCAGTAGCACTAATGCACAGAAAGACCTGAAAAGATGCCAGCTCTCTTCCTAGGGACCAAATCTTGTACTCCTTCAAAATCTTACCAAGGGTCTCAAATGTGGAAACACAGAAGAGAGAGAAGGTGAGTACTGAACATCAGGCTGCCCAAGGTGCAGAAGTCACAATAAGATCTTCAGACATGCTTTTACTAACTGAGAAAAAGATCAGCCTGTTGGGCAACAACTGTCCTCCTGCTTCTGAAGGAAACAGCTTCTGTAGCCTCTGTCCCTTGAACTCTGAGCAAGAGTTGAAAAAATGCTATGGGTTTGCAGTTACAGCTCTGGAGTGCTAAATGCAGCTGTATAGGATCACTGTAACTGAAAATGTGTTCCACTTTGGATGTCAGCTAGTACCTCATAACAAATTGTTACTCCTCTCATTCAGCTCAATGCAAAAGGAGCAGAACATTAGGAAACCTCTAAAGATAACCAGAAAATAACAGGAGAATAAAAAAAAACATTTCTTAATTTGGTTGTACTAATGACTTTTATTGTTAAAAGAAAAAAAAACCAACAGAGTCGTAGATTCAAATTTGAGTACTGGTGAACAACTGATTTTTGGACTTTAAAACTTCAGAATTTCTTGTATTAGTCTGGTGCAGTCTGAAGGACTTGGCTTTTCCATAACTCTTTTTCCATAACACAGCACTGACAGGTCCTCAGCCTGACATCCCGTCAGGGTTATTCTGTGAATTAATCAGGATGCCTGTTTCCCAGAGATTTTTTTGCACACTGGCTGAGCGTTCAATTACAGCAGTGCTATAAATGGATAAGATTATGTACCTATCATGTAGCTTTCCAGGCAGCACGTGGTGTATTCTACCTCAGGAAAATTAGTGGTCTTATTATTTTGCAGTTCGGATTCCAGTTGTTTGCAGAAGTGATCTCTGTATACCAAAATTATTTAAATATTTGTTGCGTTCAGAAAGGATCTTGTTTTACTATCATGGTGAGATTCAAGCAGATGATCATATTATTCTCAGAATCATCAGAGAATCCTTCTACAAGAACGTTATAATTACCCTAAAACAAGTAAAGGATAAAAAAATCATTAGTGCATAATGTTGCCTGCTTTTGTCCAAGTAGCTGCTTTCAGTTAGGATTGAAAGATTCCCGTCAGGGACTGTTATCATGGTTATATTCAGAAATATCTGTGCTCAACTTTCTTCTCATGACTAGGACATTAAGAAACAGCAACAGGCTGTTCCTAATGCGCAAACAGACTTCGGTTGTAAGCACCAAAGTAGAAGATAGCTTGGTGGCACCTGTGGAACTCAGGTCTCATGCTACCTTCCCTGACACCTGTAACCCTCTTCTGATACGGGAAACTGGAAACGAGTACTTGGGGGTTGAAGGGCTCTTAGGAATAATCTAAAGACAGGGAGGCTAGTGAGAGCTTCTACTTTACAGCAACGATTATAATTAGGGTTAGTCCCTGGTCTGGCAGAGTCCTATTAACAAGTGTAAGGTTTGCCATAAATGCTTCATCTATAGAAGGACTACTTAAGGCAGAACACGTTCCTGCCTACTACAAGATCTGGGGCTAGAAAAGATGCTGTGCTGGATGGAGATCAACACTGTTAGAGGCCCATGAGCTTTGACTTAAGTGGAGGCTTGAGATTTTGTACCAGTAGGAGATCCTTTGTGACATTTGTGAGGATTAATAGGGTTGGGAAGGGTTTTGGGAAGACTCAGGCAGCTGATGAGATGGGTGTTGGATCAGAGTGGGTTAACCTGAGGACTGGCACTGCTCTCACTTTAACTCTGGAGCATTGCCTTTACTGTCAGATACTGTTATCACTCTTCAAATCTTTGAAAAGTGTTGCAGGGAGGAACAGATCAGAATGAGAAAAGAATGTAAAGGGCAAAATGGAAAGAAAGAATATGGATGGATTTACTCAGATGTGTAAAAGGACATACAATAATTTACCAGCAAAAATGGAACATTACTGAGGTAACATTAACTGGCATCTTTGGTCTTTTACAAAAAAAAGGAGGAATAATGGAGGAATAATAACCTGAGCATCTAGCATTTCAGAGACACTTCCATTCTGCTGTCACCACATCAAGCATGAGAAAGTTTTCTTACATTTTCTTTTACTGTTCTCCGCAGTTTGAGCAAGCATCTCTTTTCAGGAAATATATGAGTAAGTATGTAATTCTACTGTTGTTATTTCTCTATATAAAATGCTTAAAATTACCTTTGGAAACTTTATTCTTGCACCTTTAATGTGAAATTCTGTTGCAAATGTTTCTGTAAAACAGATAATTATAATATAAATGGTTACTTAATCATCAAGCCTTCAATCAAACTTCGTAAATAACTTCAAAGCAATATGGCACAACTCTCAGCAGCAGTGCCAATGCCATTTACTCTTCCAGTGAAAGAGCTTTTTCCTGTTTCTCCTCCCAGAGTTCTGCCTATTTGTCTAAGCCACATTAGAAAATAGAAATTAGCTACAATGTTCCTGCAACATCTCCTACAGATCCATACTACTATGATAACTTGAATGATTTAACTTGTAATACAAGTTCAGCTGCTATTATTTTTTAAAGAAAGGAAAACATAGTTTGTGTATTTTGACCTCCTTACAGGTCTTTCTGGTCTTCAGTCTGTTATCCTGCCTGAATTCTCTGGATCTCAGCCTGTCTCTTGTAAATGTTAATTTACCTCTACAACAGGACTAAACCTTCTGTAATAATAATAAAAAAGTATACATGAGTGTAGTGAATCCCTTTAAAAAGCAACCCAGACACTTATTTAAATAAACATTGTTCAGGATTAGTAGCGTCCCTAGCCCATCTAAAGTTTTCTGTACAGTACAGTCAAATGTAGTCTTTTCATGTCATTTCAGAGATGCTAACAATAAAAATGTCATAATGACATGAAGGATACTAGTAATCCTAAATTCTAGAGATGGAAACTAAAGTACAAGGATGTTAGAGAATAGAATTTGGAAATTCTTTATGTTAGTGAGGATCTGGCACTGGAGAATTGCCTGCTCTGAAGTCTGCTGCTTGCCAAGCAAAATGAACTGGTCTAGATGGTGAGAGAAAAAATTGTTTGCATGGGCTGGTTGATTAGTCTATTAAGAAATCTGCTTAGTAGTTAAAAAGGGCTGGCAGAATACGGCACTGTATGGGAGGAAACATGCCAGGTAATGGAATGCCACTGTATATTTTCCACACCAACCTCCTTTCAGTGTTCCGCACACTGAATATTCATCATCGGCTCCACTACAAAGGATTTCTTTCCAGTGTAATGCTTTGGCACCTTCATACCAGACTTGGAAGACAACCTTCAAAAAGGTGATGTCACCTCCTAGTTAAGACATTGCAAGTAAGACAATCATGGCTGGTAGGGAGGAAAGGCATATATGCAGACACGCTATTTAAATAAAAGAGTTTTCTCTGATATACAATATTTTTAATAATTCCCCCAAAACTAATGAAGTATTACTTCCAGAAAAACAAAAAGCTGGTTTTCAACAAGAACCACTGGTCTTAAAAAAAATTTGAGAGAACAATTTCAAAAATTTATTTTAATTTCTTCAGCAAAGATAACAGTTTACTCAGCCCCACAGTTGACCCAAATAAATACTCAGCAGAGTACTCTGTATTTTTAAGTGAGTGTTGCAAACAAACCATCCTGAATGCTGGTTTTCACCATAGAGATATCTTTCCAGAGAAGCAAACTTAGTCCAGCTGCAGAGTTTTTACTCAGAAGGTGAAGTTTACAATACAGCCATTTCATAAGTAACTCAGCTTGTTAGATTAAAGCTGGGTTTAAAGACCAAAGTTGGGTTTGCATACACAATCCAGCACAACTTCCAGTTTCTGGAAGATGCATAGAAGTCCTTAGCAGAAGTCCTGCCATACTTAGTCTAATGATATTCTCTTTCCTTAAAAAGACTTGAGTCTTCTTCAGGCCATAAAGGCTTGTGTACTGAGTGTCATGTCTGCTTCTTCCAGACAAATGCATATGCATCTAAACCATCTCAGCTTAGCATGTACAGTGCTAGTTAGTATGTAGAGCTCTGGTAACTGCTCAAACAGGTAGAATTCAAACATATTTATTTCCACAAATCATAATTTCTGTTCATCATTATAGTTTATCCACTCCATTTTTGATCTCCTAAATAATTCAGCATCTAGGATGCAGTGTCAGATGTTTGCTTGTATTCTGTTTCTTGAATTTGCAGAATATAATTGTCTAGTCAAGAGGGACTCACTTGGAATCCAGGTAAGATATGTCTTCCAGACTGATGTGTTCATAATGCTGCAAGGCGTCAGATTAAATGCGAAAGCATAAGCTGTAGCATCTATGGGACACAAAGTATTTGATGTTGGTAGCGTGAATAGGCTGCTCCAGGAAAATAATAAAAATATGCATAGGTACATGCTCACAATAAACACATACATATTTTAGAATATATTTAATACCAGGTCTATACTAAAAAATTGTCTAATATAGATATCTGTAGTAAATATTAAATATGTGTTTAAAAGTATATTTTAATAATTTATATACTTAGAAGGTAAAAATAATAAAATATTCCTTTAAGCTGCAAGAAAAGCCATTTATTATGGTTGATTAAATTTTGCATGCAAAAATCAGAGGCAAATGTACCTTTATTTCTTTTGAAGTTACACAAATTTTTTAATTAGCATTAAGCCAGCATGGTCCTCTGGTGAATATATCCTTACTTATTCAAATCATGGAATCTATATAAACTTGCTGACAACAGCTAAAAATGTTTCTAATATACCAGCATATTTTACAAGATAATGTAAATGAGTCTTTGAGTAGATTTGCTATGTGAATGACCCACCTAGCATTGTATGATGCAGTGTAAGATGCAGTGTGATAAAGAATCATACAACGTGTATCTAATCAAATTTAGAGCCCATTAGCTGACATTTTAATTTTTTAAAAAACATTCAATGGCAGCCTTTGGAAGGATTTCCAGTCAGTATTTTTATTTGCATTTTTGTTTTTATTTTCTGTTTAGAAAAGAAGTCTGCTCGATTCATCTTGTTTCTGTCCTCCCTAGAGGCAGAGTTAGGAAGGGGGGCTCCCTGTATTAACCCAACTGGCAAATAGGATGTCAGGGGGATTTACATTCAAGGGTTCTGTCTTGGGTTTCAGGGATTAAAGCAAGGGTGTGTCTGACTGTTGGTAACTAACAATGCGTCTCATCTTGGGTACAACTACGCGCAGGAAGTTGCGACAGGAAAAAGAGCAAACAAAACTCACTGTGGTCTCAAAAGTTTGGTTTCAAAGCTGAAGTACCACCAATTTTACCATTCCTAAATTTTTAATGTGAGGATTAATGTGAAGCAAAGTAAACAAAGTAGACATCACCTCCTGTTTATATAGCTATTTCACAGGTGGTAAAGACTGGTATATACATGTTCAAAAGAAATTGGCCTTTTCTTGTGAAATATCTCCTCAAAAACCCATCTTCTGGCCCTGAGTGCACACATGCACAATGAGCCTGTTCAACATGAACATCAGGGATGTGCCAAGTTGTTGCAGAGTTAACCAAAAATCTCAGGGATCTACACAGATCCAGTGACCTGTGGCACAGGCAGGGCAAGAAGGGATGTGCTATTTTGTGCCAGATGCTCCAGCCTGACACAAGATCACGTTCTCTCTTTTTTTTTTTCCCATACACTTAAAGCTTTCCATTGTATTATAATGGTGAAATCAATGAGGTAGTGTATACAGTACTGAGGTAGTGTATACAGTACTTGCAGAATGAGTTTAAATCCCTTATCTTCTCATCTTTCCTGGATCAAAACATGCTTGCTTTACTTGGGAGTAAGCTTCTGTCTTACCTGCTGCAAACAGCATTATGGTAATATTTACGTCTATGCAGTACAATTCCTATAATAGGGTAATTAATAACAGAAATATATTTCAGCTTAATCTCTCTTTATCTTTCTGTATTCATCAAAGAAACATTCTTGAAAGTTCCCATTTCCTTTGACTAGAGTAATTATTGTGCAAATGCCAGTAAGAAAAAAATAAATTATTTTTACTTACCACAAAAGGTATACGACATTTCTAGATCTGAAGACATACAAAGAAATTCACTGACTCCAGGGGTGAATAAAATGACAAAAAAAAGTCCAAACATGTTTACTTATTTTGCTCCGTATTCAACAGACTAAAATTTCATTTTGGGGAAAGAGGAACAAAAATTCAGCACAGTCATTCTCAGTCACGAGCCTTCAGGGAATATTCAGTTATTCTGTCAAATTCTTTGCAATCTTAATTAATCCTACTGCAGCACTATCAGTTATCATCACAATAAATTTTGTGAAGAAAAATAATTTCTCCCTTCTTTGTTACATTTTCCTCAGAGAATGCAGCTCAAGTCACAAGCGAAAAATGAAAGAGAAAACGCTGCAAAATGAGGAAATGAGAAGTAAAATTGTGATTACCAGAGGCGTGTAAAGGGCTAGTTTAGTTGACTTATCAGACCTAACATTCATTAAGGCATAATTTCAAACACTTACAGAATTTCCTGTACATAGCAAAGGAGCAAAAATTCCACAACTGATGAAAAACAAATCGACTGTTTTATTTATATGGTAGTTAATCACACTCAGAAGTTTTCAAAATGAATCTTTTACAAAGCTCACTGAGCTGTAGGGACACACCAACACTCTGGAGGAGTGTAAGTAGATGATGTATTTCCACATGGAGGTAAGTATGAGAGCTGAAGGCAACCATCTGACGTTATTGAGTAGAACCGCTGATGTCCTGCATGATGTCAGCTACTGTCTGCAAAGCCGTATCTATCGTAGCTAGACTTCTCAATGAAATCAGTCCTAAAAATCCACAAAGTTACAACTGATGAGTCCCACGTCTGCCTCCCAGCCTCCCACTGTGAACTTCTCCAAAGCTCTTCCCTGCAGTCTCTGCTGGAGAAGCTGCACTGCACAATTTGCCCAAGAGCACAAAGATCAACCCCTGACTCCTGCGCCAGTGGACACAGGAGTGGGTCCAGGCAGACATGAAACATGAGATAGTTAATAACAAAAGCTGTCAAATTTTGACTGAGATGTTTCTGTAAGAACACAGAATCTATCTGTCACAACTGAAGACAGGTTAGGAGCCAGAGTTTAACCTGGTATTAGATACACCCCATTATTTCTGTCTGTTTGTGCATAGAATAACATTTTGCCTATATCAGTTCTGTGGACTAAACTGGGTCAGCTTTTACTGCACAAACCCAGCAATAAACCCAGTTTAGTCCCAACTGCTTAAACAGAACAAGAAAAGACTAACACATCATTCAGAAAAGCACAATCACCATCTAACTGACAGCAAACACAATTACTTTTTTTTCTGAGTAGAATAAAACATGGAAACTTATTGAATTTATGTAAGAATGCCTATCATGAGTTACCTTCTTGATTTGCATGTATGTCTGCAGGCTCCTCTTAGATCAGCAACCGTATTTTTCATGAAAGAGTGCAGTATATACAATAGACAGGTAATTGGTTTTGTGTTAAGCAGGCAACTATAAAAAAATACTTACAACAAATGTAACTAACAATTGTTTTGACACTCCCCAATCCTTATCACAGTGTTTAAAAGTTCTTAGTCTCATAAATTCTGTACACACCAGGATAATATTTTACATATTATGAAGGCAAAGTAGCAAAAAAATAAGCAATTGTTTTACAGAAGTCCAAACGTGTAACACAAAAGATAATATAGGAATAGCAACATGCACAAAACCACGACTGATTGTGCCCAAAAGATGGGGGAGTTTACAGACTAGTTAAGGAAAGTGGGAATTCAGTTAAAAGTACCTAAAATTACCAACTAATGAGCTAATATATGTAATAATTCACAAAATACAATAAAAATTTGCAAATTGACACGGTCAAAGAATTCTCTTCGGTATTTCCAAATCTTTCTATAGACCACGAGTCCCACAAGACTGACAAAGTTCAAGGCTGAAATGAACTGGTAAAGTGGGAATTCAAAATTATACAACTTTTCAGACAGATCTCCAGAGTACATACGTCACACACGGATTTTTGTTGTTGTTTAATAGGATGCTATAAAACATATAAAACGTTCGTGATTACAGCAGTAATACAATTCTGTCTCAAAATAGCCAAATTTTGCTTAAGAATAATAAAATCTGTAGAGAAATTGAAATAAACTGGGAAGGCTGTAATACTTGAAAAAAATAAATGGAGTAACGAGACAGCCACTAAGGAGTGACGAAGCAGCTGCTAAGGAAGAGATATCTGGTTCATGTACAGTCAAAAAAGGTTCCTTTTGGCCACAAAGCCACGGCCGCTGATGTGATCTAAGTCCAACCAGTGAGAAGCAAAGCCGGGCTCTAAGATAAGCCTTCTGTCAGTCCAATAGATGTGGCAAAAGTCACAGGTCAGTTTGAAGCAGGCGTGAGACAGCACTGACCGTGCCCTATTGACCCAGACAACCACCCAGCTGTAAGCATTTTCGTACCTCTACAGCCAGACTCATACCTTGCTGCACAGTGTATAGGGTGCCCGATGTAATCACAGGCAGACTGAAAAAAGCACTGAAGGTCTACACAATTTTATATAAAAGCTCTTGTAACATAAACAAATAAACCTGTGCCGATTTTCAGGACTTTCTAGACCTGGTTCGAGAACAGGTGTTTTTCCCCCAGATCCTTGCTGCAGTGAATGACATGCCCGAGGAAGGAGTCCCCCCTGGTGGCTTAGACAGACAGGTACATGGGGAAACCTCATCCCCTCCTGTTCCTTTTGCTGCACAAGACCAGACTATTCCAGTGCTTTAAAAAATAGTTAAACTAGATTCCACCTTAAAAAGTATCTGGATGGCTAATAGAAAATTGGGAACAAAAAGTTCTGCTGGTATCAGGCCCAAAATATCACTTATGTCCATGATTACAAAGTTTACAACCTTCACCTTTGTGTCTGGTCAAATCATCCCGAAATCAAAATAACCTCAAACATTGGTGGTTTGGTTGATGAGAAGGCAAAGAAAAAGGTGGTTTGATTGATTGCTGATTGATGAAAAGTTTAATACGAACCAACAATGTGCGCTTGCAGCCCAGGTCAGCTGTATCCTGGGCTGCACCAAAAGAAGCGTGGCCAGCAGGTTGAGGGAGGTGATTCTGCCCGTCTCTTCCTCTCTTTTGAGACTTCACTTGAAGTATCGTGTCAAGTTCTGGAATCCTCAACATAAGAAAGACACGGAGCTGTTTGAACGGGTCCAAGGAGGGCTACAAAGATGATCCAAGCGCTGAAGTGCCTTCCTTATGAGGACAGGCTAAGGGAGTTGAGCTTATTCAGCCTGGAGAAGGGAAGGCTCCGAGGAGACCTCATAGCAACCTTCCAGTATCTGAAGGGGACCTACAGAAAAGCTGAGGAGGGACTGTTTACAAAGCCTGTAGTGATAGGACTAGGGCGAATGGCTATAAATTGGAGAGGGGCAGATTTAGACTAGGCATTAGGAGGAATTTCTTCATAATGTGGGCGGTGAGACTCTGGCATACGTTACCCAGGGAAGCTGTGGCTGCCCCATCCCTGGAGGTGTTCACGGCCAGGTTGGATGGGGCCTTGGGCAGCCTGATCTAGTGGGAGGTGTCCCTGCTCGTGGCAGGGGGATTGGAATTAGATGATCTTTAAGGTCCCTTCCAACCCAAACTATTCTATGATTCTATGATTTAAAATTCTTTCCAGCAAATTCAGTTTTAGATGCTCATGGGTTTCCATACCTGTATCAATTCCATTCATAGAACTGACCTCCTGTGCTCTAACATACACTAATCCAGGAGGAAGATGAAAAGGAGAGAAAAAGAAGCAGAAAGAGCTACACAACAGCGTTACTCACTAGTTTTGTGACAATTTACTTCATCTTGACATCCTTTGCAACTACATTTAGTAGGGACCAACTCTCATATCCAGTTAACTGTACATAAAATAAATCCAAATGTAGAGAATTTAGGACTTCATATCTATGACTCCTAATTTTGTCTACATCTGTGATGCTGAGAGTAAAAGTTTAACTCTAAGCTTCCTCACTGTTTTGTTGTTAAAATCCTTAATTTATGATATTATTACCTTCTTCCTCAATACTTTTGAAAATTGCTTAACTTTCTTCTGATTGCTTTTCAAAATAATCACTTTCTATTTGGATTGTTGGCTGCAGATGAGTGCTTTGAACAGATAAGTCACTGAAATCTCCCTCAGGAACGATATATAGTATACATTATCATAATATCCTATCACAGAAAAATAAATACCAGTGTACCAGTACAGTAGAGGAAAGAACTCCATTTCAAAGTGTTAGTCAGACAGAATTAAAAATTATGTCTTAGTTCTTGGCATGTACCAAAACTTCACATTCATGGAAGACTCTTTTAAGATGTTAAACATATTTACTCAGTAACAAAGGAGGCAACAATAATTTAATTTTCCTTGCAGGACCATTTGTGACAATTTTTGAAGTAGATCTTTTGCAGCTGGAAGCAGATGCGTTTATTACTTCTGATCCTGGGTTTAGGGTTGCTGCTGAAAACACTTTGATATAAAGGGGCTATGTCTAAGGCATAAAGCATGTATTCACAAAACAAATCACACTCAATAATCAACATGAAAAGTAGAAAATTGTAGCAATTCATGAGTACTCCCATCCTATACTTGACAATGTTTATAGTGGAAGTAGGTAGTCAAGCCCAGGGATACTGGGAAGAATTAGAAGATTCAGCTCCTCTACATGCAGCTGATGAAGCACTTGAGTGTGCCAGGGGAGTCTGACCCAAGAGCAGCGCACCAGCACATATCCAGGGGTTAGCTGGCAGCATTTGAACAACAAAGCAAAGAGTTGTGGGAAAAAAAAGTGATATGCATTATTTTGAATATATTGTTTTTAAATGCTGTCTGTACTTTATATTAGTGATTTGATTTGAATATAACACATTAAACCACTGGAGGCTAGTAAAGTGGAGCAAATACACAACAGACAGTATCCTGTGGAAACAATTAGGTTTGAAATTACTCTCTGTCTGCTGGCAGTAGGCTTATGGTTTATTCTTTCCAAGCCAAGTTTAAGATTAAAGATTATAGTTATAAAGTATACATTAAACCATTACAGTTGTAATGAAGAACAGAGAGCAGTGGGTGAAGGGAGAAGAAAGGGCTGTGCCCTACCTGAGGCTGACAGAAAGCACCCCACAGCAACATTGCTCACCCTGTTAAGTCCAGAAATGGAGACAGCTGGACATACTTGCAGCCATTTGTTCTTATTCTCTGTTCTTCCCTGCTTAAAATAGCTGCTTGCTGAGGTCTGTATAGCTGTGGGATAATCTTATTATAGTGGATCCAACTCCTAACTAGCACATTTGTCCCAGTTCCCAGGGAGGCTGCAGCTGGCTATGTTGTACATCGGAGGCATGAAGAAATTCATGGTATGACCACAGAACTCCAGGGAAACTGAAATGCAGCAGCTTACCAAGTTTCCACCTATTAAGTTATACTGAGTAACTGTAATAATTCACATGTGTGTTCTTAATTTTTTACAGCACAAACAGAATTTCATGAAATTTCCATCACCTTAATTATGCTCTCACAGCACAGTGCAGGAATCTGCATAGCTTTTCTTTATCTTTGCCAATGAGATGACTTTGGTTTATAATAAAGCAAATTCCAGAGACACTAATTACCTTTTGATTCTAGAGAGTGTGGTTAAGAGCATGAGGTAACTCAGAGCTTCAAAGATTTCACTTTGAAGTATCAAAAGGGCATAATTTTCTCATCAGAATTTTTTACATTTGCAATAAAAGGCTGGAATAAATTAATTGATAAAATAAAATCATAACAAGAAGCATTGTTCTTCATAATTAATAACAGAGAGAGACTAATGAATAGTGCTGTGGACAAAGCCAAATATTTGAGAAAAAGGGTGAAGGACACTACCAAGAGAACAACATTTAGTCAAAGACTGGAAAGAAAAATACATGCATATACTGTCCAGTTTCCTGGGAAATACAGCAGTCATCTATGACCTTCTGTGAAAGCTTTTAAGGCTGGAAAAGGACAGGAAGCAATGCCTAGGACAAGGCCTGAGTAATTTCACATGTTGATGCTCTTCATACCAGATTGAACGAAACTGGTAACAGGGTAAGATGTGAGACTCAGCTGTAAGGCCAAAGCAGTTGGTTACTTAAAAGGTTACAGGAGCTGGCAGCCTTCATAGTAGGTGCATCTTTGCAAATAAAATAGCTTGTAGGTCACGTATTTTAGAAGACTGGGCTTCTACATCAGTATGTCCTTCAGAATCCCCACGTACATGTATGAGTACATTCTCCAGGTCTTACAAATTAATTTTTTCTTCCATGTTGTACACATGTTACCTATACCCGAAGAAACATCAGCAAATATCTGGGACAAAAACGCTAACAGGTACAATACTTCTGCAATTAGAACTTTTTTTTCACCGAGTGTGTAAAACTCAAAGGAAAAAAAAACAGCGGAAAATGGCAGCTCACAAAATTAATAGGACTGTGAAAGATGCAGAGCTGGTATTTAGAAACCAAAACATAATCAGGCATTGGGAATGACTTGGAAACAATCTTTTCTTTTAAACACCCCCATTACAGTCGATTCTCTTACAGTATTTGTTGGCACCAAGAGGGCCTGTCCTGGTTTATGAACATTTTCTAGCTTAGGACACAAAGCATTTCAGTTTCTCACTGAGAAATGCATTTATTGCACTATGAAGCACCTGTATTATGACAGACTATTCAGAACCCAAAGTAAAACAGAAATGCAAATATAAGTCTTTTTGGATTACATTTCCATTCTTTTATTTTGTTTCTAACCTGAAAAACAAACCACAGTTGTTTGAATACTACTCCCTACTGCTCTCAGCAAGTTTCAGGAATCTAAACCAGTCACATATGTGCAAGTGTCAACTATTTTTTTTTAATCACCTCAAGCAGCACCAGCGGGGGTTCAGACTGGGTATCAGAAAAAAAAAATTCACAGAAAGGGTTACTGGGCACTGGCAGAAGCTGCCCAGGGAGGTGGTTGAGTCACTGTCCCTGGAGGTATTTAAAAGATGGGTAGACGAGGTGCTCAGGGGCATGGTTTAGTGGCAGATAGGAATGGCTGGACTCCATGATCCAAGAGGTCTTTTCCAGACTGGTGATTCTATAATCCTATCTATGTGTCAGAATGCCACCTGCTAACTTAACTTGCACTTCACTGCCAGAAGACAGACAGAAGAAACTTCCATTCTTCTTTTGATAAACTTAACTACTGGAATAGAAATCTCTTATTATTACTGCTAACATCTGAATTGGCCAAATCTCAAATTTAACATCAAGCACAAAAAGAGGAGAGTGAACACATCAGGCATAAATAGAATAGGAAGATTATTTTTAACTAGGTGTAAATCATTTCAGTGAGTACAACAACCAGGTGATCAGAATTACTTGTAACTGGCCTCATTTTATACTATGTTTTTCGTTACCGAGGAGGCAATACTGACTTAATGGGCCTAGATCAGGCTTTTAGAATTATAGCTGTGCCAACACAAAAAAACTGCCTCAAAAATATCTCGATGGGATGACTGGCCTTTTAGTTACACAGCAAGTATACCAAAAGCAGTTTCAACTGTTAGAAAAACAACATTTAGAAAGACTGATGTAACTTTAAGTAGAGTGTCAATCTATGACAGGAAACTGAAATAAGTCTTGGAAGACACTTAATAGTTTCAAATACATTTTTTCAACTAGAACTTTGGAAACACCTCTAAAGGCAGATATAATTATTTTTTCTTTATTTGCAGCACCAGGATGACTTAATTAGTACTAAGCATCAGATTTACTTATGAAAAGGGGCACTACTAATAAAATGGATTAATTTGAGTTTTGTTTTCATTTTTATAATCTGGTAGTTTTTAATCCTCAAAATATTTTAGGCCATTCATGATTTGAAAAAAAGTATCTGTCAGTTTACGTGACAAACCTCTCCTTGGGCTAAAACATTTAAATCCAACTTCTGCATAGTTGGAGTGCAGAACTAACCGGTTCAGTCATATAAAAAGATCTAATCCTCTTTTTACTTAAGCTAAAGGTAGCTCTTTGTAGTGCTAAAAAAAAAAAATCAAGAAGTGTTTTTTTAAAGTCACAAGATCTAAGCAGTACTCTATAGGAAATTCCTTTTTTGCTTCCCCACCTCACAAAAACGCTGTCATGAATTCATTTTAACTGCTAGCTGCTAGCATTTTCTTTAACTCAGGTCAAAGACGGCACATTTTCAGTGGGATATTCACGCAACACATCTCAAGCTAACATGCTTCCTCCTGGCCAACAAGAGAGACGCTTCTTGTTCTCCACCTCTGGGGAAGAGGGCTGCTCAGAGTGGAACTCTTGCTTCAGAAACCATTTAGTTGCTGAGAGTAGCTAGAAATTAAAGCAACACAGCCACTCTTCCTACCTTCTCCGAGGCCTGCAGGCTTCTTGGAGTCTGTAGCAGGAACTAGAAACAATACCTGTCTGCTTGCTGAAGATGCCTACTGGTTACTGAGGCTCTCACAAAACAAGTGAGGATCATCTCTGCTCCCTTTATACCACTAGCAGCAGTGATGAAAAAGCTCAATCTTTTTGGATTAAGTACAACTAATCTTTAAGGCTTAAAAGCATATACTTGACAGGTAATGAGTGTTGGGGTTTTTTTAATATAAATGGTTCCTTTTAAAATGGAGATAGTAAGACTGCCACACAGCCCATGCATTTTGCAGTTCTCTTGGAGAGACAAGAATAAAAAACAAGCAAAGAATAATCAAGCCCAAGACAGAGCACAGCACATTTTTTTTACTGTGTTTTATGTCATTAACTCTGAAGAAACCGTCACATTGTTTACAAGTTTAAAAAAATGGGGGATTTATACATTCCAAAATGCCTTTGGGGAACTCTACCTAAGAATGTGTAATATAACTTTACACTCTTTCACATGCATAGCACTGTACCAGGAACAATGACAGTGACATTCACGATCTTCCAATTATTTCTTTTCACCAACTTCCTTTTCCTCCTCTAAGTTAAAATAAAAGGATTTGTCGTAGCCCATGAGATGGTTATAATCCTGAGGATTCTGGAAGAGCGTTGGATTAACAAGCATTGATTTTGTTTTAGCATAAAATGTTGTAAACATCTTGGTGATGTCTGGAATCTTTACATCTTTCTGATGGAAAACAGTTGCTTTTTCTGCCAAGATGGCGTTGTATGTAATGGCTGTATACGTGTCCATTTCATCTTTGTAATAGAGTCGAATCACGTAGCCCTTTGTAAGGATATGCAAAGTAACCGGCGTTACAAATGTAAAAAAACCTATCAACCCATAAAAGGCAGCTTGTATGAACAGGCTTTCAAATCCAATACCAGTTTTGAGCACGATGTAAGGCATCATGAACAGGTTAAATATGCTGGTGGAGTAAGAGAAAAATCTCACACCTAGGTAAAACGAAACAAGAAGAAAGTCAAAGTTAATCTTTATGAGTGCAATTATCTCTGTAATTACACAGGTTTTGCTTCTACATATCAACAGCATCACTTTAACAGCTGAAGTTACTGGAAATCCATTTCCCTTTTTGTTTTAAACTCACAAACACAAGAAATCATTATAAGTTCAATCCTGTCTTCTTGCCACTGTTCTGGTTTGTAACTGTTCATGTTAAGTTTGTCAAAGCTAATAGCTGGCTCTACTTCTGTACTGAACTCAGTTGTTCCCCATTACACACACTATGAAGTTTTCACTTCACACACAGGAAATTGTATTCAAAAGAAACTTGACTTGACTTCAGTCATGGACATGCATTACAGATACGGCTGGGTATATCTCTCTTCATCAACAAATAAAGCAGACGTTAAGTGTGCATTACAGAAAAAACTGCTTAACATATAATTCGTAAAACCTACATTATTCAATATTAACAAGTACCCCACAGACATTTTCCATACATCTTGAAAGACAGCAGCCAGTATTGTGGATCACCCACTGTCCCTGAGCCACCACAAGAACCAGTCATTTAAGGTGCTGTGATAACGAAGTTAAATCATATTTCCTCCTTTAAGACCCATTTCAAAACTGTGTATCAGAAAAAACTCCATATTTTTCACCAGGTTTTTGGAACATTAACCAGTCAAGAATCGATGAAATCCCATTACAGATAATACATTCGATCATCGTATCTACCTACTTCAGAAACATTTCAGTAATGTTTCAAAGCACAGAGAATGCAAACAGCAGTCACAGTTAGTCTTTGTTTGCTACCAGGCTGGGTAATGCACTCCAAAAGCTGCAGTAGAACAGATGCAGGCTGAGGGGTTAACAGAGAGGCACAGTACCTAGAGAGGTCCCTGCAGACCTAAGTGTAGAAGCAGAAATCAACCATCAGTACGCTTTTTTGCTGTACACAGGATCTGGGACTTTTGGCAGAATTGGAAAGGAAAACATTTTCTTTTAGAATGTTGCATTTTTAAGCTACTAAACACTGTCAAATTTTTAAAAAAGCAACGCAAGTCACTTCAAGTCACATACCTAACACCACCTTTGCCAAATTTCCTTTATAAACTAATCTTCCATGTTCTGGGTGTTCATGAGGGGAGGATGTGCAGAGACTGCGAACAGCCACTCCTTGAAAAGATGTAACCTGAAAGATGAGAGCAGTACATGGTCAAACAACATCAATACTAACCTACACTTCCTATATATATATATTTGTATTTACACATTTGTATTTACACACAGAAAAGCATATACCTATTTATATGTATATAAATACACACACATATACATGCTTATATGTATGTCTGCATATACATATACACGCATACATATATACACACGTACACACAAAAACGATGTTTCTCCCAACATCTAAAATTAGGGATTAAAGTTAGGTTATACTACAAAGCACACCACAGACTTCAACTAATACATTGTTTGATTGTTATAGCAGTCTTCTATGGGGATAACCCAAGCTGGCACTAAATATATGCAACCCCACTAATGGACACTAAACTCCCAATCCTGTTATGCGCAGCGCTGCAGGGAACTGTCGCAGCCTCTGCAGTGGCTAGATAATAGAATTACAGAATCATAAAATAGTTTAAGTTTGAAGGGACCTTAAAGATCATCTAGTTCCAAGCCCCTTGCCATAAGCAGGGACACCTCCCACTAGATCAGGCTGCCAAGGCCCCATCCAACCTGGCCGTGAACACCTCCAGGGATGGGGCAGCCACAACTTCCCTGGGTAACGTATGATAGTGCCTCACCACCCACATTATGAGGAAATTCCTCCTAATGCCTAGTCTAAATCTGCCCCTCTCCAATTTATAGCCATTCGCCCTAGTCCTATCACTACAGGCTTTATAAACTGTCCCTCCTCAGCTTTTCTGTAGGTCCTCTTCAGATACTGGAAGATTGCTATGAGGTCTCCTCCGAGCCTTCCCTTCTCCAGGCTGAATAAGCTCAACTCTCTTAGCCTGTCCTCATAAGGAAGGCACTTCAACCCTCGGATCATCTTTGTAGCCCTCCTTGAAGCCATTCAAACAGCTCCATATTTTTTTTACACTGAGGATTCCAGAACTTGACACAGTACTCCAGGTGAGGTCTCAAAAGAGAGAGGCAGAATCACCTCCCTCGACCTGCTGGCTACGCTTCTTTTGATGCAGCCCAGGATATGGTTGACCTTCTGGGCTGCGAGCACACATTGCTGGCTCACATCAAATTTCTCATCAACCAGCACCCCCAAGTCCTTCTCTGCAGGGCAGCTCTCAATCACACCATCCCCCATCCTGTACTGAAATCGGGGATTGCAGCCACCCAGGTGTAGGACCTTGCACTTAGCTTGCTGAACCCTCAAAAGGTGCCCGTTTTACTCCCGGGTACGCCCCGAACGGAATCCCAGTTCCTCCCGCGGACCCGCGTTTTTCACAAGGCGGCACCGTGCCTCCCAGGGCCGCCCCGCCCCTAGCCGCCTCCGCCTCCTCCTCCTCCTCCTCCCGGGCCGCAGGACCAGCTCCTCCCACCGCCCCACGCAACCTGCTGTGGCCCCGCGGCGGCGGGCAGCGTTGCCCGGCGGCAGCAGGCGGCCGTGCCCCCGCGGTGAGCGGCGCCCTGCAGCCAGGCGGTGGCGGTGGCGGTGGCGCGGCGGCAGGCGGCAGCGCGCAGCAGCAGCGGCAGCGCCATGGCGGCCCCGCGCAGCGCCGGGCCGGGGACAGCGTGGGGGAGTGTCACTCGGCAGCAGCCCCCCCGCCGCTTCCGCGGCCTCGCGCTTTGGTTCCGCGGCGGAAAGGGTCCGGCCGCCTCCACAGCGCCCCCGCCCGGCGGCGCGGCCCCGTGCGTTCCTCGGGCGCATCCCCAAGGATGCCGCTAAAGTTGCGTTCCGCGGGGACGCCGGGGCGGTGGCGGCGAGGCAGAAGGCGTACGCCCGCACAGTTAGGACCCGCGTCACGGCTTCAAAAGGCAGGCACCGCCACCGGGGCGACCCCGTCTAGACATCGCCCCCGCGCTGCCTCTAACATGGCCGACCGACGCCCGCCCCCGAGAACTACGTGCCCCAGCGTGCATCGCGCCCATGCCGCACGTCATGCTGGGAGCCCGCTGTCGCGCGCTTGGCACGAGCGAGGTACGGAGGGGCTCTCGCCCCGGGCCGGAAGTGCCCTCTGACCCAGGCGGAAGTGTTTGTGAGGCAGCTGTCCCGACACCGCGGGACCCTGTGAGCGGGGCGGAGGGAGCGGCGGTTACGAGTGAGTGGCCGCGGGGCAGGCTCCGCCGGGCGGGGAGGCTCGCCGCCAGCTGGAGGGGGAGGTGGAGAGCAGAAAATGGGGAAAGGAGAGCCGCCGGGCCGGAGGGGAAGGGGCCTCACCCTCCGCTCCCGTAGGCGGGCGGGGGCGGCTGGACGGAGGCCGGGCGGCGGGGGCTCGGAAGGGTTGGAGCCGCCCGGAGGAGGGCGTTGGAGGTGTCTGGTGCCAGCCCGAGGTTCCCCCGCCGAGCCGGTGGCGAAGGGCGCGTCTCTGTCCGCTGCTGCGGGAGCGGAGCGGCCCCCCGGGAGCCGGCCCTGTTGGCAAAGGGGTTTTCCAGACGGGCGCTGTCATTAAATGTTGCCCTTGAACTTTTTCTGCCACAAATTACGCCCACTGTCTTCCCACGCCAGGCCCTAGAGAGAAGTGAAAAACTTAGGCTGCAAGAATTTAGGATGCACCCCCAGGGGTTGTTACACCAAGGTGAGAAGTGTCAGTCTAAGTGCATTAGTTGTAATGGTTGGCGAATATAAGCAAAGCAAGGTTTATGGGAAAGGGTGATACACTTGAAGGCAGTAAGAAAAATCAGCTTTTGAGTAGCCTGTGTTCCCCAGAGAGAGATTCTGCTTCAATATAAGAGAATCCAAGCATTGGTAAGTTATTGATGGGTTCAGATACATCTATGAAAAGGAAAAGGGATGATGCTAGCAATTAAGCCTTGCACTGTAAGGAGACTTAGTCATAGGCTGTTTGTTTACTTCGGTTTGCTGAAGATCACGTGCAGAAGTTACGTTTGGAAGCAAGCCAGAAAACCATAGATAAGCAGGTCAGAGACCTTTAGGATAAGAACCACTTTGTGCTCTTATTTCTGGATAATCCCTCACGTGCTCCAAATTCATCCTTTTGTTCTACTTAATGACAAAAAAAAATTCTAGAGAGGGAGTTAATATATATTAACTGAAGAATTACCTAGAAAGTGAATAAGTGTTACTTAGTTTTTCTGTAATACATTGACTATCATCTTCACCCATGTAGTCTACACCTTATATCTTGAGATCAGCCTTTAACTGTGCTTCAGTTCTGCCAATAAAATTTTTACTAACATTTCCCATTAACATTGAGAGCTTTAAAATAATCTCTAGATACTTTCAGCACTTTATTTTCCTCTGATACAACAAAAAAAATATAATTTGGGTTTTTTTGTCCTAGAATGGGCAGTGAACAAGTTTGGATAGTTTCATGGGGTCTTAATATGAACACTTAATATTGGTACAGTGAGCAGATCCAGCAGCTTCTCTCAGGTACCTTCTTCTGCTTCCCAATCTCATATATATTTCTGTGGTACGTTTGTGTTCATGATTCTATCACTTCTGCTTTGTATGGAGATAAATTAATATCTTTTGAAAATATACTCAGCTTCAGATGTTTTACTGTGCTTTTGTGGTTCGTGGTGTGTATTAGAAGAAACCCTAAAGTTTTGTTATAAAAGCATGAGTTTTGTTCAGATTAAAATAAAGGAGTTTCAATGTATTTTGACAAGTTCTCTTGCACCTAGAAAGGTTCTGAATTAACATTATGGAGGTAGTTTGCATAGCAATAGTTTTCAATGAATGCTTGTACCAAGAGGGCAGAAATGCATGCCTTATAAAGTTTTGCAGTATGCTAGCACCTTTTTCGAATGGCAAGAGGTGTGCAGAATATATTACTGTGTGTTACAAAGAAAACAATAGCACCCACCTGCCCTTTTTTTTTAAAAAAAAAAAAAAGAGAGAAACAAACCAAAACAACTATCTTAGGAGTTACTGAAGAGAAACGTTTCCTTAGATAGAAAAAGAACATTTTATATGAGGTCTTTGATACTCCATGCACAGTATCCTACCTCACCTCCTGCTTATCTTAACTAGCATTCACCTGCAGTAAACCATCCTGTCACACTGTAGTTTGCCCTCAAATGTTTGAATTCTAGTACCCTTGGCTATGCAATAGTGAATCATGTGATTTGGAATTAATGTCATACCAGTTTTCCCTCGTGTTTTTTCTAAATATGCTTTAATCCTTATTTACACTAATGATTTTTTGTGTGTCCTAAACAATGAGTACTAAACTGAAGAGAGGTATTTTTAAGCTAGTGTATAGGATCAAGAATAGGCATAAGATTTAGGATTAAGCAGTAGGAGGCCACTAGTTTAGTGCACATTAAATTTTGTTTACTCATGAACTATTACTAATATAAGAACACCCAGAAAATGTCACATTTGACTTCTGCACTAACCTAGGAATTGTGAAGGTTACTTGTGTTATTTGCCCTATATTTTTCAAAAATTGATAACATAGAATACAGAAATGTCACCACTTGAAGCATACAAAAGCTGTGTCCGCATTAAACCACTAAGGAATTGAAAGCCATTTGAGTTTGTGTAGGCCAGAATCTGAGCTTCTAAACAGTTTCCTGTGGGATCAAAGAATCTGAGTGCTTGAAATATTTGCATAGATTTAATTTTCTTGTGCTAACCAGAATAAAGCAATGGGTCTCTGGAATCTGTGCAGTGGTTACATGTGTTCAATTATATTAGTGTATGTTCTCCTATTGCAGTTTCGTTGACATAGATGTTACTCTGAAATTTCTGGGAAGCTTGTGAGATGAACACGTAATTTTGGGAGTGACATAGACATGCTAAAATGTTTTTCTTGCATTTGATGCTCAAGAGAAGCAGGAGAGAGAAGGAACTAAGCTCACTGCATCATAGTTATTAGAGTTTTAAGGAGGAGAACAAGATGTTTAAGTATGCTGACAAGAACACTTGCCTTGTGTAGGTTAATTACCACAGTTTATGATACTTTACTGTATTGTACCTCATACATGTAAACATCCTGGAATCTTAGGAAATTTTCCAATTTTCAGTTCTCTAATATCTAATGAGAATTTTGTTTTCTGCAGGAAGAGCTTCCTTTTTAGATCGGTAGGAAGGTTTCTGTGGCAAATACAGTGGGTTTAGTTGTATTCTCATTGACTAAAAAGTGGCGTATCCTTTTTCTGTAATTTTAACAAATGCAATCTTAAGGAATTCTTCTAATGAGAACAGTAATACCCAGTGTAGGTCCCTTTTTGAGATTAAAGGCAGGAAGCTGAGCTACTGAATTAGTAATGCCACATAATCATCTTGAAGGGGAAATGAAATTATGAATGTACTTGTACAAAAATTAGTGGTTCTTTGAAGAGTCTCAAATAGTCAGGTCTGAAATATGTAATAAAAAAGTCAAATGTTTGAGTGTTCAGAAAACTTTAGATGTTCTCTTCCCTGCTGATGTGTTGATGTCTAGGTGAAGTCACACACAGGCAACTGTAAAACTGTAATAGCTCAAATGTGGGTAGTTACCAGACATCTTCAGAAATCTCACCAAGTCTCTTCCCTCATGTCATCTTGGCAAATGTAATTTATATTGTTTTCATTATACAGAAAGAAAATACATTTACATGTTATTGCAGTAAGTAGTATATTGCAAAATATACTGTAAGAAAAGAATTTCTGCTGAGAGAACATAACCAAGTCACTTGACTTTCCTCTTTCTAACCTATTATTTAATAATTAAGGGCATGCAATTGTCAATCTAAAAAGAAGTATTTTCGTGAAGAAGATTGCTCTCCACATTCCTTGTACTATAGGCACAAGTGATAACATGTATTGGCAGGGATTTTTGCATCCTTCATCTGTCCTAGTTTTTTTTTTTCTATGTGCATTCTTTTCCTGGTTTTGCAGGATGTTAAATAACAAATCAAGATTTCTATCAAAAATAAATAAATCCAGTATTGCATATTTTCTGTGCCAATTTTTCAATGTATTTCTTCTGCTGTTCCTACTTATTTTCCTGTAACTTATGAACTAATAAGCTAGTTAACTGATAAGACAGGCTGTGGCTTCCACAAGATTATGTTAATGCTGTCTCGGATAACTTGAGCATAGATATTGGGAAGAAGATACTTTTCACAAAACAATAATTTTGAACTGCAGTATTTTCTGTCTTCATAAAGTGTCATGACCGACTGGACACTTCTTGATCCAGAAGAGGAACCAATTGATGTTAATGAATTGTTTTTAGGTTTTTCCAGTTTCTTGTTTTTGTTCTTTCATCTTTTGTTGCATTGACTCTCTGATTTTTCTGTACGCTCTGCTGTCCATATTTCTTCAGGAGTAAATCTATACTCTTAATAGGAATCACAGTTCTCTTTTTAGATTGTTTTTTTTTTTATGACACATTGTTATATCAGAATAGAAATGAGGTTGAAACCAAATTGTATCACTTGCTTGCATATGTGCGTATCATATAATGTGCAACCATTTTCATATTTCCCTATTTCTATTGCAAAGAAATTCTTGGTCTGTGGTTCTTCACCCTCCACTTTTTGTTTTAACCCCTACAGAGCTCTGTCAGTTTATATGTGATCACAGAATGACTATACTCCCAGTAACAATTCCTGACAAATAAAGAAGCTTCTATCAGTCCTGATGTGCAGGAGTCTTGTATTTTATATGAGTTCATTTCATGTGGTTTCTTGTGTGCTGTTTCTCAAGACCAGTCACTTGTATCTTTGATACTCTTCCTTTGGTTGCAGTGCTTTCTACTTCTATCTCTTCTAAATCTACCTATGCTTTTCTAGTGGCATTGCTTAAAAAAAAAAAATTTGATAGTTTTTGAAGGAACAAGTAGTTCTTCTGTAGTCCAGTTATTCCATGTTTGGAACAGTATTCTTGTGGAAAGTTTATTTCTCATTCTAAGATTACCCTCTTATTGCATTTTTTTAACCTCAGGTGATGTACTGAGTCCAGACTGCATCTTGTTTGAGTTACTTTTTCAAAGGAAATGACTGATACATATTATAGGTATTGAATGACTCTAGCATATTCTAAAAATGCTAATGCTTACTGCATTTTTATTCTGTTTTCCTTCTTAATACAATTGAATTCAGACCACTGAGACTGATTTTTTACTTTTTCTTTGAGTGTTGACTACTTTCTTTTTCTCTAATCATATGATAGCACATTTCATTTGACTTTATTAAAATGTTCGTTGCCATTTTTTGGGACAGCTGTAATATTCTGATGTAGACATGTTTTTCTGTTCCGCAAATATTGACCTCTTCAAGTTATGCATTTACCTTGGAAGTTGTTAATATATTTGTATTCCACTAACTAGCTTGTGTTTATTCCTGTATTTAGTGGCATTGTTTGTATTGAAAACCAAGGCACATTTTATCATCACCAGTACCTCCAAAAAATGGTATCACTTCTTCTGTGTTTTATTTAATTATTATTATTTATAAATCATAAACAGTTTCACTACTCTTTGGGAATGCAGAGAAGGGTTCTGTGGCTAGAGAAAGAGGTAGCACAAGTGATTTTCTTCTGTGAAATTAAAGTAATTGTGTAAGATATCCCTTCAGTTCCTGAGCAACAGGTGTTCTCCAATAAGTTGCTTGATTTCCATTTATAAAAGCCCTATTTGAAATAGGGTGGAAGATCCTATCTGTTTCCAACAACTGTTCCAGCACTGGAATGTAATTTCCTTGGATGAGTTCCTGGTATTGTTGAAAATGGCAAAGGCATCGAATGCTTGATTTTAAGATGTCTCTGTGATAATCAAATTAAGTATAAAAAAGCGTTCTTGAATGTGTCTTATATTCAGGAACTTCTCACCTGCTGTGCAGGTAAAAATGTTCCTTATACCAATGGGGAAGGAAAATATTTTAAGATGTAGTACATGAGCCAGCAGTGTGCCCAAGTGGCCAAGAAGGCCAATGGCATCTTGGCTTGTATCTGAAATGGTGTGACCAGCAGGTCCAGGGAGGTTATTCTCCCTCTGTACTCGACACTGGTGAGACCGCATCTCAAATACTTTGTTCAGTTCTGGGCCCCTCACCGCAAGAAGGATGTTGAGGCTCTGGAGTGAGTCCAGAGAAGAGCAACAAAGCTGGTGAAGGGGCTGGAGAACAAATCTTATGAGGAGCAACTGAGAGAGCTGGGGTTGTTTAGCCTGGAGAAGAGAAGGCTGAGGGGAGACCTCATTGCTCTCTACAATTACCCGAAAGGAGGTTGTAGAGAGGTGGTTGCTGGCCTCTTCTCCCAAGTGACAGGTGATAAGACAAGAGGGAATGGCCTCAAGCTCCGCCAGGGGAGGTTCAGGCTGAACATTAGGAAAAGATTTTTCACAGAAAGGTTCATTGGGCACTGGAACAGGCTGCCCAGGGACGTGGTTGAGTCGCCAACTCAGTGGAGGTATTTAAGAGATGGGTGGATGAGATGCTGAGGGGCATGTTTTAGTGGCGGATAGGAGTGGTTAGACTCAATGATCCAATGGGTCTTTTCCAACCTAGTGGTTTTGTGATTCTGTATTTCTGTGAAGTCAGGACAATTTTCAAAGGCAACAGCAGTGAAAGTGGAGTATGCTTTTTGCTCAGTTCTCCAGGGACAACTTAAAACTATTGGTTATGCATGTGTAGTGGCTTCTTGTGAAATCTTCACGAAACATTCAGGCTATGTCATATTTGTAGTTATGAAAAACAGAAGATGGAACAAAAATCAGCACCACTGTGCTGTTTAGATGTGAAGCTGTTGGCAATAGGAAAAAGCTGCATCTTCTGAAGAGATGCAGAAATCTCTTTGAAACTTCCTCCAAATCTTGCAGCTCCCTCCTCAACTTGCTTAAATTTTTTTGCTAAGCTTTTGCAAGAAATCTAGGATGAAGGGGGTGGGGGGAGTGGTCTCTATTCTGTTTTTCCACACCTCCTGGTCTGGAGTTCTTCTCTGTAATGAGTAACTGCAGTTTTGGCTTCTGTGGTAAAGGGCTACAGAATGTTTCTATTAAAATGAATTTATAGAAAGTATTTCTATAAATATATTAGCAACAAAAGGAGGGCTAAGGAGAATCTTCAGCCTTTATTGGATCCTGGGTTAAATGGTGATGAAGAATGAGGAGAAGGCTGAGATACCTAATGCCTTCTATGCCTCAGTCTTTAATGGTTGTTCTTAGGGTACCCAACCCCCTGAGCTGGAAGACAAGGACCAGGAACAGAATGGAGCCCTCAAAATCCAAGATGAAATGGTTAGAGACTTGCTACTCCACCTGACGCACACAAGTCTATGGTGTCAGATGAGATCCACCTGAGAGTACTGAAGGAACTGTCAGAAGTGCTCACCAACCTATTTTTAATGGATTATTAGCAGTCCTGGCTAACCAGGGAGGTCCCAGTTGATGGGAGGTTAGGGAATGTGATGCCCATCTATCTACAAAAGGGGACAGAGTGGAGGATCCAGAGAACTACAGGCCTGTCAGTCTGATCCCAGTGATGGAGAAGGTCATGAAACATACCACCTTGAGTGCCATCACCTGACATGCACAGGACATCCAGGGGATTAGGCCTAGTCAGGATTAGTTTAGGAAAGGCAGGTGCTGCCTGACTAACCTGATCTTGTTGTGTTATAAGGTGATCTACTTGGTGGATGAGTGAAAGCCTGTAAGTAGTGTCTACCTAGATTTTAACAAAGTTTTTTACACTGTTTCCCACAGCAGCTAGTTTGTTTCTTGTCTTTATCAATGATCTGGATGAGGGGATTGAATGCACCCTCAGTAAGTGTGCGGACAACACCAAGTTGTGCAGTGTTGCTCTGCTTGAGGGTAGGAAGGCTCTACAGGGGTATCTGGACAGACTGGATCGATTGACACAGGTCAGCTGTATGAGGTTCAACAAGGCTAAGTGTCAGGTCCTACACTTGGGTCACAACAACGCCATGTAATGATACAGGCTTAGGGAAGAGTGTCTGGAAAGCTGCTTAGCAGAAAAGGACCAGCTAAACATGAACCAGCAGTGTGCCCAGGTAGCCAAGAAAGTCAACAGCATTCTAACTTGTTTAAGAAATAGCGTGGC
The DNA here is from genome assembly GCA_033459285.1 of Clamator glandarius. Lineage (NCBI taxonomy): Eukaryota > Metazoa > Chordata > Aves > Cuculiformes > Cuculidae > Clamator > Clamator glandarius. Next base: position 301,584 of record JAUNZM010000058.1, read on the forward strand.
CAGTAGGACTAGGGAAATGATTGTGCCTCTGTACTTGGTGCTGTTGAGGCCACAAGTTGAATACGGTGTTCAGTTTCGGGCCCATGTCTACACGGACATTATGCTGCTGGTGTGTGCGCAAAGAAGTCAACGAAGCTAGTGAAGGGTCTGGAGCACAAGCATGATGAGGACTGTCTGTGAAGGAACTGGGGTTGTTAGCCTGGAGAAAAGGAGGCTGAGGGGAGACCTTATTGCTCTCTAGTAACATTGGTGTCTCCAGCTAAACAAGGTGAGTGTCTCTTCTGCTAAGTAATGAGTGATAGGACAAGATGAAATGGCCTCAAATTGTGCCAGGGAGGTCTAGACTGGAATTAGGGAATACTACTTCACCAGAAGGGTTGTCAAGTGTTGGAAGAGGCTGCCCAGAGAAGTGGTTGAGTCACCATCCCTGGAGGTATTTAAAAGACATGTAGATGTGGTGCTTAGGGACATGGCTTAGTGGTGGACTTGGCAATGTTAAGTTGAAGATTGGATTTGATGATTTTAAAGGTGTTTTCCAAAGTAAACGATTCTTTGTTTCTGTGTCTGCTGTTTATCTTGCTGATTGCTTTTCAAAGCAACAACAGCAACTGTCAGAATTCTAAAGTCTCTGTGCTGCCTCTGACTGACCCTGGGTATTGTCTGGGAAACCACCTAGAATCACTGGTGCTGTTTCCTGAACCTGTGGGCACACAACACATCATTGATTTGTACTAGGTTAATGTTTACAGAGAAGCTGATGACATGAAAGGAATTTTAGGAGAGTGGGTGGGTGGGTGGAATTTTTTTCCAAAGTTTTCTTTTCCACATTAGAGATGCGGTTCAGTATAAAGAAATATATGTTGTATTTGAACGTATCTAGTATATGTTTTGCAAATAAGTGCTTCCATTTCTCCAACTCTTTGGATTCGTTTACTTGGCAAAATACGTATACCACAAGCTGCACGTCAACTTGCAGGCTATGGAAGCTCCTGGTTAACTTGCCATGTGTTAAATGTGTGAAGTAGCTGATACAGCCACCAACATCACCCTGATAAGAAACTGTCAGTCTCCAAGGAAGTACAGGTTGGAGGCCAGGTATTTAGTACACACTGCTTAGATTGATTCCCGAGCCTTCTTTTCTCCGGCCTGAACAACCCCAGCTCTCTCTGCCTCTCCTTATATGACAGGTGCTCCTATCCCTCATTCATCTTTGTGGCACTTTGCAGGACTCAGTTCAGTCTGGCATGTTCTGGGTAGCCCAGAGCTGGATGCAGCACTCCAGGTGTGTCCCTCTTCAGCTGAGTGAAGGGGCAGGATCACATCTCTCAGCCTGCTGGCAACACTTCTCCTAATACAGCCCAGGGTGCTGTTGGCTGCCTTTGCTTTGAGGGCATATATCTGGCTCCTGTTCAACTTGGTGTCCACCAGCAACCCTAAGTCACTTTCTGCAAAGCTGCCTTCCAGCTAGTCAGCCCCCATCCAGTACTGGTGCCTGCAGTAATTTTTTGCAAGATTCAGGTGTTCGCATTTCCCTTTGATGAACTTGATAGATTTCCTGTTGGCCCAGCTTGTTGAGGTCCCTCTGGATGGCAGGACGACTGTTCCGCTGTTAACAGCAGTGAACTGCTCTTTGACTTTTTTTTTTTTTTTTTTTATTTTCTCCCTGTAGGCAAGCTGTTCAGTCTCTTAAATATAGCAAGTCTCTTAACTTGCTTTCTTTACCTCACCATTGCATGGATTATGTCCATAGTTATAAAAGTCATAACGCTTTTGAAATTACTCTGGGTTTATTTTCAAAAAAGCATAGGGAATCAACTACTTTACCGAGTAAGGTAAAAATTAGATATTCTGGAACATGATAGGGATCTGTGGGCAGTATAGATAAGTTTGAAAACATAATGTTTTCAAAACATAATGATGATCAACATTGCATGCTGTGTGTCATCATATTCTTTTCTGAAGAGTGTTTGTGATAATATAAAAGCTGATTACAAAAGCTGACTTAAGAAATTGTACTGCTGACTGAAAATATCACCACTTGTGCTTTTTTCAGACGCTCCTATTGCAACAGCTGCTCTTGAAAAGAAACAATTTTTTTAATTAGAAGAGAATGGGTAAGTTCATCATCATAGATGTTTTCTTTTGTTTCTTATAATGTAAAGCATTTTCTCTCTTACATTGGTAGAGGAGGTGGGTTGTAAGACTTCAAATATTGATCTTGTCCTTGTTTTTCTTGTAGAAGTTAATGGAACTTCCTACAAATGTGTTTTAGAAGGATTTTCTCCAAGTTGATTTGTTGAATGATTTGTTGAGAGTGCATCTATCTAACAATAAATTTAACTTGTTTAATATGCATAATGCTGAAAATGCATATGCTAACGTTGACTGTTTTTCTTACTTGTGATTCAAAAAGCACCTTTCTTCTTGCAGTCCATATTTTTAAATATTAGGTATGTATTTAAGTAACTTTTAGTAAGTACTAGTGTGATAAACATGCCAGTAGACTCATGGAGGGAAGCAGTAGTATGTTCAGCTCACTTGAGAGTATCTAAAGGAAAATTTCTTCTCTGCATAGATTTTGGAAATCATGTCAGAATTTGGTGATGGAGAAATGAGAGAGGACAGTTGCTAATAAAAGAACCTACCTTTGCAAAAATTCTTACTTTAAAACAGATTGCTAAGCGCTTCAGAGAAGTAGTCTTCAGATACACAAAATTCTTCTGTCTTATTTCTGGTTTTATTGAGTTCTTGGGTCTGCAGACATGATCATAGAAAAGACTGCAGCTTGCATTCATAGTCATGTGAATCAGTCTTTTGTTCTGAAACTGTTAATCTGTTTTCTTTTATAGATGGAGAAGAGAAAACATATGGTGGGTGTGAGGGCCCAGATGCTATGTATGTGAAGTTAATATCCTCTGATGGCCATGAGTTCATTGTAAAAAGAGATCATGCATTAACATCAGGAACAATAAAAGCTATGTTGAGTGGACCAGGTAAAAACAAAATATTTTAGTACCTTCACATCCTTTGTTTTCACTTTTGGACAGTTTGAATTTTTATCATGCGGTGAATGAAAGTTGGAATAAATTATATCTTTCCCTGATCCTGACTAGTTCCTGTTTCCAGTGGAATGGTCTGATCTCCGTAGGGTATTGTGCTACCATGATTGGACTCTGCCTGTGTTTGGACAGGTAGTGATCTTATGGTGTCATTACTAATAGTTTTCCATGGTATGAAAAGTTGAGGGTATTAAATTAAAGATGTAGCTGTCAAGTCCAAAACAAACAAGAGTTGGTAGTTCATTGCCATCTCTGGTTGAACTTTTGAAATTCTCTACTGGGTCTGACTGGTATGGAGTTAAATTTCTTCATATAAGTTCATATAGTTCTGTGTTTTAGATTTGTGACCGAAACAATGCGGACAACACACCAATATTTTAACAATTGCTGTGTTTGCACGGTGTCCACATCTTCTCTGTTTCCCACTCTTCCCACACCCAGTGAACAGACGGAGGGTGGTGCAAAAGAATGGGAGGGAACACAACCAGACAGATGACCCAAACTAACCAAAGTGATATTGCATGTAATATAACATCATGCTCAGAAATAAAAAGGGAGAGAAGGGGATTAGGGAGGTTAACCATCTTTTGCCTGGGAACTGCCTAGACATCAATCTACCCACTGGAGGTGGTGAGTTGTTATCTTTGCATCAGTTGTTTTGTTTCTCTTCTTCCACTTGTCTTTTGCTTATTAAAAAAATATTTCCACTCGTGAGTTTTCTTGCTTTTACTCTTCCTTTTCTTCTTCCTTTGTTCACTGTAGGGAGGAGTGAGCAAGTGGCTGAGGGGTGCTTAGCTGCCTTCTGAGGTTTAGGTCCAACATGTTCAGAAGACCCTGTGGCAAGGAGTCCCTTAGCTTAATGACAAAAGTTAGACTAAGTTGTGGGGGCGGGGAGGTGTAGATAAAGTTACAGAAGGGAAGGACCTCATGTGTCACTGAAAATGTGAGACTATCTCTGGTTTAAGAATTGTCTGAACTAATTTTTGAAGACCAAAAGGGTGGAGAATAGAACAGGGAGAAGTTAACGTGTGCTGTTTCCCTCTTCTTTACCCTCATCCTGTACCATTGCCCTTGGCCTTGAGTGGTGGGCAGCAGGCTATGTGGAGCTCTGGTCTGATTCTGGCAAGGGTTGTTACCGAAGAAATCTATTTCCTTAATATATTTTTAAATTACTTACTCATAGTTGGGCAAGTGGAGCAATTGAAATTCTCAGTTTAATGTTTTGCTAAATGTCATTGTTACGGTTGTATTTGAAAATGTGTAGCAGGTCTGTTGTGTCTGATCCACTCCATGTCAACCTCCCAGACATGTAAGACAGAGTAGTTAACAGATCCACTCTGAAGTCTCTTGGCAATGTGAATAAATAAAAGGCAAAGTAGCCTCCTTAGAGCGTGAGAAAACTGTAAAGAAGTCAGCATTCAAGAATATTTTGTATAAAAACTAACGAGTTCACAAGGAAAAATACTTTTGTTGTCTATTTCAGTAGGTCATAATTGCACATAATGTGTAAGTGCTCTCTGTTTCAGTACTGTGATGTTGGCAGTATGCTAGAATTTAAACTGGATCAGCCTAAGTGCATGCAGAAATATCTACACAAATGTGTATACACCTTAGTAAGTAGCTCTGCTTTGGAGTTAGAAGGGGATCCCTAGAGAAATAGTAGGAACCAAATATTGCTAGGTCTCCCATAAATATGAAGCATGTTAGTGTTTTTTCTGTTGTCTTTTAGCTTAATGACATAAAAGCCCAGAGACATGAGGAAAAGAGAGACAGAGATAAGAGTCAAAAGGCTGTGGGACTAACTACTTCATGTAACCCAGGTTTCATGCTTACAGGTGCTGTAGAAAGCTAAGTTCAAACGTACTTTGACATTTGAGCTTTGGATAAATTCTTCAGTATCTAATAGGGATAAACTCATACTCTATGTAAATGTTCCTCCAGTATGAGCGTTTCACTGTCCTTCCTGCCTGCCTGCTTTCACAGCTTATCAGGTTAATACATCTTTGAGGTTTCAACTTTCTGTTAAATCTGCCTGAAAGTGACTGAGATATTCAAAGCTAGTGGGATCACAGAAGGGACTCTTGATAAATGTCTCGATGTGGATACAGAAATACCTATAGACTGTTTTTTCGTGGTAAAACACCTAGAAATTTGGATTGATATCTCTTTTTAAAATCTTGTTACTGTGACCTTTAACGCTGAGCACAGTACAATTTTACAGCACCTATCAAACAAGCATCAGAATTAAACCTAAAATTCTGGTGTAGTTGTTCATAATGTTGTTAACAGGCTGCAGCCAACATAAACGTTTTTTAGTGGAGGTGATCTTAATGTTCTTGTGGGTTGTGAATGTGGCTCATCCTGCTTTACACTGAAGACACTTATACCCAGGAATACAGGACTTCTGCAAGTCTATTTAGAATATGTTGTATTGGTGTGGTAAAGCATTTAATTTTGCAGTGAATTGAGATTCGGATTTTTGATTTGATCTTCTGGTTTTATTTTTCTACAGGACAGTTTGCAGAAAATGAAACAAATGAGGTGAATTTTAGAGAGATCCCATCCCATGTCCTATCCAAAGTATGCATGTATTTCACCTACAAGGTCCGCTATACTAACAGCTCTACGGAGATTCCTGAGTTCCCAATTGCACCTGAAATTGCACTGGAACTTCTGATGGCTGCAAACTTCTTAGATTGTTAAATAAAATAAATTATAATTAAAAATGTAAAACTTTTTTCAGTATTTAATACATGTAGTTCAGTTAGTAACTTTTTTTCAGATAGCATGTTGCGTGTGTGCTGTTGAGAACTCTAAAGTTCACTGCAGAGGCAATTGCCTTCAGTCCTTTTGCATATAGCAATCATTCAGTTGAAGTTTGTTTTGCTGCTTACACAAATAAGAACCTTTTCACAAACTGAGACAAATAAACAAATATGCCAATTAGTAGATGGCTATGCCTTATCCTTTAGGTGTGGTAGAAATTTCTTTTAATACAATGACCATAGAAAATACTGGAGTTTAGTCTAATACTCTCTAAAAGGTAATTATAATTGAATACAAGTAGCTATTTAGGGTTTCTAACTTTCTCTTATTGTTAAAGTTTCTAAACATCTGAACTTAATCTTTGTAAGATAGCTGTCCTTTAACATAGTTATAGTAACTAGATTAGAAATGCCCTCCCTGAAGTTTATAAACTGACAGTGATATTCCATTTAGGTTGAAAGCAGAATATTTAGGTTGAAAAGTGGAGTATGTAGGAGAATGCTTAAGGCTTTTTATTTAAATTGTAGTATAGACAGGTGTAAAGATGTACTCGATACATTTTTTCTTTCATAACCTAAATTTCCCCCATTACTAATTACAGATATTCAAGTCACTTGTCTTTACAGTATGACTGTGATCCTACTGACAGTGGCTGATAAGGGGAAAATAACTGTTAGAATCTGTATATTATCTTCTGTATAACATACAAAATTATTCTTAATGTGTTGTCACTTGACCTGATATGGATTTTATATGGTTTCAGTTATGGTTTATTTCCGTTGTTGTGACTGGTTATGTAAAGTCTGTATTTAACCTTTAGAGTAGTGGTTATTTGAATTTGTAACACAGAAACTGAAAAGATAGGAGTTATCCTATCTTTTACCTCTTCCTTCACCTCTCCCTTGCATCCACAGAAAAAGGCCCTGGAATGTGGAGGTCTTTTATATTTGAAGGAAAGGGCATTAAGCAGATGTTTAAGGATGTTTTATAAATTTCATAGGTATTTCCAATGTTTTTACAAATATTTTAGGGGAAAAGGATTGGCAAGCCACTGATGTAATACTAGAGTGGAACACATCATCTCTTGGTAGTTCCTGCTGTTAATTGCCTACACTCAGTTCTTTGTTCAAAACAAGTTTCCATAAAGAAAAAAAAGTTAAGCTTGAGACTATAAGTTGCTTTTTGTTCAGCCACAGCCTGAAGAACCTCTCTGCCAAAGTCATCCATAAATGAGAATAAAGCTAATGCATCATGAAAAATGGTGCAAGAACAATGTGGTTTGCATTTTCATCAGCTGCCACTGCTTCAGCTTTGTTTTGATCAAGACATGGTTGTGGTCTTTTTTGGAAAAATCCCACTAACAGATGGTGGGACCTCCTTATTGTTGTATTAACTAATGGTGAATTTAGAGGGCTGAAACTCTTCTAAACCTGTTTGCCAGCATAAATGCAACTTTGAAAAGACTTTTACGGACAAGAGCTGGTAACTACATAGACTATGCAGTCTGCCCATGGAGGAGTTCAGTTCTGACAAATAAAATTTTACCTGGGCTTGAACAATGCTTGATAGATAAGCTGACACTTGTCAGTGTGTTGATAGATTCTGACTTTTATTCTCATCACATGTTTTAGCACAATTTGTTGTGTTTATTGGGGGGATGTTTATGACTAGATTGGTTTTGCACAATAAAGCTGAAGTGCATTGCAAGGTGATTGTCTGAAATCCTATATTAAAGCACTCTGGTCAGTGCTGTTAGTAACTCCTTTTTCAGAGCACTAAAAAGGTAAATGCTACCCAGAGGTTCCTTGCTGTGTTGCTTTTCTGTAACCCCTAGGAATACCATAAGAGATCAAGGAGAAATGACATGGATATTTTAGTCCCAGCTACATTTCAGTGTGAGCAGGTTTGAAGTTCTTTAGCCATTTCTAATAGTCTTGAGGTTAATGCCTTGAAGTTCAAAACTAAAGTAAAAAAGGATGTCATTTTTAATTTTATTTTATTTCCCTCTTTAAAGCATTCCAACACAATCTGCTGTTAAAATACAGTGCATTTTATGATTCCATACTTCAGCAGTGAGTTAAAATAGTTGGTTTAGTTCTGAATAAGAATTTTGTGGGTTTTACTTCAGCTTCATGTATCATACAGTAGCTCTGAACACTCAGGAAATGCAGTAGTGTCCTAGAGTGCACTATTTGCAAAACCACTGGCTGTTAAGAATACTAACCTGCAGATTTCTAAGGGGGAGGGGGGCAGAGGGAATTAGTGCAATTTTCATGATAGTGACATGGGTATGCTATTATCAGACAATTGGAAAACTTAACCACGCTTAACCCCTGAGTTCTAAATAAATTTCGAAATTGAAAATTTTTAAACCTGTGTTTCTGTTGATTTATGACTTCTCAGAGCAAGTATTCATATGTAGAACCATAGACACTTTAATAATTATCATTTGGGCAATAGATGGTGGAACTGCATGTATAAAATTAAAGATTTTTTCATAGTTCTAACAAGCTTCATGGATTTAAAGTGTTTAGATATCTTTGTGCTCCTCTGAATTGCACGTATGCACAATTCTCAGAAACTAATACTAAGAAAAGGATGATATTCCTGAACAGCCCTGAAGAGGATATGTCAAAAACTTGAGGAGTCCCATTATACACCCTTTTAAATTTTAAACTGAACCACTGATTTAGCCATTAATAGTTGTAGAGGTTTTACTGTGAGCAATAAGAAAAGTCTTGCTTGGGTTATGCTTTTTCATTGTTTGAGCCTCCGACAGTGTCCAACATGAAACAGTGTGTGCATCCAGAATGCTAAGAATTCCACGAGACCTGAATGTCATTTTTGGTGTTGAGATTGAAGGAAAGAGGATTCACCAAGAAGATTTGCCACAGCGCTGCACTCGACAGCTGCATTGAACATGATATCTAAAGGCCATTTCTTAATGGTAGTAAGCGTGGAACAGTGCTTGCTCTTATCTGTGTTTTATTGCTGTATATGATGTTTCACAGGTGCAAATTGTAGCAAAATGCAGTGGCTATCTGATTTTTTTCACCCTTTCTTGGTTTTGGTGTTCCCAATTAGAGGGGTTTCCCGACACCTGCCTAAACTTGTTGGCTTATGGGATAGATAAAGGGGACAAAGAAATCATTGGGACTGGAAAGTTAACTGTTTGGTCCATGTTTTGTAGCCCTAGTTTCATTTTTATTGTTAATTTTTTGTTAAACTTGTTAAAATAAATTTTGTTATTTTTTTTTAAATGTTGCAGTATAATTTAAGGCAGTAACAGCTACTTCCAAGTCAGTGAAAGCACAGTGTTATATGTAGGTGCTAATGAGAAATAGCAGGTTTTCCTGTCTGACAAATAAGGGTGAAGGCTGTGGTGTAAGCTTAGTTTCAACAACTGAATGAGAGAAAAATAACAGGAACTCATTTTTTCTTAAGACTGAGTTGATTTGGAAATTAAACTATTATGCTGATTTTTAAAGACAGAAAGGCCAAAGCTTTGCAATTAGCTAAAAAAAAAAGGCATTTAGTATTCTTTTCTATGGAAAAAGTTCAACTTTGGATTATTTGGGGTTTTTTTGACAAATAAACTGGATCGAAGTTGATTTTCTTTTAAATGTTGCTTATTAGGTGGCAATTTTATGGGAAGTCGCCAATGCTGTGAACTTGATGTGTTGCACAATGATTGGAAGAGCTAGAAAGAGAACATAGTAGATTTTGTGATTACCTCGGTTACCTATGAATCTTTTTTGAGTGTCATCACTAGGACAGTACAGGGAAGGGTTAAATTTTTATCAGCTGAAGTTTTAACAAGTGTTATGTGTCATGAAAGAAGGCTTTGAGTATTTCACATCTAAAATGTAGGTTGTGGTACAATCTTTCTTCCATGTGAGAAAGGTGACTAAGATTAAAAAAAAGGTATTTCTCTGTGTCATTGCCATGTCGCTGTTTCACGTTTACAGAATGTAGGGGTTTCCTCCCATGCTACACGGGAAGAGAATCAGAGATCCAAGATCACGATTGTTCTCAGACAAATGGGAGTACTTTGACGTTTTAGTCTATTGAACTTACGTACTCAGACATTTTCCAAGATGTTAATCATGGAATGTTTTGTAGCCTCCCTTGTGGAGGGCAGAACTGGGGTTTAGATTGGTGAAAGTAACAACTTGAGAGTTTTTAGATAAATTAAAATCTTACTCTACGATGTTAAAGTTACTGGTTTTCAGAGTAGTTTTAAGAGATAAGTGTTTTGGGAATACAGGCATAGATTAATGCTACTCCTTATTTCTTTGTTGCCAATTTCTTTTTCCTCAGCCAGAAGTGACTTTGAAGTTGAAAACATCAACTGTTAATTCCTTCACTGTTAATTCAAATATAAAACTGCCCTTTCAGATAAGAATTCATGGCTAAGGCTTTTCTTCCCATGAAAAAAATACTACTGCACTTAATTGAAAACCTTTATCTCCAAAATCACCACTACACAAAACCATAAGTAATACATAAGTAATGCCTTATGTTGCTATAAATTCTTGTTACTTTGTTTAATAAAACAATGGGATTATTATGCAGGTTAATTCATTCTTATATAAATAGTTTCTCTTTTTATACAGAGAAGAACTTCCTGCGTTACCATACTAAATTTTCATACGATGTTTTACATAAATGACACTCCATTTGAGTCAGAATTATTTGTACCAAACTACTTGAAACATGTAAATGACATATCAGTATTGCACTAACATTGAAGCTGCTTTCAGATTTGTTATAGAGCACTTCAATAATTAAAATTATTTGGCTTGTAATAAACAACTGTGACTTAACAAGAGAACCGTGTAAAAATGTTTAGCTGAAATAGTCAAGTAACTGCTCATCCATGGTGGTTTTGTACCTTAGCTCCGTTTCACAGTAGCCATATCGCATGTGAAATCTTGCCTTTCCCAAGAGACATTAAATAAACAAAAGAAAGCCAACAGGCTGAACAAGTGTCATCTTGGTGTATAGGCCTGTTAAATGAAATTCTGCAAGGTCTGTGAGCAGTGTTCAGGGGCTGGTGATGGCAGTTTGATCTGTGCATTTGGAGCATTTGCTTCTCCTCCTCCAGGTGATAGCTTGTTGCACAGCCGTGTAAATTTACCCAGAAGCCTCTTCTCCAGCAACTGCATCTTGTTGATAGACCAGCAAGGCAAACAGCTACTTAATTTCGTAAGTTCCTCATCAGTATCCTCCCTATTGGCTACGAAGTTAGTCACTTCTGTGTAATCCTAATACCAAAATCAACTAGGTATTTATCTACCTTTTTGGCTTAACTGAGAAGCCTTCGGTTCACAGGTTAAAAAAAACAACCAACCAAACAACTAAATTATGATTATATTTCAATATTAAGGGTATTTATCACTAAGCAGAGCCTGAATTTGATAGACACAGTAATCAAGCTGCCCACGTGGGCTCTGGAAACAGGTGCTTTTGATGTGGAAGGACTTGATAATAACATAACCTTGCAGTTTTTAATGTATTAATCTATTTTATTGAGTAGAGGTCCTACACAATCCTCATAATTTTACTTTACTTATAAGTTTTAATTTTTTTAGGTATTTATCTTCACAGCATTTATAAGTGTTCGAGGATTACTGGCTCTAAAAACATGGCTTGACAATTACTACAAATTGGTGATTATAGCAAATTACCAAAACAGGCAATTCCAGTCCTTTCCCTGGCCACATGTCTTCCTTCTTCCCCTGAAGTAATTATAACAACTGTGTATCCATAGAATAGGAGAGATAATTTTTCTGATCTGATGGAAAATTATTTTGGTAGTTCAGTCCTGCTGTGAATAAGCTGAAAGCCACAGATCACGCAGTTACTTTAAAATTGTCAAGTCCTCTACAAGAGAACAAATGGAAGCATATGACAGCCGAGAACAGGGTGACCCTGTTCTGCAGATGCTGCACTTAGAGCAGATCAGGAATAAGGCGTAACCTTTCCTTAGCCTCCATTCGTCCCTTTGAAAGTCCTGGGATGGAAGTGATAATGTGTCCGGATGTGTTACTACCCAGAACAAAGTAACCAAAATGGAACAAGCCATTGATGAAAATGCTACGTTATCACTAAGAAATAAAACAGCAATAAAATCTTAACAGGCCAAAGATATCTTGCAGATCTAGGGTATTTTTCATTTTTATTTCTTTTATATTCTTGACATAAACCTGCCTTGATACGATTCCACATCTTTTACTTGCATCGTGCACACAGCACTTCCTGCAAACGCATCAAGACCGCGTTTATCAGATCTCTTTTCCACAGAGGTTTTAAACTCAGTGCCTCTCCTGTAACTGGCAGGCAGGAGTGGAAGAAGTTGCAAGAATTCCTCTGAGAGGTATGTCCTCCTCCACATTTGTGAGACACAGTTTCCAGGTTGTGGTTGCTACACCACTGGAGTAACAAGGGGAGGTTAACATGTTGTACAGTCAACTTCTGTGGAAAGCTAAAAAAGTACAGCAGACACAGACAAAAGAAATCAAACTCCTGTGTTATTGTAGTGGCAGAAACTGTGAAGAAGCAGCCAGTGATAGTTTAGTGCATAGAAGGATAATATAGAAAAAAATGGGAGAGCAGAGTTGATTACAAAAATGTTTGGTAATGTTTAAAAACATTACAGATAATGAAGGGAATGGGATGTATAATTAAAGGGACCCTAATCAACAAATATATTTGACCTTTGTGAAACTGGCTAGATATACTAGAAAATAAATAATTAAATGCAGTTTGAACATTATTTGCATTTTTCCTGTAAATGTAAAGCAATGCAAATTCTGCAGTGGATTTTTAATTTACATCAACAATTTTAGTAAGTAGTACAATTTCCATTATTTGCTCCATATATTTTTGATATGTGAATCATAATAATGTATTTGATCAGATCAATGGAAGATAGCTTCTGTAATAATAACAAATAAAATTCCTCTTATCCCTAAAGTTTTGAATATTTAAGACCTAGGACTCCAATTCTTGAAGTCTTTGGCAAAACTTAGGTTGACTGGTGTAGGATCAGGCTGTGTTAGCCAAACACTAAAGCTTTATTTTTAAAATACCAGTCAAATATGGCATTGGCTATCACTACACCTGCAACAGTTTAGGAAGGGTTAAGTTCAAATGTGGTTTTTTTCTACATTTTGCATAGGTAAAGGTTAACACTGAAATGAACTCCAAATTACAACATAACCAACTTCTTGTGAAATCTACCCTCTCTAGGATTCTGGGCCTTTCATCGCCAAGATTACTGAATAACTTAGACCAAAGAATACTATGAGCCATCACAAAATCAAGAGTGGAACTGTATTTGAGGAAGTAAATACTGATATTCATATAAATTCTGCTAACAGTGTTTGTTCTCCTATTTGTTTCCCTTTACTTTCTTAAGGGATTGAATCCCTATAGCATTATACACTGTATAAAAACACTTATTAAAAAACACATTCTGCAAGGTTAATGAGACACAGAGAAAGGGAAAAAAAAACAATAAAACACAGGGATAATTCCCCGGTTGCCCCTATTCCCATGATGGTGGTGAGCTGAAAATGTTGCACATGTATATTAGGTGATTGCATGACATTTTAAAGAACAAAGGTGTGACAATAGTCACAAAAGATACCTTTGGTAGTTCTGCAAGAATAAACTCTACTCAAAGTGAATTTAAGGAAGGAGGAATCCTGGTCACCAGTTCCAGCTGCAAAGTAATGCTTTAGTTTCTTACACATACAGTTAATTTAGGGTGGGTAGTAATTCATTTGTGCTTTATTGCTTCCATGAAGGGCAAACCACCCCTTGTTTTTCGTGCCCGCTTTCCTCAGGAACAGGATTTGCAGCATAGATGAAGTTACCTCAATAAATAATATTTTAGTCCAAAATGTGGTATGTGCCTTGGTTTAAATATTGCAAAGCTCTGTGTGATAGGTAAAAATAAGCCTTCGCAAACAAGGGCAGTTAAAAGCCATGATTTTTTGCAAAGGTGGCTTTTTGCCCAGAGATAATTTTTCTCTGTTACAGAGTAGGAGTCATATTTGTACTGATTACTGTTATCTTAAGAATACAAAGTTGATCTTCCCATGCAAAAAACAACTAGCAGTCTATGAAGTGTGCTGGCATTCATAAGCTTATGCCTCTTTGTATCTTCTGACCTTGAACAGGGTTTTCTGGACCAGTGTTAAGAAATAGAATATAATTGATTGAAATATTTTTTATCTCACTGTGATTACATCAACACAGATAGTCAATATGTCCATGTTTACAGCTGAACACATGTCCATTGCTTAAATGCAATGGTTTTGCTATCTTTGTGGCATATGGCACTAAGAACTGTATTTTAGGATAAACGTATGTTTGGATCATGCAAAACAACAACATCTAGTAAAACAGAAACAGCAATGTTTCACTTAATGCTCAAACAGGCCAAGTCAGCTCTGAAGAACTGCAGGAAAAAGAAACCTCTACCATGTCTGAATGTCTACTTAGTGTAATAAATCCTCTGCAAGCTAAATGGTGTTGCAAAATCATATTGTACATAAATACTGACTGGCTGTGAAAATGCTCATAGCAAGACTCTTCCAGCTTAAGTGTTATTTAAATTAAGTCAGCAGAGCAATGCCAGCTTGCACAGCATCAGCAGCCAATAGTTTGTGACTGAGAATTGAGGGTGAACTTAGAGGACAGAAAGTAGAAGATTTGGCTTACATAATGATAATTTTTCCATTCTTACTTTTGGTAGGCTGGTCTCCTTTCCTACTCAAAAATTGAAAGAGACTCAATTCTGTCATCAGCAAATTCCTGCAAAGCCAAGAGGCTCATTCTTTTCTGCAGCAACTGTGCAGCACAGGGTTAGTCCTGTTGCCTTCTATTCTTCCCTCTAAGCAAATCCCAGAAGTTTGTTTGCTTACTTTAACATTGGCAACACTACTGACACCGGTTGCAAGTTGGAAGCCAACACCACATTGTTTGCTGGGTTTTTGTTTTCCTCCAGTTAGCCATTTTCAAAGCTGGTTGTGCATAAAAACCTACTGGAAGGTAAAGCTTGCAGGCAGAAGTGGCAGAAGTAGCATCTTGCATCACACTAAATCCTACGGTAAAAGGAAGTAGGTAGGCTTGCAGATGCACAACTGTTCTTTAGGTCTAAAATTGTGAATTGTAAATACAAACTAAGAACAATTGTTCAATGTTTTAGCTGGATGTTAGGCCATCTCTGGCAGAAAAATGAGGTGCTACCAATGGAGCAGAACTAACCCAAGGGTATTCTTTAGCATCATCAGAAAGTCTAGGTGTGAAGGGATAGAGAAATATATTCCAGTGGTTGTGAAATGTACAGTGAGAACAGAAGAGAGATGGAGATTGTAATGAGCTGTGCATTCCAAAATCAGTGTCTCTATTAAATCCTTGGATTTACATATCCACTAGTATTATGAATTTTTTTAGATGTGATTTTGCAAAAATATTTCTAGGTTTATCCTGAGGATCTTTTGGGTCCACAGTACTATAGCTGGAATCACTGCTTAAATAAAAGTGGGTTTGCAAGTTGCTTAACCTATTGAAGCAAGTTGCTTCTAATGAGTGGCTCGTTTTGTGCGAAGGACAGAGGATGTCCTGGTCCAGGAGAGGAAAATGTATAATCCAAAATGCTCCCATTTAAAACATCCTCATGCTAACTGACACGTATGCCAGTAGACCACCAGATTGCCGGAAAATCAGATTATACGAAGGTTGAAGAAGACCTGTAACGGAGCAGCACAGGAAGCACAGCCAAATGCCTCCTCCTACCAGGAGAGCCAGTCACATACACACATGGTGAATGAGCTGGCAGCCCCGCAGCACTGAATCCAAGTAGCAGAGTCGTCCCCCAGCTGATACAGAGAACCCAGCAAATCAAATCTCTAGGACTCATTTTGGACTTACAGAAAGAAAGCATCCTTTATCAGGCCTGGGCAAAATGAGAAGTGATCTCCATCAGTCATGTGCAATGAGAAAAGAGGGGGTTATAGAATGTATTTCCCACTTATAGGCATATGTACACATTTTCCCAGAAATCTTATGCATATTCTATCACTTCCCAAAGACTAATTTTAATGTTATTGTGAACTTCACAACAGTTAAAACTTTTGCTAATTTGGAGCTGGTTCCAGCTCTCTGTTTGACCTTTGCCTTTGAGATGGGGAAAGGCTGCAAACAGAGGTGATTACAGAAGAAGAGACATCTGTTCAGCACAGGTCTTACTTCACACAAGACTGAACAGTGCCTGGAAATACACTGCTTGGAAGAAAGCATGCTATCAGAAGGACATTCTATCTAACTTTCAAAAAAATATAATGACTTAGATGAAACTTAACTCTACTTTAGCAATTTTTGTTATAGTAACTATTTCTCTTATCGTGGCCTTCCTGCCAGGACACACCAGTCATGATGGGAGACTGAGAAACCCATTAGAGGGCACAGCTGGCATTGACCAAACCCCTTAAAGATGCTGCATAGGCAGATCTAAACATCTTTACAAACAGGGATGCCGGGTGGAACCCCTTCCCTCAACAATGGCCATCCCACTGAGACGGCCATCCTGCTGCCAGAGGTGAGGGAGCAGGGCTGATACAAGAAGTAGCTGCTATTACAAAAACTGGAATATTTTTATTTGAGCTAAAGTAGAGTTAAGTTTCCCCAATGTGGTGTAGGTGAAGCTTGGCTCTGATTTCAAGGCCAAGCTGGATGGAGCCTTGGGCAGCCAGATCCCGTGGGAGGTGTCCCTGCCCATCGCAGGGGGGTTGGAACTACATGATCTTTAAGGTCCCTTCCAACATGAACTAGTGTATGATTCTACCAAAAAAAAAAAGATTTTATGTTGTACAAAGGAGTAGATGAAGTGTTGCTGTTTCTATGAAGTGCTGCCTTGAACAGTGCTGAGGAGTGTGTGTTGCAACGTGCAAGCGCGGCCGTTTGTTCTGGTGTAACCAGGTGTAGTTCCACTGTACCTGTTCTGTAGGCGAACATGTGTTGCTGTATCTTGCTTACGTTACTGCTGGCATCAAGCTGCACAGGAGTAAGGGCTTCCTGAGCCAAGTGGTACTTCCAGGTTAGGAATCTACACCAGTGCAGTAGCACTAAGGTCTTTAGGCCATTTATTAAACGTAGGGAGGTTCTGCACAGGCTTTGTTGTGGTGTTTCTGCTTCTATAAACAGTGCCACGCTGACAGATTTCTAAGGAATTGTGTTCTTTGAAAAGTAGCCAGAATGTCCTTCTGACAGCGTGTTTCCTTTAAAACGGTGGTTTTGCAGACACTGTCCATTCTTTGAAGATGTTCAGGTCTTGTGCGCGGTGTGATCTCTGCTAAACAGATGTCTCTTCTGCAATCACCTCTCTTTGGCGTTTTCTTCTTATTGAAAGGCAGGGTCAGGCAGAGAGCTGAGCCGGCTCCAAATTAGCTGGAGTTCTGCCTGTTGTGCGGTTTCATAATAACATTAAAATTAGTTTTTGGGAAGTAATGGAATATGCATAAGATTTCTGGGAAAACGTGCGCATACGCCTGTAAGCGGGAAACACGTTCTGTACGCAGCTCTTGCCTCGTCGCACACGACCGGTGGAGATCGCTCCCCCGGGCCCGACGCAGGCCGCTCGCTTTCTAAAACTCCAGCACGGGCCCTAGAGGGTTAACCGGCTCTGCACCGGCCCCGCCCCCTCGCCGCGCACGCGCGCTCGGGCCGCGGGGCGGTCACGTGCCCGGGGCGGGCGGCGCTACGTCTCGGCGGCGCGCGGAGGGGAGGGGGAGAGCCGGGTCCATCATGGCGTCCATGCAGGTGGGGAGCCTGCGGCGGAGACGGGGCGGCGCCTCCTCGGGGCCGTTCTCCCGGGTTGTGTGCGTGGTGGAGCGGGCGGAGCGGCCTCTGGGGCGGTGGGGGGCGGCCGAGAGGGGAAGGAGCCGCTCGGCGCGGCGGGGAAGGGCCGGGATGGAGCCGAGCTGGTGAGGGGTGAAAGGAGGGCGTTTAGGGGCGAGGCCTGGCTCAGACTGCACCGGGGGAGGGGAAGGGGGGGTGTCAGCGGAGCCCCCGCGCCCTGGGGAGGCAAGAGGAGGCTCGAGGGGGCCGGGGTTTCGCTGGCCGCCCGGGGACGGGATGGTGAGTCCCGGAGATCTCCCGCCGGTGCCGAAGGATACGACCCGCGACTCCCTCTTCCCGGGCGGTTCTGGGGCTACCGCACAGTAATTCTTGGGCACGGGGTCCTGGGGCAGGCAGGTTTCATCTCATGCTGTAGAAATAGAAGCCCATGGGGTCGTCTTTTCTCTCTGTAAATGAGATTGTCCTGTAGTATCAGTCCTGCAGGCAGGTAATGTCCGGTTTTACTTGGGTGGATGGTGTTGCTGTAGGTACGGTAGCATGAAACGTCCTGCTGCTTGACAAGTATTTCTGGCTGAATTATTTATTCGTATTTCCTCCGAGGGAGTTCTTAAATAATAGCTACAGAAATTGCTCTGTAAGAATGGATCGCTTTCCCCGTGTGCTGCCCCGAGTAGGTAATGATCTGTTGTGACTAGGGCAGGATAAAAGATCGCTGGCATTTGTGTCATAGCCCCTGTCTTTCCTTGTTTCACCTGTAACTACTCTGCTTTTCCTTGAATTTTTACAGTTTTCCGTTTGGTATTTAGATCTGGACGGTATAGCGCTACTATTTTTTTTTCTTAAACTGCTGCTTCATTCCTTCTCTTTGTTTTCATTTTGGTCCAGTTAAATGTACATTTTTTGTTACTACTAGTGGGACAGCTGACAAAGAGTGGACAAACTGGATGAAGTGAGTTTCGTTGTCCTCATAGCCTGGATGTAGCATAGCTAAAAAGAGTCAAAATGTCAAAGCATTACACTTTGTGGAGTAAAAATTATGCTCTTGAAATTTAGAGGCATAAAGAAATGGTGTGCCTTTCTGGGTTATTGAAATAAAATGGGGTCAAGAACTTAAACATACTGTACAGACTGTTCTTCATTTAGCAGTAGTTCAGACTGTCTGATCTGCCTGCATTTTATCAGCTCTGTTTGGCAAATGCATTTTTGTAAAGCTGTTCTCTTAATGTTCTGACTTCCACAAGTGTAACTGTGAAATAGAGGCAACAATTTATTAAGTAGTATCTTTTATAAAACTGTGTGAACACTATAGGAAAATGACAGGTGAACTTGAAGGAGGCACTTTGTGGGACTTTGTAAACCTGTGTTGCGTTGCTGTCTCTGGCTGGTAAATGACCTTCTACAGCTTGCCTTGCCCTCATAACTGTTGCTCCCTCTGTAAAGGGGAAATAATCATTACAGATTAAATGAGTTTGCTTAAGATATGTGAATGACAAATCTTGCCTAAAAGTAAGAGGCAGTACTCACTTCCTGAAAATACGACTGTGGTAACTAATGTTGTAATTGCTCTCATTTTAGAAATTACCAGCTGTAAGATTACACTTTTTTCAAACGGTGTTCTGCTGTCTTTTAAGGAAGAGATTCAAGGAAATTTATGGAGCTTCTTTATCCATATGTTGCTAGTTGTATAATGTTCTGATGACTTTTCCTAAATATAGTAAATTCCTAATTTATTAAGGTTGTTTAAGAAGTAGGAAAATGAATTGTTTGGTGTTTTCTTTTAATAAACAGGAGGCATAAACAGAAAACTAGTAAATAAATTGTTTCTTGATAGTTGACATTTTCCCAGGTAAGCAAGATTTCAAGGCTAGAACTCTTCCATTAATTAACTTTTAATTCTTCAGTGTGAAAAAAAATTTTGTAAAGGAAGCTGTTGTATATAATTTTAAGTGGGTTTTGGTTCAGAATAATTTATTATTATTAGTGCTGACATTTAATATGTGAGTTGACTGACATAAGAAGTAGGCGTCCTTTTTTTCCTGTTTATGTACAGTGTTTTTAAATAGCCAGGATTTAACTGAAACATTTGTGCAACTGATTGCAGTCTCTAACTCTACCAGTAAACTATCATCACACCATTATAGCAATATTACTTATATTTCTGATAAAAATGTTATATTGGCACATTAAATAAGTTTTAGTCACTTGCTAAACTGCCGTAATTTATATAGCAATGTATGATGCCCTAGATTAATTACATCTTATTTTTACAGATCCACTGAGATTTCTCTGGTTAATTTAAAGCTAGAGTTTTCTGATCAGCCTGTTCTAAGTTAGCCTACAAGGAAAGTTTGGAAACTAATAAATCACCTCTTTTTTCTAATGGCAGTGAACATCAACCTGAAGAGCCACTGCCCTTCAGTTGATGCACACTAACTTGTAAAACTTGGGAGTATGAGCCTTTACATGTATAATTTAAAAGTATTGTGATCTTTGTCCATGCGGACATTCTTTAGTGGTAGATTTCTGTTATCCTCTTCTTTCGGAAAATAGAAGCCAATGTTGACAAAATCCTGTGTCTTGTTTTCTAGTCACTGTGTTGTCCAGAGTAGGGACTAATTTGACATTGCTAGATTGATTTAAATCTGGTCTGTGTAACTTTTAAGAAAAAAGAAATTCTCATTTGCTTAAAACCAACCAAACAAATCCCCCAAACAAACCTTGAAGAAAAAGCCCAACGTTGTGCAGAAAGCGAATAGAATGAATTTGCTTTATAAAATTTAGTATAGCACCTTCAGTAAACTGAAATCTTAAAGATAACATAAAAATGTGGTAAACAAGCAGTAAACAGTTGTTGCATTTAGAACAGAAGAGCAGGTGAGAACTAGGACCCAGGAAGTTCAGTTGAAAGTGTATGGAAAATACATCATTGCTCTACAAAGTGTAAGATAATTAAGGCCTGTCCCTCAACCCACAGATACCAACTCTTTGCATCTTAAACTCAGAAGACAGGCTTTATCCGTAGTGCTGACATTGTAACTACTACCATTTGCCTTTCTCCTCATTTCATTTTTAATACCCAGTTACTTCAAACCCTGAATTATGACGGGTCATATTTAAACAGCTTTCACAATCATTTCTATGGGAGCAGTTTTACGTTTGCATTTTATTAACAAAATAACCTCTAGTCTTTTCTTTAGGCGCTTGAGATTTGTAAATGTAGATATTTAAATCTGATTAAATACAAAGCTAATGCAATTAATCACATACACAGCTTTAGTAAAGAGTGTAGAATGTTAGCCTTGACTGTGTGTATGTTATCAGGATTCTTTTGCCCTTGAAAACTGCCTGTTTGTGGGACGCTATCAAAATACGTGCACAGATAATGATAAAAAATGCTGCTTGAAAAGTTATGCTGCTTGAAAAGTTTTGCTGCAGCAACAGATTTTTTTTCAAAATTTATTTGTAAACAGACATTTAATAAAATAATTGCACTAGGTGACAATGCAGAAGTTCTGCTAGCCTGAGGTCACTAGAAGCTTTTCTTGCAAAATGCAAACCAGTAGCAATGCAAAAGCTTCCCCCAAGTGTCACCCCAGTGTTTTCAGCTAGTGGGGTATCTTTGTAATTACATTATAAGAAAATATTATGCTCTGGGTATTCCCACATTTGGTTAAACTCGTTGTTCCATTCTTTATCTGCTCTTCTAGTCTCAGTGGAAGTTTTGTATTTCTAGCTGTTCATAAAACAATTGCTTATTGCTTAATTTTTCTGCAATATGGGCAATATTTTTGTATAATAATTTTGAACTAGTTTTCTCTTTACAGCATTGTCCAGGGAAAAAATCTGAACTATTTATTATATATCTTCGAAAAAAACCCCAACAAACCCAACTTTAAGTGAGGAAAGCTTTCAGTTAACTGGAACTTCAGCGATGATGCATGTGTGTTCTGTACTTCTGAATGTCACAGTACAGGATGCTATTTGTATTATTTCAAATAAAAACTTTAAAAATAAAGGTAAAATGAATGGTTTCTGTAATTACATAACTAATTTGAGGATATAAACACAATGAAATTCTTGGTAATTAATAACAACTTGAAGTATTTAGTGGTGCCATTGGTGAAATACAGTTGAAGATAAAAATGTCTTTTTTTTTTTAAGCTGAAAAATAGAAGTACCATAATTGATACTAGAATGAATGTAGAGTATGAAACATTCTCCTCCACTAAGAGGTTGTTAGTCCTTTGTGACCTTCAGTCTGTACTGATGTATGGTATATAAGTTTGGACATCTAGTCATACTATAGTAGAATAAGATCAATGCAGAATTTATAGTTACATTACCAAGATGAGTTAGTTTTATCTTGGGATTTTTTTAATAAGGTTTTTAATTGAGTTGAATATCAAGTGAAGTTTATGAATTTATAGTCTTTTAAATCAGTAAAGAGAAATAAAATCAAAATTGGGCTGTAGGGAGTCTCATCTGCTTATTTTTGTATCTACTTGCTTAAGCAGAATTTTGGGAAACACTTTGCTGTGCAACAACTGCACAATTTTTAAGCTGGAATGGAAGAATTCACTTCTGAGAAAGAAAGAGGTGGCAGATGAGTTTACTGAAACCAATGTCTCTGAGCAATGTCAGCAGATCTTTCTTCCAAACAGACCAACTCTGCAGCTAAAACATGGAAAATCATGATTGTTTTCGGCCTGTTGCATGCAACATTGATATCTCATGAATATGTGTATTATTTAAATCAGGAAAATAAAAGCAGACAGATTTATTGTAAAGAATAGTTATTCCAGTTGGTTGTAAATAATGTTTTGTACTTGCTTTTAGGTCTAGCTGTGCAAGCTCTGAGAATGGGAAAAGAGAAAACAATAGACTTGCAAAAGCCAGAGAATGTTGTCTTGTTGTGCCGCTCCCTTGGAAAGTTCTGTGAGATTGTAATTAATAAACTAAAGCAGTTTAGCTCAAACGATGTGTGAAGCTTGGTAATCAAGGACTTTGTGTAATTGTTTGCTCAAAATTCTACCTTCAAACTAAGGGATCTTCAGTATATAATAGTTGGGTATAGGCTATGATGGTGAGAACTCTCCGGAGATTGTGATTAAATTACTCCTGTTAATATGAAGGAAAGAAGGCACAACTTCCATTGATCTTACTGATAGTTCGCATTTGTATTCAGTAAATACAGTTGTGTTTGACATAATGATTGTGTCTTACATCGCCTTGGTTTACAACCAACAAACTTTCAAGGAGTTTACAGGCTAAAGTACTGGGGAGATGATGATGAAGGTATTTTGCTTGATAATTGGAACTGAAAATTTTGTACTTCTTGCATGGTTTTGAAGTAGTGAAGGAACTGTCAGCTAGGGGTTGGTTTTTTTGCGTTCTGAAGGGAGGAAGAGGCAATATTACACATTCATTTAAACCTGTTGCCATTTCATTTGTTGAAAACAAAAGAAAATAAAGTAAATAGGTTAAATATTTTATTGTAAAAAGAGCCAGGAAGCAATTATTAGTGATAGAATGAAGGTCAGGCAGCCTGTCTTCTGCCTGCTTTAGGTAGATGAGGGCTTTCAAAAGATATTGTGGAATCTGTGCCAGCTTTTGCAGCTTTTTCCTTTGTTTTTTTTGTTTGTGTTTCCTCTGAGGTGACCTTAATCACTGGAATGGGAAACAGATATCGATCTGGAGTGGCAGGGGAAGAGGAGAGGGAACGCTGTGATTTTCCTCCTTGGGAGCAGTATTAATGTGTTAGGAAAAAAAGGGGCAGAAGTAAACAGTAGTAGAGCAGGAATGTGAGACACCTTATATTTGATGATTAACGATCTGATGGAAAAAACTAGCTATTCATCCTTTCATACGCTGTTAAAAATAATTCTGTTTCTCCTTGGGTGATTATGAATACAAAGTTGTTTGTTACCTTTTTTATTCAACTTAACTAAATAATGCTACTTGATCACCCAAAAGAAAAAAAATCCCTTTACGTATCAATAACTGTTCATAATTTACTAGACTATAGCAAATATTTTCTCTAAAAGTCTGCTGGAATTTTAATACCTCATAGGTTTTGATGCTACTTGTTCATATAGAATTATTTCTTCTTTATAAGAAATGGGTGGCCAATAATGATAAAGGACAAGGACACTGAAAGGATTGAGATTTCCTATGTTAGAAATTCTCTCCCCGTCATATTTAGGGATATGAATTTGTCGAGTATTTAAATCTTGTTACGGTTTACAGCTTCCAATATTTTGACCCTTTTCTTTGCAAAAGGCTTTTTTTAATCAGAATAAAGCATTTTATCTTGGTTATCAATCTTTGGAATAGTTTTTATAAGAATGAGAAACTCCTTGGTAGACTTATGGTTGCCCTCATTGTGCCAGCCCTTAATATTGTCTTAAATTAATTGTTTTAACCGAAGCAGTTCAAATAATGCCAGTCTTTTGTCCTTAAAAGACAAAATTATTTATGTTTGACTTCTTAGTATTATGTGAAGCTTGTGCTGGGCGTTGGTAATTTGATGACTGCATTTATAAAGCAGATGACTAGCTGTCAGTTTAATTTTTTTCTTCGTTAGTGGATTTCATTTTATTTGCTTTAAAATGACTGATTCATTTTACAAAATTTGATTATCTGGAAAAAAGCTTTTCAGACTGTAGAGTACAGTGTGTTTTGTGTGTCTGTGTGGTTAATGGTTTATCTTTTAATTATGTTGTAGTTCTCATTTCAGGTTGAAACTCTTAGTGAGTTTAAGTCAAGCATTTTATTCCCTTTAGAAGAGGACTGTGTTGCTCCGACCTTCTGGTCAAATATTTTAGAAACTGACAATCCCTTGCCCCTCCAATCCATAACCTAATGAAATTTTTAAATGCTTAGAAAAGCAAGAAACTAGTGGTGGAATCTTACTTCTAAGTAGCTTCTTAAAAGCTGTGTTCTGTTTCCTTTAAAAAGAGAGAAATGTGCAAAATGCCTGACATTCGGAACCTGAAGTATTCATTGGTCTGAGAACACAACAGTAGAAACTGGGTTGCCAGATGTTAACATGTTTTATTAGAAATGAAGAGGAGGAGACTAATCTGCTTCTGCATTCTCAGTACAGATTGAAAACCTGATATTCAGCCAAAAATAGCTAAAACTGAAAGACAATTCTTCAAATTCAAATCCTGGTATTAGTTTTTTTTATCTTTTGATGTGCTTTGTGAAGCTGTTTTGTTATGTGCCCTGCTGAAGCTTTACCTGGGCACATCCAGTCAATTATCTTTCTTTCCTCCTCTGGGCTTTGATTAAAGTGTTACCATTAGAACCTTGATTAGGGAAAACTGACCCAGGATTGTGATAAGCAAGTGAGTTTGGGAGTCTGAACCAAGTAATTTCACCTGAATAATGGGATACACTCTCCAGGAGCTTTCTTAAATCACCAGATCCTTTGAGAAACAAAGGGGTTTTTAATTTGTAGGAAGTGTTTCATCTTTTCTTTAGATTTCTTTAGCAGCAAGATGGACTGTAGCAGGTTATATTGTCTTAATTGTCACTGGTTTTACCTTGTTTCTCTTGTGTTTTAGAGCTTTTTAGTATTTGAAGCTAAGTTTCTAGTTAGAGAGTAACATAAAATCTGTTCCAGCAGTACAGTGTTAAAAACGGTTTTCTGTAGAGGAATTTTGTTAGAAAAGTAGGACATCTACCCAGTGTTTAGGACTTGGTATTCTGGATTTAAGATACTTTTCAGTAAGAAATGTGTGAATGGAAGAACCAAAACACTGAAAATAGAGTTGTTACTGGTCTTACTCTCTCAGGCTAGTGGGTTATAGTAGCAGACTAGTAAGAGTTTTGCTTGCCAAACAACATGGTGGTGTTGCAACAACTCTGTTGCAGCCTGCTAACTCTTCCTGTTCTGATGCAAGATTACTCTTTGCCTCCTTTCAGTGACTGCTTGAAAAAAAGGCTGTCTCCTGCATGCAAAAATTTCTTTAGAACAGAAAGGATGTTTTTTTGTGAAACATTTTGTATGTATTTGAATGGGGGAGGAGGGTGACAGGCTATAGCTTGTAAGTGAAAATTTAAATTCTTTACCAGGGCTTCAAGATAGGACTGACAGTGCTTTTGTGCTAGGAGTGTGCTAGGTATGTTTAAATCTTTGAATGTGGAAGAGAACATTGGTAAGTACTGAAGAAATATTCTTAGATCTCCCTAGGGTGCAGTGTTTTTACAGGCATAAAATGTAAGAACGGAACCCCTGTGGGATTGATTTTTAACTTTTAAGTATTTATGTGTTGATTTTTCTTCCTTTTTGATTTCCAAAACAGATTAAGATTTGAGTTTTCAGTGTCTAGGAAGGCTTAGCCTTTGGAGGGGTACTTCTTTCTTACATCATCACAACAAAGAAAAGGGAATTTGAGTGTATGGTAATAGGAGGTTCCTAACAAAATTCAAGTGCAGAGGTTTTGGACGCTCAGGCTTCCTAGTCTGTAAAATTGCTACTCCATCTTTCAGTTTCTTCATATCCTCAGGATACTCCCGAACTGACCTTGGCTAGCAGAGTCCCTACCACTCCAGGTGAGAAGGCTACCACATTCCAGCTTAATTGTCCATCACAGCTTGTTTTAGTGGCAAAAGAAGATATGATGATGGAACATTTCCTCCAGCAGCAATGAATGGAAACTGCCCATTTTCTGCTTTTCCCTCTACTGAGATGTTTCAGCTCTACTGGTAGAAGAGAAATTGCCTTTGTCCCAGCTGTTTTCTGTCAGATTCTTACCACCACCATTAATATATCCTGTCTTATACTGAATGTCCTTTTGGTTTAATCAGCTCATCTGTTATCTCTCTTCCTTTCTTTCTCTAAAATAAATAAATAAATAGAAAGTCTCCAAAATAGACTTTTAGGTCTCTAATAAAGCTTCTTTCTAGATAAACCATTTGACTAAGATAGCTCATAATTTTGTTTACCCATTTAATATATTACCCATTCAAAACCCTGCGCATCTTGTGCAGCATTTCTTGAAATGGCAAGAAGTGGAACCGTAAAGAATTGCAAAGATGAGATAATTGAGTATATGCATTGATCTTATAGTCAATTTTAATTTTTTTATCTCATTTACCTTTCTGAAGTTTGTATTTTCAGCTCTGAGGAGATAATAAGCCAGGAGTATGGGCACACAGTCAGACTTGATTGGATTATGGCATTAATATTTTACTGCTAATCAACAGAGCCAGTGTAACAGTGTGTGTATGTATGTATGCTTTGCCCGCTGCTATTATAAAGTATAACAAACTAACTGTTTCATTGGCTATCTCAGTATCTGTTGGCTATCTCAGTATCTGTTGGCTGTATGTACATTTGGTAGTGACCACTATAAGGGTACCTTGCTTTTGCACTGCACGTGTTTTTGTTAAACTTTAACTCTTTAGGCTCCAGTTTTCCAAACTGCTCACGTGTTTTTGTTAAACTTTAACTCTTTAGGCTCTGGTTTTCCAAGGGAAGGGCAAAGCTGTTCTGACAATGAGCTTAGACTGAAAACTCTTAGAATATACATCTGTTATTGTGATACTCCTTTTTAAAGGCACTTAGAAAGGTAATTTTCACATACTTACGAGAGCCAAGTACCTTTGACTGCGCTATTGCATTGTGGGAGATTGTGGTTAAAGTGTAATTGCCTGTCTGTCCATGGGTTTGATCCCTGTTTGTGGTAGAATCAGTAAAAAGATATCCGGTTTGGGGGAATGTGATGGTGATATTGTCATATGCTTCAGATACAGGTCATTGTGTTTTGAGGTAGCTGACAGGAACAGACTAGTGAGATAATATGTATGTACTACTAAGCATTTGCTTGATATATAGGATCTAGCTCAGTGGTGCACAGTAACCAATCTGATTCTGGGAGGTGCATTCTGAAGTATTCATGTTGCCAGCCTCCAAATGTCTTCCTGTCCTAAGTTGCTACCCTCTCCCCCTTTTTACATATTGCATCTTTTTATATGCTTCTGCCTTGCCTTCTTCTTCATATGGTTCACTGGGAATCAGCACGAGTGATAACACGACTGAGACATTTAAGATGTTACCACACCAATTCCAGTGGTGGCCAAGTAAGATACATGTTGGTTTGGAGAAAGCATGTGTATTTTTGCTTAGCAAAGGTGGTAGAAGCTATTGGCCTCAGAAGTATTTAACTTGAACCATGACAGACAGTGCTGCCTATCAGGATTGC
This sequence comes from Clamator glandarius, assembly GCA_033459285.1. Taxonomy (NCBI): domain Eukaryota; kingdom Metazoa; phylum Chordata; class Aves; order Cuculiformes; family Cuculidae; genus Clamator; species Clamator glandarius. Next base: position 329,491 of record JAUNZM010000058.1, read on the forward strand.
ACTGACAGAGGTTGTTGTTAGCTGTCTGGGGAGGTGGCAGGAATTTTACTCTACTGACACCCAGTTAATTTTGTGTTCGTTGCTCTGTATGCTTTCAAAAGTCTTATGAGCTTGACATTTTAGAAAATCTGTGGAGGTTGACTGAAAGGGTTGCACAAATCCTATTTGACAGAATTAGCAACAGAACACAAGCCATTGCTGTGTCAGTCATTTCCCAAATACTTGAATAAACTTTCTTGTGGAACAGTGTTAAGCTTTGTTCTTTGATTTCATCTTTGAATCATCCTTTCCTATAGAGTAGGTGAATTAAGTAATTTTGGTTTCAAAGACATCCACCCTTTTGGAAATAGTTGTGTAAACTCCTGGTTATGTCACTAATCTCCACTCCTGGTTGCAGCTGGTTATTCCTGTAGTTGAAGGATTGTGTTATCCAGTCTTGGGTTTCTGGTCTACCTACTCTGCTGTTCTGTTGCACTCTAGATAGTGCATGTTTTTACATTTGATACTCGCTAGTTTTAGTTTAGTTGGAAGCTGTATTAAGAGAATATTTAAGCATAAAACCCTCTTTCTATCAGTTTAGGGTTGTAGTGCCTCCTTCATCTATTACTTCTTATAACTCCAGAATTGCAGTCCTCATTTTCTTTTGCAGTCTCTTTAAATAGAAAGTGGGCAAGCAGGAAGGGAGCTTCTGTGTGAAATCTTACGATGTGTTGGGAGAAACGTTGAAAAGATGGTCTTGTGATATGAAAAGAACAGTACAGCAAGTACTCCCAAGAGCATATCAATGTATGGAAAACATGTTTGGAGGTTACTATGAGAGTGAGTAGCTGCACTAACTAGTATTTTGTTTGAGAGGCTAAAAGCAACTTGATTATGATTTAAAAAAAAAGGTATTCCTGAATCATGGTAAAAAACCCAAAGCAAAAGTAATGATGTTGTAGTTGGAGGTCTGTAAATAATGACTCCTGATAGTGTCGAAGGGCTACAAGTTTCTAGAAGAAAATGCTAATTTATGCTGGCAAGCTGTCTCAATATGGAAAAAATATAGGAATCTGTACCGTGTTGTCCCCACAACACGGTACAGATTATTTTTAGGTGTGTTAAAGGAGAGGGGAAAATTAAAAAAAAATAGTTCTTCAAAATATCTTTCAAAAGTATCTTCCACGTTGTATAAATATCCTTAGCTGCTTATTGGGCTGTGTGTAGTCAGTATGGCTACGTGAGCTGTTTAGTGACTTGAAGATTTAAAAGCCTTTGTAGAAAACAGAAAAATGAAAAGAAGTAACTTCTGCTAAAGCTCAGTGTGAAAGAAAGGGACAAGCATGCGAAAGTGAAATCTACCCATAGTTCATTGTTTTAAATTGGTAGATTTGAAAAGCATTAAAAAAGGTTTTTATAAATCACTAGAAAGATGTAAAAAAGTTGAACCTGTGATTAGGAAAGGAAAGCAAAGAACAGATGACACATACGTAAAATAACAACAAATCATGCCAAACAAAAAGGGCCAATTCAATACCTTTTATGCATTGGATATCATGTCAGTTGCTGGGATTCAGCTGTATGGGTCAGTTTTGGTTTGGGGTTATTTTTTTGTTTGTTTTCTTTACGTATTTAAGCAACTGAATCAATGCTTTTTTGACAATAATTTCTTGTGAGTTTCCTGATGATAAGTACTACTTTTATTCTGATGTGGAAAGGATGGCTTCTGGATATCACTGGACCGAATAGTCTCTAATGCCTATAGAATATAATAGGCAATTAACTTGTGACTGCCTAGATAAAAAGTAGTCAAAATGAGTTTCAGAAGAAGAATCACATTGAACTAACGTGATTTTCTCCCTTTATAGTGCAGTAGCTGTTTTGAAAGAGGAGCAGTAGGTTTAGCAAATGTTTATTTGTATTAGTGTGATGTTTGAATAAGCACACCAAAAAAATAAATCAGTGGATTTTTTTTTTTCCCTTATGAACCACTTGGACCACTTCTCAAGGTATCACAGTTGTAGTTTGGTTGAAGTAAAGTCACTCTTGTTTCAACTGGGTGTCTGATGAGGAGAGGATGTTTGGCTCAGTAGAGTACAGGGGCGAATTATCTTGAAGCTAAGAGTGTGTTTCTGGACATGCGTGTGATACTACAGTAGACTTCAGACTTAGTGTTTTCTGAGAAAATAAGCATTCTTTGTAACCACTTTGGTCAGCTAGTGCAAATATTGTTAAACACTGAAGAGGAATTAATTTCAAGTTGTTGCTGTTTCCTAATTAAACTTTATGAATCTGGCCTCCAGGGCTGAATATATGAGATTTTTTTTTCCTTCAAACAATATCTGGCTCCTTATAATCTAGTTTTATGTATTAATGAGGCATGACAGGACAAATTATTCTTAGTTGTGGTAAAGGAGAGGGGAAATAAAAAAATAGTTCTTCAAAATATCTTTCAAAAGTATCTTCCATGTTGTATAAATATCCTTAGCTGCTTGCTGGGCTGTGTGTGCAAGCATGCAGCTGGCTGTTTTGGGGAAGTGATTCTTCCCCACACTCTGGCACTGGAGAATACATCTGGAGTACTGACATCAGGGAGCCCTGGTACAACAAAGTTGTTGATGTACTGGAGTGAGCCCAACAGATGGCTGGGGGCTGAACTACATGACATACAAAGAGAGACTGATTGGTTTTCTTCAGCCTGAAAAGAGAAGGCAAAGGGAAGGTCTTGCTGATGCCTGCAACAACCTACTGGGAGGGTGTTAGGGTAAGTGAAGCCACAGTAGGAAAATAAGTTGCAACAGACACAAACTGGAACCTGAGATGTTCCAGAAAGATATAAAAGGAACACTTTACACCATGAGGGTGGTCAATATGTTCCAACATTTGAATAGAGAGGGTGAGTAAAAGATTTCTACATAGTAGTTAACTGTGCTCTTATAACATTTTTTTCAGTATTTGCATGAGTTCTGGTAAATAGGCCATGATGCTCTCTACAATGTTGTTCCAGTTGCTATAGAGTACTCTTGAATATCTTTTAGAAAGGGTTATAGGCTGCTATTTCTTAGTCTGTACAGAAGTAATAGAGTTGATGTGTGATAAAACCCCCAAAATTTTGAAAATGTCGGCTGAAAGGATATTAATGATACCCCGCTATGGTCTTTGGATAAGGTATGGTTAACTTGTATGGCATGGTTAATAGAAGAGCAGTGTTTTAAAATAGATACTGTATTTTATTATTCTGATGGAAAGAAAGCCAAATAAGGGCTTGTATTCACAAAAGCTTAGTATCTTAAATGTATATCAGTTGATATAATAGAGGTATTTCTCTTTGTGTAGAGACTTTGCTTTGCTTCTGTCTGTAGTGGCTAGAATAATACTTAGGAAATGTTTAAAAGCACTTTTTCTCCTTAAGCTGTCTAACGCTTTCAGAGTTCATGTCTTTATGGGGACTGGAGGAATGTAGGAATTTATCATGAAATGGTATTTTTGTCTTTAATTGCAAGAGAAGTTGTCTGAGATAATCAGTATAGCTGGAGAGAATAAGAATGAAAAGATTCTGTGCCATCTCTAATAGCAGTTGTTGGTCTTGTGTCCTGATTGCCTGCAGTTGTGGGATGAGATCATCTTTGGGGATCTTTTTTCTTTCTTCCCTCCTCCTGCCTCACCTTACCCTTAAGAGGAGCAACATTGGGATGCATGAAATCCGTCAGGGCATAGTATAATGGAGAACACAGCTGGTACTTCAGGGAGACATAAGGCTGGAGTGGTTACAATAAGGCTGAAGGGTGTAACACCTTTTGCTGATATTTTGTCCTGTTTGGGACATTGCCCTGAATGAAGAACAAGTCCAGAGGAGCTGTGGGTTTCTTGACCTCTGCACCCCTCCCTACCTTTCTAGCATGGAGCTATGCCTAGGAACTTATTGTTAATCAGAATCACACTGGAGTTTTCTATGTATAAAAAGTATTCATACTCAAGTCCAAGCTTCCATTGACAGGATACTTTGTGTTGGTAATTTGGGATAATTGATAGGATGCAAAAGAAACAAAATTTCCTCATTCCAAGATACTATGCTTGATCACATACTGATACCTTAATCTGACTGTTGTAAATTTAATTTTAGACTAGATTTTATGGTCTTCTAGGACGACAGAGGTGTATAGTTGGTCTACATCTAGAATTAAATGGATCTCCTGAATTATTTGCTGTTTTTGTATACATTTGTTCTTTACTGTTTTTTTAACCTAATGTTTCCAAATCTCTTCTTGAAGGGAAAGAGTTTCAATTTTCTGTATCCTATAAGATTCTCATCTCTGAACTTCTAAAACATTTCTGTATATGATGATCTATATGACAATGTGTAACCAGGTTCACTGCCACTGAGGCATTTTTGATGGTGGTCTTGGAAAGTGTCAGAAAGGGAATTGACTTGAAAACACCTCTGCCACTCAAATTAAGGATTTGTAAAATGGTTTGGAAAATTGTTCTTTTGCTGTTTAATAATAATGACATTGAACACTGTTGGTTTATAGTCTGAATTTTTCCTAAACTGTGCAGAAAGCAAAAGATGAACTCTAGGAATCTAATGTGTCTTTCACTGTGTTAGCAATGTATGTAACTTTCTTAAGAAAATGCCAGCTTTGCTTTTGCAGTTTGTTTATATCTGTATGCCAATTATAACTGCCTTTGAAAGTCTTGTGACATGACATTTCACTTCAAAACATATTTGTTTAATTGCTTGCAAATAAAAGACTTTTAAAGTGTGTATCTGAGTTCAAGATAGAAACTTTCAAAATAGAAGCCCAAAGCAAGTTTTCAGGGCTGCTTGATAGAAACAAAGTTATTTCAAAATGTAGGTTGTCCACGTACGAGGGCCTTTTCTTTAGGAGTTTTCTGTCTGAATTTATTTTAGTTCTGTTTCATAGATAAAATGAGATACTGCATCACTTCTATGTTAATAAATAAGCCCTTTATCTTCCCATGTGGAATTTTAAGTTCTGCTAACCACCAGAAACATTCTTTGGAAAATTAGTCAAAACAGCTACAGATGTATGATAAACCTACATTTAAAAAAAAATTATATTCAATCAAAATTAGGTACTAAACCTACAGACCATGTATGCTTATTCCTCTTGAGCATATGGTCATTTTGAAGATGGAAGTGGACTGATAGGCAGTAAACCTTAAAATTGCTGGCAGAAATAAAGAAGAGTAAAAAATGAGAGAGCCTTGAACTTCCCGTTATCTTGATGGCTCGCAAATGGCAAAACATACTCCATAACTGTTTACATGGAGAAAATACACTCTGAAAGCTGTGCCAATGGTAGCACTTCACAGAGGTTGAATTTCCCTAGCTGCATAGATTGTAAGAAACAGTTCTGGTAGTTGTTACAGGAGCAACTGATCACAATTAGTGATTTATCCCTGTCAGAATAGGTAGGTGTTGTTACCTGAGCCACTGATACAACATTTTTCTAAACACTACAGCTCACTAGATTTGAAGATGTGGTCAGCATAAAGTTATAAAATCGTGGTCTGCATGTAATGTAGTTTTAGTTTAGTGTTCTGTGCTCCAGGATGACTTAAAACAACACAAAGGCTTGCACGGGTGCCAGGTAGGGGTGTCTAAAATTATCCAAAGAAAGAAGAGTTGTGTTGTTAAAATATTAGAGAATTAATTGTAGAGCTGATGCTGTCAGGGGAATATGTTTTTTTGTCAGATGTAGAGCTCTGATTGACATCTTTGTCATATTACGAAGTCATAGATACCTCTGTATTTTGTAACACAGCAGTTCTTCACGTAGCAGTATTGCAAATGTTATTGCAAATGTAACTGCTATTGCATTTTACCAAAGAAGTAAGTTTAAGGCCTGTGACTTTTCAGTTAATTTTTCGGAGTGGAATCTTCCCTCTCTCACATTTCAATATCACTTTGTAATTAAATTTTCAAATAAAACTATTTTTACCTTTCTATAGTTGATAAAATATACTTTTTGTGTGCATGTTTATTGTTGAACTTCATTTAATATGTCAAATATTCTATACTATTTCTTTATAGAAACGATTACAAAAAGAACTTTTGGCATTGCAAAATGATCCACCTCCAGGAATGACTCTAAATGAAAAGAGTGTACAAAATTCAATTACACAGTAAGTATATATACTATTTAATTTTTGCTATTAAGCTCAAAAAGCATAAGTAGTGAAAGTTCTTTGTATGCCACTGCCACCACTTATTCCAAGTAACATTCTGAATTTTTGTTTTTAGTCTAGGGAGTGAAACATTGTTATACTTAATGAGGACATTACTGCAATGTGCTGGACACTCTCAGGAACTGAATAATGAATTCATTATGTTTTTATTAGGCATTTTACTGTCTAACAAAATGTCAGTTGATAAAAGCTTCTGCATATTTTAAAATAAAATAAGACTTTCATAGCTGCTAACCTCTGAAACCCCTGTAGACTTGTTGAAATAATGGAGTAGCTGGTTTAGAGTTTGTGTTGTTTGTTGAGTATATTTTGTAGCTGTTAATTTCCATTGCATTCTTTCTCTAAAGCAAGTGGAGGAAACTGCTTAAAGACTGAAGTTATTGCAGTACATTTGTTTGCAACTTCCTGCTGTAGTTTTATGTCATTAATGAAACAGAAAAAGAAGCATGGTTAAGTATCTTATATTCTGTCCATTTACATGAACAGGGGGTGTTTCTAGTATTAATTTAAGCTATTTTTCTAATCAACTGAAATTCAAAAGATTTAGACTGCATTGACATTTTTTAGATTTTTTTTTTTTTTCATTTTAGAGAAATGTTTAAGAATTCTTAGCAGATGTAAACATTTATGAGGGTTTGAATCTTGGGCTGTACTGGACTATAATATTGATTGGTGGATCAAGTTAAAAACATAACATACAGCTGACTTCTAATGTAGCTTCACATCTGCATTTTTGATGGGGCACTCAGAGTTACATGAAGTTTTTCTGAGTCTTCTATGTACGGAGTTAAACACCGCTATTACTTTTTAAATGATGCTTCTTTTTTTGTGGTACTTCATGCAGATGAATGAGTAAAACAAATTGAAGTAGCGCTTTCCAGAATTCGATACAAATAATAATAAACTATTGTATAATTGCTGAATTATAGCTTTTGTTTCTTTAGGAAGGAAAATACTGAAATTTTCTGTAAAAAGGACTCGACCTAATATTACACGTGTTTTTTCACTCATTTAAACACCAACAACAAAAGTGAAAATTTCAGCAGATGAGGAGATGGAAAAGGGGGAAAAAAGATTTTTTTTTTTTTTGTTTGTAGATTTCCTTTTTTTTTTAGGATGTCTCTGTTCAGAGAGTGCTATCTCTTTATTCTGCTGCTATGTACAATTTTGATGCCTTACAATACCTTGCAAATAAAAACTTCGTATGTACTGTTATGCTAGATTTTGAGATTACCAGTGTTTCAGAAGCTTCCTGTCACAAGTAGGTTTTTGGTGTCAAGTAGTGTGTTCAGAGTTCATTAATTAAGTTGCCATTTGATCTGATGCAGTGAAGATTTGTGTAGCATACTAGCTTGGGTTTGAAAGATGTTGATAAAATAATTTGATCCCATGATGTAAATGGGTCATTTGAAGTGTTAAGCAATTATCTGTTTGAAATACACAAAGATTAGAAATTTGAGATGGCTAAACTGTAAAGCGCACAGGAAGCACTGGGTTCTTGTGATTCCTTGACCATAAAAGGCGCAAAGTCCTGGCAGAGTTATCTTCTACTTAATATATTGAAATATATTGAAACTATTTTAAAAACTTGAAGGCGGAGTTCTGGATTACAAGGACCAATAAAGCTGAAGAGTGGTGAAACACCATATATACAAACGTCTGGAGTGCAGATGAATTAAATTGAAGGAGTGTTCCAAAATTAACATATGGAGTGCTTATACAGGCACCACCATGTTGCTGTTGAAGATTCATTCCTCAAAGTGTGTGGCAGCTGACAGTTCAGTTGAGAAGCAGTTTTTTGCACAAAATGCACCACCCCCAAAATCCAAACTAACCAAAATGGAGAGAGAATGACAGAGGGTAATATAAAAACTGTTCTCAGCTTAAATACACAGGGAGGGTATATAGGATAGGAAGGTGGAGAGGTTGGGAATAAGATTGTTAGGACTGCCAGCTGGAGGACACTTCAGCTTTTCCAAATCAAGGATGAAAGACAAAAACAGGGAAGTGCTGCTGCAAAGGATGGCATTAAGCGGTAACCAATAGTACTCCAAAATAACAGAAGTCAAATAGCAGCTTTGCTGTATATGCTGAACAATATGCAAAACATCTGGTTTTGACTGGATTAATCCTCCCCCAACAACCCAACCCAAACCCAACAGCAGTAAAAATCACTCCTGCCTCTGCCAACTCCACCTGTCAGTTACTTCCGTGTTGTTATAATGGAAGAAGTAGAGGTAGGGGGAAAAAGAATACTGTAATATATTCGGGTGCTTTTCTTAAGTTGCAAATCAGCCTGTTTTTTTATTTTGTTTTTAATTTTCTATGACCTTTTTCCTTTTTATACTTTCAACTTTTCCAGTTTTGATTTGGTACCCGTCAGGTTAAATACCATTTAATTTCTTAGTTCTTCACAGATGCAAATGCAAGAGAAACATTGCCCTTCCCTCCTGGATACAGATTTTATTTTAATAAGCTGTATTGATGATTTTCTTGACAGAAAAGTGTCATGAAAGAGAATGTGTACTTGTTTGTTTCCTTCCAAACCTGTTTTTGTGTTGGAATAAACTCTGGAACAGGTCTTTTCTTTCAACTTTGTTGTCTCACACTAACTGTCATTTTTTTCTGAACTGATGGGGCTTTGTGGAGTTGAAGTCATATTTGCTTGTATAATTTGCAGCACCATATCAGTGCCTATATGTAAAATACCAAGCTTGCTTCTTTCAAATGTATGCTTGATGTTATTCTCCTACGTGATCTTTATGATACTACTAGATATTTTAAGTGATTTGACTGTGATTGATAGTCAGTTTGATTAGTCTTGAGCTCCATGAGTAAAATTATAGTTTATCGGTCCACAATACTAACAGTTTTATTTGCTGTTTCATAGGTGGATTGTAGACATGGAAGGTGCTCCGGGAACACTGTATGAAGGGGAGAAATTTCAGCTCCTATTTAAGTTCAGTAGTCGATATCCTTTTGATTCACCTCAGGTAACTACTTTCTTCCTTGTTGCTTAACACTAACTTTATAACATTATAGCTGCATGATGCATACTCATTATTAATGTCATCCATATATTCTAAGGTGAGGCTTAGTTGCTTTAATTTCTATTAAACACACTGTAGGGATGATTTTTCTTTTAAAAATGTCTCTGCCAGTCTACTTGGTTTCATAGGAGATGGAAGAACAATGAACTGGGGGCTTCTTTCAGGTTGATACTCATGTGAAAGAGCAACACAGGGTAAACTAGTAAGATCCGCTTTACCGTGGTGTAGGAGTAAACAACAGACTGCTGCTTTGTCCCTTCTGTTTTCATTCCAACTTTTTTCCTAGTTTGTTTTTAAGCATCTTGCATCCTCTCTGCTGCAGTTGTTAATACAGCAGGAGAAATATTGTGCTTGTGGTAGGTATGCTTATAAATAGTTGACGTCTTTGAGAGGCCTGCAAATCTAGATGTTATCACTGAGGTGTGAGACACGGTGTTGCTTTCATGGCAACCTAAAGAACGGAAGGGGCAGCAGTACTGCTAGGCTGCAGAATGAACTTTGTCCATCACATCCCTCCATTACCTGAGGGAAATGTTACAAAATGTGGCAGGTGAGAGTAGTTTGGCTATCAAGCCTGCCTTTCTGAAAAAGGAGCTGGAAAAGTAAGAGTATCTTAGCTCGTCCTTTCTGTTTCAGCAAAGTTCCACAAGTGATCTCTTATACTGCACTCACTGGTGTTGAAACTGAATCATGGAGCTGAGGGAGACACTTAAACCATAAACACTGCATATTTTTGTGTACTGTGATTAAAAATTAGAATGCTGACTTTTCAGTTTTCAGGAACAAACTGGCCACCTGTACTTCTGTACCTCATCAGGTTTGCAGTGAAATACTCATAAATGATCCACAAGAGAGTAGCCACTTTGATTTGATTTTGAGTAGGTCCTGTTTGTACTCATTACCCAGCCAGTGTGTGTATGTGTGAGACTCGATACAGTTTAGTGTAAAACAGCAAATTGGATCTATATGCGTACACTGAATTTTAGCACAGAAAAAAAAAATAGAATTTAAGTACTGGGTGGCTGATTGTTGTAGGTAGCTAGAATTTGTTACATAAACACTGCTGTGCAATAAGTTCATTCTGTATCACAAACCTCTGGGTCATAATTCACTCTCCTGCAAATCTACTTGCTGTGAGTTGACAGTTTACACTTCAGCTGCTTAATCACTTGGTTGTTTTCTGCCTTTTAATGTACATTATCTGTTATACTGTGCATGCTTTTACTTATCTTGTATGCCTAGTTCTGATTTGCCTATAAAAAGAGGACCTCAAAAGCTAAATATGTTAGTGAATTATGAAGGTAAGCTTCTTCAGTGCTTGAGAAATACCATTTCAAAGATCTATGAAAGAACATTCTGCATCCGTTTTTTCTGCTGCCTTAGAAACCAATCTGCAACTTGGCAAATAGATTAAGCTCTCTAATTTCAGTTTCTTATATGATGGTGTTGCTTTTTTTATCAGTGACAGATTGTATTGTGTTTTTCTAGTTTTGTCTGGAATAGAGCTAATTTTCTTCCCAGTAGCTGCTGCATTTTGTGTTTAATCGGAGAATAATGTTAATAAGATATTTTTTAGCTATTGCCAGGTAATGCATAAGTTGGGCTGGGATAGACTTAATTTTTTATACCGCAGCTGCTGGATGAGAATAACGCTGATAAGAAAAACATAGAATCACAGAATCATAGAATAGTTTGGGTTGTAAGGGACCTTAAAGATCATCTCGTTCCAACTCCCCTGCCATGGGCAGGGACATCCCTCTGGGTCAGGCTGCCCAAGGGCCCATCCAGCCTGGTCTTGAACTCCTCCAGGGATGGCGCATCCACAGCTTCCCTGACAGCGTGTGCCAGTGCCTCACTACAAATCACATCAGTGTATTAAGAAATCAAGGACTTTTTCTGTTTCCCATGCTCTACTAGTGAGCAGGTGTGCAAGAAGATGGGAGGGAGCATAGCCAGGCAGCTGACCCAGACTGACTAAAGGGATGTTTAATATTGTAAAAGGTCAGTATATAAACGTGAAATTGGCTCAGGGCCAGGGATTTCAACTTGGGAATGGGCTGTGTATCTGTCCTTACAGGTGATGAGCAATCGTGTTGTACATCCCTTGTTTTGTATATATTATTATTACCATTATTCTCTCTTCCTTTTGCTATTCTATTAAACTTTTTTTCAAGTCAAAAATTTTCCTTTTTTCCCCGATTCACCTTGTCATCCTTCCCAGGCAGAAGTTGTATGTGGGGTACTGTGAGAGCAGCTGCATGGTCCTAGTTAGTATATGTATTTGTACACATACATATATCTATATAATTCAGGAGAAACACTTAAGACGCTTGTGGGTATTCTGGTTACAAGTGTTGATTTATTGTATCATTGCATAAAAGATGATAGTGGTTATGTAGGATAAGGAGCTCAGGAGGCTAATGCCGCTACAAAGGTTTTACTTGTCCTGAGCCAAATACGTTTGACAAATCTTGATGTAAGAGCAATAGTTGCCAAATTTGCTTTTCTAACCTTTATTTTTAACTGTAATATTGTCTGTTAGTAGAGAGGAGTTAAGATTCTAAATGCTGTTTTTCCATATTCATCCATGTCAAATAAAAGCAAATTCTGTTTGAAATAATGATCTAAAAATATTTCCAATATGGTAACATACTTTTGTTGTACAAGTCGTTTATAGTTAATATGATTGATGCATTTTACTCTTTATGCTGGAACCTGGATGAGTTATCAAGAACTTGATTTCTATTTTGTCCAGAGTTATAGAAACACTCATTTGTGAATCTCTGTTTCCTAGTGTATAACACAGTAGATTATTTCATATGCCACAGCGTTGGCTAGGCAACTGTATTCCTTAGGGCATGAAAAACTTGAGACTGCAAGTTTAGTCTGATGTCTTTACACTGCTAGCTTTGCATTTTTCTCTCCTGTATAACTACTTGTGGAACCACATGTGCATTTAACCATTTATTTAACTTTGTCTTCACTAGATATTTCATTTCCATTGTTTTGGTCTACTTGTCAATTAATAGCTTCCAAAAATGGATGAAACTAATGAAGTGAATCATTTAGTGTATATGAAAATGACAGATGCATTTCTTAAGTTATTATTTTATCAAAAACAATACAGTCTTGTTTAAAGTGTGGACAATGAACTACAATTGTTTAATTTTTTTTTTTAGGTCATGTTTACTGGAGACAATATCCCAGTTCATCCTCATGTTTATAGCAATGGTCATATCTGTTTATCCATTCTAACAGAAGACTGGTCTCCAGCTCTCTCAGTGCAATCTGTTTGTCTTAGCATTATTAGCATGCTTTCCAGCTGCAAAGAAAAGGTATGTGCTTTTTTAGCACTATTGGAGTAGAAAAAGTGTAAGTTAATAGTTGTCTACTTTGCAAAATGAGATTTTCCTTTTTCAGATTCTAAAATAGGCGAAATTACTATATCTACATTTCTACTACTGAAGAAATACTAAGTTAGAGCTGCAAAATAAACAGTGCAATGAATATTTTGTCCTTTGTCCCTGTTTTCGTTGTAACCTGCTCAGATATCATTATTGGAAAAGAGGGATGAATGGAACCTTTCTACCTGTACTAATTGTGAAGTTTATCATTTTTAGGGGAATTCTTTGTAGATTGAGTCTGCCTCTGTAGGCAGTGCAAAATGACTGTTTAAATATCTGTACTGCAGGTGTTTAAAGCTTAGCAGCTGTACCATTTCAGTGATCTTGATAATTTTCTTTTCAGGGAAGTAAGTGGTCCCAAGCTACTTTTTTGGTTGTGGATGAGTGACACTGCTATGTTAGACCTTTTTTGTAAAGTGACTATCCTTGTACTCTTGACTACTCCTCATGCAGTAGATTATCTGTGGAAGTTAGGTGTGGTCAGAGCTTGTGCATCTGTGCTATCCAAGCATGCTTATTTGCCCTATCCCGATCAGTCCTACTCATGTGTGGTTGACAAACATCCCTGCAGCGGCTTTGTATTGTATCTGAGGACTTTGGTTTTGCATTATGATGACACAAAGAAAGCTGAAGAATGAAATATTGATCAAATATAGATATTTAAGTTCATTTTTTCAGCCCTTCCAGGCTGAGAGTTATGGATATGAATTGGATCTAATAAGTCAGAATTAGATTCTAAACAGCAAAGGGATTTCATTTGGGTTTCTTCTTGAACAGCAGCTGTTCTGTTGTGGGTATTTTCTTCTTTTTTTTTTTTTTTTTTTTTGTTTGTTAGTTTATTTCTACCTTTATCTCCAAGACCTTCAGTATTTTAATTAACTTTTTGCTTGGAGTATCTCCAATAAGAATTGTTAACTGGATCTTGAAGAGATTTTGCTTGACAAAGGTCTGGCCTTGCCTGTTACCTTATTTTCACTGCGTTCACGTGGTAGCCTTTTGTAAGCTCATTAAGTAGCTCATGTATTACAATATGAGGATTATTTGATTATTTGTAGGTCTTTTCTTCTGTTGCAGAGGCGACCTCCAGATAATTCATTTTATGTAAGAACGTGTAACAAGAATCCAAAGAAAACAAAATGGTGGTATCATGGTAAGTATTTAACTAGGAATAGGAATGTTAAAGATTTTTTTTTCAGGATGAAGACAATTAAAATGTGGGAAAGTTGGATAAATGCATTCAAAGCCTTAAACTACTTTTTCTAAATTTTGAAAAGTCATTGAAATCCTGTTTCCTAGATACTCTGCTCTGATATTTTTTTTGTATCATGTATTAACAATTCCTAATGAAAATTTAAACAGCACAGATTTATATGTTTCAAGTTGTAGAACTGAATTTGAATGAAAGTTCTTGTAAAACAGTATTAGTCCGTAAGAGTCTAAGTTTGAGTTTGGAGAAGGTCCCTGATGAAAGCAGGTTCAGCTCTGAACTCAGGGTTTTTTTGTTGTTCCTAATGCTTTAAGAGCTTTTATAGCAATTAAAAGATGCCTATATGTTTGTAAACAACTGTGTATTTTAATAGATTTCAGCTGTTAATCAGAATTTCTAATGTGGGGCAGTTGGCTGACTTAAAGGAAAGGCTTTTCTGAACTAGTAGTCAATAATATAGTAATAGGATTCTACAGGTACATGATAAAAAAAAGTGTACTAAAATTGCTACATGTGCTACTACAGTGTCTGCCCTGCTAGTATTGTGTTGGTTTTATGGGTTTTTTTTGTGTTTTGTTTTGGTTTTTTTTTCTTTCTTGTGTGCTCTCTGTCTGGCTTTCTCCTTTTCTTCTGCCTCAACATTTGTCATCCTCTTCCCAGAGTTGGGGTTGGCTGTACGTACTTATCTGCTCCACTGGTCAGGAAAATAAAAAGGAGGAAGTAGAGTCAGGCTGTGTTTTTTTTCTCTCCTCTCCTCTCCTCTCCTCCTGGCCAGTGCTTTCTTTGCTTGCCTTAGGAAACTACTGTAAGAATCATGGTTATCGGAAGCCCATGTATTTTTTGGGAAGAGATGTGTTAGAGCAGATAATACTGTATGCTAGGGTGGTGCAGGAGGAGGTGATCCCATTATTGCCTTTCACTGAAGGCTCCACCATAAGATATTCCCTGTTTTCACTGCCTCCCCCACCCTAGGACACATTTTGTCAGCTGCAGGAAATGAAACTATGTATTTTGAGGCAGTGGGAGTTAACTGGAGAAGCAAGTGCCAAAGCCTTCACCTTTAAATTCTTAAAGCCATGGATGCTTTCATAAGAACAACTCGAGAGTTTCATAATACTTACTGAGACCCATGGGTTTTGATATATGGTAATCTAACAGAATGAAACTCTTTCTCATAATGCACTAATAATATCTTTCAAACAAGGTGACTTCGGTTACGGTAAGAGGAGTGCTGTATGTCATGGGATTAAGAGGCATTTAAGAAATGTAGTACAATTTATGGTCTAGTTGTATATTATGTCGTTTTTAAAATTGGCTCTAAGAATAATAACCCTACTGCCTGCAAGGCTGGATTTTTCATCTTTGCCAGACTGTTTAGTTACTCAGTTTCTCTTTTCTTCCTGTTTTCACACTCTTGTAATGTGTCTGGTACTTATCCATTTCTACTTTTGCTTTCTCTTTACTGGCAATTTTGGGAGAATTTTTAGTAGCTATTTTTATTTTCACTTACTAGTTATTTTTAAAGAGAAACAAGTGAAGTTTGATTTATTGGCTATGTTGTGATCAAAATATGTTCTGTCTGCTGTGAATTTGTACTAGTCTCGTTTTGATTCAGGATTGAAGTCTATCAAAAAGAACAGTCTGCAGATACTGCTTTGATTTGCTATTCATGAAATTCAATTTGTGTTAAACAAGCAAAACACCAAATGAATATCAAAAGAAATGTGGGTTATCTGACTCTGAAAGTAGCTTTATTATTGTGGCTCAAAACCATCAAGCTGCTTAAAGTCTGCTGAACAAGTAATTACACAATGGCTGTTTCTGAAAGTCAGAAAACTCTTTCCCCCCCCAAATTGAGAGCAACCTGAAAACCAACCTGAGGCAGAAGACAAATTAGTTCATTTAAATAACTCATACCGTTTTGCTTTGTAATATTTTCATCTGTTTAACTTCCTTTTTAAGTACTAATTACAAAGGAGGTCATAATTGTGCCTTTCTCCCCTACCATTAAATTCTTAAATTAAAAAATAAACGATGCCTGGTATCAATTGGACAAAAGATTTCTTAAATGCTAGAGGGTTTTTCTTTCTAATTTTGTGTGTTACTTGCTCCTTTTCTCAGTTACAAGTTTGGTTTTTCTCTGTAGAACAGAGAACAAGACTGCCAAGCCATGTTCTTTAAATTTTCAGTGTTTTCTTAATGGATTTGGAGAAATGGTGGGTGGCACTAGAATGGGAAATGTAGCTTATCTGCTGAGTTTAACCATCTCTCTTTGGAAAAGACCTGTCTTCAACATAATGTACACCTGAAAAGATTTGCAAGGCCTTGGAAAAGGTGAATCTGTCATGTTGATTTTTCTCCATCTGCTTCAACTGAGGTGTTGCCTATCTAAACTAGTGGTTGAACCACTTTAAGCTGGGTTAATTAGGAGAGAAAAAACAATTCCAACTAAGAAAGTCAACTGTCCAGGGGTAACCACTGGGTGAAGTAAATGCCAGTGCTAATACAAGAACATGAGGAGGGAGATGCAGAGTGGCTCTGCCTCTTCTGTTGTTAGGTAGTCATTGAACTGGCTTAGCTTTAAAGTGAAATTGAATCCCTGCGTTATTTTCAGTATGTGCCTGCAATTTATTTATTTGAGAGCAAACAGCGCATGGTTGAGAACTGATGTGAAGCAAACGGGTATGAGTGTGGAGGGATACAGTGGCACTTTGAGATATATTGACATGTAAACATGGGTGTCTGCATTTAGCTTATTACAGAGTTTTTAATCTCTCGTTTCATCCCTGCTCCAACAAAACAACTTATTCTATATGCAGAGTTATGGAGCTTTATTTACTACAAACTGATGTCCTCACAAGCCCTGTTTCAAAATTCCTGATCTTTGTTAACTAAAAATATTTCTAGATTCTGTCCTATCCAATGTCTGTTTCAACTCTGCATTGAACTTCATGTTGAATTTTAATCTGAGTTGATCATGTTGTGTTGAAGACGGAGGAGAATCTTCCAGATACAGTTTTCTTGTAAATCCAAGCTGAAATTGTTTGCATAAAGTTCTGTTACCTGGCTTTATTGTTGTCAGGAGGTAGGTTTTTGTGAAAAAAAAATGGCAATATTCTTTTTCAACCAGTACCTTCTTATTGCTTTTGGATTTGGGTTTATTTTCTTGTAAGTAGGAAGTGTTTTCACTGATATTTGGCCCAGACTTTCAATACATAGTTTAAAAACCCCCTCTGTCTCTCTTGCATCTCTGTCCAATCTTTTTTACATATACAGAAAACTATCAAAATGGAGATTTTTTTTTTTATGTGTAGTAGTATTGATGACATCCTGTTTTGCAGTGAGAATGTAGAATTGGTTGCTGCTACTTGTACATCCTAAATCTGTGAACAGTAAAAATACTGTTTATGAGGCTACCTTTTCTAGGTGTGCAATGTTACAAGTTAAGTGAGTCATAGATAACCAGACAGTCAGTTTGATTTCTGTTAGCAATCTTAATATTTACTGTTACCAGATGCAAGTACACTACAGGCTGATGTGTGGAAGAGAGTGTTTAAAAAGAAGAGCTTTCACTGACAAATACTTAAATATTAAGCACCACCCAGAAAAGATGGGCATAGAATACGCTTTTTGTAATACGTTCTGTCCAATCACAGTATGTAAAGCTTTAGTAAATGTGAGTTATTTTCAGGTTTAAGATTTTAGGATTATAGTAGACTGTTATTTTTGCATAGTTTTGTCTGCTATAGTTTGTGTTGATTCTTGAGAAATAAATGAATGAAATATATATACATATATAGACGTATATATATATGTTATGTAGGGTTGAAAATGCATCAGGTGAACCAAGCCCACTCTGCCAACTATTATTTAGATATCAATGTAGGAAATTACTGTTCTTTGAATGGAATACTTGCGAATACTTGTATGCTTGGGAATGTATATAATATTTGGAAGTAATATTTTTTATATTCTCTTTCTTTTTCCTGAGTCATCATTTAACAGCACCACAGAATTATTCAATGGATGTTATTTCCTCTGCATGTTACTGTCTATGCTAGCAATTGTTTCTGCTTACAGCACCTTGCTAATATGGACATGGAATGTTTATATGTTTTCCATAAATGCTCTTCTTTTATTTTAAAGATGACACATGTTGATGCCACCATTTTGTGATCCTCGTAGCAGAAGATAGTCCTACTGAGAAAAAGAGCACTTTGATCATTCAGTCTTTGAACTTTAACCTTTGACTGGAAGTGACCTATAGGCAATGAAGACTACTTCCTTTGACTGCATTTTTACTAGTGTGCATTCTGGGCGCATGTTGATCGCTGGTTCAGTCCATGCAACTGACATGCTTTTATTAGTCATACAGTATTAATGCAGGTGTCCAGAAATGTCAGAATAATTCCATTATTTTTATTTTAAGCTTTGGAAGAATTCCAGGTCTTCATATATTGTGCAATAACACTGAGCTCCTTGGCGGTTTTGGTGCATCCATTGCCGGCAATGGACATTGTACCAGGGAAAGGTTTTGCTTCTGCCACAAAAAAAAAAAGATTGATGCATGAGAAAGCTTATGAAAGTATTTGGATTATAAGCAAGGGATATACCATTACCTTGAAAGCCACCCCTTTCTATTATATTTGGATTCTATGCACTGTGATCAGAAAACTAGCAGCATGAGTTAAACATGCTTAGCTGAAGGACTGTGCTAAGATCGTTACATATTTATTAAATTGTTTATCTGCTGTCATTGTTTTGACATGGGAGGTGTTTCAGGTGACATTGGCAGAGAGGTACAATGTTATCCCTATGGTGAAATAAAACTACTTTTTGTATATAGTTATTCATATCTCTGAAGCAAAGATATGAGTAATTTAGGGTATGAGTGATTTAATCAAGAATTTATTTTGAAGATAGGAGAGGGTGGCAGTGATACAACTGATCTTGCTGCAGTCCATAACTGGGCTTTTAATTTGTACTTTAGAGCTTTTTCCAAATAGATTGCACACTGTTTCCTGCTAGCCATCAGCATGAGCCCTACTGCGTACACCAATATTTCATTTATTTATGTGTTTGAAAGCAATCCATATAACACTTTTTGTTTGCATTCACTGTTTCTGTTGTTGTTGTATGTCATGTTTGAATGTTATGAAACAATATTTTGATTGAAAAGCTTTGTCAGAAGATATTTTCATGTAAATTATTTCTTTATCTTGTAAGCATCATCTTGTCTTTTAATCCTGTACTATAAAAACAAAAAAAATACATTTTTGACAGAGGCTTAATGTTTTGACAAAAAAGTGTGGACCTTCTTATTTAAGTTTAGACAAAGGTATATTTTCTTAACTTGCTTGTCCCATGCAGCCATAGCATTTTTTTTCAAGGCTTTTACTTCACCAAAAAAGGGGGGAAAGCCTAAAATCAGATTGACTTTTCTTTTCTATGGGGCAACATTTATTGAAATAATAGATAGTTGTTCTCACCACTCTGTAATATTTTGATACTGCAATTAGGTTGTCTTTTTAGGAAGCACTTTTATAAATTTAATACCTTTACACATATGCAAAATTTCTGTAACTTTTTTTTACTGTTGCCTTATTGTTGCACTCAAAAAAAAAAGTAAAATAAATTGAGTGATTAATGCATGAATGTCTGAATCAAGTAACTACTTGATATAAAAACAAACAAAAGCCAAAAAATCACCCCAGTCCAGAATGAGTAACTACAATAACAAGGAGAAAATTGATTGAAAATACTGATTTTTTTTTTTCTTACTGCTGTATGATAACTGACAAGTTTTATAGCCTTGTACATACTTCTCTGTTACCTAATGTTTAAAACATTTAAAAAGAACATAGATGCATAACTCAGGGTGGATAGAATTCATATGGATTTGCTTCAGAGGAGTATTTTGTACAGCAACTGAATTATGGATATTGCGGGTGAAGTCAGGCTACAATATACTTCAGGAACTGCTATTTTTTCTACTGTATTTCAAAATATCTCTTGGCCTTTAAAACTCAATGGTAAAAATCTAGGTTTGGATATAAATTTGATGTATGTTTATAATTTCACAATGAGCCTTTAAAGCATAGAATTCAGTTTCTTTTGAGAGCCAAAAATAATAATATTAAGCAAGTGACATAGTTCCGCTCGTACTTTTTGTTCAGCAAAATTTTATTGTTGTGAGTTAATCAAACTGGTTATTTTTGGAAATAGTTTATCTGAAAGAGCAGTCATCTGATACTTAATCTATATGTTCACGTTAACTGCTCCGTATTGACTGAGGCAATTGAGAAATTTGTTTATGAATGGTTCACATAAGGGGTCTTATTAAATCCACATAGAAGAGACCTTTTTATGGTACAAGATGTCTGTGAAGAAACATTTCAAGTACATCTTGGGTACATGAATCTTTTCATATGGTGACTTGCCATACAATACATGGTTTCAGAGAAGCTTTATGACATGCTGTATGTATTTTGTTGAAGATGTGTGTTGTAGTGCAGAGTATCAAACATGTTATTGATCTATACTATCACATGGCTACAATTAAGTTAAATAACGAAATTTATGCTGCTGTTTAATTCCCGTTCCTCCCCCCCCCCGTATTCTTAGATCAAAAAACTGCGAGGTAGATGAGAAGAGAATGTACCTCAGATCTTTTTAGTTTACAGTAGAAATGCTTCCATTGTTTCTCTTGTCAATCTGTGGGTAAGTTGACCTGTATACAGAGGGCAAAGATACAGCCTGTATACCACTTAAGCCCTCAAAATAATGCAACTGTGACAATGCTGTCATGTCCTGAAATAGGGCTTGAATTAGATGAAGATGGTGCCATCCTTTCCTTAGGGTGACCATGTGCATGTAACTCTTTCACTTGGAATTTCTCACATGAAGTGGTTATGGAATTGGCTTGAAATGATCTTTATTGCGTGTCAATGTTCATGTTGTTAAACACTGTTTTGTGTTTAGTGTCTTTATACTACAACACAATAAATTCTTGTTTTAAAATAGATTACTACCCTTGAATGGATATACGTGTGGACCTTTTCATGGTGGAGTGCAGAAGCATTGTTCCTTATTTTTAGCAACATTTAAGGCAAAGCTGTCAGTAATTCCAGAATGCTGTGATGGTTATCAGGGGAGGAATTTGGATGATGCTGAGGTGTTTCCTCTCTTCTCTAGAGGGTACCTGTTGTAACAGCTGAAGGAAATAGTTGGTTTTTTTTTTTTTAAAAAAAAAAAAAAAAATTACTGAGATGTAGTGCCTTCATTTCTTACAGAGGATCAAGTAGTTCCTTATCATAGTTCTTTGGTGTTTGACAAACCTTTCAAATATTGCACGAGGAGTTCCAGACCTAGAATTTTTGTTTGCTTGCAGTTGTGTGACGTTTCTGTTACTTTGTCAGCACATGTCAGGATTGTTAAATGAAACTTACGCTGCTTCATATCAAGAATTGCTTTCAGTTTTGTACAATGTTTTATTCTAGAGGTGATGGCTTCTGTTTTGGAAAAAATAAGGGACTTTCTTGGGAGCTAAAAAGCCTATTTTTCTGAAAAAGTAAGGTTTTACATTTATCTATCTTGTGGTATGAATTCTTTTCTGGATGATTGATTTTTTTCAGTTACTTAGTTGAAAGTCTGACAAAATATAGTCTAGGTCTAAGGCTTTAAAAGCATGGTCTGTAGAATTCCCATACCAGTAATTAAATTTTAATGAATAGATTAGATAAATGTCTGTCAGGAAAGGTTTAAATATAATTGATAGAAAGATTTTCTAGTCCTGTTTGGTGGGGTTTTTTTTTTGTATGTGGAAATATTTATTAAAATTAATGCCATTTAAAAAATGGGGGCTAAAAACCCACTTGTGGCATTCATGTTTCTTAGAGCATTTTCTTTTGATATTAAAAGCCTTGTGATAGTTCAGCTATTTAATTTCTAACTTTGTTGGGGAAAATCAGTTTAGTTTTTTTTCTCCTCTGGTAAAGCGATTCTGTGTTGGGTTTGAACGTACTTTCTTATAAAACCAGGTAGTTTTAATACAAGTGGCTCCATCCAGTTAAGTTTGCTCTCAGAAGCAATACCTCACCCGTTGAGTGTTGAAGGGGATAAGGGGAACTAGTTTGTCTTGCTGATATTGCATCTTATGCTGCAGCTACACGGCAGGGGGAGAAAAGTTTTGGGAATTGGTTTGTGTGCCAGGTACTTGGAGGTCTGTTGTTTGCAGGGCTTCTACAAGATTTCCAAACCATCAGGCTTTGAAGTACCTTAACAAAATCAGAACAGTAGAAATACCATAAATATAATTTGGAAATACAAATTTGAAAATACTTAACTGCTGCTTTTATTTCACTTTACTGATAACAGAATATCTTGCATTGCTATTAACTTGCTCTGTTTTTTCCCTCCAGATTTTAAGTGCTTTTTAAAGTAGTGTTAGAGGGGTTTTGAGCAACTCATCCAACTTAGGAAGTTCCTCTGGAGCTACTTAAAGTGAGGGGTTTTTAAATTACAAAGCATGAGCAGTTTCAGAATAACTTTGTAGTTCGGAAGTAATTGCTGTGATTAAGTGACTTCCTTGGAAACCTGTATGAGTGTCATTCATATAATTATTTTGTATTTAAAAACCAAAATGTTCATTCTAAATCAGTTGATCATGCAGTGTATGATATCAGTATAGAAATCAGATGTATAAGTCTCTTAGTCTTTTAGTATAATACTTTATGGGAGATCTTAAGATGTGTGTCGGGGTAGTAGGTTAGATTGTATTTAACTCACTTCAGCTTATGTACGTGCTAGCTGGAAGCATAACTTTGTCTTCTGATGTGTTGTTTATCTCTTTGCTTCTACTGGCAAGAGCTTTACAAGAGACTACTTTCCTGAAATAGGAATCCAGAAGAACTGAAAACTCTTAATGACAGCCTTGAAGAAAGCAGTGTATCTGAAGTCTTGTAACACTGACCACAGTTGCTTGCCTCATGCTGTGTCTGGCTTTTGGTATTTAAAATCTCCATTATAATACCTTAAGACTTTTGCATTGTCTTCAGCAGGTGGGAACCTATTCTCTTGGAGCCCTTTGGAGTGCTTTCTGACAAGCTGCTCGGAGTCCAGATGAACAGTCTGGGCTCTTTCTCTTGCCAGGACTACAATATTATCTGGATGGTGCTAATGGGCACCAGGGAGTTTTATCCTTAAAGATAAAATCAAGCAGGGTTCCTGCTATTCAGTATCTTCTGATAGTTTACTGCTACTTAAAACGAGGAATTTGTACTCCTCCTTGCCTTCCAGCCTCATGATTCATATTCCTGCCTTGCTGCACCTACCTTTGTCGGCTGAGTCTGCACTGAGATCATTTAGCATGTTAAACCAGTAGGAAACTGACTTGAGAAGAAAAGGTGAAAACCTTCTCAATTAAAAAATTGAGTCAGCTTGCTGCATAATGAAAAGTTTCAGACCTGATGCAAGAAATGGAAAGTAACAGGTAACTCCAGCTTCCTTAAACAAGTAATAGAATATCTTGTGTTGGGAATGATCTTCCAAAAGCTCCTGAAAATTGTGTTGACTTACATGTTTTGGAGATAAGAAATGCTTACAAAGTGTGATGGGAGGGAGAAATAAGAGGCGGAGCAACCAGTTTTTAAAGCCTAGGTTTGATAGATTTCTGGAGCTGTAATTCTTACATTATGAGATTCTTAATGTGGAAGAGGGCAAATGCAAGCAACTATGGTAATGATGCAACTGGAGGATCAAAGTCTTCAATGAAAACCAATATCAGAGCCTATTGGGATATGTTATTCTAAGAAAAAGCACTGGTCCAATAAAACTTTATAACTCAGGATGGGTAGCCCTCTCCATGAGCCGAAGTAACAGGTTTCTTTTTGCCTTTGCAATAATTTTTCCAGAAAACCTAGTAAACTCTGAGCCAAGAAGACTTCATGCTGTGCCTGGCAATAGATTTGAAAATCTTGCAGGTGAAAACTAGATGTGGTATGGTACTTCACTGTGTGTTTTCGTAGTTCCGAAAGTTCCTTCTGTCAGCTTCTGTTCTTTAATCTGTAGGAACAGACTAAATAATATCTGGACACTACTCGTGTCTGCCTGTTACCTCAGGTACTAGTAGGGAATGCAATACAGAAAAGTTTGTGTTTCTTTTCCATAAAAAGTTCTCTGAATAGTTCTTGTGCTTATCTTAATGTCATCTACTTCTATGCTTTCTCCATGAGCTACTTTGTAACAGGCTTTGGGTTTTTTTAACCTCAGTTCCGTGCATCACTTCTTGCAAGTGAACCTTTTAAAGGTTTTCCGTTTGAATGTTGATATGAAATCTTATGTATTCCAGAAGGCAAGTTTCCTCACGCTAGCAATTGTAGCATGCAATATAGTAAGGCGTAGGTCTTCCTGAATGACTTCTGAAATGTAAATCTAAACTTTTTATCCAATATTGGATATAATGACAAAAGTTGTCTTGTACCAGCCATCCCAGTCTAGAGCATCTCTGCACCTCGCATTTAATGATTCAGGGTTCTATTTGGAAAAAAACCAAAGATCTAGCTGGAAAATGTGGGGTGAACTTTATGTAAGCTGATTCCATACTGTTTTGTGGTGAGACGGCTTTCTATATATTTCAGGGCTGGATTTTGTTGCTCCTAGAAGTGTCACAAGATAAAGCATTTACTTAACTCATTCATTCTTAGGTTTGTAAAGTCATGACAAAACTAATGCTTTTGATAAATTATTGAATGGGTGGGAAAGATCTGGCTCATTTAAGTGCTGTACAGCAGCATTTTAGTGGAAAACCCCAGTTAATGCATTTGTGTCAATTCTCAAAATATTCTAGAACTCCTATACCTCCCAACCTCCCAGTTGCCCTGTCACAGCTAGCACGTAATTGCAAACTGATGATTTGGTGACAATGCAGGATAAGATTTTGTTTAAAAGAAAAATTACAAAGTTTGAACTCCTTGAGAATTTACTGTCAATTCTGTTACTTCTTTATATTGCAGTGGACTTCAGTCCGTCTGTGTTTGTCAGATTATGTACATGACAATTCATATTTATGACTGCCAGTAATTTAGAATTTTATTAGCTGTCTCCTAGAAACTTTTAGTAAAGGTAGGAGACTTAATGTTATCTGGATCATCCAATGCTCTGAAGCCATCTAGTTCTGATATAAATTACTCATGTCTCTTTCAAAATACACTATTATACTATTAATTCACTGTTTTCATGAGGAAAAATTACAACACTGGTGGCTATAAAACACAGCAGACTTCCTGTGTGGTAACCTTGTCCTGAAATGGTGATTTGGTAGGTGAAACCGAGTAGTTGAACTGCACTTGGTGTAGGTATAGATGTATAGATTCGTATTTTCAACAGATGTAATACCTACTGGTTACTCAGTGGTACTTTTCATATTTTGAAGCTGTATGTTGCTGCCATCCTTAAAAAAGTAGCACACATCTAGTTGTGAGAGTGGTCTCTTAAAAAACTTGGCAAAATGAGACTGAAGCCGCATATGTGGTTGAAGGTATCAGTAATCCTCTGAAAACAAAGATCATTTGAGTGACAATGCTGCCAATTGTCCTTGCTTTTAGTGTTTTCATTCATGAGAATCTATACTTATGAGCACATGTAAGCAATGCTTTAGTGTTGTTCCCATTGACTATGATAAACCTTCTATGACATTACTGATTGATGTTTACAGTACTAGTAACTTCTGAAGCTTGCTTTTTTCTAGGGGGAAAACCAAAGCCTTTTTGTGCGTAAAGAGTCTATGTAATGCTGTGTACAGAGAATTTCTCTCTCTCTTCTGCTTACCATTTGACTCCATGTCTAAGTCCGTGTTCCAAGAGAATAATTTTAAAATTATGTAATTTAAGATAGGTTTAACTTACTGTATAATTTTATTATCCTGCCCAGCTGCCTTAAGTAATTTTTTTACTTCTACAAAATGGTAGAAAATCAAGTCCTTTTAAACTTGTTTGCAAAGTTTTTTCATTGCTCTGAAATATAAAGAGTATTTTAGGAGGGGTAGGCTTTGTTTGTTGTAATTATCCCAGTATAGTATGGAATATAAGATTGTGAAGTTATGTAATACATTTTATTGCAATGTAACTTATATAGTTGGGTGGAAAAGCAAACAAACTGTGCAGAATGGAAAACACCTTTCTACCGATTTAAACTCCTCCAGACTGGTTGCATCCTTTTACATCTACTTAACTATATCAGGTAAAGTTAATGGCAGTAGAAGAATGTGTTTGGTGATGAGTGAAGAATTTAATTTTCATGTCCAGCACTGGCTTTACCTGATTTCCCTGTGACTTAGCCCATTGCAATGTGCTATTTGTAGACTTGTCAATAGGTACGACTAGGTACAATCTCTCGCCAGCACAGCTCTGCCCATAAGCGTACCTAGTATTGACACTGATGTACAGACAGATGGGTGCTGCTGTTTGCTGGTGTAGCTTTGGTTGTGTTTAAAGCATGCTGCTGCTGTAATCTGTGCCTGCAGTGAGAGGTGCTGATGAGAATCCAAAGCTCTTCAAGGTGTGTATGATGCTTGCATCATACAACGTTGTCGATTAAAACAGCATCGTGTCTGGACTTGTTTGAAGGACTACTTATGTAGTCAGAATGCTATCAGTAAAACAAAATCCAAACAAACAAACAAGCAGGTTTATAAACAGGAATTTTATCTTACAGAATCTAGTGCTGCTTTGGCCTGTAATTAAACTTTGGCTTTCCCATACTTCTCTCCTGAGCAAAGCCAATGTGTTCTTATGAAGTAGTAAAGCCCAGTAATGCCCAAGTAAGCCATTACAAAGGGTCTGACTTTGTGCTTTGTAAGGGAAAAATGACATGCCACAACCTTCAGGTCTGTAGTTCTGGTGTTCTAATTCATCAAACTGTAGTTACATTTGTCTTCATTGCTTGTAGTCATGAGTTTTGAGAGCCTGATTGACCTGAATTATCTGCGTTTACTTCTAAAATCCTATACTTCCTGTTTTACAGGAGTAAACCAAACCTAAGTTTTTCTAAATCTGAAAAACATAGGAAATATGAGAAGATCCCTGCTTCTAAAACTGATTATGAATTTGCATGTATTAACTGTGCTCATGCACACAAAGTTCATACAGTAACTATGAATACTCAAGATAGGCATAAATACACATCATAACGTTCTCTGTAGTTGTAAGGTAGTATATGACTATACAGAATGTTCTTATAGTTCCTTGTGTTCAAAATAAATGGCAGATAGAAATAACTCGCACAAACCCAGTCATGCTGTTATAACCCAAAGCAAATTAAATGTGCAAATTAAAACTAGAGACTTAGAGCTTTCATGGAGTTTTGAACACACTAATTGGAATAATGAATAATGTGATTTTTTTTTTTTTGTGTAGTACAACTCCAACTATAAACTAATTTGGCAGTATGATCTTTAAGCTACGCCAGGATTATTGAAAGAGCAGAGCCTTGTCTAAAAAAAACCAGATTTATGGTTACCAGCACTGGAATATGAGAAGAATGAGAGAAAATAATTATGGGGAAATACAATTCTACCTGCAAAATGACCTGAATTTGGGTCAGTAGCCCAACAAATGAAAAATGGACTTTGATATCTTAGTGACAAGAGACCTAGATGTAAGCTTGTATTTGCAAAATCAGAACATCAGTTTGGTTGGGTTCACTTTGGTGCGTTTTAAAAAGATGATACTTGCCAAAGGAGATGAGGACCTAGAAGTTGTGTGATGCCCTTATGCTGACAGTAATTTGAAGTGATGGAACAAGTTCAATGTGTGCTGACAAGCACAAGTTCTAGTTCACTTAATTTATATTCTTGAAGTGATTGTGGGATTCATCTGCTTTAAGGAATTTGCATTTTAACACATTATGTTTCATGATTCATGTCTATGTGATCCATTACAGTTTGGTGCTTGTGAGTCTTCACTGGAGCATAAAACATAAATGGTTTCAGTTACCTAAGAAAACTCTGTATAGTATTTACTCATAATTTGGTTGTATCTTGGTTTGTTCGTGTCTCTTATTCTACTATAGAAAGTGTTAAGTTCTTCTAGTCAATTCTATGACATGCATAATTGTAAAAAAAAAAAAACAAAAATACTTTCATAGTTGCAATTCTGCACCTGTAACTGGGGAGAGCAGCAGTCTGATTAGACTTAGGTTTAATAATAATTCTGAGTTTTAATCAACTATAATCTCAAACTCTTGGATTTTATTTTTCTAATAGCTTTTCATTATTGGGAAAATATTATTAAAACATTAAGTGACATTCTTCTAGTATTAAACTATTAGAGGCTTTCTTTCAGTTGAATGACTGACTAATAACTAATGCATTATCCACTTCCTATTGCTATGTTATGATCACTGTATTAACTTAATTATTCTCTCAACTTTACTATCAAAGTCATTTAAGTTCTTTAATATAAATTTTGAATATACAGCTAGAAAGAAACTTTATCAAACTCTGGAAGAAATGGCTGGAAGAAGTGGTAAAATCTCTGTCTTCAGATGTTTTCAAAACTGAATTGAACAACCTGCTAACTCTGAAGTCAGATTCAGCTTTAAAGTTGGTCCCACTTTGAGGGGGCAGGGAGGGAGGGGGAGCAGATGACCTTCAAAGGTCCTTTCCAAACAATTTTTATTTCTAATGTACTGATTAAAAGCAGGCTCCTGCTTCTGTGGTTCTGTCAGTCTCCTCCTTTACAAATGTCACTGTGCCTTTTATTTGGGGACCTTTTTGTCGTTTGTTTGTTGCACCAACGTGCATTGAGGGGTGGAAACTAATTTCTTGATGATTTAAAAAAAATTGCAATTCTAGTGATAAAATATATCAGGAAACATTAAAATATTATGATTTTTGTAAGTCAGCTTGGAAGTGCCACTTTTTTTCTGAATTTGAGGTTAAAAACCACAAGGGTAAGTGTCTTCAAGTGACATGTACTAATTAATGTACATGGACCAAATGGAATTACTCTGTACCCTTTCCCCTAGTTTGGCATTTGTGCAGGCATTTAAGCATTAGTGTGCCTTCCCCCCTGCCCCTTGTTTTCAAACTGCATACTGAATTAATCACTCATATTAACAACTTAACTACTGGAATGAGATTGTTGGGCAAGTCACGACACTCCCACTATATACTAATGGAGTGGATGAGTATATACAGACTATGCATCTCATTTTCAAAAACTGAGACTATTTTAATTCTATTAAGCTGATCTTGGTGGAGATACTGGCTGGCCTTTATCCCATATCTCAACAGTAGGAGGAAACAGCCTGACCATAATGGTACAGTAAATCTGAACAGTGGCTGTAGTGCAACTTAGTTGTTAATACATGTAAAGCTTCAATCATGTAGAAGACTAACTAGAAAATAAAACACTATCATGGACTTAAAGGATCAAATATTTTATAATACTTTTGATCTACATCTGGACAAAATTAGATCCAGAAGCCATCAGTCTATTTAAAATCTATTTTTGCTAAGTTTTCAGATAGGAATTGCTTGTTTGTATTCAATTTTCTTTTGGCTGTGTGCCTTTTGCAGCATAGAACGTGCGTTAAGATATGAGACTCTTCTGAGTTGATAGGTCTGTTTCGAGATATGTTTTTAAACTAAGCTTTTAGCTATGTACTAATAGCAATATTATAAAAATGTTCGGTACTAATAGCACAGACTGGAAAGTTTAGAGGCTAGCTGGAATTATATCTGTCTGTTGCAGAAGGTTCAGGAAACTTCTCTTATAACCTGATGCTGATGTTCATTGAATGCATTGTTCTGCTGCGTACACCAGTACTAAGTATATGCTGTGCTATAGGGTTATTCTTCAAACTACTGAAGTAGTTTGAAACTACTGAAGCAGTGGCAGCAGGGGCAATTCTTTTAAGTGTTTGCTGATGTTGGAGGCATTTCCAAAGTAAAGTGAAGTAAAATTTGATGTAAAAAAAAACCCAACCAAACCCTAACAACCCAGCAACAAATTTGAAAAAAACAAACAAACCAACCCCTAAACTTTTCTAGACGTCATCATAATTCAGCATCTGAATCAACTTTACTTATACAAAAACTTGTACTGGCCTTATGAAAAAGTGCTTGCATTGTTATCCAGTGCTAAGTTTTATCAGAAGAATGCATAAGAAATTGTATTATGTTGTGTCCATTGAGCTCAGCTTTTAAGTTAAATAAGGGGTAGAGAATCGCAGAAACAGAAAACTGAACAACAGAGGAATAAGAAGGGGAGGATGACAAGCTACAGTGGCTGAATACAGGGTAAGTATAAAACTGTCTTAGCAGATGCTAAGTTCCCGAAGTGTGTTTAAAAAAACTTAATGTCATATCAGTGTTCTTTAGTACAAATAAAACTGATAGTACCATCCTGTCACCAAGTGCCATTACATGTGTTTAGTATGTAAATTATTGTCTATAATATACAAACTCTTTACCAAAATCCACCTGGAGGATGTGTTTTTGGAGTGTGTCTGCACCAGGAGGGCTTGGGAAAGTTCTCAGGCTACATCTTGTTCTTTCTTGCTTTCTGCTGTCATACTCATCCACCACTTGGTTTCGAGACATGATTTTAAAAAATCCTCATGGAATCACATACAGATACTGGATGAAATGTGAACTCTGGATTTATTCTGATCCTCAGTAAATATCTGTTGGTTTTTAATTATATTTGCTGTATCTGATGTTCTTGGTTAGCTATCAGAGTTGAATTATTGAAATCCAGTTGTCTATTAAAAAGATAAAGCCACCTTTCCCTCAAAAAATTACTGGTTTTGTTTCTAAGCCTGAGGACTTCTGTTTCTGTAGTCTTGTAAATCAGGTAGAAATTAATTGCTATAAGTTTTTATGGTTCTAGCTGACTTTGTTGTGGATTTAAATTCTGATTTGTATTAATTGGCAAATAATTACTTGGGCTGATCCAGAAAGTAAATTTTTAGGTAGTAAATTGGAGCCTTTTTTCTTTAATCAACAATAAACTTTCAGTTACTTTTGAGATAAAGAATTTGAGTACCACCTTTTAGTGCTAAAGATGGTCAGAAATTGATTTCTTTGACGCTCTCCCCCTTTTATTTTTCCATTTCCAATTTGAAGGAAGACTTGTTCTCCAAAAAGTTACTCGGCCTTTAACGTCAATTTTGCACATCCCCACTGCTAAGTGCTTTGGTTTTTTTACTACTTCTGTCCATCTCTGCCTTCAGTCAAGCAGTTGCAAGAATCTTAAAGATGGCAACAAGGTAAGTGCTTCACGATGGCAGAACCACAGTTCCACTGGTGGTTTGATGCACACAGAAACAGGGCTGGCCAAACAATGCACCAAGTGAATTGTGGCTTGATCTAGCAGAGCTCCGGCAGCAGTCAGGAGGGAGGTTTTGCAGCCACCCTGGGATCCTGTAACACTTCTGTCCTGTTTGCCTGGAGAAGGAGGAGGTGAGCGATGTGTGATCTGAACCTCCATGACTGCAGTGGCTCTGTCTCTGCTCCTGCTGCTTCCCTCCAGGTTACCTGTAGGGCGATGCTGAGCTATCCTCCATCAGCTACCCTCCTCCTCGCCAACCTGGTAGGTCAAGTCATGTTTGTAACTCTAATTCTGCTCAGGAGAGAAAATTTTGACGTCAGTAATGGGTAGGAGTTTCTGCCTTCCTCTGAAAACTGCTGTCTCGGGGGGAAGGGAGTTGGAGAATTATGTGCTCCAACATGGAGCTGGTGGAGTAACACCAGATGGAGGAAAAGTACAGCCTGGAGAAGAGGAGTCTGAGGGGAGACCTTATTGCTCTCTACAACTACCTGAAAGGAGGTTGTGGAGAGGAGGGAGCTGGCCTCTTCTCCCAAGTGTCAGGGAACAGGACAAAGTGGAACGGCCACAAGCTCCACCAGGGGAGGTTCAGACTGGATATTAGAAAAAAACTTGTCACAAAAAGGGTCATTGGGCACTGGCAGAGGCTGCCCAGGGAGATGATTGAGTCACCTTCCCTGGAGGTGTTTAAAAGCCGGGTGGATGAGGTGCTGAGGGGCACGGTTTAGTGGCTGATAGGAATAGCTGCACTCGATCCAAGAGGTCTTTTCCAACGTGGTGATTCTATGCCTCTATAAAGCCGGTTCAGTGCTGCACTCTTCTGTTTGCTCACCTCTCCCTCGCTTTCTGCCAGTCGTTATTTTATTTTATTTATTTATTTTCTTGCTTAATCTCTTCGAGAAAGCAGCAGCCGGTAGGTGTCGGCTCCCTGCAAGTGAGGGGAAGCAAAACCACGCGAAGCCATTCACAGCGCGCACAGCGAGCCCCGCGCGGCTCCGCTGGCAGCGCCCGGCGCCTCCCCCGGGCCGGGGCGGAGCGGAGGGAGCCTGGAGCGCGGGGCGGGGCGCGGGGCGGGCGGCGGCGGCGGCGGGAGGGCGCGGGGCGGCGGGAGGGGGGGGGGCGGAGCGGCTGGGGCCGGCGGCGGCCGCCGCGGCGGCGGGGTCAGTCAGTTCTCTTTGGCGTTTGCCCATGTCGGAGGCGTTTCCGAGGCGTCCTCGGGAAGCAGGTAACGGGCCCGCGAGGGGGGCGGGCGGGGGGCCCCGGCGGGCCCGGCCGAGGCGGGGCGGCGGCGGCGCACGAAGGGGCGCGGCGGGCCCGGCCCCGCGCGAGCGCCCCTCGCTCCGCTGCCCCCGGGCGCGGGGCAGGGCCCGGAACTCGGCGGCGGGAGCCGCGCTCGGGGTGCCTGGCGGCCTTTCCCGGCCTCTTCCGCGGCCTCTGCCCCGCCGGCGCTGTCACCGGGGCGCGGCGGCCCGGCCCGGCCTTTTCCTGCGGCTCGGGGCTCCCCGGTGGGGGAAAGTTCATCCCGATCGCAGCCGGGCCTGGGAGCCGCGGCCGGGAGGGCGGATCCCGCGGCGGGGGCTGCTCGCCTTGTGGCGCTCGGGTTCCCAGCCGCCCGGCCGGGAGAGCCGAGCGGTGAATTTCACCGCGGTTCGTCTGCCCGGTGTTCCTTGGCGAGCTGTTTCTGTGGATACCGAGATGGAAGCTGACTGTGGCCGTGCCTGGAATGCTCCCTGTGCCACCACCATGAGGGAGGCGAGGCTCTGGCACAGGCTGCCCCGGGAAGCTGTGGCTGCCCCATCACGGGGGGTTTCAAGGCCAGGCTGGATGGGGCCTTGGGCAGCCTGATCCCGTGGGAGGTGTCCCTGCCCATCTCAGGGGGGTTGGAACTACATGATCTTTAAGGTCCCTTCCAACCCGAAGTATTGCATGATTCTACTAAAAAAAAAAAGTTTATGTTGTACAAAGGAGTAGATGAAGTGTTGCTGTTGTAGCCCCTCTCTTTCTATGAAGTGCTGCCTTGAACAGTGCTGAGGAGTGTGTGTTGCAACGTGCAAGCGCGGCCGTTTGTTCTGGTGTAACCAGGTGTAGTTCCACTGTACCTGTTCTGTAGGCGAACATGTGTTGCTGTATCTTGCTTACGTTACTGCTGGCATCAAGCTGCACAGGAGTAAGGGCTTCCTGAGCCAAGTGGTACTTCCAGGTTAGGAATCTACACCAGTGCAGTAGCACTAAGGTCTTTAGGCCATTTATTAAACGTAGGGAGGTTCTGCACAGGCTTTGTTGTGGTGTTTCTGCTTCTATAAACAGTGCCACGCTGACAGATTTCTGAATGAAATTTTTTTCTAGAAAGCCAACAGCAGTGTATGATTTCCAGTACTGATTTCCAGCCCCTGAACCTTAGCTTTGTCCTAGAAAAAAAACTGGAGAGAGATTTCTGCTCTTGCCTGTCTTTGCTAACAGCTAGGAATAGGCTTGAGACTTGGCTGTTTGGTCATGGGTTTTGAGGAGAAAGAGCAATTCAGATTTTCTTTGCTTTGCAGAGAATTTTTCAGTGATGTCACCCAGCTTTTGCAGAAGTCATTCCTCCGGCTTGGGTTCAGTTCAGACTGTCTGTCAATCTGGAGGCCAAACTCTTTATGTATCTTGTTGCCAGCTTAAGCTATCTTGTACTCCAAAATTTATGTCAAACTAATAATAAATTTGAGTAATCTTATGTCCTATATTCTGAAAGTAATTTGTATCTCGTACTCAAAAAATTTGTCAAACTAATAATAAATTTGAATAATCTTATATCCTGTATTCTGAAAGTAATTTGTAAAACAACTTCCTAATTTTACTTGGAGGAAGAGCTGATCAGAGGCGTTTTGATGACGTGACCAATTTTAAATAAGCACTTATCTTGATCAACCGCTTCCTTGGGGGCAAATATTGGGTTTGATTTTCCTTCATATGTTTACAAACATAACTCCACCATAATCCTGGTTTACACTGATGTGAATATGGGAAGTGAATTGAATACTATGTGTTTTATTTGTAAAGTATCATGAAAAGTGACCTTGAGAAGGTTAGACAACAGGCTGTAGTAAGGCAGATCCTCTGATTCCAAGACTGCTTCTCCAGCCATTAGGAAAGCTGCACCTGTTATGCTCTATCTAGACAGTTTGTTTTGACCTGCCTAAAATATATGGCTATTAGTTTGTCAGCCTTGGAAAAGACTGAAAAACGCATCAGTTGCGTCCAGTTCTTCAGCCCCAAATACAACTTCTTATAAGGCCCGCTCTACAATGGTATGAATATTATCAACGGTGCAGTTTTAGTGCCAATTTTTTTGGTGTATACTTCATAAATACAGGTATAAATGTGCACAGATTTTCTCCCACTGAAAAGTGAGGTTGCCTACTTCCTCACGTGTCACATTGATGTGGTGGAGAAGGATCTAACTGCAACTTTTCAGGATAACTAACAAGGTATCTTCTGTTAATAAGCTATTGAAGCTTTGCTTTTCCTTCCCCGGCTCACAATGATTTCCTATCAGCAGCAGCAAGATCTGTACGATAAGGCTTAGGCCTGTCTTTTGCTTAAACCAATTATTTTGCATTTCTAACCTTTGGGTCACACAAACCCTGTATTTTTCACAATAGTTCTTGATTTTTCTCTCTCTTTGAAAAAGAGGAAGAGAAACAAAGTCAGAGAATGGTGCTCTCAAAGCTGCTGTGGGTTCTGATGTCAAAATCCATCCACGTGGGAGACCAGGAATCTCTGCCACCCCTTTCTGCCTTCATGTTTCTCAACCAGATCTGTTGCTGTTTGCACCACATTAACACTTGTAAATACACCCATGTAAGGTTTGAGCTGCTTGAGGACCTGCCTGGGGCTTTTCACCCCACCACCCCTCTTTCCTTTGCTTGCTCTTCCCTCATGGGTACCATATACACGGCCAACGTAACCAGCAGGTCAGAAACATGAAGTGGTGGGCTCCACCTAATTGAGGGGCATATAAAGTGCCAGGCTCTGGTCTTGTGAAGGCAGGTCAGGGAATGGAGCTGGCAGTTTTGCTCAGGGAGGAGAGGATATACGGTGGAGAGTGGGGAATAGTGTTGGTGGGAGCATATGACCAACTCTGAGAAGAGAGGAGATGTAGCCATTTATAACATAGTTTATATATAAAGAATATTAAAAGTAGAAGCCTCTGGGTCTGCTCATTGTCAGCAACCAGTCATGATCAGCATTATCCAAAGTATGTTTGCATTAAAAGATCAGGAGTTCAGTTATTCAGAGAGTTGTTTAGTTATTCAGAGAAATACCTTTTCAGGTGTTCTGGAAACTATTGGGAGTAAAGAACTGCTTGCTCGATTCCTAATCTGAAGATGAATTTGGAAAAACCATCTGTGGTAGTATAATACTAAAATCACATGCATGTCTGTAGCTGTTTGAGTTTGTTCATACTTCATCTCAACAGCAACTGTTTTGTGTTGGGTTGTTTGGTTCTTTATTTATTTTTTTTTTTTTTAGCTGTTAGTATTTGGAAGTTTCCCAGTAGTGCATTCTGTGCTCCAGGGTCATGGTGTGCTTACCTGTGCCTTAGTGTGCTCTTCTGGTTTAGTCAAGTATGCTTTCATATAGTACAACACTAATATGTTACAAATGTATTGATACTTAACCAAATAAAGTGAAACTATTTTTTCCTTTTTTTGTATATTAAATTACTTAATATTGTGACTCCAATGTATTTCTGTATTGCCATAATTTAGTATTTAAGATGACAGGGGGGCTCTTTTAAAACTAATTAGAAATCACCATGTGAGCATAGATTCCTCTTGGTGTTTGGGGAGGCCCCCAGTGGTAGTCAGCAGCTAAATATTATGGTGACTACTGGTTAACCTGCTATCCTTAGTTTCTGGGAAAAGACAGCTTGCTAAGCTGTTTGCCGTAGTACCGCATGCTTGAAGGCTATGTTTACAGTCTTATCTTCTCTTTAAAACTTCCAAAGGGTGGTACTGGCAGTGGTCATGCTTTCAGTTTTGCTGCTTGCCAGCTTTGAGGAGGCTGTTTGCCTCCAGACTGAAGGAAATGATTTTGAGAGTAGGAGACCAGGTTTTCTGGGGAAGTTTTTTTGCAATGGTAATGGTCACCTGTTGGAACAAGAAGAGTTCTTTAAGAGACGAGGAACCTTATTTTTACTGATATTGCTACTCCTGGTTTCTTAGTTTTGGCAGCTGTTAGGTATGTGTAGTTTACTGTTTCTTATACAATGAAGCCAGTTAAAAAAAGTAGTGTTACACAAATATAAAGAAATTTCAGTATACTATAAATGCAGATTGGCATGAAGTTGTCCAGATAAGTACCTGTGTATAGTTGACAGAGAACTTCATCCGTCTCTCCCAGATCACACATCCATACAACTGATAAAGTGTAAAGGTAAGAAATCAAGATACCCTGTTCCCAAGGTGAAAGTGCAGAGCTGATACAGAGCAGTGTTGGGTCATTTTGTAGCATATCCAGTTGTATTGATACAAATAAAGATTTTGTTATTCCATTTCTTTAGGAGCTTTGGCTTTTTTAGACAGGATAAGAACAAGAAATAATGTAAAACAACTTGTTGAAAAGTTACGTTCTTGTTTGTTTCTTTGTTTTAGTTCCCTGACCCTTCTTTAGTCCTGGATACTATGCAGCAAGGCCTTTAAGTTTCCAGACCCTGCAAAATATTGTCCTTGTTTTTTGTTCCAATCTTGCATATTTGATAGTACTTAAACCTACCTGCTTTCAACTCTTTTCTGTCTGTGGTGGCAATGTCCCTTGAGTGGACGTTGCCAGTGGTTATTTTGATTAAGAGTAAACACGCAAGAGACATTCCTTTTGTATCTGTTTGAGGCCTGGGAATTTTAATGAATGACTCCAGAGGGATTTTGTTGAAAACCTTTCTGATTCTCTTATAATTCAGTGCAACACACAAAGTGGCCTTGTATGAAATAGGTGTCCTCTACTTCTGCATGGCAATTGAGGCTGTCTGCCCTTTATGAAGGGGGTTGAGAAGCTTGTCCTAGGTCAGGAGGCAGGTAAAGCTCACCTTGGTTTCTCAGAGACATCTGAACATTCTCTCTTAGCTGAATCCACAGGGTTAGGTATGGGATTTGTCCTCCTCAGAATGGAGAATGATCTGCATCATCTTTTCTTCACCCCTCTTCAACTGATCTTTATCACTTATAACCTTAAGCAAGTGAAAAGTTATTGAAACTGTAAGGACTGTATCCTGTTTCCTTGGACTTGATGGAGTTGTCATCTATGAGAACATTCTCAATGTGAACTTACAGGCAACTGCAGGTATTTGCCAGGTCCAAAAAGAATTAATATTGCACTTTGCATTGGCCATAATATTACAGGGCTCTTCTGAAACTGGCCATTCCACAAATTACTATCAGTGGCAACTCAGTAGAGGAGGTGGCTTTGGAGGCCCTTTTTCATATGACCATTAGCCTATACATAAAAATTATCTATTCTTTTCTGTTTCTCTTTGCAGTCAGAGTGCACTGGTACTTAGTTGCATTCACCTTCATTATAGGTAGCTGTGAGAGCAAGCTGCTGCTGTAACTGATGAAATGGATCTTTCATGCCATAATTTTAATACCGTATTTGAAAAGTAATTTTTTTTTTTTGGCCACAGTAGCACTTTGAACATTTTCAAGGCTTGTAAGCCAACTTTGTGCTCACTTGGAATTTTGACATCTAGCACCAAAATAGAAGCAGTTTTATTTGCTGTCATTGCAAATACTGTCTGATCCTATTCACCTTTGCTCAGGCACCTCATAGCTGACAGGAGCAAGGGAGACACAGTATCAAACTGATATACCTAATATGTTCCCAGGATAGGCAGGACAGAGCACTGCAGGTGAATGGGGTTAGCCCAGGCAGCTCCAGTTCCAGGGCCTACTCTGATTTTTTAGGAACGTTTCTTTGCTTTTGTGCTGGATTGCAGATCTCTGCTCCACAGCTCTGAAGTCTGCACTTCTACCTGAACTTCTGCTGCCTGTCATCGCAATCTAGAAGTTGGATGGTCTTTGAGCTAAGAGCATTCCTCCCCTTCATAAACAGGGAGCATCCTTTTTAGCAGGAGGGAGAGACTGTGTTAGGGATATATGTATAGCCAGTAGTGTGTGTTCTGTTGGAGGCCCTAGAAAATGTGGCCCTTCTTCCCTTGTGAAGTGCTTTATATTTGTTTGATTTTGGCTTTGAAGGTAAGGAATGGGAGTCTTAGCTCAGAAGTGAACAGAAGTGTTAAGCCCTGCAAGTTCAAAAGCAGTTTTTTTTCTTTCACTCAGGTTTAGGGTGGTTCCAGAGTTACAAGAGCTAACTTTACCCTGCTGAAGCTAATGGCCCTGGAGTCCTGAAGGTACAGCAAGTGGTAAGAAAGACATCCCTTTAAAGGGCAGCTCGGGGCATCATATGTCCATCCATTCTGTCTCTAGGTAGTACCTACCCTATGCTATTGCAAGTGGTGTTGTCACTCCTCATATATGCAAACTTCTTTTTCACTTCCACTCTAGGTGTTCTTTCTTTTTATTTTGAATCATTGCATGTTACTGCTGAATCAGGTTGCACTTTTAGCCAGAGTGGTCCTTTGTTTTATTTCTGACTCTGTTAAAGTACTTGAAAGAATTTGAAATTTTAATTCACAGTTTGTTTTTTCTTGTAGTAGTTATGCTTGTAGCTTTGTTTGATCTGGGGAAATAAGCTATTTTGAATCATTAACCGTATGTGGATGGAGATCTTTTATTTGCTGACTTATGAAATATCTCAGTTGGTATTCCTAACCGCTAGTACCTAAAGAGGTGGAAGAAGTCTGATTTGGTCATGCTGGTTCTGTGCCCTTGTAGTGTGCTCAATTTGAACCAAATCTCTTTTCAGCACTCTTCCTTTCTGTTGTTGATATCCTCCTTGCTGATTCAATTCCAGAAATTAACTTTTTGCTATCTTGTCAGATGTGTAGTCTCTGTGCTGCAGCAGAATACGTGCTCAGAGAGCGGCATTTAGTATGTTTAGCTAATGTGTAGCACTGATTCTATATGCAACAGTTTTTCTTTAGTGATTTCTGCCTTTGCTTAGTCTGAAAGGATCTGTAATTATATGCCACTAGGATTATTTCCTCATCTAGGATTGGCAAAATCTATAATCTGCAGTTTCCTCTAAAGACAAATGATTTATTTGACTAAGTTTCATTGCACTGCTTCGCAATTTCAGTCCAAAGCATGGGTTTGCTACAGTATCAATATGAGATTGCTGTCTTTGTGTTTACCAAGTTGTTGATGATTCTTTTCATTCTCAGGATGCTTGAGGAGTCTGCATTGGTAGGTGCTTGCTGCATGTGGCTGCATTGTTTACCTCTGTTTCCTTTGGCTTTCTCTTAGACTCTTCCGGGCATATGTCTTTTCCCATCTTGTTTGCTGGAGCCTAGTATTAAGGGCCCTGGGTCACAACTGACTGCTTATCATCTGTCCACTTCCTCATGTTTTGGACTCTTTTATTTTCATTCCTGTCCATCCAGGCTTGTGTTGTTAATTTTTCAACAGTACATGA
Organism: Clamator glandarius; assembly: GCA_033459285.1. Taxonomy (NCBI): domain Eukaryota; kingdom Metazoa; phylum Chordata; class Aves; order Cuculiformes; family Cuculidae; genus Clamator; species Clamator glandarius. The sequence goes on from JAUNZM010000058.1 coordinate 369,245, forward strand.
TTTTGTTCCCAAACATAGCATCTCTAAAACATTTGATTTTCTCCAGTTGAAAACTTAGATTTTTTGTCCTTATTCTTAAGTCAGAGAACTTGGTGCACCCAATCACTCAGTAATTATTTTGCTTTAGTTCATTGACTCCAGAGAGCTGCACTTAAAATAAGGGAGGAGGTTCTTTGAAGTCATTGCAGAGTACCTTGTCTGCTCATGGCACTTTACGCCTATGAGCAGAGGTCCCATTCTGTCCCCCAAAGAGCAAGGAGCTCATCTCATGAGCTGTAGGCTGAAATTGCCTTATATCCAAGCATCACAAAATGTGTGTATGAGAGAGCGGAGAGATGGAGGTACTCCAGGAGTGATTAACTAACAGGAGATAGCAATTAGATCCCAGCTGTGTCTGGGAGCTGCAACTTCTTGGGAGCTGTGTGAAACTTCAGTGTGGACATTCATCACTCTGACAGTGAAATACTGTTTTTGTTTAAATGCACTCACGAAGGACAAATAAAGGCACACAAAATAGAATTTTATCTACTTCTGACAATAGAGCACAGCACGTGCTCTGTTGTCTGTTGGAACCTTTCTCTGAGGATCTTGTAGCTGTTAACGATAGGGGAGGAATTATACTGTGAAGAGTGCTGGTAGCAGGAGCTGTAACTTTTTGCAAAGACAAGAGCATTTTTCTCTTACTTCACCAAACTTTGTTACTTGAAACAGTATGAGGAGTTTATCACAAACAGTCAAGGAAAAAGAAGATAATTTTCTGAATTCCAGTTTCTGAATATGCAATTTCTAGTTGGGGCATAAGCCTTTAGTCAAGAATTAATTTTTGTCTGCTTCAGCACAAAGTAGTAACTGTAGAGATATATTGCTTAGGTTAGCCATAGAATAAGAGTAGTTTGTAAATTCAAGTCAGTCAAAGCTTATTTGAGGTGTTAGGAATATAACTACTAGTTGCTAGCAGAAATTGAAAAACCACAGCTTTTAGAGTTCTATATGGGAAAAATTTAAAAATATTGATTAAGTAAGAAAACTAGTCTGTTGAAAGGAGCTCTGATTTGACTCCAATAAGGAGTCAAATAAGGAATCAGTTAAACCTTTGATGCAAACGAGTCTGTAGTGGCAGTGTGTCAAGGCTGAGTCATGTTTTTTTTATTTACATTCTTTATCCCCTTCTTCATTTTAAGCTGATGATTGATTGTTAAACAAGTGATTTAATTTTCCCCCTTTTCCAGCTATTTTTCTTCATGGAAAAGCTTAGTAATTAATTTTGTTTAACCTAAGGTGAATGTGGTTTATCTACCTGTCATCTACCTTTGACCTGTGCATACAATGGGAACTGACAACCATTTCAGTATAAGCCTCTGAATCTCAGTGGAGTATTTAAATACTTTCACATGAATTACTTATACAGAAAGTAAAAATAAAATGTATTTCCAATATTTTTTCCCCACATTTTTCTCATCTTAGATTTTGTGTTGACATTTTCTGATAGGTCAGCTTTTGTCCTTTGGATTGGCTGTTACTCCCTGTTGCAGTATACAAATACAAAGAAGGATAATTCCCTGTAGTGTTGGGGGAGTATGTGTCCTGTCCTGCCTCTGATCTGTAGGTCTACGCAATCATCTATAAGCTTGTACTTCAAATCTCGATGGGTATTGGATGTGGGAGGCCTTCCACAAAGAAGGCTCTGATGATCACCATGCTGTTTCAGGACAGAGTTTCCTATTTTCTTCTCTGTAGTAATTCAGGGTATCCTGGCTGGGTCAAATTAATGGCTGTGTCTGAACCAACGGTCTGATTTGGTTTCTTCTCTGGGCATAAAGTTTGTGGCAGCATGAGAACTGGATTAGCTCATTGGCCACTGGAAATTTTCATGGCTTTTGTGACCGTCTTTTCTGTTTCCTGGACAGCAATAATAAACTGAAGGAAGTAAGCTTTCTGATGCGTTTATCTTTGTAAGATAGTGGACATTTTTATGAAGCAACCTAACCTTTGCCCGTCAGGCTTTGGCTTATAAACAGGTTGGGAAGTGTTGAGATACTCAGTAGCTCAGTTTCTGATGCAACAGATTGAGTTTACTTACCTTTTAGTTTTCTTCTTGCATTGAAATCTTAAAGTTGATAATCCGATTGATCTCCCCTGTCATTTCAAATGGGAGTTTTGTAATTAAGCTTCTTGAACTGCCCTGGTGCCAGGCAGCTGTCTCCACGAAGCACTTGTTCTGGTTGCAGAGTGTCTTATTTAAGGGATTTCTGGATGTCTAGGTTTTCTGTTTTGTTTCAGCCTTTGCTTCAGTGATCTTTGATATCAATCAGTGCGGGTGTTTTGTGAGAAGAGCCATCCTTTTTTCCATTGTGGTTCAAAATGAGTATTAATAAAATTTATTTGCTTAGGAGCTATGTTTCATATCTGCCTGTGAAGTCTCCATTTGAGACATTGTGGATGTCTGGTGTACACAAGACCAGACTGTAATATTTGTATTAGAGGAGAAAATTAACTGTGAGTGCAGGCTGAGGTTGTTCAGTTCTGAACAGTAAGATACGCTGTGGCCTGTGTTTCTCCTTTCTCAGCTTTTTTTGTCAGCCTTGCTGTTGCCAAGGAAGCAAGGAAGGGTTGCATTCCTGTTTGTCAATATGCTCCACTTCCTGTTAAGTTTCTAAGTTAACTAAGTTATCTTGTCTAGTCTTCAGCTGCCACTGTGCTGAATGATTTGGTTAACCCTAAGGCAGAAGCTTACTTTTTGATCACCTTGAATAATTCCTTGAGGTTCACGGGCTGTATTGGCTGTTGACACATTTTTTTAATGCACATACATTGTTGCTGTTTAATCACCTTTCTACCTGAACAGTTTGCCATATGCAATGTCAAATATGACTTCTCTTGGAAGTATTCATTTTCACTGAAGCAGCAGCTGGTGGAATACATGAGTATCCAGATGAGGTATCTTGGGACATCTCAAATGGCACTGGTAAACCATAGCTGCACTACTGAGTTCCATATAGTATTTCCTTTGACTCCAGTGGGAGTTTAGACACCTTTGCTTGTATTTGGAAACCTATATTATAGTTATCCTTAATCCTTACCCAAATCCTCATATCTCACTGTAAAGCAGTGCCATACAGTACAGGTAACTGTTCTGGTGTGAGACACTGCATGTAGATGGTCTTGTAAATCACACATATTTTATTGTTAGTTACGTGTCTTTTGTTGTAGTGGCTGAAGTAATTTATAACATTCAAAATGTTTGCTTATTATATTTGTTTGCCGTGTGATGTACAGTGTGTATTCAAGTTGCATGAATCTTCTCTCAATTGCAAGGCAAGCTTTTTCTATTCTGCCCACCTTGCTAACTCATCATAATTACATGGCAACAAAAATCCCCACCTTTGGCCATTTTGTTGGTTGACAAAATCTTAGTTTTAAGTCTTTGATTCCATAATTAGTTACCTTATTTATCTGGCCTGGTTTTGTTTGGAAGATTTCCTTTCTTTTCAAAGCTAGTGTAAAGACAGTTGTTAGAGAAGGATTGAATTGGTGACAAATGTAAATAATGTGTATTCTCAAGTAACCATAATCTGGTCTTTGAGTAAGAGACTCATATGCTTCGTGTAGCATCTTGGGTCAACATTGTATTTGAGATTATGGAACCAAAATAGTTTCATGATGAAAGAAGTCTCTGAGATGAAGCAGTTTCTAGCTCATTCTTCTGAACATGAAATCCTTTTCTTGGTTTGTTTCAAAGTTTGTCCTGAGTAGTAATTCAAAAAGAAAGTTGAGCTGACTGCTGTTTGAAGGAGTGGCTGAACAGTATACAAGTGCAGATTTTTAATCTGTTAAATTTCCTCCTTGATTTTTTTTTTCCAAAATATCTTCCTGCCTTTCCTTGGAAAGCTTCTTACTGCTTGTATATAGGACTTTGCAAAGGATGTTCTTTCATGGCTGCTTATATACTCACAAATACAACTCCTGTGTTTTCTGAAAGTGGGACAGGGTATAATGTTCTGACCTGGTGTTGGCTGCAGCCACTTGGCCCTACCTTGCCTTCCTGAGGGTTTATTTGTATCATCTTCTGCTCCAGTCGAAAAGCAAAGAAGCTGCTATGACAGAACTGTAGTGTTTAGTCAGTCCTCAGGGGCTGGATTTAGCGCTGATAAGTAGGGAAACTTCTTTGTAAGCCTTGCAGCTCGCTGGATTTTCTGTAGTAGTACCTAATATTCTGTATCAATTCACCTTCCTTTTGTATGCTTTTTTGTCTTTTGTAAATTATTTTATCAAAATAACTAAAATAGAGTGAGTCGTCCACTCCCCCTCCCCCTTTTACTTCACAGAAGTGTGACATAATTAGGGCCTAACTTCACTTCCTGTCATGTATTCGTTGTTAATTAGCAGGTAAGTATGTCCAGGTTTCCACTGGAATTAAGATTTTCTACTGTGAGGCACTGTAAAGAAAAAAAAAACAAAAACCAGGCCACAGGTATCTGAAGATGAAATTGTTGGGGATGAGATCATGGGTTTTGTGTGGAACAGCGCAAAAAAGCTGAATTTCAGTGTATGGTGCAGCTAAATTGATTAGCAGGAGTTGAAAGGGCTAATTCCTTGCACTCACCCCAGGTCAGGAGATAATGACCCTCCATGTACATACAGGGATGCTTCTCTCATCTTCCTCCTTACCTGCATGTGAGCTGGTTCACTGAGGTAAGTGGACAGATAAGGATTCACTTTTTATTGTAGGGTAGAGACGACAAATGGGATTGTCCACTGCTATGGTAGCAAGTCTTTAGATCAGTTTGGCTGTTGGCAAACCACCCTCAATAAGGCAAAAAGCAACAAATTGATGGATAAGCAAATGGGGAGGGCAAAGAGTGGGGCTAGCAGTAATATATTAGATATATATGGAGAGAGACCCTACGTGTTTTCATGCATAGTCTGTCAATTTGCCTACTTAAAATGTATCAACAAGAAAAATTTTGTTAGTTGTTGTGGATGGCCACCTGCTGACTCTAAACTTTAAGTCATGGTCTTGCTAAACTGCTGCTGTGTTAATATCTCATTATTTGATGTTTGGAGAACAGGAAAGACTGAATTAACAGCTGCTCTGAAAGCAATGCAGAGCTGTGTTTTTTCTGTCATCTGCAAATAAACTGCTGGTTACAATAAAGTAAAAAGAAATTACAAAAAGCTTGGAACTTAAGTAGTACTTCATACCTGTAAGTACATTAATTTAAAAATATTTACTGTAAATGTGAGAAACAGCACGCAAGAAATACATTTTACCATTTGACGGGTTTTTGTGCTTTTATGTAACTGACTGAAAAAAGTAATATGAGGAGAATATGAGAACAGAAAATGTAATGGATTTTTAAGGCTAAACCAAAACCTTCCTTAGTTAGGAAGCTGTTAGCTCTATTAGGGTTGTGTGACTTGGGACTTTTACAGAAGAATTGTGTTAACATGCTGCTAACCGAAGCAGGGGGGTGGTCTGGGAAAAAGCATTTTAATACTGCCTGCTTACACACTGCCCTCAATCTGTTGTAATGCTGTACCTGTACCTTTCTTTCCTGTACCTTAATGGTGCAGATGAAACAGTACGCTTTTTACATTTGTAGGTGCCATAAAGCAGTCTTTGAGGAGACTGTAAACTAGAATTAGAATTCAGTGTGATCTATTTGCTTTATTTTTATTTAATAATGATATTCAAGGAGGACAAGAACAAAGTATCATACGCTTCAGAACAGTCAGCTTCACACATGGAGCACAGGCTGTAACTCGCTGGATAGCAATTCTGCAGAAAAGAACCTGGCGTCATAAATGTGATACTGTTGTGAAAAATAGGCTATGATTAGAATATATAAGCAGAAGTATTGAGTGTATGAGATACGAGATATGTCAAGTAATTTTTCTTACCTTGGTAAAGCACTTAACAAATACGTCATACGTGCCATGTGTTACATATTTCTATAGAGATTAAATTTAGTACATAGGGTGCTCTGACAGTAGTGTGAAAGGGTGATAGCCCCCTACTGCATACATACATTTTCACTTTCTGCAAAGGTGGATTTTTTTAGACCTGATTAGGAGCTGATTGTCTTCCCATCTCATGTACTGAAGAGTTAGCCCCTACAATTCTGTTTTCCTCTTGGTCATCTTTGTTTCTGCAGATTAATTTACAAAATAACTATAGTTTCTTTTAGTTCTGCAGCTTTAGATGTATTGATAAACTAATAAAATAAGCAAACCCCGACACCCAACAAGTTATGATTTTATTCTAGCTTCACGGTTTACTATTCTGTAGGATAAACATTGTCTTTTTTTCTCCTAAACTTTATCTTGCTCTTTTTTACAGTTCCTTGATACTATTATCAAACTTGTTTTTTTTTCTTTTTATCCTTAGTAGGAAAGGATCAGTGCTGCCCATGACAAAGGTGAACTAGTACCTGTCCTCTGCCTTAGCCAGAGATGCTGCTGGGGAAGCTCCCAGGTCCCCGGCTTGTTTGTTGGCTGTTACAGTGTTTGTCTCTGTCTGCTCTGTACAGATCATATAATCTGTATGAACTCTAAAATACCTTGTGTCCTTGCTATTGAAATAGCTCATGGTTTGCTCCTTATACTAAAGGGAGAAGCCCAAGATATTTCCCTGAGGACTGTGAATGATTGTCTCCTCACTCGTTTGGGTGGATTGCCTGGAGTGCCTGCTGGCCTCTGGACTGCTTCCATGTGATCTTTGCAAGAGTTTTTTTTCAGTTGCCAAAATTTTGGCAAAGAGCTTATACTCAGTGACTAGTATGAAGGAGCCATGTGCTGACCTTGGTTGGTTTGTGAGCATAGGCTAAGCCAGAAAACAGATATTGGTAATGAAGAAACTCATTTGGGCAGATCATGAGAGATACTTAGTACCTGACATATTCCAGGTAAATGCTTTAGCACCAGATTAAAGGCTAGTTTAGGAAATCCTGGTACTTGTCCTAGGGAATTTATGCAAGGATTGAAGCATTTCAGCTTTTGACTGGATAAGCAGTGATTCTTTAGAATTTGCTTCTTCAGTTTTTTTATTTGTTTGTTTTCTTCTTTATTTTCTCTTTTCTGGTTTGGTAACAGTAGAAAAAATAAGGATTTTCTCTCATGGCCTTATTTGGTATTTTGGCTGCATTTTATTGGAAAAACAGTGGCAAAAGATTGTTATGGCAGTTTGTTGCAAAGATACTCTCTTGAAGAAATAGGCAGATGCTCATCTCATCTGCCAAATAGTTATATGGAATTTTTATTCTAGAGTAATCATTCTTCCTGCTGTCTTTCAGACAGTATCACCCCATAGTTGAGCAACAGAATTTGGAGTTAGAGTGTGTGGGTTCCTCTCTGATTTTCTTTGGCTGTGAGCATCGATTTGGAGTCATGTGTGAAGAGGCATGACTTTTGTGAAGGTTTTGTGACCCAATCTAGGAGCAAGAAAGCAATGTTGTTAATATCACTGCTGTCATTTGCTATTCAAAATTCAAAGTGCCCTGCTCATAATTTTTTTTTTTATTGCAGTGAGAGGTAATGGCACAAGTTAAGATGCAGACTGCAGCAAACCTATCTGGACCTGCCATGTCCCCTATGGTGCTACCCCTACCAGTTACAACTACAAATACACTGGGTCTGCCGTCCTCCATGAACGGAACCATTTCAGAATCAGCTGCCAGCTGTAGTAGTCCTACTGCTGGCCTTGTGGATCCTGTATCTTCTAGCAACTCACCAGGCAAGTTGATCCAGGCATATTTTCTTTACTGTTCAGATGATTCTTTTCAATGGCTTGTTAATTTGGGGGAAAAAAAAAAAGTTAGGTCTTAAAAGAGGATTAAAAAACTCCCATAGAAAAATATTTTGCCTAAATAGACTAAGTTTCTTTAACTGAGCTCAGGTCAAGGATATAAAAGCTCAGAGAAGAACGTATCTATTTTGTCAAATTGTGAGTGTATCTTTTATAGAGAAGTTTTAGTGGTTCAGGAAGGTCTCCAAGTGTATTTCTCTTCTCTAGAACAGAATGTCTTCAGACTGCTTGGCAGTATTTGGTGTCTCCTTTGTAGACTAATAAATGCTGTAGTTCCTATGCTGTACTGTGTATAAAATACAGAAATGTTATCCTAAAATTTAAGCAAGAAATGACAGTGTGTGTTAGAGATAAATAAAAATAAGTTGAAAAAGATATAGCAGGAAGAGAGGAAAGATGTTCTATGGGAGAGCTCTGAGTGTGACTTTGTTATTGTGAGAAAAGTGTGAAACACTGAAGAGAAGCAGGAAGAAGCAAATGGGGAGCACAGGGTTTCAGCTGCTATGTTTGTCTTGCAACTCTTAGTCTATCCACATCTGCTTTGTAGTGTCAAGAAACTGTTCTGCAAGAGTAGTCAGTTCCTGGAACGAGTACATTCCCAACAGTAAACTTTGTTGGCATTGACAATGTGGCCTATGTAGATGTCCTCCTATGCTGTCATCTCTTATAGAGATGTTTTGGAAAGATAGTTGTATTTTTTTAAATTACATGTAATCCAAGTGGTTATTGTGAAATGCCTGTTCTCATATGATTAATATGGAAACAGCATTAAACACTGTATTTAGCATATGTGCAAAAATTACTTTTTAAACAAAGCATTTTCTTTTCTAAACCATGCTGCTGCTTTTGCAAAGCTTTGCAAAGTTGTGAAGAATACATTTCTCCACAAAAACTTTACAGATTCTTTATTTACAGCTCCTCTCCAAGATAACATGGCAAACCCCAAAGAGAAAACTCCAATGTGTCTGGTAAATGAGTTAGCCCGTTTCAATAGAATTCAACCCCAGTATAAGCTTCTGAATGAAAGAGGGCCTGCTCATGCCAAGGTAAGGTCACAGTTCCAGGTGATGAGCCGTACCTTAAATGCTGATCAGATAATGTCATGGGCTGGATGAGTACACTTGTGAAACACAGCCACATTTTTTGTGTAAGGGGTTTCTTACTGTTCTGTATTTTGCTTTCTTTTTCTTTATGCTTTTAGAAAGTATGTCTGTACTTCTGTTGGAGCAGAATAGATCATTTGTGTACCTTACTTTGATTTCTACCTTTGGATTTATATTTGTTGGCCTATATAAAGACCTTGTGAAGGCCTTTCCAGGGTTATTGCCACTTTTTCTTATTTCTTATGGAACATTTGCTTTTTAAGCTGCACGAAGCCTTCTCCCCCATTCCCATACTTCTGATAACTACCTCTGCATTTGTTTTACGATAGTGCAGACAACAACAAAGCTAGACTGTGCCATTTTTTAAAGTGCTTATTGATATGATTCTTTGTCCATAAAGTTGTTTGCATTGATATCATCTTTGGATCTTGTGTTATAGGGCACAAACTTTGTTCTTTCTGTTGAATTCTGTGCAACTTTTAAGATTTATGGTGATATTAAGACTCCTGATATGATTATAGCATTAAAATTACTAGTGAACTGATAGTTTATTTTGCTCAGTTCTTATATTAATTTGTCTATCCAACTGAATTTCACAATTACAAATTAGGATGCCTTTGGATGATAGGGAACACAGGGGGGTGTTCTCATGGTAATAATTTTCAGACGACATTTTGAATTTCCTCCCTCATTAGAGCAATCTGGGAGAGGAGAAAAAAGCCTGAAAAAACCTCTGAGAGATAAAATGCTGTAATTAGTAGCTGCCTTGCACTCAGTCTTTCTAAACTGGCAAAAGTGTGTAAGACATGGGATCACATGATGGATTAATAACAGTTTCAGCTGGTTGTGGGGCATCTCTTTGCTGTTGCCCCTTGTTTTGTTAACTAATGCAGAGTTGATGCGAACCATTCACCTGCATTTTGGCTGGTGTTCATGCATCCTTTGTACTGTGGAAATGATGTCAGTAGGTGCAGGGCTGCTAACAAGCAGCAAGCTTTTAGAATTCCTCATTGCAATGGAAATGGAATTACTCCTCCCCTTCCTGCTAGTGTTTGGTACCGCAGGATACACTGGTTTACTTGGTTTAGGTTGTGGCCTGTTATATCTGTTGTGCTTTCTGTAGCTTTTCACTGTTGTGTTCTATATTTGTTTTGTTACCTTATTTTCCTTTACTGTGAAATAAGAAGTGCTTTGGTTGTACCCAGAGGTGTGGTTTTGACTGTCCATATTCAGTTATGTTACATTCACACTACGCTTAAAATTTTAGCAGCGGAAGAAACAGTTCACGTATTTTGTTATTATTTTTAAAGGAACTAATATAATTGAAATCAACTGACCCTGCATTAGGTGCATTTTTGATAGCCTGATTTCAATGTATTACTTAAGTTTATAGTTTTTTAATTTACCTCTCATTATTTTTAACTATGCTCATAGTGGTAAAAAAATCATATGTTCTGTAGGATGTTAACCCCTAACATCTTGGACTTTTAAGATTCAACTGATCAGAGTGCTGGGCCATCTTGTCTAGAACCATGCATTTGCTAAGAAGGGAGGACCAGGTGATCCTCGAGGTCTTCTTGAACATGGTGTTCTATAGAGTCTAATTTTGATCTGTGTAGCAAATGTGAACAACGAAGGAGGAGAGGAGATGAAGAACAAGGGTTACATTAATAAGATTATGCAGACTTGTGTACCTTTGATCTGTGAAAAGCAGAGGCATAGCAACTATTATGACTGTGTTAGCAGTTTAGTATAATGTCTTGCTAGTACCTGACAGAATTTGTGAAACAGAGCTGAGTTTATCATAGAAAGCATGACCTGAAGGAAGCAGTGCTGCTGCTGCTGTTTACCATTTAAGGAGTGTCTCACATTGCTTTCCTCCCACACATGCTCTGTTCCTGTCCACCAGTGGTTTTCATGTTTTTCAGAGATATGCTTTACAGGACAGCTGTCTGTGTTGTGACCGCAAATGCTAGTAAATCTTTATATCCTTTTTAATAGTTGTCTCTAGAAGTAAGTTTTGATAGTTGGAGTGAAATGGGAAACCAGAAACAGTGGAGCTGGAAGAGAAGTGGTGCTTCCTGACAGTGTGGTTAACATCTCTAGGAGTCTGCAAGTCTTTGATAGCATAAATTGACATTTTTGAGTACAGTGGTCAGATTGATAATTTATTCTGTGCTTCTATGTTAATGGCATCTCGGAAGACATTTAGATGAAACATTGAGAGAAGGAAGTGCATGATCGTAGAGAGAAAAGGGAAAGAGGGAAGGGGTGTAGCTCTTTAAAAGGCCAGGAAGAAGAAGAGTAAGTTCTACATGCAGAATGATTGAGGAGGACAGAACTACCAGAGCTAAGGAAGACTGATCTTATGAACGCAGTGGACTGAAAGCAAGCATAGAGTGCTATGGCCTTCGTGTTTCTGCTCTCTAGCCATAAGGTAATTACGTTGATCCTAAGGCATACAAACTGTCAGAAAATTGGTGGGAATTGCCTTTCAGTCTGTAGCAGAACTGTCATCCTGGGTCTTGCAGAACATGAGCATCTCATTAGCATCCATACTTTGGTTTTAGACAGTTTTACTCCTTTAGTTAAATTCCCCCCTTCTACTGTGTGTGGGGTTTTTTTGCAGGAGTTAGTCAGATGGGCCAAATGAGCAAGTTAGAATGCTGGCTATAGAAGCTTACTGAGCAAGCCCTTTAATATCCTGAATTCCTGTTTATTGCTTTAAGTACTAAGAACAGAGTTATAAGTAGATAAATAGCCATTATTAATTCAATTTTTATTGAAATTCAAGATTATTCTCCTCCTATAAAAATACTACACTGATAAAATATACATACTCCAGATCGAGAACTTACATTCCTTAAGTAATAATGATGTATGTTTATAGGTAATGTATGTAAGTATGGGTATTTAGCTCTAATACTCAGCTTAGCTTTCAGATGCAGAATTAAGGAACTATATCTCTTTTCCCCCTTGCCCATGAGGAAATTGCCATGACTGCTGTGGAAAAAAAGTGACACGGTGAAAGGAACTGTGATATGGACATTTGCTCTGTGCTTCTGAAAATTACAGTAGGCCAAAACTCAAGCTTGTAATGAAGATAAAACCATGTATTTGTAGAATTCAGTTCATGTGTACTGAGTGGATGTGTCTAGGGCTGAGTTAGGAGGCACGTACGTACTTGTGTTCGAATGCTTGTTTGTAATTATATGCTAAATGAAAATATATGTAAAGGCAAATTTAAAGGTTGGCTATCATGCTTGTCTCTAGATAACTGGTCCTGGATCTAGCAAGCTTAAATAATTCTAAAAATTATAGAGCAAATAAAGTAAAATTTCTGTTTGGATAGTTATGTGTTGCTCACGCTTACATGTAGATTTCTTTATGTTGCCTCAAGTAAGTCAGTGTGTTTTGAGGTGGACACATGTTACTTTACCGTTTGTATCTAACTATTAAATATTGCCTTACATGTATGGAATTGATATGGAGAAGATACTGAGTTCTTACCCTTTCTCCTCTTATTCTTAGATGCTCAAATTTAAACAGAACATTTATGTATCATACAGAAGATAGACTATCGAGTACCTTAAATATGCATTGAGTTTTATCTTCACAATTTGCACAGCATAGATAATGCTTGAAGTAATCGTTTACTGCTGACTTGGAAATAGCTATCATTTTTATCAGTATTCAGTTTCTGAACTCTAAATTTTTACAGCTGTCTTCAATATAAAGTCCACTGTAAAGAACTGTAGTTTCATTCAAAAAGTTAATGCTTCTTTCCTTTCTTTCTTTCTTATGTTTCTGAATGTATTTGAGTTGTGACTCTGCTCTAACAATACACATTACTTTCAGGAATTAGGTTGTGTGAGAAAGTCTTTGAAAGAAATGTTTGAGGCGATTCTCCACTGCCTTGAAGGACTTTGCAGTTGTTTATATTTATACTGAATCATTACAAAATTAATTCTTTTTATTAGCATTCTTTACCTGTTTTCCACAGGTTAAAGGGACTGTTTTCAAACATGGGAACAGATAGGGTCTTAACTAACCTGTACACAGTCTTTCAAGAGCAGAGGACCAGTTTGCAGTTGTTATTATTTGGTTTAAATAGTATTCTGTTCTTTGATAGCTGATAGGAATATTATGCTATTTTATTTTTGTCATTTTGCCAAATGTTGCCCACTGATAAAGACCACTGATCTCTGAGAGTTAGATCGGTTTTCCATGAGCTGAATATAATGAAAAGAGAGCAAAATTTCTCTTCAGCCCTGAAAGTTTTTATACAAGTCTGTCTAATCCACAGTCATGATCTTGCCAGTGTTTACCTATCCTTTGTCTTTGAAGATGTTCACAGTGCAGCTGACTCTTGGGGAACAGACCTGGGAAGCAGAAGGAAGCAGTATTAAAAAGGCCCAACATGCTGCTGCTAGCAAAGCATTGAGTGAAACTACCCTACCCAAACCAACGCCTAGACCACCCAAAAATAATGTTAACAATAATCCAGGTATGACATTTTCCTCTGTACATTAAATCTAGTTGAAGTGTTGGAGTATTATACACTATTAACTAGCATCTTGCTGAATTTACTTAGGCTGGAGATTGAGAATCAACATTGCTGTCTTACAGGTGTGATAGTATAGTGTCAGTTTGTACAGGAGAAGTTTTAATGCATATACCTAAAACAATTGAATTGTGAATATTACTTAGATGAAACTCAGATGTGTTCAAAGCGATTGTATGTGATCAGTAGGAGACAGACAGGACAAAACCAGATTCAACTGTACCATTGTTACCATAGTAAACGATTTTTCCCAAAGAGTTATTTTAGCTGATTTTCTAATGATATTGCAAACTTTATTCAGTCCAATCCTGTGAAATTGTATCTGTGGTATAAATAAAAGGTCAGGATTTGCCGTGAGAATTTTGACAGGTAATTTCTCACTTTGTGGATTTTCCTTCGTACCAATTTATGCTTTCAAAAAGCTTTCAGCTGGCTTTAGAAATTGTTGTTTGACTAAAAGAATGTACATTGTCTTGCATTCTCCATTTTAATGTGTTATTTGTGACTTGCCTTCTATGCATGCAATGCCTTTTGAGGTATACATCTCAGCAGCATGTTCAGTGATCTGTCTTATTCGATTAAATAAATTGAAAAAATACTCAACTTTATTTCAAACTAGAAAGAGAATGGTGAGAAAAATGTCTTTTTTCCCCCCTTTTTTCTCTATTACACTCCTTTTTTCCCCTATTTTCCCTTCTTCGCTTTTTATTTCACTCTGTCCCTTCTTCCCTCCCTTTTTGAAAAAGTCTCCTTCAGCCACTTGAAATTGAGGAATTTTGCAGATAATCTTCTCCATCAGGGGAAAAAAGCAGGAGTAATTTTCCTTTAGAGCTTTTATTATCCTGAGCATTAGCCACTACAAATTGTTTGAGAGTGATACGATTGTATTCTCTTGCTCCTTTGGTGATCAATCCATTGTTTCTCCATGTTTTGTCCTTCACAGTCACTGTGACTTTGAGTGTTTAGAAAGCAAGAGGCTCAGACCTCTATTAAAAGGGATCCTAGGTTTGATTCTTGACATTGCAGAGTATTACTCAGCTTCTAGATTTTTTTTTTTTGGCTTTAAACATATTCTTAAAGGGAAAAGCTGATAACAAGAGAAATAGGCGTTTAGAGAATTCATTAAAATTGTATCACTTAACACTGTAATTTTGCTCCAAGGAAGGTGTATTGTATATGCACAAGTATCTTCTCATTGAAATGATAGTTTGCATTTTTATTAAATAGTTGAAATCAGTCATTCCTTTCTCTGGAAACAATAAAAATGGTTGTTGATAGAAGTTTTTTAATAAGTGTTGCGTAATAATTTTCATAATTTGGCATATAATGCCTCAATGGCATACTGGCAAATTCATCATAGTTATTTTAAGGATAGATTAATTTGAACCTCTTATGAAAATATTTTGAGTAAATACTAACTCCTTTTTCTTGGAATGTGCATTTAGCTTATTTGGGATTTTCTTACAGCAATGCAAGTGGGGAATACTGTAACTGAACACTTAAACAAAAAATGAAGTCACAGTGTAGCTTTCTGTTTGGCATTTTGCAGACCATAGAAGGAGGCAAATGCTGGCTCCATTTTTTTTGTATTCTGTCACCAGTAGATGGCTGTAGTGACAGTGATTTCCAGTAGTTATATTTTCAGTTTGTGAGATCATTCTTGTTAGATCATTAGTTTTTCAGACATTGTCATAGGTTTTGAAGACTTGCAAATAAAACATAACTTCTAATTTTTTGTAAGATTTCCAGATGACTGCAGTAACGCATATTTCTGTTTGCTCGTTTCAATAGCTCTTTGTTCTATTTGTGGTTTTATTTAATGATATTCAGTGAGAACAGACATTATTCTTCTATCTTTGTAGTTTGAGAAAGTGTCACACCGTATTATAAGCAGTTTGGAAAGATGAATAACCAACTTGATTACAGTGCTGACTTTCTTATTCATATGTGACGATTAATCTACAGAAACTGCATAGAAAATGCACCAAGATAAATGTTTAAATGTTCTTTTTCATTACTTGTGATTAAATTGCCATCTATATTCCTGTCTTGTAGAGACACTGAAATGTCATTGTAACTTCTTTGTTTTTAATTTAAGAGCCAAATAATATAATGCAGCTCTGTCTTTGCTGCTCATTTCAGTCCTGCTTGTGTGATTTGCAGTATTTATGGTTTAAATGCCTTGCCTGTGTTCTTTTATTTTTTTGCAGGCAGTATAACTCCAACAGTGGAGCTGAATGGTCTGGCTATGAAAAGGGGAGAGCCTGCCATCTACAGGCCATTAGATCCAAAGCCACTTCCCAATTATAGAGCAAATTACAATTTCCGGGGCATGTACAATCAGAGGTTTGTACTTTTTCTGTTATTTGGTGTGTTTTAGCCTTTGCTTATCAGTGTGTTCTAAATATTTATGAACTTCCCAGCTTATTACAGAGTAAAGTAAAACTAAGATTTTACCAAGGAGAGTCTCTGCAGCCTTATTTAGAAACATGGGTATTTACTTTCTAAAAGATGACATGTGCCCTAAGCATGTCACAAGGAATAAAGACATGTAAACCAACTGTTTTACTTTCATAATGTGCATACTGGAGTTACAGTGTAGAGCTATGATACTGAGGAGGCACAGCATTAACTTCAGGGAGAGATTTTGCTTTTTTTTACATCACATGAATAGAATCAGTATTATTAAAAATTAAGCACACTTTTCTTAGAATTGGCTGTAAAATTAGGAGGGCTGTGTTTTGAAAATTGACTTGAAACTGTTCTGATTTGTTTTTTTAAATCATTTGTCCTAGACAACTGTCTCAGTTCCATAGTCCTTGGTGTTTTGTTAGGGAAAATCCTTTATTGCATAGTTTAGAAGCCTAGATTCAGAACCCTCCATCAATGCTGTCATTACTGTAGCAAGTCAGAATGATCGTTGAAAAGACAAATTCAAAATTCTGGTTTTAAACTATCAAATTCTTAAAGATTAAAAAAATTGAAAATTGAAGTGGATGGAACAGTTTTCTTAACTGATTATCAAAATGTTTCATTCTTCATTATGTTCTAAATTTTTTAATCATCTTCATTTTGATATTTGTACAATTTTATTACAAATAGAAAAACTGTCCTAGCTTATCCTGAATTAAATGTAGTTTGTATCTAGTGCAACAGTCTGAGAGAAACTTAACTTTATATATGTATTATTTTGCTATCTGAGGAACTTCTACCTTCTGTGATAGGGTTGTTGTGGTTTTTTTTTTTTCCTGCCCAAATTTTCCTTATATTTCCAGAAAGGAACTACATTATAGAATCATAAAATAGTTTGGGTTGGGAGGGACCTTAAAGATCATCTAGTTCCACCCCCCCTGCCATGGGCAGGGACATCCCACTAGATCAGGCTGCCCAAGGCCTCATCCAGCCTGGCCTTGAACATCCCTGGGGATGAGGCAGCCACAACTTCCCTGTGCAACCTGTTCTAGTGCCTCACCACTCTCATGGTAAAGAAATAATTCCTTATGTCAAGCCTAAATCTGCCTCTCTCCAGTTTATACCCGTTCCCCCTCGTCCTATCACCACAAGCCTTTATGAATAGTCCCTTTCCAGCTTTCTTGTAGGCCCCTTTCAGGAACTGGAAAGAATTAGATAAGCTGTGGTTCCAAAACCAATACTGAGTATAATCTTTAAAATAAGAAAAATACCAAACCAAACAGGTCAGGAATTTCTATTAGCCTGTTTTATCAGTGGAAAATGTTGCCTTTCTTATAAAGGTTTCCTTAATGGATTTCGTTTTAATTTTTATGCATCTCTTCATTATCAAAAAGAATAAGGTTATGAACTCTGAAGAAGTGGTTTAGTTCAAAACTGATCTTTTATTAAAAATGGAATTCACAGTAATGTTTGAAAATTAAGGAATTTGAAATGAAAATACAGCATTTCAGAATTGTCTAAGGAAAATATTTCAGTTGACTTAATCTTATTTTATTTTTCCTAAGTTTCATTCTGTTTTTTTTTTTTATGTTTGTTTTTTTTTAATAGCAACAATACCTAGAACTGTAATAGACAAACAAAAGTAATCTGAAAGAAAACTCTATTATTACTCTACAGAACAGTGCCCGATTATTTTATTACTTGTATTATATTTCTAGTCACTACTGACCTGAGTCTCTGCTAACATATGTTGTGGTTTAAAAAGTAACTATGATGTTTGAAAGGAGTTCTGTTAATATCTGGAAGCCCAGACCTTATTTGAATTGCCTCTTTAATGAGATTGCGTTTTTATCTTGTAGTCATACTTTCTAGTCAAAATAACATAATGAAGAATTCTGGAATCTGAAATTAGTTACTGAAACATTTGTGAAAGCAGAACTCTGAAACAGCAGTTGCTAAGTTTTACGATTTTTATTTCTTTTTTTTTGGAAAGCAATTAGTACATCTAGTGCAATCTTTAAAAAGTTGCTTCCTTGGGAACTGTATTTCATGGGAAGCATGTTCCCATGTTAGGCTCATATGGTACATGAACTTTATTACTCTGGGAGTGTTAGATAGCCAAAAGCATTTGATTTTTCTGATCACAAAGCAAATAGACAGGGTAGGACAGAAGGCCAGAATCTGTGCTTGCCTGCTTCATTGTACTTAAATTAGTGCAGTTGCCCGTGCAGGAGGGCTAATAATACTGTGGCTGGTAAATTGATAAATAACTGTAAGTATTAAATAACTAAATATCCTTGTCTGTTTACATAAAAACATACCCCCTGTGTGTGCCCCAGCTCACACACAGAGTAAGGAGGAAACAGAAGAATGATGTTGTATAATACAGTTGTGGGACTACCTGCCGTGCACCTTGTGCCCACCCTCACTGAAGGAAAGTCTGGGGACACATTCTAGAGCTGTTACAATAGTAAGCAAAGTCCTGAATATGAAGCATATGCTGTGCTACTGTATTATGTTCCTGGGGTATATGTTATGTTTATTACCTTCTGAAGTAACTTAATACTGCCGTGTTATATTTAGCATCCATTTGCTGATTTTTAGCAACCTGGTATCAGAATGGAAGAATTTTTGGAGCTCCTAACTAGATGTAGACCATATAGAGTGCTTAAAAATAAGATTTGAAGAAATAATGTAGGTAATATGCTGTAATCAGTATTTTCCCTTTTCATCAGTCTCTAACTGTAGTTTATTATTTGCAATCAGAACAGATAAAGAATCTGCTAACTAGGTTGGAAGCTAGTTTTGTCTTGTATGCTGTGACTAAATTCCCTTTACTGATCTCTGTTTAAATAGAAATGCTTTTCAAACAGGTAATGATACAGATGAAGAGATTGTTAGGAAACTTTGATTCTGTGAAGATGAGTGACTTGAGTTAAAGTATTCATCCCAGGGCATATCTTTAGATAGGTTAAGTCTTGTATCTCAAGTGGTACAAAAGACCCTTTTCAGTAACTCATGGAAATGTAGTCTAAGAGCTGCTGTTTGTATGCAAAGTTGAGGGCTAGTTTCCTTGTCAGGCTAAGATGATTTCTGTTTAGGTGGCAGTGATTCCTCCTCCTTCATTTTGTCCCCAGCCCTTGTGTCCCTGCAAGTTTCCTGTCTCCTGCACTGGGAACTGCTTGGAATGGATTGGTTTTGGGAGAGAGAGAGGGAGGGAGAAGTTACTCTTAGACCTGCAAGTGTACTTAATCACCTCCTCAACTGGTCACACAGAAGTTTGTGCCCTCACTAGAGAGGGCAATTTAGAAGTTTTGAAGTTAAGGGCAGCTCGGATTGCATGTGAAGAGCTACACTCTCATATGCGGCAGAGCCTGTTTATATGGTCAATGTGTTGCACAGAGAGGATGTTGAAACAGTTTTACATACAAGAAGCAAAGATCCATTTGCAAGGTCTGCAGCTGGTGGTGTAAATTGATACTGAATAGGAAGAGTCCTCGTATGGAAAAATGGAAAGCACACAAGTAAAAGGATAAGAAGGGGAAAGTTTTCCCATTGGCCAGCTTGGAAAGGAAGTGGTGGGGTTTCACAGATGAGCATCCTCCTCTGGGTCTCCTTTCCCATGCAGCAAGTGTTCCCCGTAACACTTGCCTGTAGTAATACTGTGGTTTTCATCAGGACTTGCTCAGAACTTGTTCTTGCTTATAGTAGTGCTGCATCAAGGCAGGTGTTGAAAGCTGGCTACTTAGTAAGCTTTGTGCAAGCATATTATTTAATGTATACCAAAAGCTGCTGCTAAGGTACAATAAGGTTACAATACCTTATAGATACAGTGCTGTGAATTTGTTGGTATTTCCAGATGAAGGGCCTTGAGAACAGTAGCAAGGGAAAAATACAGCCAGAGAAGCTCTGGAGAGCACTGGCTAGGTGGCTTAATTAAAGGATTACAGAGCTTCAAGTAGAAAGCAGGCTACAGAATTGCAAGTACAAAACTCTTAGCATGTAGAAGGTAAGTCATATAAGGCATTGTGTGATACCAGGGTGAGGTGCTAATCTTCTGACTCTATTTCCTGTACTAAGTTAGAAAGTGCAGGGTGAGTCTGCTTCCCTCTTAGGGGTAGTAGTCAAGTAGATGAAGTACAGCCCCACTTGAGAGTGGATGAAGTATGGATGTATTAAGCTGTCTCTTCACTCAAGCTAGTGAATGCAATTCTTGCTAGATTGCGAGCAGCATTGGGCTGTTGCTGTTACACTGCACCTCAACTCAAGCTGCTAAAGTCTGTGTGATGCTGAGCTGAATCACGTGAAGTTATCAAGTTGGGTGTCTCATAGGTTCAGTATCTGTATACTGCACGTCATTTCACAATATAGATAAGAACTTCAAACTTTATTCATCTCATTCTGATGAGAAAGCTTGGGAGTCCTTGATTTTCTTTATTCAAGTAAAATGCATGCAAGTTTGGTACTAGGAGGCTTGATGGCCTCTAATAAAGCAGAATTTTTGCAAAAAAGCTGTCAACCATGAGTTCAGTAGGTACCTATTTATTTAACAAAAAATTCTATATTACTAACAGATTTTAGTAAAGGAAAAAACTTTTTGGCACTGAGAATTTACTTGTATACTACCTTTTGAAAACCTCAAAAGTAGTAATTTTGAGCAATTTTGCAACACAGATGTGTAAGGACCTTTTGAGTTCAAACAATATACATTACAGAAAAGCCAAAACCAGTAAACATGGTATTTTGTGTAGCTTCTTTTATCTAAGAGCTCTACAGACTGACCCTGGGGAAAGAAGCACTGATGCTTTCAGGAACTTTTCTAACAAGGTTGCATGTTTTGAGCACACCATTTGGCATAATTCAGTACAACTGACATGCTGCTCGAAGAGGCTATAAGCCTTGAAACGGCAGGTCAGGTTTGAGAAATAGTGGCAGAGCTGAGGCTGAAATGTGCATACTACTCATATCTGTAGCCACTGATAGAGCCTATACTCCCCCACTGTAACCAGTGATAGAGCCTATACTTGCATCTCCAAGTATAGAATTGGCTTAAACCACATGAAAAAGATGAAAAGCATGGCTGCTCAAATTAGAGAAATTAAACTATACAATAAAATATCAAGTCGGACTACAGGGTCATCCAGTTTGCCTTGTCACCATTGAATGCTGGTTTGTTTTATTTTAAGTTCAATGAACAACTGAAGAGAGTAATTCCTGGAGTTTAATTATCCTGCAGTATTTTCAATTATAGAATGTCTGTAAGTGACAAAACAGAAATGATATCTTACAGACTTAACCAAACTGTTTTCAGCCAAGAAATAAAACCTCTAGAAACTGAACAGCAGCTTTTGATGTTTTAGCATGGGAAATGGTGTCAAAGAGATCAAAAAACTCGAGCCTTGGTTTTGAGAGAATTCAGAAGTTATTTGCTTATTATATAAAAATCCTTAAAATATGTCTGACCACAATCTAAAGTGCTTGAAAAGCCTTTATTAAAAAATGCTTCCGTAATTAAAAAAACTTGTGAAGTATAGGAACAAAGAAAATACAAAACAATGACAAGTTAAAGAATGGGAGTAATTAAAGTAGTTTCTTGCTTGGGATGAGTAGTCTGGGTGTTATGATAGTTCTATAAGCACGTCATGCAAAGTGGTAGTGTCTCTGGGATGAAATGCAGCTTCTGTGCTCTTTGACAATTTCTGCTGCACTTGAGCCTTCATGTTGATTTTGTTTATGATTGCTTCTTTCTGCATAGATATATACTACAAACTAAGGAGGAGGCTATCACCTTTCTCCTGCATGCTTAGGGAGAAGACTACACAGACCATACCTCTTTTTCTTTACAGCTTTATCATTCTGAGCACATATTTCTTTGACAGTGAATGCTTTTTTACAGTGCTGTTTGCAAGACCAAACTCAGAGAAACAGAGAAGCAGTATATTCTTGTCTCTCTTGAGGCCAGCCAAGCTGCCTGTCCACAAAGCACAGGGCATCACCCCCGGTGGGCATGTAATACCTACCTACTAGGCAGATATCTCCTCAGCTGGATACTGAGCTGCTGCATGGGATGGTTTGCTTAGGGTTAGTTACTCCTAGATAGAAATGATGTCTATCAGCCCTGTGGACTAGTGCCCTAAAATGAGGCATAGTGAAAGGAAGTTTAAGGACCAGTCTTTGGCCAGCTACTTTGACAACTGCTAGCTTCATAGTGGACTAACTAGTTCTCCAGTCTAATGATCAAAAAGAGAATAGATTGTGTGATTATTGGGTAAATTACTAAATTTGTCAGATCAGCTGAATAAAAGATTGCATGGTGAAAAAATAAAAGGAAAAGTTTGTTTCTTCTAGAAACACTGAGTTAAAGATTTAATACATGCATCAAAGGGAACAGATTTGAGACTGACATTGAGTGCTTAGGAATACAATCTAAATCCTCACCCAGCTTCATTTTCTCTGCTAGAGTAACATAGTCCTGTGTAAAAAAGGAAAATCCAGCCACAACAGGTATAAAAGCCAAATTTTGAATTAGGTTGCACTGCAGGAGACAATGTAAAATCTGCTGAGGTTATCTCCAGAAGTACACCTGGAATTATACAACCCAGTTACTTTATTTACAGAAAGAGAGCACAGGCTGACATTCTCCTGGCCTTTCAAAGTCCTTTTATGCTGCCTGAGCACCCTGTTCACCTTCTGGCAGGAGACGTCTCTCTGCATGGAGAGCCTCATCCATTTGAGGCACAAGATAGTCCAGTGCATAATGTAGAGGATTGTTGTGTCTTAAGAACTTTGATCTACTATTGATTAGATCAGTCAGTAGCCTAGAAAAGGTAAAGTTCAGATCAGTCCGTGGAGTCTGTTCATGGCTACAAGCATGCGATTAGCCTATTATCTGTTGCTGAATCCCAGTTATTGAGCCTTTCTGTTGAGGCTTTCTGCAGTAGAGGAGGATTTTATGCACAGCTGTGTACAAAGCAGATTAGCAGATTTCCCCCCCCCGCCCCAGGATATGTGTTGCTGCAGATGTGAGGACACTAAGTTGCCTAAACATAGGCCTCTAGTGCTGCTTGAGACGTTGTAGGGTCTTTGAGACATCCACATGGGGCTGATAGATTTGGCAGAAGACCTAGAGGAGATGTTTAAAGGGGGAGCTGAAGGCCAGACAAGATACCCTAGAGCTCTGTGTAGCTATGTTTAGGCAGTTTGAGGAAGCCCTAAAAGCAGAATTCAGTTATCATACCATTTTATGTAATCCACAAGAACTCTAGCTGTTGGTGGGAAGCTTGTGCTTTTCATGGACCAGTAAAATGTCACATTATGCGGATGACTTAGGTGCATAACTGTATTCAAATGCATCTCTTTGTCACATCAAAAATTGAGATGTCTGCACTTTGTTTGAGTCTCTCCAGAGCTTCACTGTAACAGCAGCTTAGTTCCTACACATTAACTACCTAAATACCTACACATTAAATACCTAAATGTAGGCTTCTGAATCTGGAGCTGGAATCTACTCTGAGAAATAAGCCTAGGAATATTGATATGTAATAATTTTGAGTGCTATATTTGGAGTCATCTGATTATCACAGTGGAAGGACTGGAGAAAGATAAAAATTTTACCTAGAGAGAAGAGAAAGAGATAAGTATCAGAGTAACTAACTCATTGGTCTTTTCCAACCTACTGATTCTCTGTGATTCTGTGAAATAAAAATTGTTTGATTTCAATAGGTTTTACCTCCTTAAATACACTCTAATTTCATTCTTGACTTGGAAATGGCTTATTTAGACCATTAGATGGCAGCATAAATTTATGTTTTGGTGCAGGAATTTCATAACAGAAGCACTCTTATTAAAAAGTTATATTCTAAAACTTTTCATGACTTTAAAATGTTGTAATTCCAGCATAAAACAATTAAAATCAAGTTTGCTGCAATGTTTTGTCTCCAATTTCCTTCTCCTGTTATGATTGAGGCTACAATGCATTAACTTCAATGTTATTTTTCCTTTTTAATGTTAATCCAGCATCTGTAAAAGAGCTTGGTTTAGTCACACAGAGACAGCAAGAATTCTGCATTTCTCCATATTATTTCATTTCTAAGGCTTGACCTAAAGATGTATCCTTAAAGACAAGGCTGCAACTCAGCCTCCAAGCCTGCAGTTTGTTCATACTAATGATGCTTTCTGATAATGTGGACATCTGTTCACTTGAAGGGGATTGATAACTGATTTGGTTTTGTACGTTACCAGTTGAGATAGGATTTGGATCATGTCTTAAAGCAAAATCTTGTACATCACACTGTTATTTTCCTGCTAGTGTATCAATGTTATGGTGTAATAATCCATTCAGAGTTTTTAAATGAGTTCTTTGTGTTCATTTTCTGCATGACACACTTCACTTCCCCTGGCCTGTTTGTTCCCACTCATTGCCTGCCTCCCACACAGACATATTGTTATACAGAAAGTGTTGAGTACAGCTGTGCTAGGATGTTTCTTTGCTAGTATTTGTTTCTAGGAAAGGAAAAGGGAGAAATTCAGTCCATTTCCTGTTGGTGTAAAACATCAGAAACATCTGTTTGTCTTAAGATAGTTTTCCCAAAAGAACAGTGGCGAGGGAGCTTGCAGGTGATGAGCTTTGCCATTGCCAGTAGCTATAAGTTTAGACAATAGTGATTAGTATGGTTGGCTTAAAAAATAAATGAAAATTCATAAACAGAGAATATTTATTCCTACAATAAAATTTTTGACAGCTAATGTTTAATTTCTGCAGTATTTTATATCATAAAAATACATAGAGTATCTGGGATCAGAAAACTCAGATCCTGTTGTGGAATCTACAGACTCTGTTAAATTCTGTTCAAGAATGATTTTTCTGCAGTCCTCTCACCCTGTTTTGATGAAGTTTTAGAGTGCTCACAGAATGGTGTTAGGTGAAGTGTGCTGGCACAGCATGTGTGTCATCCTCATAAATTCATCCTATCACTACCATCTACTGCATTAATGGATGCGTTTAACCAATCAAGTATCAATGAAATATATTCTCAAGTATATTTCTAATATGACATCGACAGCTGTTAAAGTAATTTTATGTAGGCTAAAAATCAAGCTGACAGGATATAGAGCAAATTTATTGCACAGGACACCCAGTACAGTGTCTCTTTGTTCTCCAAATCGATGCACTTACTTGGTATCATGAAATTCTTACTCTTAGCTGTAGAGCATTTAGATGCTTCATCACTTCTAATGCCCAAAATGTAGCATGTAATACATGACATTTTGCACCTTTGCATTCTTCTAAACTATCCTCACTCAAGATTAAGTAGTTTTGTCAATGATCACTTGGCCCTATTTACAGAGGAACTCCTCAATGCCAATATTTTATTCTTCTCTTAATTAATATTTTGCTTCATTTTCTTTCAGGATATAATAAACTCCTCAAACCACTTGCTTTCTTACTCTCTCTGCTAAGACGACTGCCCTGTCCTTTGTGGTCCTTTGCTGACTTTGGTATTTCTCCTGAAACTGTCTATGGGAGAAGGTTTTGGTAGATTCTTTTCTTTGGGTTTTTCAACGTCCTCATCTCTTTCTTTGCTCTGGATTAAGAGCATCTGGCCCCAGAGCTGCGTTCTCCAACTTTCAAGCATGATTTTTCTTGTTCTCCCCTTGGCAGAAAAGCGTAAATAGGCAAAATATAGGTCTTCACCATCTTTGCCTGATGTCTGTCTATCAAAATTGCTTTTGCACTTGAGTTCCTGTAAATCTTCTGATTCAAAGATCTTCAGTGCCAGCTGCCTGCCCCAGCACTTTGTGAACCACTTCAGTCCATTGGCTTTACAGCTCACTTGGTGTCCATATTCCTTTTTCTAGACCTGATTGTTTTTAAGGCAGTTTTACTTTCTGGATACAGATGGAAGACTAACGTTGTGGTTATATATAAAAATAGGCACTGATTCAGAATGCTTTTCCAGCAGCAGGAACGTTTTGGGTGTGTTTCTTTTATTCCACAGTTAGCTTTCTATTTACCCTTATCTTTTTCCTTTACTTCTGGTGAACCGCAGATGTTTCAGTTGAGAGGCCTGTGAGATGCTAAGTTCAGCTGAACCAAGATTAGCTGGTCTCCCTTCTTCTGGCCTTTCTGCTGTGTCCAGAGCCTTAACGTCAGTTACCAGCAAATACCTTCTCTGCTTGCCTTTTTTGATAATGGTACAGGTGAACTGCTGTTACAGCTGAAGTGTTAGTTTGAGAGGCTGTCATAATTGTCCTGAAGGAGGCAAGCAGAAAGAAGGTTAGTGGCTAATTTTTAACAGATTGTAGCTCAGTAGGGTCTGACTGGAATTGTACTCTCTCCTAGTCCAAGTTCCTTGTTGCCTTTGAACTTAATGTTCTGCCACAGATTGAGGAAGTATTATATTTTCTCAAGAAGGGTTTTCAAGATTCTTTTATGATAGAAATATGGAATCTGAATGCAGAACTTTTTACCAGCAGTCCAGTGTTAAGAATTTGTCTTCATGTCTTGTCTACAGTAGTGATTTTGGTGGCTGCTTGTGTTTTGTGAAAGGAGGCACAGTTAGCATCTCTTCCAGAATGCTAATGGCAAAGATCTTTTGAAGATCTGCTTGTGTTTTAGGATCTTTTAATGTGGAATGACAGTTTTAATTTGTTATTGTCACAGAAAGGATGGCTGCACTCACAGCATCAGGTACTTAAGCACCACAGTTTGTTTGGATGATTTGTTTTACTGAAATGAGGCTGAATGTCCCAGTGTTGTGATAAAAAGGGAAATCCTCTCTGGAAAAAAAAACTAACTCTCTTAACTTTGAGGCTATTTTCCTTGATGAAAGAGGAAAAAGTGGAGTCTAATCACCTTACTTATTTAGATTCAAGTCTGATATTAGTGTCAGTGAAGCAGAAATGGGAATTCTTAGGGAGGGTGGACATCAGCAAATGATCCTTAGCTCAATTCAGTGAAGTAAATCTCCATACTGACCTTATTTACTAAGTGAAAGGTCATAAGAACCATTTCAGTTAAAAATATGATCAACGGCCCTTGGTATCACTGTCCTCCAAGTCTTTCTTTGAGTCCTTGCTTTCTAGGATACGATTCTACACCATCTTATAAACATTTCCTACATTTCCTACCTTTTAGCAAGTCTGTAACTGTATTTTTGTATCTTGATCTAACATGATCTAACTTTTTTTCTCTATTAATATTCAGTACTAAATTACATTCAGTGGACCAACTGAGGCAAGTTACTCTAATTGGTGATGACTACTACTGCACCCTCGTTGTATCACTTATTCTTTTTTATTAGCAGTGAATTTATATACTTACCAGTCAATGATTTTAAAATTACTGATTTATGATTAAATTATTGATTTATATGATTAAAATTGAATGAGTGTTATGTCTGCTATTGGTGAATAAGCTTCCTTAGGAGTTCTACTAAGTTTATGCTTTTAGGTAGAAAGGAATCAAGGCACTAAAATATTTTACCACTTGTCTTCTTGCTTTCTGACCCTTCCTTTCCCCTCCTAGGTATAGACAGAGCTTCCTTCATAAGGCCATCCACAAACTGACTTGCCTTCTCAATTGACCATTGTCTCTCTATCTCACATCTGATTTCTTTGCAAGTTTGATGACATAGATGAGAAGAGTTTTGGTCAGAACCTGTAGCTGGCCATGATAGTACATTTTCGGAGGATACAGAGATGGCAGGTAGTGATGTAGGCGGGTGTGCATCCTCAGTTAACTGCACTTGGCTGCTGAGAGACTTGTTAAGCCAGAATTGTGGTTTTTTTCAGATTGCCTTTACTTTCAGCCCTGTAATTACCAAGTTTAAAATGAGAGCCTAACTTGTTTTTTACACAGTATAATGCTATTTAATGTCTCTGTGTTTACATTCCTCCAAGTGGGAACAGAATGTAGCCCAACATAGACTATAGTTTTTTCAATTTAAGTTAATTTGGATGGTGACAATCACAGTTTTCTTGGGCCTTCTTCCTCTGTGGACTTTTAGGCTAATTAGTTCCTATGAAGTCCTAGGCCTGAGATGATTCTGTTAGTAACATTTTTATTGGCATTATATTACCAGTATAAATATATGATAAAATTAAATGAGTGAGGTACTTCATTTCCTCATTTGCTTAGTCTTTAGGCTGACAAGTGACATGATTTCTTTTCACGTGAATTTCTTATGTAGAAAGAAAGTGATATTGTAGTCAGATATGCAACATTGTTTATGTTCTTTTACTGTAATGGGTATTTGGACAGCATTCTCAGTAACCATTCTGCATGCTTGTAAAGATTAGTGAGTAATACAGTTCATGGGAAATTTTATGAGCTGAAGTAGATAAGAGTTTGAGATGTTTGTCTTCTGGATGTCTGCTTTAACCTCTAAGTATACAGTGTACATCCCAGCTTCATTATGTTTTCTCTTTTATTCTTAATGTACTTGTTTTTATGTCATGGAAAAGAACATTTTCTTTTTCCTTGTATTTATCTTTTCCTCTCCGCCAGCCCTCATCTCCATTTCGGCATTGTCCACTTGACATTTTTCAATGCCTTGAACTCTGGAGGCAGTATTATTGTTATGTTCTTATATTATTTATGCTGGTTTTGCAATCAAGAATTAAGTTGAAGTTATGTTGGCCATTTTCATAACTTAGTTATTTGGTTGATAGATAAAAATACTTCTTCAGAGGCACATAACATTTTGTTCTGTGCTCTCTTCTTGATTGTGATAGTTGTTTTTTCACTTTATTTTCCCAGCCCTGGTATCCAATGTACAGTACTTTGTAATATTCATCTCTCAATCCTTTTCCTCCAAGATTTTTCCTCTCATATCTCCTTAGCCTTTTTCTTTTTTTTTTCTCTCTCATATCTCCCAAACTCATTTTTCTTTGCTTAAAAAAAGGCATTCACGCTGGTTTTTAGACCCTGGCATGTTGAAAAGTGTTTCTTCTAGACATTTAGGCGTTAGTTGGAAGGAGAGAGAGCAATAGAAGTAGAAGCAGAGATCTGAACTTACTGTGGACGGAGGCATCTCTCTGTAACTAGTGTGACAAAGCTGGCTCGATATGTTTGCTGTGTACTTCTCAGCTTAATCTTTATTTAACTTTGTAGTTAAACTTTAAAATTACAATGTCTGTAGCTTTCTGTTGGTTTCTTCTAATTACATTTAATGAGCAACTGTTTTTTCATTGTGAATGTACATGTTTACTGCAAATGACAAACAAAGTAGTGGTACATGCAGAGAGTAACTGCTTATTTCAGTCAAATGTCTGTATTGAGCAACTTGGAATTCAGAGATACAATGATGTGGCAATATTATTGTCTTGTCTTCACAAATTCTCCTGGGAAGATTCCACATTAGATAATGTTATGTTAAA
The DNA here is from genome assembly GCA_033459285.1 of Clamator glandarius. Taxonomy (NCBI): domain Eukaryota; kingdom Metazoa; phylum Chordata; class Aves; order Cuculiformes; family Cuculidae; genus Clamator; species Clamator glandarius. The sequence continues at coordinate 398,508 of JAUNZM010000058.1, forward strand.
CTGAATCCCCCTCCCTTTTGTTTTTTTTACTCAGGAATGTTTCGATACTGTGATAGTGAAAACATGAGTCAATTTTTTGATTAAGTTAGTCATACTACTCGAAGGAACTGCAGTCTTTAGCCCAGGAAAAGAAGGAAAAAGGAAAAAAAAAAGAAAAGGAATCATCATTAACTCATGAAATATTCACAGACTCGGCATTAAGTTTGAAAGAAAGTATGAATAAAGACATGGAAGAAAAAAAAGATAAAACAGAGCATCAAGTTATTGTATACTTAAAGTGGGAAAGGAGAAGAAAAATAATCAGTACTATTTAAAGTCAGGTTTGGAGGAAGATTATTAAGTGCAGAAGTGCAGTTGTTCTTTTTTAGAATCAACCTGTCTAATTTTTGTTAAAAGTGTTTGCACAAAGAATAGGAAAATATTCATGGGGTGTAGAAGGCATCATTGCTACGCCGGAAGAGCAAGATATGCAGGAATAGTTGGGTGATTGTGAGGGCTGGCCTATTGGAAATGGGATGAGACTAGATTTTCCATTATAAGATGTGAAGTTAAGACCAGGGGTTATTCAGTTGGAAATCACAGAATAGAAGTGTTATCTAATATTATTAATTATTTGTGAGATACTCTAAGAGCAGCTGATGTGATTGAACCAGAAGAGAAGCAAATGTGATTAAGATGTGTTGAGCAAGATATTTTTAGTAAAGATACATAAGTATAAGTATAGCTGTTATACAGAATGCTGTTAGCTTTCCATGTGCTTTATTGTTTATTGTTTCTGACTCTTATGTTTAAGAACAGGAGAGAGTATAAGGAAGGGCTGTGAAGGATTATCAGCATAGTGGGTAGCATTTTATAAAGACCATCTTCCATAATAACTTGACTTGTTCCCTTGCAAAACAAAGGCTGAGAAGAAATGTTAAACCTTGCCTTGGAGGGTGAACATAATAAAATAAGTAAATGAGCTATATAAGTTAAAGGATAGCATCAAAATGAAACAAAATGTAGAAGTATAGCCAAGCTGAACATTAGGAGATTCCAAAGTGTCAACTCAGCTTCTAGATCATCCTCCCAGCAGAAGCACTGGAAGCAGGTAACTGTTTTCTGATAGACTTGAACAGATAAAGAGGACTACGTTATACGGTTACCTGCAACTCATGGCTTTTGACTGTTTAATGCAGGATTTGCTTACATTCTTACATTTGAAATGGAGAAAGTTTGAGGTTTCTATGTCTTAAAATGGGAAGCGTCTTTGTTATGTTCTCTCATTATTTTTATAAAAAATTAACAGTTGCTTTTGAATCTTTCTGTTGATGTTTCCAACAGATAGATTATTCTTTACAATTCTTACATAGTCCATTAAACATTGTTGCTTAAGGGCTTTCTACAACTAGGTCAAAATTGATTTCATAAACTGATCATAGCAAATATTGTATCAAGAAAAAATACCGAATCATCCAGAATTAATGAAATGAATAGTAGTTTTTAAGATCTGAATTATAGTTTTAAGCCATAATTTGAAGGAAGAATAATCTGGGGCAAGTATAAATTTGTTTCCCCTAATCTTATCTCTGTAGCTGAAGGTGGTCAATGTTAGGGGCAGAGGAAGCAGTCATAGCCAATATAAATGAACCAGCTGAATAGAAATTAAAGAAAATTATCTTTCCTCCTAATAAGGATATGTTTGGCTAAAAATGTTACACGGGGCCTCATTTCACTTGTTTTACATTAAGAACGTTTTTGGAGGATGTGGAGGTAATCTAGACGAGGACAGACTGATTCAGGGATAATGGACTGTAGTTCTCAATAGGAGTACTTGGAAAAGAGAGCCTCTTTGTTCCCAAGTGGTGTTGTGGACCTGCTGAAAGAACCAGAAGGTGGACTATATGAAGACAAAAGTTGCTATATGGGATATTTCCTTCTTCAAAACACAGAACACACATCTGTAAGAAATGCACGTGGCTAATGGACTGCTTAGAATAATAGGGCATGGCCAGGGAACAGCTGCACTAAACAACTTGCTCCCCTAGAGAAATTTCAAATGTTACGGAGAAAAAGTTGTTCACAGCAAATGCTGTTTCCTAATCCCCAGCACAATCTGTGGCTCTCTATCCCTCCCCTTGCAAAGCTCACAGCATTTCCCTGGTTAAGCAGTGTCAGCAAGGCTGCCAGGTTGATGGAGCTCATAGGGGAAGGAGCCAGAGGGAAAACATGCACAGAATGGAGCTGGCATCTGAGAACTGACTTTCCTTACCATGTTGTAGCTCATATTTCAGTGGCCCCCGTCTTGGCCAAAATGGTCCCTGTTCTTCTTCACTTTGCAGTATGGGAATAGTGTAATTCTTCCTGTAACACTTGTGTAGTGGGGAAGTAATTTGGATTTTTGTTCTATTTTACATAGGTGAAGAATACATTGGCTGTTAGAATTTAGACAAAACCTCACTGGACTGTTTAACAGTGAAAAGGAGGCTAAATCTAAACAAACTTTCTAGTTTCCTTGAGCTGCAGCTTGCATTTTCTCCCCACTTCTAATAATAAATTAACAATATTTATCAGAAACATTTATGCCATTGAGGAATCCAAAGAAATGCAGGAAATACAGTTTGAACACATAACGTATGTACTAATACTTTATTTGTCTTTGTGTGTGTGGATTTGATGGCCAAAAAGGAAGAGGCCCCAAGGGCTCCTTAGTATGCAATTAATATTTTGGCTAGAAAAGCAGCAGATTGTTTCAGTATGCTTACATGTTATGACATCATATTCCAGTAAAATTATAATGAACAGAATTTTTGTTTGTCTCTGTGGCAAACCAAAATGAGTTTTCTAATTGTCAACAGACCTTGGTGATTTATTTAATTATAGTGGCGCCCGCTCACACCAACTTAGTTAAGGTCTGTCAGCATTTGTGTTACGAACCTCTATTTTTAGGGATTTATAACTAGTTGTAAATATTTGCTCATTGCTAAAACTTGGCATTCGAGGTCACAGCCATAGAGCAAATATCCTTTTTCAGGTTGACTATTCTAGTGATACCAATTGCTTTAGGTAATAATTAGATTTCTGATGCTATGAAAGTTAGAAGAAACAAAAAGAAACTGCTTTCTAGACCTGTTATGTGAGGGATCTTCTTAAGAACCTCAAATGTGCAGAAGAGCCAGATGAAAATTAACTATTTTAACAACAAATCACATATCAACTATTGAAGTACTATCCTTTATGACATTTTTTTCTTGGAAGTGAATGTATCAGTTCACATGTCCTTTTGTTGTATTCCAGTCTTCTGTCATTTGGCTGGCTCTACCAGCTTACGTTCCTAGGAGTGTGCTGGTATTGGCTGGGCATGTTTTTTACATAAGAATTTTCTCCAAAGCAAAATCCCAGCCTTTGCAGCAAACATTTAGAATGCAGGGAAGACCAAATTCTTTAAATGTAGGTAATTTTAAAACTTTCAGAAACCTAGTGAGTCTGTATGTGAAGCATTCCTGTTGGAAACCCTAACTCTCTCAGCTCTGTGGCTGAACAGAGTGACAGAGGGCTAAGGAGTGTAGGACTGATGTTTAGGTGCTCTGGAGATGGAAAATTTTGTGCTACTATGTTATTGTATAATAATCAGCTAATTCTATATAAATATTCCCAAGGTGGTCAAGGTTGTCAGTCCTTTACAGTAACTCAAATGTAATATATTGGGAAGTTTTCTTAATGATCAGTGGCAAATATATTAACTTTGCCTAGGATTGTTCTTTACATGAGCGTGAATCTTCAGGTTGCAGAATCATCCTGATTGAAAACTCAGGTTGATCATTGCACTGTACTTTTGGATTGTAATATTATGATTAGTTTTAAGGTTTTTGTTAGTCTCTGTCCTCACCATTGAATAGAGGAGGATGTTTTGTTTCTATTTGACATGCTCCATGTTGCAGAGAAACCAGTATCCTCACAGATTAGGTCCATTTTCTGAGGATTTCAGGTGCTCTTTTGCACTTCCCTGACGATGTTCATGTTATCAGTGCACTGTTAACTCTGCTTGAGGCTGAGCAGAGGAAGAAAAGTTTAATCAAAACCATGTAAAAGCCTAATCATTCTGCCAGTGCCAAATTGCTGCATGAGGCTCTAGAGCCACAGGCTGAATATCTTTTTTTTTTTCCATATCATCACATAAATAGCTCCCTAAAAGCTCTTTAAAAGAAAAGGTGGGGAATGGGGAGGGGAAGAAGAGGGGGCTTGTTGTAGGACCTGAGTTTATAAAGTGGATTAAGGTTCGTGTGCTTTCCTCCTTTGCATCTAATGGAGAGAAAGGTATGTTTAGTAACTCAGCCAGAAAGAGGGACTTTTGATGAATGTTATATTTTCCCTAAATCTAGTTAGTTGCTAACAGCACTACGACATTTTGGTTTTTTTCTTAAGAGGATTGTGAAGTAATGAAGTGTGATGTGCTATTGAGGTCCCTGCTGCTTTTGCATGACAGAGCTCATCCTGTGCTAAGCTGCAGCTAATAGAGGCAGTGAAGGGCTGCTGCAGTTTCCAGGCTCTAGTTCTAGATCTTCTGAGATCAACTTATAAGGTGATAGGAAGATTTCTGGGGACTCTGAGGAACTTGAAGGTGCCTGTTGCTCCTGGGAAGGGATAGCTGCATTTTCAAACAAGCTCTAGCAGCTTCTCCTGGTCAAAAGTTACATTGAGATTTTCTTCCAGCTTTTTCGTGATTAGAGAGTCAGGCATCATTTCAGTGGGTACCCGGGAGAAGCCCATATGAGTACAGAGCCTAGAGCACCACTTGCAGAGACAGCCAGCAGATGCAGCAGTTTGCTTAACAGCTGACACAGCAGGGAGCCAGAACCTCTGCTGAAAACTGTGTGTGTGTGTTCATCAATGGTGATGTGCCACATGTCATGGTTCCTAGCAGTGTTCGGAGCTTGAGTCATATCTAACTTTAGAGGGAGGATGCAGCTTTCAGACCTTCATTTCCAGTGAGTGCTTGAAGTTGAAATGGGGAGACAGTGATCTCGTCTGCAGAAGGTGTGGACTGGCTAAGGGTCTGTGTTATCAAGTAAAGAAGATGCAGGAAGATGCTAGCAAACTCTACTGGCCCAGTGGTGGTGAATGAGGTCAATTGGATCTTCTCTGAAAGCCTACTGATACAAGAGCCTGAACCCCTAAGCATACCAAAGAAGGAGCAGGCAGAATCAGTGCTTATTGGGCTGGGAATTGAGGAGTCCTGTTATGTCAAAGGCTGAAGGCTAGTAATTTTGGGCACCAGAAGAAATCTTTCTGCTCCATATGCAGATTGGCAGCTCAGCTCAGTGCCATGGCATCAGATGAGGGCTTAGCAGCTCTTGAAGCATTCTGTCCAGCCAAGCCCGAGTCCTGCTGCAGCACCAGAAGGAAGCAGCAAGTGATAATAGTGGGTAACTTACTACTGCAGCGTTTGGAGACCACCATCTGTCAATTTGACCTGCTGTGCAGGGAGTTTTACTTCTCACCGAGGGCTTATATTGGGACATTGTGGAGAGACTGCTGAGGGTAGTTTGCTCCTCAGACTATTATCTACTGCTGCTTTTTATTGTGTACACCCGTGGTAGTGCAAGGGGATGTGCATAACAAGCATGACTACAGCGATTTGACTTTTACAGCGATGGTACTCTCTTTGAGGATCAGTGCTTGAAATAGGCAGGATTCATCTGACGAAATAGGGCAAGCATCTTTCTCAAGTTTGGCCAGTCTAGTTAGGAGAGATATAAAATGATGGAAGGTGGAGTTGACGTATAAGCAAGTGAGAAAGCGATGGACCAATTTAGTAAATAAAGACTTAAGTTTGATGTTGACAGGAAAGACCCTAAAACAGGGCTGAAGGGGTCCTACCCCAGTTGTATGCACATAAGTAAGGAAAATCCTAGTGGACAGCATGATTGGGGAAATCCTTATACTCTTTCTGGGTAATTGGTACACTTGGGTTCCTGTCTGAAGTGCTGGTATGCTAATGCACTTAGCACGGAGAACAAACAGGAGGGTATTTGAATTTCATTATGGATGTAGGGGCTTTGTAATGTTCTTCTAGGAAGAGCAGTCAAACGCTGGAATGCTTTGCCCAGGGAAATTGTGGAATCTTCATCCTTGGAGATATCCACAATACCCTGGAGAATTACCGAACAAGACAGTTTAACTTGAGAGCTTGACCCTGCTTTGGGTGCTCTTTTGGATCAGATAAATTCCAGGAACCTTTCCAACCTGTGTTGTTCTATAATTGTATTAAAATTGATATAAGCAAATGCGTTTCCAGGCCTTAATAATTCCCTGTAACAGTATTAAACTGTAAATAGGAAAGGAAACAACTGCATTTGCATATCATAAAGACAACTTTGCTCACTTGTCCAAGGCCTTGTAGCCAGAAGCTTGTTGGGGCCAGTGTTATGGTTTTGCTCTTTCCATATAAACGTATTTTTAGAATTAGGCACAAAGTTCAGGGACACTGAAACTGGAATGCTTATTCAGTCATGTTTGGGTCTGAAGTGTGCTGCTATCTGAAAAACTCATTATTTTGTTTTATAGTTGAAACAGATTGGTTACAATTATTAATGAAAAGTCAGGAAGTCTTCATACAAAAAAATATTACCATCCATGTCAACAGTTGAAAATGGAGAGAGCAAGTTTTAATAAGGATCCTTTAAGAGGGAGAAGGAAAATGTAGTATTTTGCTGTTCTTTGGGTGATTATAGTTTTGTTGCGATGGATTTAGCATTTGGCCACGCTTTTGGAATCCTAGACTTTTATACATTGCTGTAAAATATGTACAGGTTATTTGTTATAGATGAGAAACCGTTCCTGATTGGTATATGTTTTTCCAAGGACTGTATCTCCAGTGTTTTAGAAAAGCCTTTGTTCGAGGAAGGAGAACAGGGAGCCTATACCACAGAGCAAAGAGTATAAAGCAAATTCCCTCACCTACCTAGATTATAGTTTAAGCACTGATTAGAACTAATTATCTGTGTTGAATTGTGTTTTCTGAGTTGAGGGTGTTGGAATACTGCTTTTCTGTAGAATTGCTTAAGTGGACAAGCTCCTGTGTTTGAGTGTAGTGACAGGACTTCCCAAACCAAATTTGTTTTCTTTGAGGAATAGTAGCTATGCCAGCTCATAGGAATACATTAAATATTTTATGTTATTTTGCTTTCAGTGCCTCCCAGACATGCTCAGAAAAACATTATGTTCAGAAATTTTTCTGTAGGAAGGAAAAAAACCCAAAAATACCAAAGGGAAACCAACATGATGGTGATTGCTGCTGTTCCTTCAGTACCTGGAAAATGTTTGATTACTGCTGTGTTGGAGAAGAGCTGCTCTCTACTCTGTTATGCTTTTGGAAGGGAACTCTTCCCTTTCCTTTACAATAATTTCAATACTTGATCTTTAAGAAGAGGCTTTTGTCCAAGTCTCTTCACTCTCTTTCATCTGACTTTTTGCTATTCGCGGGAGCTGAGGTACACTGGCAGGTTTCAGATGAGACCCCTCACAGTTCTCCTTCCTCCATTCCACCTTCCAGTGGGTCAAGAGTTGTCTGCCAGGCAAAACTCAAACCGAGAACATAGAAGAGCTGGGCTATTGCACAGAAGTATGGTAGAGCTCATTGCAGGGCCCTGCAAATGTGTGAGGAGCTGGTTGGCATGTAGGAGCTCCTGTTGGAGGTACTGATGGTGTTGCTGAAGAGTAGTCTGTGTATTTGAGCCCTAGGTCTTACTCTGTGAGAAAAGGTAATATTTTATCTCTAACTACTGCTCTATAAAACTGATGGCTAAAATTTGTAATTTTTATTGCTTTCTTTTCGTGACTTCTTTCCAGGTATCACTGCCCAGTGCCTAAAATTTTCTATGTCCAGTTAACTGTTGGCAACAGTGAGTTTTTTGGTGAAGGAAAGACTCGTCAAGCTGCTCGACATAATGCTGCAATGAAGGCCCTTCAGGCTCTCCAGAATGAGCCTATTCCAGAAAAATTACCTCAGGTTCGTGATTCAGAAAACTGTTCCTAGTCCTGAAGATACGAAATTGAACAATTTAATTGCCAGTTTTTCAGTATTTAATCTTTGGTGGTATTTTTTCACATTAGCCTCAAGAGAAGAAATTGTTAGTGTTATTTCTTTATAACAGCACACCTAACATACTTAAATAACAAAAATAAGTAGGCATTGTAAAAATGAGATTGTCAAGAGTGATTAAGTAAACATGAAATCAAAATAAAATAAAATATTTCTGATTATACTATAAGTAGAGAAAATGTCCATTGTATCAGTGTCTTAATGAAAAATGAATTATTAACCTTAAATATGTTGTGCCATGAAGTGATCTTTAGAGTTAAAATTACTTGTCCGCAATGTACCTAAGAACCTGACAGAGCTCTCTGGCATTTACTGATTACCTGTCTGATGGTTTTAGGCTTGCAGCCACTTAGTACCTTTTTAAATAGCTAGCTTTATCACTGCTATGTTTGTAACTGATAAACATTGCTACTTAAAAATGAAAATTCTGTGTCGTATTTTAAAAAATATTTAATAGAATAATTATTTGAGGAATAATTCCTTTTCTAGTAATAATTTTTGAAAATTGAAAGGATAAATATACTAAAATTGCCCAGTCAATTAAGCTAAAATAAGTGCGTGAGGAAACAGTTTTTAAAATTTTGTATATTCTTTCCGGTGACGCCTGGTGAATTCCTGTGCACAGTACAAAGTATTACTAATAGTACCTTCTGTGTCTCGTGTGGTATTTTTGAGCTTCTTTTTAAGAATGGAAAGAGTTTTCTATATTAAAAAAATTAAAAATCTTTCTTCTTTCTATCTCACTCTGTCTCTACATCTTCCTTTTGATCCAGAGACAGTTTGACTCACCTTTTTGTTTTGATATTATTTTTCTGGATCAGGAATTCTCTTCAAAATCATTTAGAGTGACTAATACTGATTTTTTTTTTTTTTTAAGTGGGAAAACAAGTGAAAAAAGGCTATGTAAAGTCTTAGGAGGAATCCCTCATTTCACAATGTTCATTCCCGTCCTTTCTCCTTTGGTTTTCAGTCAAATGTGTTGGTTGATAATGAATCTATAGCACAAACCTGAGTGGGAATCTCATTGAAACAATTTTATAGCTCTGAATCTTTTTAGTAATTATATGTTTAATATAATATTTTATCAAAAGAATAATTCAAGATGGCTGTTAATCAGAATGGCAATTGAACCACTAAGTTCATAGGGTGATAACTAGTAGGCATAAATAAATAATATATATAGATAACATTCATAGTTACCTGAGTTTTCATAGCCCATGTACTTCTGTAATTTACCTAGTAAAAGTAATAAAATCTTTAATTAACAATCTTACCTGTAATCTCGCCCCACATCCCCATTAGTAATTCAGTGGATTACTCTGGAGTGGGATCTATGGAATATTGCACAGTAAATACATGGATTTACATTTTGGCCTTCATGACCATTTTTGTTTAGTGCAGCCTTCTATATATTCTTTGACTTCCAGGTAAGTTTTTTTTCTTCTTCTGCTTTAAAAAAAACCCAAACAATTTACTTAAGGATAAAATCCTTTATCCATATTAAACCACAGAAGGGGAGCATTGCCATCTTAATACTTCACTGTGCAAGCATATAGAAAAATCACAGAATCACAGAATAACCAGGTTGGAAGAGACCCACCGGATCGTCGAGTCCAACCATTCCCACCAGTCCCTAAATCATGCTCCTAAGCACCTCGTCTACCCTCACCTTAAACACCTCCAGGGACGGTGACTCAACCACCTCCCTTGGCAGACCATTCCAATGCCTAACCACCCTCTCTGTGAAGAACTTTTTCCTAATCTCAAGCCTAAATCTCCCCTGGCAGAGCTTGAGGCCATTCCCTCTCGTCCTGTCCCCTGTCACTTGGGAGAAGAGGCCAGCACCCTCCTCTCCACAACCTCCCTTCAGGTATTTGTAGAGAGCAATAAGGTCTCCCTTCAGCCTGCTCTTCTCCAGGCTGAACAACCCCAGCTCTCTCAGTCGCTCCTCATAAGGCCTGTTCTCCAGCCCCTTCACCAGCTTTGTTGCTCTTCTCTGGACTCGCTCCAGAGCCACAACATCCCTCTTGTGGTGAGGGGCCCAGAACTGAACACAGTACTCGAGGTGCGGTTTCACCAGTGCCGAGTACAGGGGGAGAATAACCTCCCTGGACCTGCTGGTTACGCTGTTCCTGATCCAAGCCAGGATGCCATTGGCCTTTTTGGCCACCTGGGCACACTGCTGGCTCATGTTCAGTTGGCTGTCAACCAGCACCCCCAGGTCCTTCTCTTCCTGGCAGCTTTCCAGCCAGGCTTCTCCTAGTTTGTACCTCTGCTTAGGGTTGTTGTGAGCGTAAGGTGAGCAGAAACAAGAAGCAATCAGCAAACAGGGCAGGGTTACTACAGGTGAATGCGGACCTGCTTTCATGAAAGAGCTATTGACTATCTGCCAGAACATCTCCACTGTCTTGTAGATGTAAGGCTAAGGAAGGCCTTACAAATAAAATGTCTGTTGTGGAATGAGGATCAGATTTAAATCCCAAGTACCTGAGATGTTCCTGAACATGTTTTGTTTTCTATTGGGAAGTTGGATGACTAAGGCTTGAAACGTTATTGTTCAATACTAAGCCTTAAAGTCGATCATCCTCACTGTTACCCACTCATGATTATGTTCTCTGCTGAGTTTGGTGGAAAATATGGAAAGAGTTAAATTGTAGAGGCAGAAGGGACAATCAGGGATTTTCTGAACGAATGTATTTGTATTTTAATGACATTTTAAACAGTAATTTCTACATTAGACTATGTATCTGATTAAGATAGAGTATAACTAGAAAATCTAAATTTTCTTGAGTTAAAGGCGTGGTGACAGTCCAGTGGACTTGATATTATTTTAGCTAAATTATGCCAGTGATTGGTTACTCCCCATTTCAAGTGTAAATTGCGAGGTATTTCTTCTGAATTCACTTAGTTGTTTAGTAATCTTTGCTAAACGTGATAGATAACAAAAAATCTCTCCTCCATATACATTTACTGGTTATGCTAAAGTAATTTTGAATCTTTTTACAGAATTGATTGCTTCCATAGTGTCTCAGGGCAAAGATGTTTTTTTTTTTTTAATCAGTATTTAATCCTTGTGGCCTTTTTTATCAGCTTTTCAGATGATCAGTGTCCTTTAGAACATAGAAACTTAATGGAATATAATACTAAGTAAGATTCTCGCTAATGTTTTTTACCTTAGTGAGAATAGGAGTACCTCAGTCTTTGTTTGATGCTCTTTATATCTCTGAAATATGTTTTTACTTTTAAATATTGTCTTTTTAACACTGTTCAGTTGATCTTTCTCAGTAAACCAAATCAGTGCTTTGCCTGTCCTTCAAAAAATGGTCTACATTCTCGATTTCAGCAGTACTTTACATATAATTACATGAAATGACCTAGAAGTCCTACATAATTTCATTCTGACTACCCTTGTTACCACTTTGCACTGCACCCTTGTTTTTCTGCAGGTGTTATAAATGTTTGTCTTGTATTTAGCTCCAGATCTATGTCAGGGATGCAAATTGCCTTTTGCAGATTCAAAATTTTGCAGCCACTTAATGAGAACAAAAGTGCTCCAAGCCTGTATACTACAGCTGACCGATGGATTTATTTGGTCCGATGTTGTCTTAAAAATTAATATATTAAGACTTAACAATTGGTACATAAAAGATTAATCAATTTCATTGTTAATGCAAAAAACCTAATCCTTTAAAAATGTTAATTGGTAACTTTGTTATTTGCATTTTGTAGCTATGCCTGTGGCTGAAGATTTAGATCAGACTTGGTTATGTAAGATGAGAACTCTGCAGGAATCCACCTAATTCAGCCCAAGTTTCTTTGATGTTTACCTCCACTAATAAAAGATTAGGAGTTTGGCCAAGGTTACATGGTTGTTGAGAGATCCCAGTTTGAAACTTTCAGAGCTTTCCAGTTTGAAAGTAGCTGAAAGTGAAACCTCTGAGAACTAAGGAAGATGTGGCCCGAGGGGCAGACACCAAGAGGTAGCAGTTGCAGAAGGTGATAACTGTGTGACTGATCCCCATGCTGGTGGTTGTCTGAGAAAAATAAGACTTATCTAAAGTGCACAGCAAAGCTGATTTTTAGGCAGGATAATGTCTGCAGGTGCCTTTTGTTGTTTTATGTCTTAGCCTCTCTGTTTGTTATGCTCCTATGGATGAATAAATAATGTTTAGTGTTGAGCAAGCTGTTCTTTGTCACTACCTTTTCACTCTGGTCATAACTCCCAGAGGGAAGTCAATGGAGGGGCCATTAACCAGCTGGACCCGCTGAGGACACCTGTAACCTGCTGACCCAGTCAAAGTGTGGGGGTGATTCACTGAATTTCTTCTGAGGAAAGTACAGTCTTTTGTACTTTCTGAGAAGTACAAAAGACTTCTTCCTTGTTTGGAAGGGGTACCCACAGCAAGACTGAGAAACAGGTCAAAAGATCTGTTTGATCCTCATGTTTGACATAAGAAGGGGATATTCAGATGATTATTATTCATGTCATTAATAAGACTAAAACCCATAGAAGTTATCTTGCCATCTATCGTTAATTTATTATGAAGCATGAGTGCATTATATATGGCTTCAGGGCCAGCAGGTGGCTTATAATGTGGTGCTGAAATGGATGTACAAATGCTGATTTGCAGCATGACAGGAGAACACAAAAATCTTTGAGAAATCAGAGGAGAAGCATATTACATATTTTATCTTCTAAAAAATGATAACATGGTTATGTATTCTGCATTTCCAGAATGGAGAAACAGGAAAAGAATCAGAAGAAGATAAAGATGCAAACAAGTCGGAGATCAGCGTAGTATTTGAAATTGCTTTAAAGCGCAATATACCTGTCAGCTTTGAGGTATGTGCTACATATTTATCTGTTTGACTAAGAAAATATTTTTAAAAGTGTCATTAAAACTCAACACAGTAATAGTAATATGTTATCAAGACAACGTTTAAATTCATGCAAATTCTAAATAAAGCAGTAGTGTGTTAGAGTCTAAGGCACTGAGTTTTTACTTTTAAATTAGGTGCTCTTTCAGAAGTATTGGAGACCAAATATTTGGTTGCAAACAAGTGAATGGCAGAAAGACAGTTCAGGCATCTTCTTTACAGTGGTGTGGGATTAGAATCAGAAGCCACACTCAATATGATTTGAAATAATCTTCAGCCAAAGTCTTTGCTTTAGCTGTAGGTGTTCATATACTGCAAAACTTCCCACTTTGCATCTGATGTGCTGTTTTCAGAAAGTCTTGAGTGATGTTTATCTTTCTCCTTGTTTGATTCTTTATCTATCTTGACTTAAGCCTTCATGAATTTTTTCTCATATCTGTGAACCTACTTCTGTCACCTTCGTTTACCTAAGTAATAAAGAATATTTGGAATAGCTCCAATACTATCAGTGAACTAACTGCAGGAGAATGAGTTACAGTAACAGGAAGTTTTTCTTATGAGAAAGTTCTTGCACAAACTGGTTGTAAAAGCTAATGTTGTGGTAGGAACCATCAAATTTCCAAGCTGGTTTCATTTCTATTTTTTTTAATGCAGAAAATGCTAATGTAAATGACTCTCTAGAGTTGTATTTTTCTGCTTTTTGTTTTACATTTAAACTTTGTATGTATAAAGGACTTGGGTAGTGCCTATACTATTGACAGTTTTCTCCAGTGCTTTTTCCTTTGGAAACCTAGGCACATATTTGCATGCCAAAAAAATAGGTTGTGCTGTGGGATGTCCTACAGTGTGCTGTATGCGGTTTACTGTCATGTTTGGCCCATATCTCTGAATTGTCCGGTGTCAAATGAGCTATTTGGACCCTATTGGAAATCTGAGGACTCTGCTAATTTAAGATAGACAAAGAATATTACTTTTGTCTAAGGAATTTCTCAGCGTAACAAACATGTATGTGCCTCATATATATGAAATAATGGACTAATTAGAAAGTTAAGATAATGTAAAATCTTGAGGATATAACTGGGTGCCTTGATGGTATTGCTGTATCAGTTTGCCAACTACATGGAAAGAACTTGTCTAATATACGATCAGATGTAATGGGAACAAATGCCTGTGTTTCAAAGAGGAAGCTCATAATTCACGTATCAGTTTTCACACGTAATTTTCTACCTTAGGTATTTAAAAGTGTTTGGAATAGTTCCATACAAATCAATACACTGAAATACAAGGAGATGTATGGGTATGGGCACAGAATAGCTTGGAGGTTGGAAGGAAAAGGGGGATAGTACTTCAAAGGTCTTCCTAACTTCATTGCTGTGTTTCAGCTTATTTAAGGGAGAACATTTGGTGAAAAGAGAATGGAGGCAGAGATACTTAGTACAGGAAAAATCTAATGTGTCACTTGCCAAAGAATGTTAACAACGTTGAAAAAAGACAGCTTCTTGCTCTCCAGACAGGATTTGTGTTATTTCCTTCACTTGAATCTAAGTATAGGTGACAGTCTTAAATAGAGTTTTGATTGAACTTGGTACTGACTTATATTTCAACAAAAATACTAAGCAATTTTGGTAATCCCCAGGATCTGATGTTTCTAATAGGATTTTGTTTACAAATGATTTTGTGTTATTCCAGGCAGGCATCAAAGCTTTCTCTGCCTTTTTGTGTGTGTGGTAGCTATAAAATGATCTGCCTTTTCTTCATCTGACAGAGCTTTAGCCAATGTTCCAACAGTGCTGTGTTATGCAACTAAGTAGTGATCATAAAGATATGTATAAGTAAAGTTCTGTGTAAACACGTCCGCAGAATTGCACAAGGGGTGGAAAAATAGGGGGAGCATGCAAAACCCCAGTTTCTTCTGTTTATCCTGTTTTGTACAATACGGCTAGTTTTAATTACCTAGGAACTTTAGGATGGGTATTAATTAATTTCTATCTATTAAATCATTAACTAAAATAAAAACCTTCAATTCTAACAGTGAGCAGGCTTTACTCCATACTTCTTGCTGATGCATCCTTAGCTAATATTTATACATCAACTTTTAAATGAAAATAGACCTCCTCTAAGGCATTTGTTGGATTCTCAATGAACAGTTTTTAAGGAGAGATACAAAACTGAATGTGTAAGAATTGTTAGAGTAGCTGTAAAATGATCATTTTGCTTCTTATTCTTTCCTTGACAGTAGACTAAGATCTAGCTTTTTTTGGTTATCTTGCAACATACATTTTTTTTTTATTCGTGACTTGTCAGTAAGGAGCAGAGTGAGCCTAGAAGATAGAATTTAGGTCAACAGCTTCAGATATTAGAACACTTCCAGGTGTTTCAGATGGTCATTTTATTTTCAGTATTTAGTGGTTTTTTTGGATTAGAGTATTCTTTCTACAATAGCAATCACAATGATTATGTTTTCTTATTCTCAGTATCAGGACTGAGAGGATGGAGTGCCTGAATGGGCAAATTTTCTGCCCCTTCATCCACTTCCAGTATTCTGCTTGGAAAAAAAAAGGTGGAGTTTCTTGTGTTCCAATTTTGCCACAGAGAGGTAGAGATTCTGCATTTTGAACCAGGAACAAGCCAAATTGCTGACTCTGGAAGACTGAGCAAGTTCTCAGTGAAAAGGTTTACACCCATCTGGCTCGTGTTCCTCTGGGGATTAAGGCTTTCAGATTGGATGACTGATTTACTGAGTAGCTCTCATTTGAGTTTTGCAGGATGATCACCCTTTCTCGCTCCAGTTTTAATAATACATTTAGACTTTCTTCTTTTTAAAAAAAAAATAAGGGAAAATCCAGTAGGTCTGCCCATACAAGCACATGGGAATATGTCAGTATTTTAAAACTTATAAATAATTGTGGATGTAGGTGACAAGCTTTTGTTAATCTGTTTTTTGTTTCCTCTGTTATTTTTTTTTGCTGTCCTTTTAGTCTTGTCATAATCTTTTGCATTTTCTACCTGGGCCCTCATTAATAATTGAAGCAATATTGCTCTTTCATTGTAATTGTACTGCTGTTTTTCATTTGTCAGCATGATTCATTAAATTGAGCTAAGTTCGCTCTTGATGTAACTTGACCTTAGATATGTTTTGGCCCCATGTGTTTTCTCTTGCTGGAGTTATTTTTTAAATCAATGGAAGAGGGGAAAAAAAAAGCATATTGAACCGTCACCCTTAATCAAATTCTCAGCTTTAAATTAGACATGATTTGGTCCACAGGTCGTATCTTTCAACTGAGGAAATAGATTAATGTACAAACATATATAGTGTTCTTGGATAGCAAAGGCTGAATTACTTTATAGTGTTTTCTGTCCCTAGGCTTACAGCGCAACTGTTTGAAATCATGTGGTGTAAAAAGATCTAAAATTGGGAGTTAACCAAAAATGTTGTTAGGTAAATACTTTTTTTGCTAAATTACCAAATTTGAATGTTCAGCTTGATCCACGTCCCATCTGAATCCTATGGGTTTCATTCCATTGACAACACAGACGTTTTTCCATTTACACACTAACAAAGAAACAGTTCTGAATGTTTTCCAGGCAATTATTTACCTTGTGTCACATACTTAAAAGTTTAAAAGATGAAATCCACTCTGGCATACATTAGTTTTATATTTAGAAATAAATTTTCATGTATAAGAAAATATAATCTGGTTTTATATTAACTTTTTTGTATGTATAGATATATTTGTGTGCATTTATATATGTATGAGAAAAATTACATAAAACTAATATTTTAGGAACTCGGTAATTAAATTTCTTAAGCAACTTATTTTGTCCTTTTTCATCTGGTCTGTATAGACATTCTTGTATATATTATTAATACATTATATTGTGTGTAAATAGAAACACCTATATAATGGTATTAGCAAGACCACGTAAAGATTAAGGACCTTAGTAAGGTTAATTTAGCCGTGTTTTGCAGACAGAGTGGTGTAATACTTGGATAACAATGTACAGGGATGGATTAAGATACACTTTTAAAGCAGAGTGGGAAACACTGCAGTGAAGGTGATCTGATATAAAGCCCAACTGTGCCTGAGGGTGGGAGATTCTGGCACTGGGCTCATCCTACGTCTGGTGCAAACAGTGCAGCTTCCCATGGCTCAATGTGGGACAGTACCTTGAAAACACCACTGCCTTCTCACAGGGGGAAGCACTAGTGACACCTTTCAAGTGAGGCAATCTTGAAAACAATTCTGAAATTATTAACTAGAATGTTAGAGTGGGATTACTCCTGGACTAGACCAAGAAATCCCATGCTGGCACAGATGTTGTCTAATTCTGGGAAAATGCGGACAAAGTTGTCTGTTAATTTTCATTTCGTGTCTTTTTATTGATAAGTGCTGTGATAATTGTAGTGGGTGAAGTTGCCACAAAAAAGAGCTTAAAAAAGAAATACAAGCCTGAGACGACCTCATTACAATGGAGCAGCAAAACTAAATAATGCAAGGGACATGACCTTGATAAAAAGAACTTTAATACAAAACACGTTGTAATAATATTTAAGGTTGAAGGTTTCAGCACAGTAAAAATGTAGTTATTACACCAAGAAGGCCCAAACACTTTTACCTCAGTTCCGTTGCACTTAGGCATTGCACTCCTTCGACAAATGATTTGATGTAATTGTACCTACTGAAAAAAATATGTATTTGTATTGATGTTGAAGGTAATATGCAAAGGTGCTTGTCAGATGCTCTGATCTCTCCTTATACACATTACATGTAGCAAAGATTAAATTAGGTAGCTCCTTGTGCCTATCAAACAAAATAACTGAATCTTTTCTCAAATGAGGTCTGTAATTCCTGATATCCAGACCAGTAAAGGGCACATACGTGAAAAGATGGCTGTCTTACCACTTGCAGTGCTTTGATTCCTTGGTGAATCCATTCTAATAGTATAGCCTCCTAAGAGGAGACATGTGTATGGAATAATAAAGACAGAAGGGCTAAAGGAAGGTTGAACATACACAACTTCATTTATTTTCCCATATTATCGTACTTTCTAATAGCATAGAAGTACTTCAAACAGATTTTCTCTTTGTAATCCTGAATATGTTTGGAAGGAAATGAATAAATGAATCTTTCCAGAGCTCATTGGCTTTTGTGTGAATTACGGTGGCTCTTACAATAATACGTTTTGGTACTGTTGGGATGAACAGCTAAGAGTCGTGGAGGCAAGGTCGTGGCAGCCTTTAAAATGCAGAGGATATCACTGAGTTGTGTATCTGGCCAGGTAAAATTTGAGAGCAGGAATGCTGCCTGCAGCTAGGACAGTGTTAAAATACGAACCTCTAAGACTGAAGTTTGGGGCCATGCATGAACGTGCTATGTTTTAATCAAAACAGAAAAAAAATTGCAAGCAAGTTGAAGTGATGTCATATAAACATAGTTTTGAATATGTTGTATGGAGAAAAATAGCCAAAATGTGGTGGAGCTTCATTAATTGAAGTTAATTTAGCATATGAAACACCTTGAAAGGAAAAAAAAGGAGTCCTGGTTTAAATATGCATTATTGGTGCATATTGTATTATTGCTGTATAAAGCTTTTTGAAAATTTAGATCTGCTGTATTTTCTGTGAAACACTGAATATGATGGTTAGATTTGCTTTATCTATTCAGGTTTTTTTTCTATCCTCAAGCATGGTACTGACATTAATGCTTCTGTAGATTTTATGGAAACCCATCTTCAGTTCACAGGAAAGCTGCATCAGTGAATACATTGCAAAGATACAAATATTACTTTATATTCTCATAGGTGATTTGACTGAATGTTACTTTTGCTTGAAAGGTGGTTAAAGAAAGTGGACCTCCTCACATGAAGAGCTTTGTTACACGAGTTACAGTAGGAGAATTCACTGCAGAAGGAGAAGGCAACAGTAAGAAACTCTCAAAGAAACGTGCTGCAATCGCTGTCTTACAAGAACTTAAGAAACTTCCTCCTCTTCCTGTGATTGAAAAGCCAAAACTTTACTTTAAAAAACGTCCAAAACCAATATTGAAGGTATGTGCCTTTGACAGAGTTAAGATTTTTTTCTCAGAAAGTAACAGTTACTCAGATTTTAAGTTGGTAAAAGATTATTTGTCATTTTCTGTAATACTGTTGCTTGTTTGCCTGTGCTAATATGCTGGTATTTTTTCAAATTCTACAAACACTGTGAAATTCTCCAAATAATGGCTTGTAAAGTGCTCAGCTTAAAAATTGAGCTAATATCACTGAAGTCTTTAGGGGCTTGCTTCAAGTTTAGGTTGGATATTAGGAAAAAAATCTTTACTGAATGAGTGGTAAGACACTGGAACAAGCTGCCCTGGGAAGAGATGGAGTCACCATTCCTGGAGGTGTTCAAAAAACATGTAGGTGTGGCACTTCAGGCCTTAACAGTCATGATGGTGTTGGGCTGATGGCTGGACTGGATGATCTTAGAGCACTTTTCCAACCTTAATTATTATGTGATTCTAAGTCTAGTAAAGGATTGAACCCTCCAAGCAACTCTGTCGACCCATGTGAATTTTTAGCGTCATCTCTTCTGGGAGGCCCTGCATATGGGGCAGTTCTCTGCCTCGTCTTTCCCACCTCACCAGTTTGAAGACTGAGGGAGATATATGAAATAATAGATATATATAGGGAAATGGTGTGCGGTCCAGCTTATTCCCCTTTTGTGGTTATATTTGTGAGATTTGTAGCTTCAGCTTCAATTTGCTTTGATTTTTGAAAGATTTGAAAGAAGACCAAGAGCATGTTGATGTCTCAGCCTAGTGTGTCACTTGTCAAGCACCTAAGGGCACTACTTTTTTGTTTCATATATCCATGTTAAGGTTAGCTATGTGTTTGTTACTGCTCTTTAGCATTCAGATGCAAATAGAAAATTGTCTGGAGACCAACCCTTGGAGGACTTGAAGACTTTGAACCATCCTTCCATTAAAACATGCCCTGTCTGAGAGAGTATTAACATCCTTGCTGTACTAATAAAGTTTTCCTTTAGAGGCTCTGTATTCTTGTGAGTTCAAGCTTCTTAAATGGTACTTATATTCCTGGTGGCAATAGATCTATTGCTGCTTCTACGATTCAGTCAGTCTGTGGTGACCAGCCCTGGTTTGTCTGCTACTCCTATATTTGTACAAGACCGAACGGTCATCTGAAGAAATTAGTCTTCTGAATGGTCTAACAAAAGCAGCTACATAGTGTCCATATACTTATGAAGAATCACTTCTAGTTTTAGTACTGAACAACTAATCAGATTAACTTGTCATCTGTTCAGTGCAAAAGGTGAGGCTTTGGAAGTGGCCATAATCTTTTATGTTTCATTTTGTTTTAGGAAGCATTATTTTATGAGGGAGGTGATTGTGCCCCTCTGTTACTTTCTTGTGAGACCTCATGTGGAGTACTGTGTCCAGTTCTGGAATCCTCAACATAAGAAGGATTTGAAACTGTTGGAATGGGTCCAGAGGAGGGCTACAATGATGATCAGAGAGCTGGAGCACCTTCCATACGAGGACAGGCTGAGAGAGTTGGGGTTGTTCAGCCTGGAGAAGAGAAGGCTCCAAGGAGATCTTATAGCAACCTTCCAGTACCTGAAAGGGGATGCAGGAAAGCTGGGGAGGGACTATTCACAAAGTCTTATAGTGATAGGACGAGAGGGAATGGGTATAAACTGGAGGGGGGGCAGATTTAGGCTTGACATAAGGAAGAATTTCTTCACTGTGAGAGTGGTAAGGCTATGGCACAGATTGCCAAGGGAAGCTGTGGCTGCCCCATCCCCGAGGATGTTCAAGGCCAGGTTGGATGGGGCCTCGGGCAGCCTAATCTAGTGGGAGGTGTCCCTGCCTATGGCAGGGAGGTTGGAACTAGATAATCTTTAAGATCCCTTCCTAAACTGTTTTATGATTCTAAGTAGTTTACCTCTTTAGACATGGTTTTCTATTGTCTGGCATGTTGGGTAGTCATTTATGCCTATGCAAAATTATGTCATATGAGGTATTTGTAAGAGCATATTAATGTTCTTTCATACTCATTTTAGGTCAGTGTAAATGACAGTGGAGATCTGCTCACGCTCTGTCTGGTGTTACAGAATCACTTTTGCTTCATAATATGCAGGTCACGAACCTTGAGACTGCAGGAAATGGCAGGAAATCTTCATATCCAAAACCTATGTGCTCAATACACAGAGTGCTGAGTTTCACAGGAGCAGCCAACAGAGAAGCCACTCTGGAGAGTGCAAAACTGAGTTTGGAAAATATACAAAGGACTTTGTTGGGTCTGGCTGTCTCATTTTGCTAAGTTTTGCTCAAAAAGACACTAAGGGTATAATAATGTACTACCACATACCATCCACCATTATGATCTTTAATTGAATTATCCAAAGTTGGCTGTATTAGAAGGACACATTAACAGTCAAAATAATCAAGATATAGATATGGTTTTTCATTTTTGAATATCCAGACCTCTGAAATGCTTTTATTCTGCCTATTTCTTTCTATTTAACCTGCACGGTTTTTGTGTATTAAAAAAAAGAAGTGACAACAGTAGCTTCTCTTTATTTGTAGATATATATTTATAAGGCTATATCTTATGGCCTGCACTTTGTTTAGTGTGCTCTGTGTTTTGTCTGTCACTGACTCATTTCCCACACAGCTGCCTTTGTGCATGGCATTGTCTGAATTCTTTCACCTACACCTTTTCTAACAACTTCAGCAGTTACACTATGTAGGATTCACTGAAGATTTCTTAATGTAATATTCCTCCCTGGTCTTTGCCTTCAGTTGCTGATCATTTCTTTAGGTTCTGGACTACTTGGTTGTTCTTATTGGTGAAGCTCAAACAAGCACGACTGCTGATCTCTTATTTTGTGTATGGCCTCGTGTAAAGGAAATAGCTCAATAGCATAAAACCAATCTATATCTATATTCAAATGCCATTTACACTGGCAAATGCATTCTTTGTGTTATGGCATATAAATCAGTTAAATATGAGTTCAGATAAATATTTTGGGGTCTTAATTTCTTCTCCTTAATATCTACAAACAAGTATTTCTACATCTGTTTGCTTTGAGAGAGCGTTTGTCATCTGAGTTATAACATATTAAAACTGTTTCAGAACTAGATGTGAGAGCTGTAGTTTTTTCACCTGTCTGTGTAATCTTGGACAAATTGGTCTTTCAGTCCTTCCCCCCTACACCCCCACCCCACCCCTATCTGACTGGTTCCCCCACCAACCATATATTTTGACACATTATGGTAAGGATTACTGACTGTTAAGCATTTATAATACTTTGTGGGTGACTGACAGTATGCACTGTTTCTAGCCATGGTGATGCGCCTCTCTAGCTTTATTACATAAAAGCATTTTGATGATGCATTCCTATGACGTGCAAACAGAATAAACCTTCTGCACCTTTTAGTTGCATTGTAGGATGGAAGGAGGAGTGCTGAGAAGGATGTCAGGAAGGCTGAGAGAGGCAGCTTCCTTGTTTTATTGCAGATGGTTTTTAACCCCATTTTAATCTCACCTCTTCTTAGCGTAGTGCCTGTTCCAGCATTGTAGCAACATACTTGAAGGAGTTAGAGGGACAGGTCATAGAAACAGGGCAGTGAGATATAATTGACGGATGAGTCTGCTAATTTTCATCCATCCTTATAGGACCTCTGTGGGTAGATGAAGGTATTAGTAACTTACAGATGCTAGGTATGCACGCTACTTCCAACAGTGACAGACAATAGGTGCATAATTTTTGACACAGTTTTGAGCTTGAGGGTCCTTCTGTTTCATGATCATAAGATGGGAAGAAATTTACTTCTTATTCTTTCAAAGCAAATATGAAAGAAGAGGTAACCCTAGTAAACGATTTATTGGAGCAGCTTTATAGTTGTAAGGAAGTATGTTGAAATAATGTTTTTTTCTTTTAAACCTGTTTTAGACTGGACCAGAATATGGTCAAGGAATGAATCCCGTCAGTCGTCTGGCTCAGATCCAACAGGCCAAAAAGGAGAAGGAACCAGAGTATGTTCTTCTTTCAGAGAGAGGAATGCCTCGTCGTCGAGAGTTTGTTATGCAGGTATCATCTGCTGTTATTTTAAAGAAAATGCCCTTGCCATGTTATGTTCAAACTCAAGCAAAATAATGTCATAATATGAAGCAGATCCCTCTGTGTTTAGTTTTTTGCTTTATGGACAGTTATACAAGAAGAGTATGAAATATGGTAACAGAAGGCTAGTTTGAATTTTCTTCTTTCTCCTGGTGAAGCAAATGGCAGTTGGAAGTAGGTTATATGCCTTCTAGATGCTTTTCTTGTGGTGGTTTTGCATTTTTTTATGCTCTTCTTATTTTTATTTCACCGTATGGCTTCTGTCTTTATCCCTGATGTTACTGTTAGTTCATGATTTATTTACTTTTACCGGTCTTTTTGAAAAACAAAAAAAAAATTGCTATTGTTGATCAGAGGATTGCAATCTAAACAAGTATTCAAAAATATGGATATGAATATCTCCACCTTACCAAACATTTTAAAGAAAGTGTTATAAATCTTGTAAGAACTCCTTTCACATTTTCAGTTTCCATGTGACTTTGTTCATATCTGAAATACCACACACAGTCTTCCATCGCGTGTTTTAGCCTGTCTGGTTAGAGGCTCTGGACCTAATGCAGAAACAGTAGATCATTATTATTTCCTTAGGCTTTAAATTAAGAATATTCACAAAGATTTCATGTAACTGATATTTTGTTAGATAGCACAACAGCAGGTTAAGGAAGATTAAGAACAGGAAAGTATTCTTTTCTCTTATGTTTTTTCAGTCAGGGGTGATTTTGTGCTGGACAGTTCAGAACAGCATACCTAATTATGTTTTGACTTGTCTATCGACCACACCAAACCGTCATTTCTGATCATAAGCAGAATTTATGATGTTCCAGCACCTTCTTCTCCAGAAAATCAATTATGTTTTCACTTAAAGGTTTAAGTCCCTCCCTCATGTCTATCAAATAGGCTAGCAATCTTCATTTCCTTGCACCTCAGTGGACTTTCACGATGGTTTGTTATTTTTACTCTCTGAAGCAAAAGCAGATATTAGGGTCCTTTTGTTGTAGAATCTGATTTATGAGTATAAAATTGGATTTCCAACTTTTTATGCTATGTGGAAGTATTTGAAAAAGAATGATTCTATCACAGATCATCAGTTTTCCATTGCTTAGATCTTCATAGGAGTGTCCACAGTTAGAGATGGCTGTGCAAGTCATCAGAAGAGGACTGCATAGTGCAGTCCAATATTAGAAGGATGGGCTGGGAATTTAGATTTCCATTGGAGGAGTCTCAATAATGACAAAATATTTGGTTTGAAGTAAAAAAAAATACATCTTAAAAGCAGTGAATATATAGAAGATTCCCTTACTTAGGAAGGCTTGTGAAAGAAAGAATCAAAGGAAATCTATGTACCAGTGGCTTTAGTATGTATACTTCTATACACTTTAGCCCCATTTTTACCCTTGTGTGATATTTTCACACTAAAATCATACTGCTGTTTCTCCTGCCTTCTGGAAGACTCAGTGTGTTCATTATGACATGCAAAAAACCTTATCAGAATAAAAAGCCTTTGTATAAACTACTTAAACAATGTTTTCATTTAATTTAATTGAATGTGGAAGTAAAATATCCAGAGATAATACGTTCATTTTTATCTGTCACACAAAGAGCAAGTTTGGATGTGATGAAATGGATCCAATTACTTGTCCTAACCACTAGATAAACAGAAGAAAACCTCTGATGACATTAGCTGGTGTTCTGTTCCCAAAGTTAATTTCAGAAGGCTCTTTCTCTTTGTAGTCAGACCTTTAATCCTTGATAGAGGTTATAATAATAGCTAAACCAGTTTTACAGGTCTGAGAAATAGCAACATGATTTATTGTGAGCCACGTTATAAATTATCATTTTGCCTTGTCTCATTAAAGTCTCTCAATTTTATTGCATGTAAACTTGTAGCAGATTGGCTGTTTTCTAATTGCAGAACTGCATAGAAGATAAGGTTTTTGTTTCAAGATCATTAATATTTCTGGTTTGGTTAGCTGAATCTCTTTAATTACATATGTACTTTGAAGAGATGTCTGTGATCATGATTATTTATTTACAATGTCTTCTTTGTATTTAGAGTTAATAAATATGTGAGTAAAGAAATAAGAACACTTTTAACGAAATATCCATTATAATTTGGGGAAAGTGATTAATTATTTAATAACGTAAATTACTAAATAACATGTATTATTTATTTAACAATTGTATGCCTGTTTTTACAATTTTTTTAAAGCTTGGTCCAGATTGTTTCAGGTCTTTGACCTCTAAGGTTTCTTCTATTCAAATTGCCTTGGCTATTTTATTATTTTATTTTGGTTTCCATGCTTTTGCAACCGTACACTATTTTTAGAGGTAATTTGGCAAATAAAATGACTTAATGACAAAGAGAAATATAGGTATCAACAACCTATGAATGTTACACAAGTGAGTAGTAATGACAGTGCTAACATCACAGACCTGGCACGTACAGCTTCAGTAGTTTAAGAACAGTACCAAATGATTCCAAACCCAAGATATTTGTCAGAGCCTCATTCTTTGTGGGTATCTGTTGTCTGCAATTTGTCTTTATTTTGAGATTTTAACTTCTAGTTTTGTGAAAGACATCTTGTTTGTCAGAAACCCTTTGAGCAGCAGAGGCTACAGGTTCAACAAGAAGCTTCCTTTCCAAAGATTATTTTGATAAAAGCTTGTCAGGTGTGGAAAAGAAAGCAGCCCCCGTGTTCCTCACAGTATGCCAAAGTGGGAGGAATGTGAACATGGGTTTCATCTTCCTTTAGAAACCACTTTCATTTAACTGTCCAGGTCATTGTTTGTCTTTCCATTGTTCTGGGATACTGCCCTAATGGTGCTGGGGAGCCACTGCAGACGACACTCGCTCCTACAAGGAAGAGGAAGTCCAGACCATGTAGCGTTTCCCACGCTAAGAAAGTGGGGGGAACAAGAGTGGGGGAGATGTTCAGCAGAGAAAATGGGATTGGCACAGAGACTGATGGAAGAGAGAGACAGCTGTGTATTCACTCTGATACTGAAAAATGTCGCTCTTTGGTATGAGTTTACGGACATTCTGAAAAATCTAAACAAGCTCTTCCGTGTGAAATGGTGTTGCAGTCTCCTTCTGCTCTGTTCTTACTTTTCCAAGATTGTATCTTCATCAAAGAGCTGAAGGTTGTTGCCAGGTCAGCAAGATTATTATGTGCTGATATTAAGGAGTCTTGCTTTTATCATAGTTATGATCAATGTTTTCTTTTTAAGGTAAAAGTAGGCAATGAGATTACTACTGGAACAGGCCCAAACAAGAAAATAGCTAAAAGAAATGCAGCAGAAGCAATGTTGCTACAGCTGGGTTACAAAGCCTCTACTCCTCTTCAAGACCAGCCAGAAAAGGTGAGAACCAGTTGTTGATGACCACATTTTGCCCTTGTCTAGATTTTTAAGCTGTGTCAGTTAATCACTTAGTAAGAACAGAAGCTTAAATTTGTGCACTCCCTGTTTTAGGAGATTGTCTGTTAGACATCAGCCTTGGCTTAGCTACAGCTCTATAGCTACATCTAGTAGTAAGTGCAGCCTGTCCTCCTGTAGGAGTAATTAAGAACAGAAATGTAGTTCCAGAGGGAAGTATGTGTGCAAAAACGTACATCTTAGTGTTATACAAGCGTGCAGTACTCTAAACAGGGTATGTGGAGGCTAGTTGGTGTTCCTACTGAGAACACACTGTGCAATCATAGGCATTTTAAAAAAGGCTTAGGATAGTGTCAAATAATTCATTTTCACCAGAATGCTGAGACTTTTCTGTTGTAGAAAACGCTTTCTACCAGTTTCAACTTTTTCTTCACTGCCAATTTGGCCAAAGGGCTTTTTGAAAAACAAAGGAAAACAGCATTGGTTTTAAATTTTGGATTTCAAATTGGCTGAACTGTTTTTATTCAGTGATTTTTCAGAGATAAAGCCTGAAAAAAATCAGCCCACAACGTAGTTATTTTGGAGACCTCTATGCAGTGGAAACTTGTGGTTACGTTGAAATCCTTAAAAAAAATTGAGTGGCTAAAAAGAGGTGCTACTGCTTTGTTTGCCTGCATTTATTCGGCTATTGCTTACAAGTGCATCATCTTTAAAAAAATGGTTTCATTACATACTTGCAGATGTATGTATCTTAGGATTGATAGAATAACATACAGTGGCCTAGTATTGTTCTGAACATGATGAGCAAACATGATACTGTATCCAAAAATTGCGAACTACTCAAATTCTATGTAGTGGGAGTATTTCATAGAATCACAGATAAATTTTTATAGCTTTGTTGAGGTTAAGGACATAAAATATCTAGAACATCTGGCTTTATCTTCTGTATATAACAGACTGAACATATTTAAAGCAGATACACAAGTTCGTCTGTGTAGATAAAAGCCCTTGAATTCTCAAACTAAGCTGTGCTGGAGGAGAGGGGAAATAGCCCTTAAATCTCTACCAGTTTGAGCATGGCAAAGTTCCTTCCGTATAAATTGCACAATAAAGATGTAGCATTAGAAGATACTTGTTTCTGTCTTCGAATCCAAAATAAGGCCCAGTCTAGATTAGCTGGCATATCATGTTGACACCTGCATGGACAATTTTCACTTGTGTCAATTTTGATTCTTTTAAAAAAGGAAACTTTTCTTTCCCCTGCCCCAGCCCTTCCCTACGTCCTTTCATCCCCTTCCTTCTCCCTTTAAAAAAAAAGGCAAAATTAAGTTTAGTGTTTTTCCTTAACCCTGGTGCATAAAATGTACCTAAGGTAATCTATGGTAATCCAGTTCCTGGAAGAAATTGATAATGATTATGCAGCGACCTGAAGAGAGCAATTTGTAAGAGTCTTGGTAGACCTTTTGCAGCTATCTGAACTTTAGCTCTGTGGATCAGAACGGAGAGTTGATGTCTCCATTTTATATTGTATTTCCATCTTTTCATTTCTTCTTGTGACTTTCATTCTCTTAGAGAAGAGAAAACCAGAGTAGCTTGCATTCATGTTTTCATGAATTCGTGCAGCACTGAGGATAACTTGCTGATAGATGCATTCTTGTTAAATTCCTCATTATGATCAAGTTAATATTAACAGTAAAAGAGAGTAGTGGGGAGAGTTGGAAATGTTGTTCTTATATTGTAGCACCATGCTGATGCTGATTTTCAAGTCATGCTACAGGTAAACAGTGTGGCTTCATGACAAAACCATGCTGTTGCAACAGACAGCAGTAAGTGCAAACATTTATTGATTTTACTTTGCTTATTCATTTGAAAGACTGTCATCTTCTATGTTTAATAGACATACTCTCTGCTTCATAAGATGGATAAAAGGAGTTATGTGAAATTAAAGCACATTGAAGTTGGTGACCAGTTTGAAAGCCAACTGTAATACTTATCCATCCTTTCCACTAAATATCTCCCATTGTTATTGAATGTTGCCTAGACTGTAAGCACATTGGAATGTACATGATGAGGAGAGGCAAGGAAACAATCATTGGAATAGCTACTTTCTAGTGTGCTCTTTCCCAAGGAAAACATATTATTTAGTGATAGTAATCTAAATAGCCTTAATGCAACCTCTGAGATGCAGAGGCAGATTTCGGCTGCCTGATCCTTCTCCATGTCCCTTCCACTTTCCAATCAATCCTATTTTCCAGAGCGAACAATTACAACTTTGTCATGGCATATAGACTGCTTGCTGTGAGGTTTTCTGTTTGCATGTAAAATCCCAGTGAAATCTGAAAAGGATAATGTGTTTTGCATTCACTGACTTCCTTGTCTATAGCTCCTAGCTCATGAGCAAGCTTGAGCTTGTTTATCCACATTTACATGTAAATCTAGAACACTACTGTCTTATTTACTGTGTAGGCTTCAGGAATGGCCTGATTTTGGACTTCTCTGTTAATTGCTTCCCTTTTCTGTTTCAGAGTAATGCCTAATGTTAAATTTAATAAAATTAATTTTAACACAATTAGCTTCTTCAGAAAAGACTATGCAATAAAATAATGGAAAGTTGCAGGCTTTTTTTTTGCTTCCACTTCAGTGACTAAATGAATTCCTAGAAAATAAATATTTTAAAATTACACCCAAAGTACTTTGTAGCGTTTATGCATTCTTTCATAGGCATATATTAGTATCTTCTTGGTTTAGAATGTAATTTCTCTGTTTTATGTTTTCAGCCGAGAGCTGCTTAAAACATTTGATTTTAAGGCTGATTTGGTAACATTGAGTTGAGCTTAATCCTTGGGGAAACATTTATATTTCAGTGTTAGGCAATAGTTGTTAATGTTTATTCATGAAGAGTACATTCCTCAAATAACCTATTCTAGAAAAAAATAAGATATGTTAGTGAAGTTTTGTGAGCAGATGTGGCAATCCCAAGTCATTCTTTTTAGAATCTTTCAACTACGTTTATAAACATGAATGTTTTGTTTTTGGAGTAATTTGTCCTTTAATTATTTGTCTTTTTCTACCTGTTTCAGCTTGGAGAAAACAAGAGTTGGAATGGCCAAAATGTTGGGTTTCCTGAGCCAACAAGTAACAGTAAGTGTCGTGTTCAAAATTTATATTTCTTTTTACTTCTTTTCATCTTTGTAGGATTTGGACTATTTGAAACAATTGAAAAGCTTTCTGTAAATATTTTAGGGTTTTTATTGCAACTAGATGATTTAACTTGAGTGTCCTCTGAGTGACTATAGGTATGAGTGAGTACAGGACCAAGGAGATTTTTATTTACACATTGAATCATTGAATTCTTCAGGCTGTAAGGGATTTTAGGAGACGATCTAAAGTGCCTCCTCAAAGTAGTGTCAGTACAGAGTTCAGGCAATTTTATTTATGTCTTTTTTCCAGTTCTCCAGGAACAGAGATTCCATAGCTCCTCTGGACAGCCTGTTCCAATGCTTAATTATCTTGACATTGAATTTTTTTCCTTCTATCGCAGTTGGAACATCTCCTGTTTGTTAAAACTATCATCTCCTGTTCTGCTACATACCTCAGTAACGTGCCTGGCTCCATCTTTTTGGCAACCTCTTCGTAGGTTTTGGGAGATTGCTCTTAGGTCTCCCCAAATCCTACTGTTATCCTCTAAGCCTGATCATCCAAGCAGATTTTCTTCATCTAGTAATTTATCTACCTAGACTCTTAACATCACAGGTTGGATAAAAAGACACTATGGGAGGCAAGATGTCAAAAGCCTTGCTAAATCCAGGGTAAATGATATCCACTGCTCTTCCTTTATTCATAAACCTGATCATTTTATCACAAAAGGCAATCAGATTGTTGAGGCTGTTTTATCATTGGTAAATATATGGTGATTGTTCCCAATGTTTTTTTTTCTCCTCTGTGTGTCCACAAAGGGCTCCAAGAGGACTTACTGCATGATTTTGCCAGGAACTGAAGTGAGGCCGAAAAGCCTGGCTTTTTTTCGTGGTGATGATGATGACAACAATTACTTTCTCCAGGCATTGGAGACCTCTCCTGATCTCCATGACTTTTTGAAGACCATAGAGAGTGGCCTCCCAGCTACATAACTAGTTGACTTGGCATGCTAATATATATACCATTTATTGCAATGGACCTCTGTGGGCTGAAAATTTCTCAAGAGTTCCCTGACTCTGGTCAGGTTCTGCTACTGGTAGTTTCTCTCTTCCTTGGATCATGTCCATAGACAGAAAGGTATGAGAGACCTTGTTGGTGAAGAATTACTTCAGTTGCACTGCAATATGTAATGAATAGGACAAACCTTTGTGACTTTACAACTAGTTTTTGCTGTTCGGAGTGGTAAAGAGAATAAATTTCTTCTCTTTTTCATGAGCCTTGGATTCTTCTCTACAGCTATACTGAGTTTTGAACTTCTTAAGAGTCTCAAACATTATCTCTCAACTAAGGATTATACTAGAGACAAAACACACATATGAGCTACCTTCTGGTTTTTGCCCATATAGTTATGAAGGACATGGTCTTAAAAGCAAGTCTTAAGGGGGTTCAGTAATGTTCCAGTACATATGGACCACTCACTACAAGAAAGACATTGAGCTGCTGGAATGTGTGCAAAGAAGGGCAATGAAGCTGGTTAAGGGTCTGGAGCACAGGAACAGCTGAGGTAACTGGTGTAGTTCAGTCTGGAGAAAAGAGGCCGAGGGAACACCTTATTGTTCTTTATGAATACCTGAAAGGAGGGTGAAGCAAGGCGAGCATTTATCTTTTCTCCCAAGTCACAAGTGATGGGGCGAGGGAAAATGGCCTCAAATTGTGCCAGGGAAGGTTTAAACTAGATATTACTATAATGACTTATGCTATTCTGTTTCTGTGAAAGGAAAGTTTCTACAGGATATAAGTTGTCTTCTTAGTTGCTTCCAGCCCTATCATTGATCCCTATCAATACTTCTACATGATTTGTGTTTGCATTGTCAAAATGTCGAAGGACATATCCTGTGGAACATCTTCAAATGTTAACATAATGGACTGTTGGACAGCAGAATAAGACCTTAAGTTTTTCCCTCCTATCCTTGCAGTGTCTTGTAGCAAAGGTATTTATAAATTATATTATTATAATTTATATAGCCCTTAACTTTTTTTGAGGGTTCCATTCTAGAAGGAACATTAATAATAACCAGCTAATTAAAAGGTATCATTTTTTATTTCTGAGGGACTGTGCTGTCCTTTTGCAAAATAGGAAGGGTATGAACCTGAAGTGCTGTCAGCAGACATATATACTTCTATATTTAACTCTTCCCCTCATAAATGGCTTTTCTCTTATAGGATATTTCCTGTAAATTTTACAGCTTAACTTTGATTTCCGTATAAAAGCACAAGGCAATGAATATGTTACTGTTGTGTAGAGGACAGCAGAAGAGTCTTTCTTCACCTTACAGTCTTATCCGGGATTCATGGAAGATTCGGAGCATTTTTCTTCTCTAAATGTGTTAATGTGGTATCAACCCAGCTGAATGAATTGCTAATAGGTCATCATTTTTAGCATAGACTAGACTAGAGTAGAATAACCAGGTTGGAAGAGACCCACCGGAGTCCAACTATTCCCACCAATCTCTAAACCTTGCCCCTAAGCACCTCATCCACCCTCACCTTAAACACCTCCAGGCAAGGCGAGTCAACCACCTCCCTGGGCAGACTGTTCCAATGCCTAACGACCCTTTCCGTGAAGAATTATTTCCTTATCTCAAGCCTGAACCTCCCCTGGCGGAGATTGAGGCCATTCCCTCTTGTACTGTCCCCTGTCACTTGGGAGAAGAGGCCAGCACCCTCCTCTCCACAACCTCCCTTCAGGTAGTTATAGAGAGCAATAAGGTCTCCCCTCAGCCTCCTCTTCTCCAGGCTGAACAACCCCAGCTGTCTCAGTCACTCCTCATAAGGCCTGTTCTCCAGCCCCTTCACCAGCTTCGTTGCTCTTCTCTGGACTCGCTCCAGAGCCTCAACATCCTTCTTGTGGTGAGGGGCCCACAACTGAACACAGGATTTGAGGAGCGGTCTCACCAGTGCCGAGCACAGAGGGAGAATAACCTCCCTGGACCTGCTGGTCACGCTGTTTCTGATCCAAGCCAGGATGCCATTGGCCTTTTTGGCCACCTGGGCACACTGCTGGCTCATGTTCAGTTGGCTGCCAACCAACACCCCCAGGTCCCTCTCCTCCAGGGAGCTTTCTAGACAGACTTCTCCTAGTCTGTACCTCTGATTAGGGTTGTCGTGCCCCAAGTGCAGGACCCGGCATTTGGCCTTGTTAAACCTCATGCCGTTGGTCTCAGCCCAGCAGTCCAGCCTGTTCAGGTCCCTTTGCAGAGCCTCCCGACCCTCCAGCAGATCGACACTTCCACCCAGCTTAGTGTCCTCTGCAAACTTGCTAAGGGAGGACTCGATGCCTTCATCCAGGTCATTGATAAAGACATTAAACAGGACTGGACCCAGGACTGAGCCCTGGGGAACCCCACTTGTCACTGGCCTCCAGCTGGATTTAACTCCTTTTACCACCACTCTCTGGGCCTGGTCATTCAACCAGTTTTCCACCCAGGAGAGTGTGCGCCCGTCCAGGCCAGAGGCCGACAGTTTCCAAAGCAGAATGCTATGAGAAACTGTATCAAAGGCTTTACTAAAGTCCAGGAAGACCACATCCACAGCCTTTCCCTCATCCAAGAGTCTAGTCACTCGGTCATAGAAGGTGATCAGATTACTCTGGCAAGACCTGCCTTTCATGAACCCGTGTTGACTGGGCCTTATCTCCTGGTTCTCTTGCAAGTGCTTCTTGATAGCACTCAAGATCACCCGTTCCATGACTTTCCCTGGTACTGAGGTCAGACTGACAGGCCTGTAATTCCCTGGATCCTCCCTGTGCCCCTTCTTATAGATGGGCACGACATCAGCCAGCCTCCAGTCCAGCGGAACCTCCCCAGTCATCCAGGACTGCTGGAAGATGATGAAAAGGGGTTTGGCCAGCACATCCGTTAGTTCCCTCAAAACTCTTGGGTGGACTCCATCCGGCCCCATAGACTTGTGGGCGTCTAGCTGGGCAAGCAGGTCTCTAACCACCTCCTCTTGGACCGTGGGGACCTCATACCACTCTTCCAACCCCTGGGGTTGTGCACAGAGGGAACAGTTTTCCTTACTATTAAAGACTGAGGCAAAGTAGGCATTGAGTACTTCAGCCTTGTCTTCATTGAAATTTCTCATTGAAATTTCTCATGATATTTCTAAACTACAGTGGCCTTTCTGATATAACTATGAATCTGCTGTATTAATTGGCACTCTTATTATAATACAGAAAACAACTGTCATAGTTTCTGTACTGTGGATCTTTCAATGTATAAATATCACATCATTTATTTGTAATGTATAGGAAGGAACCACAGATTCCCAGATAAAAAATGTACAGAACACTTTTGTATGTCATTTAGGTAACCAATAAGTTCAATTGTTACCTTCTTACGCAATGGCTCTATAAAGAGGCTGGTTTTTCAGGATGACTGAGGTCAGGGAATTGCTGCATTTGGAGAAGATCTACATAGTATCACTTAATATTTCTCACTAGTTTTACATAGACAGGATTAATTGTTAAAATGCTGTGCTAGTATTCAGAGGGGTATGATCTGCCAGTACACATTTACTGATGAGCTCCTTGCCTGCTCTGCTCTTGGTAGAATATTATGTGTTAGTTTCCCACACAGGGAATGCATAAAAAATCCTGAAGAACTGTTATTAAGAGTTTTCCCTGTGTGCACCTGTTAATCTTCTCATGAGCCCCAGAGTCCAAGATAGCTTTAGAACTTTGTAGTCAATGAGAATTGAGGAAATGTGTAGTGTCTTCTGCTTTTGAATAAAGAAAAATCACTCACGTGCATGATCTCTCATACACCTGTGAAGTGCAGTGTTTTTTAAAGCAGTTCCAGACAAGTTCCACTATTTGAGATCAAAAATGGCATGTTCTTTCAGGTATGAATGTGCTAGTTCATATTTAAGAATGACAGTTGTTAGGTGAATCTGCTCTTGCAGTGTCATCATTACTGTATGAAGTTTTAAAGAGAGCAAATGGAGCAGTTTCCTCCCTTCTATACCCTTGCTTGTAAGAGAAATGTACAGTTTGTATTTTTGTTACCCTAAAACATAACTTTCAGTGATCTTGAAAATCTGAGGCTCTCTGATTGCTACATCTGCCATTTGGCAGCTCTTATTCAGATCTCCAGTAATTTTGTTCCAGCAAAACAACTGTGTCCTGTTAGGACAGCGTATTCTCCATCCGTTTCCTTTTGTAGGCAGATACTCTGTGTGCATAATGCACCATGTTTCCATCTGAAACTCTGAAATAAAACCAGAATAGTAAAATAAAGTTGTATGCTTTAATACCACAAAACCCAAAATCACAATAGTTAGATGTTTTAGTACAGCAAGAACAGATTTTGTTGTGCCATTATTATGTAGTTTGTTTTTGCTGAGAAATACCTTACAGTCCATATCCTCCTACATTCTCACTCCATGCATTTTTAGTATTTCCTATTAACTTCTCAAGTTTGCTCTATCGTGTTACTTTTGCAGCTATCCCTTCTGTTCCTCTGCTTCCTGGAAAGCGTCTTCCCACAGGTTTACTTTTTTACCTTTGGTCTTCATTTCACAATCTAAAAGATGAAACAAGCTATTTGTTTCATAGCTTGGGATATCTTAGACATTTTTCACACGTGAATTAGCAAGAACATTGAATGAGTTTTTTTCCCTGATGCTTCTGGAAGAAATATTGAGGCACTGTGGGCAGACCACAAGCATTTGCAGCCCATACAGGAAATTTTTACTGTCAACAGAATGCTCGTTTATGTCTCTGGATTTGAGTTAAGCTGTTATCAACAAAAACAAAACATGAAATAAATACACAAGCCTAATGCAAAATGCATTTTCCTGGGAATATATTTGATGTCTGTATTCCTAGATGGGGTAATCACGAATATCATACAGTATTTGTTCTAGGAGAAGCTGTTACAAGAGCTATGAAGAACAAAATATATGAAAGAAAAAAATAACTGCATTTTTACATATTTTACTTCTGAAAAAGAAGAAATTACCCTTTTTCATACTTTTCCCCACCATTAATTTTCTATTATACGGTTTTCCTTTACCTATTTCCAGCAATTTTGGGAGTCAAAAGTAATGATTGAAAAACTAGTACTAAAAAAAAAATTGCTCTCAGAGCAGTCCTACCTCTCCATAAAGGACAGGCTCTTTGTTTTTCTTGCCTAACATTTTATTACTAGGGATTCGTGCATGACTTTACAGCTTTGTTCTTCAGAGCACATCTGCTCCTGCTGTTTGTTCACCACCTGAAATCATAATCATTTGTTTGTGACATCACAATTAGTTACTGTGGAGATGATTAGATTGTCACCAGCAGATGATTATGATTTCAGATGGTAAAATAGCAGCAGGAGCAGATGATCTAAGGATCAAAGATACTTGATCTCATGCAATTGTTCTCAGTAAAATAAAAGCAATGAGGAAAAGCAAATAGATATTCAAAAGTTTCTTGTATCTCTGATGAGGAAATTTGAGCATTTTTCCATAAATAGTATCTATTTTAGTATTTTTAAAAATCTAATTAAGTAATAAGGGATGAAGAATGTAAGACATGAATTATACAAAAATATATTGTGTTACTGTAAGTCCTAACTGTATGATTACATTCAAATTCTTACATAGATATTTCTTCACCATTTTTGGGGAGAAAAAACTCATGGTTTTATGAATTTTTTTATACAAATAAATCTTCATTTTGAAGGAAGCAAAATTTATGTGAGCTTTGTAGTTCTAGCCCTCACTGGTATTCTGTGGTCCTCTACATGTTTATTTTTCAACTGGGACTTTTGATGAAGACTTCCAATAGGTGATAATAATGCACTTGTATTTCCATGAATGGTACCTGAAGTCTACAGTCTGGGAATATAGTTTTTGTTTTGTATTTCAGACGTTTTTACTTGGAATTTGTCATATTTTACTGAAATATTTAATTCTTTTTAGTGTATTTCAAAGGTGATGTGCAGTGGATTGTATGGATTTTTGCTCACCAAATACTGCTGTTTCATTGGACTTCACTTTTGAATTGCTTCCAAGCTTACTAAACTTCATCAATTATAATACATCCTTTATGGCAGTTTGATACATCACTAAACATTTGTTGAATTATTTGTCATTCTGAATAGAAAGCACAGTAAGAGGGATTGACAACAGCACTTATTTGATAAAGCACAGTCTACAGAACTGTAGTTTTCCATCTGTTTGGTTTGTGGTTTTTCTATTTTGTTTTGTGGGATTTTTTACCAAACATACTGGCAGGTGAACATTATACCATCACTGTGTGTTTCTGTGAGCAGTGCCATCAGCTGAGACCATTATCTACACTCTGTATGTCTCATGACCTTGGCTAAAGTCTCTTACAGCAGTTGTTTATGTTT
Organism: Clamator glandarius; assembly: GCA_033459285.1. Lineage (NCBI taxonomy): Eukaryota > Metazoa > Chordata > Aves > Cuculiformes > Cuculidae > Clamator > Clamator glandarius. The sequence goes on from JAUNZM010000058.1 coordinate 435,511, forward strand.
AAATAGCACCTTGGCCTTTTAGCTGCTGAGTTGATGTGCTAATTAAAAAAAAAAGATAAAAAGATTTTTCACTATCTTCTAGCATGGGGCTGGGATAAATAGAGTTAATTTTCTTTCTAACTGAAGACAGAGGAAAAATAAATTTAGAAGCAGAGATTTGTCCAATTTTCTTTCTTGCCTGAGTTATTTAAGCTAGGAAATCTCCTCTGTGTTTGGCATTATTAATAATTTGTGTGCTATTTTTCAGTTTCATCTAGCGATGAAATAAAAATGATGTATTTTTTGAATTAGTTGATAAAGCTTCTCAAACTTGTAATATTGGAATAATATTAACAAAACTGGGAAAGGAGTGTGGTTATTTTCCTTGCTGTTTTGAGAACTAGTGGCAAGATCCAAATGAGTGGGTTTTGTGTGTAAGTGGGATTTAGGCACAACTCAGGTGTTTGAGACCACAATTGTGGTTCGTCCTCTTTTCCCCACATTTCCCCTTTTGAGATGCTCAGTTAGGTGCTTAAAGTACTGCAAGTTTTCCATTCTGAGATGTGATGCTTTCTTTGCTGAGTTTAGAGTATAATGTGTGTTTCTAAAGTACCCAGTGGTTTTTTTACATGCTTACAGAAAATTGAGTGATTTAGATTCAGTGTCCTTCTTCACCAGGACGTGTGCACTCATGGGGTGCAGAGTAATCTGGATAATGGCAGCTGCCTTTTGGGGTTGTGTATCTAATATCATTATGATTTGCATACAGAAAATAAAAAATTAGATAATATTCAAATGCAAGAAATCCACAGAGAATGAGGATCTGTAGGGATCATGACTTTATAGTCTGTCTGTTGATTAAAGCACTTGTGAGTGAATATGCAGCTGTGTATTCCAGTGTTCCCTGGCTGGTTTACAGGTACTGTTTTCTGCATATTTTAGGTACAGGGTAAAATAGAAGTGTTGTAAGCATACTGCTCTCTGATTCTTGAGTAGTACAGGTTGTGAATATGTAAGAAACATAGACTTGCTGTGTGAGGCTTGTGATTTGGATGCACTCAGACTGAGAAGAAACCCAAATCAGCTTTCTAGGAGACAGTTTAACAGTTAAGTTCTTGATGTATAAGATGTATAAAGAGGGAAGAGCCACCATGACAGTAGGTAGGCAGCTCTGTGGGTAGATGTAATTTCAGAGAAATTCTGCTTTTGTTTTTCCTGGTCCCCTGAAATTTCTATATGAATTTCATTTGCTGAAGGTTGCTAATCTATGCCTTTGGAAAAAACTGCATGTAACATAGCCATGCAGAGCTCTTTTCTGATTTTAACTCTCAAATTCAGATTTAATAATATAATTCTGCAAATTATCTGCATCTGGATTTCTGTCTTCAGCCAAGCAAATGGACTACTATCACAAAATTAACCTCAATACTGTTTCTCTAAATACTTTCACTTTCCTCAAGTCTTTTGTCCTTTTCCTATTACTTTCCCTCAACCTGGAACACACCATGTACCTCACCTTTAGTGTTGAATAATAATGTCCTTGAAGAATTGAATCACTTGAACTGAGGCCTTATTACTGTCAGAACCAAAGCTTAAGTCGCCATTCTCTCCTCCACCCTCTTTCCTTTACGTCAAATATCTTATCCCTGTGACTTCCACTCCCCCACCACTTTCTCCTCCTCTCAATTCATCTTCAGTTATACCTATGCTATGCTTATTGATGCCCCCCTTGACCTTCTTAGCTTCAGCAACCTCTCTATCCTTGTCTGGTAGACTTGCTCATTCTTTCATCTCTCCTAAGTGTGGGTCATGCCTTTGTTTTCATCGTCACAATTCTCATTCCTCTCTTAATCTGTTAATGAATAGTCTTGCCTGCACAGGTCACCTCTGGTGGCATATAGGCACTCTCCTAATTGCTTTATTCCCTCAAAAATCACTTTATTGCACCTTTTACAAGCACCTTGATTTGCCAGCTCACTAGCTTGATTTGCTGCTGCTCCAAATTTGCTTGACTGATAAGGCCACTGTCCTTTCTTCTGCATTTAAATTGGTTCTTTTCAGAATCTGCTTCATCTTAGTCTTAGGTTATCTGCTACGCTAATATATTGTGATGCAGAAATTATCATGTAAAAATAATGGCGTTAGTGTGTTATCTGTTTTATTGGAGTATATCATAGACTACCCTGTAGAAATTCCTCACTGCAAACACTAAGTCTTATTTTTACTGAAATCTTATGTTCCCAAGCAGGAGTAAAGCTGTGGGAGATTTCAAAGGACTTTCCTAACATAAGTTAAATACTGTATGTTAGAGAAATTTGTACAATTTAAGTCTCCTGTGATACTGCAGTTTCCTTTTTGACTGTACAGAAAATCTTCTGGTAAAATTAAGGATATCAAGACTTGACTTTGAGAACAACTAAATAGTATTTATATCCTAGTCATTGTTATTTTAAGGTCAGATAAACTGGTATTTTAATGAATGACTTTATATAACATCAGTTTGAGGTCATGTAGATGAGATCTTTTGATTGAAGGACTTCGAGTAATGACAAAACTTTTTTCATGTCTGAATATTACAGTAGCTAGTGACTTAGAAATACCACAGATAGCTCTGTTAAGTAGGTAATGATTGCATCTTCATATTTCAAGCCAAGATTGTGTGTAGACTATTTACTGAGAATATAATAGCTGTACTATTTGCCTATTCATTTGTTTGACATTTTCTGAGTTCCTACTGTCGTAATAAAACAAAATTTGAAAATCTTCTAGTATATAAATAGATGTTCACAATGAGTGGAGTATAAAATGATAATTTCTTTTTATGATAATATTTACATTTTTCAGTCTTGTTATTGAAATAGTTACTTGGGTTTGTAAATTATCTTTTTGCTCTTGGTGGGTTTGTAATGGGCCATGTTTTAAGGCATGGAAGAACCTGCCAGGCCTGTGGGGGAGTTGTTATATGTGAAAGTCCTCCATGCCTTTTAAGGTTTTGTCCATTTTAACTTACATAACAACAAAGTCAGGATTAGATCAGGGACTAGCTTTTCCTAGAGCCTTTCTCTACCACAACATTTTGCCATGTATTTTAAACAGCAGGATATAAGAAGGCTTTATTCAATGTGACTACAAGTAACATAATTGGAAAGAAAGCTTTTTGATTATTATCTTTTGGGTATTAATTTCTGAAAATGCTGATTACTTCTTTATGAACATTTTTTTCTTCAGCCACTAATGGGTTATTTGAAATATCAGGGTGTTAAACTTAATTTGAAAGCATGTCACGTACAGAGTTATATCATGGTTTACTTTATGTAATTACACCAGACCTGAAAGTTCTCCTTCATGCCAGTTATCCCATATCACTGCCAGTATCCCATATCACTGGCTGTAGTGCATGAGCTTTAGGGGAGTCAGGGGATGTCGTACACCACCTGCCACTGCTTCTGACGCACCAACAAGTATATTTTTCATGTAGGACAGGTGAGAGCCTAGTGAGAAATTTGTAGTTCTCTGAAAAAGAATAAGATTGTGGTTTAGACCAAGTATACTGAGTGTTCTTGAAACATGAAAAATCCATGGGTGACCTCAGACCAGGAGAAGTCATTGTGTGAAGGCAGAGGAAGAGTCCCTATAGAGGACGGGTGTATATACAAATTGACAATACAAACCTGATTCTGTAGGTGACCTGTTGGATGATAAATTTATATTTTGGATGATAAATCAATAAATTTGGATGATAAATTTGAATGATAAAGTTGAAATTTCAGCTTTTCATGTTTTCTGATCTTCCTGACAGAAATAGAAAACTGAAAATGGGACACCAGTGGTACCACTATAGACATTAAGTGATGTTATAGATGTGCAGGCAACACTGTCATCACTCTGAACTTTTCTTAACTTAGTAGCCCACCTCTGTGGGGTATCTTATCACTATCCCTCTATCAGCAAATCCAGTTTTTGCAGAGTGGCTCATTTGGTGATATTGTCAGTGATTATCGTTCCTCACCCCATTCCCCATGCAGAAAGTCCCTCCAGTGGTTAGTATTGTTTTCTGTGAACTGCAGAATGAATGGAGGTCCAGACAGTGGAGGACCTTTTTGTAGGAAGGTTCTCCTGTCTTCCTAGTGAAAATGATCCTGTAGGTTATTAATAAAAATAACACCACTCCAATAGGGTTTTGGAGACTGCCACTACTACTGCTGTTACAAAAGGAAGAGGAATCCTAGCACTGAGATTACACTTGTAAGGGGAAAGCTTGTGAAGGATATTTGTGCCATTTTGAGTCTTAATTATACATTTGCCTTGGAGTCTAACCTATTGTGCAGTTGTCTAATGTGTGACAGTAAAAGTAGACAACAGAAGATCAAGAAATCTATTCTTAGGTAAGAGAGGTCTTTGGTGTATTCAGACTTCAGAAGAGTGTGAGAGGCTGGTAACAATTATGGCCAAGGATGAGTAAGACATGTTTTTCAAATGTTAGTGATTAAAGTCCTTGTTTGAAGACTAAAATAATTTCTGGAGAGTTCTTTTGTTCTTATACTTACTCTTCTGTATGTCATACTCTGCGTTGTGTTAACATCTTCACTACTGTTCTGAAGTGTTATATATGCACTCTTCTATAATTCAACAGAGATGAAGTAAGCAGAAGAGGAATGATACCAAAAAATATCCTCAATAATATATTAAAAATAGATAAAGAATCACAATCAATGTATGGTTGATAGTGGTTTTCAAGAGACCAAGTTTTTATTGACTTTTTAAAACAAGTTTGGAAGAAACTTCGTGAAACATAGGCCCAGAATATAAGAAGTTAATATCTTACAACTACGTTAATATAATGCCTGGAACATTACATTACTTTGTTTCCAGAGATAATCAATGATAGTAATATAATATCTGCTGCTCAGAGCCAATGTATCATTTAAATTAATTATTGCTTATAAAGCACTTTGAAGTCTTTAACAGAAAGGTGTTGCATAAATGTAAAATTACTATTATTAATTTAATATCACCATTAGAGTAAAGTCAGTACTTTAAGAGCATTTGCTATGCTCTGCTCAGTATCTTTTTATTCATCACATGCTGCATATTAGTTATTTTAACATTTAGAAAGCTCAGTAATCTGGAAGTGTTCCAAACCATTGTTCAAGACAGCAGTTAGATATTTGGGTGGATCATGTAAAAACAGTCAGATGGCTGAGAAAGCATGTAAAATGTTTGTTTTAAGTAATATTACATCAATGGAAAAGACATCTGTAGCACTGGACTTCCAAACTTCTTTAAACTTTTTTAAAGTTAATGTTGTACTATATTTTGCTAAAATTGATTTCTAATATCAGCGTATTTCCAAATAAGTGCATTGTTTTACCTTTCGTTGAATTTTCATTTCTATTTCTCAAATATTTGTAGGAAATCAGATTTACTGTGGTCAGGTCTGAGGAGGTGGTGAACCTGCCACTCAATATTATTGTTCCTGTTTGGTTTTGTAAACTAATGTCAACTATCAATATCTGTATAATTTATTTTCATTTTCATTCATGTTATCTCTTGTATAAGACTATTTAAAAATAAGAACAGTGATCAGCCTTGGAGGTTATATCCTCAGGAATATGGCATAGAATCTCTCGTATCATGTAGTGATTGTGCACTATAGAATTATTCTGCATATTTACACAGATGTTATCTCTAAGGTTATATTCTAAATTGCCCTACATAGAGAAAAAGAAATTTTAGGTACCCTGTCTTCTCTGTTTCCCAGCAGCATTGTCTTGACTTTGTGCTTAGCTCCGGCGTTCAGTACAGGATATACTGGCTTTGAACCAGGTGTTAAGACTGAGTAAAACACCTCTGTCATTAGAGTTTAGAGTCTAAACAGGCTCCCTATTCCACAAAGGTAGTGGGGAGAGCAGTTAGGTGAGTAACAGATAGGTCTTTGTGAATAGTGTAAGCTCATGCTCGAACTCTCTGAAAGCAATATTAATTTTAGAGCCAAATGTGTGAGTAAATCGATTAAAAGATTCACCTGTAGGCAGTTTGCTGAGTCAGCAGTGAGGAAGTTCAATTTTCACCATGTAGTTGAAAATGTGGATATTAATTACTGGTAATATTCTTTGAGTCTTCTTGAGGTAGACATTTTATTTAAAAATACTCCTTGCACTACTAGGATTAGAGGAATACTTTCTAGGAGACTTAAAATTAATTTTCTTCTCCTCTTTGAATTTATGCTACATTCTGAGATGAATTTAATATGTACTGCAGATAAATTAAGCATTGAACCCTTGATTTCTCTTGGGATTACTGAATTAGTTACCAAACAGGTTTATCACCCCTAGAATGAAATGCCATATTAATTAATAATAAGAAAGAGGTTTTCATGCTGTATCAGCAAACTGTGCTCATGTTTCCAACAACTGCTTCATTATACTTCAGCCTAATGTACAGGAATATCAGCAAAACAAATCAAGTATGTCTCCTATTTTCAAGCAGGTTTAGGATTGAGATGTTTTCTAAAACTACACTAAAAATGCTGAAATGTAGACAAATGCCACCTTAACTATCATGTCACTGGAAATATTCAAATATAATTCACATAAATTGTCTTTTTAAAGTTTACCTTAACTCCTGTTGATATTGATTACAAGTAGATGCTTTTGTCATTCAATATATATTTTGTCCAAGGCCAGTAGCTGTTTACAAACTGTAGGATGATATATGTGCAGCTAAATAAATAAATAAATAGATTACTCTTCACTGAAGAGCAGTCATATAAGAGTGAGTAACGATGTGGCTGCAGGGCAATTTAAGGTTATTTAAGCACAGGCTGCCTTGTAATTCAGCAAACACTTGAAGCCAGCACTTGACAGTCCTACTATCACAAGAAGCTTTTCTGCCCTTCTTTTGCCTCCAACAGCTCATTCTCATGAGCATCACTGTGTGGTCCTACAGGTGCTAGTCCTGGCACAAGCAATAGAGCAGCTGGAGAGTACAAACAACAGCTGTAGGTGGGAGAGAAAAGAAGTACTTCTGGTTGTGACAGTGCTGACATAGGCTAGTTTAAATTATTTGTGAAATAACAGCCTAATTTATTGTATCAGGTAGGAGGCAGAAAGTTGTAGTCAAGTAATGATCATGCTACTGTTTTGAAGTAGCAGCTGTTCCTTGTGGTTTGTAGATTGTTCATGTTGTGTTTTCTGTGCTAGCCACCGTTTTAAAGTCTAGGTTTGTACCCTCTTAAAAAGACCGAGGGAAAAGGAAGAAGAGGGCCGTTTTGGATCTGCTTTGTTTCTAAATTATACAGTTTCATTTACAATTACCATGGAAAAAAGATACTGCTTCTAGGTGCTTAATTTATTTTTCACTGCAAAATAAGTTAATAAAAATTGTGTAAACATCAAACCTATTCTGGATTAATGGAAGTGGTTTTTGTTTTCATTTTCAGCACCAAAGGGAATACTCCATCTCTCTCCTGATGTTTATCAAGAGATGGAAGCAAGCCGCAACAAATCAGTCTCTGGTACCACTGTCAGCTATATGTCGTCCAAAGAAATGAGCCAGACTTCTAGCTCTTTCTTCAGCATATCTCCTACATCAAATAGCACAGCTACGATTGCCAGGGAACTTCTCATGAATGGAACATCCCCGACTGCCGAAGCCATAGGTCTAAAAGGAATATCTCCTGCTTCCCCTTGTTCTGCAGTGCAGCCTTCAAAACAGCTGGAATATTTGGCAAGGATTCAAGGCTTTCAGGTATGGGAGGGGGAAAATGAAGCTCTTCAGCCAGAATCATAGCATTGCCATCAAGGTTTCACTCTTGCCTTCTTGAATGTGGGCATGCATGTAACTTATCTTGTAAAATTAGCTGGTGTCCAAGGCAGTGTCTGGGTCCAGAAGAAATAACCCTGCACCAATACACGTCTCCTCTTTTTTTGTTCTTTCCTTCCATTCACCTTACTGCAAGCGATCGTTGCTTTGTTTGTTCTCCTTAAGTAATTACAGGCTTAAATTTTGCTTTTTACTTGCACTTCTTAGAGAGTCTTCACCTCTTGGCATTAGATGCTTTACATATGGCTTTGGCATTGATTTCTCTCTTCAACTCTGATCCAAAAGGTACTGACACACCACCTTAACTTTGCGTTTGTCTTCTGGTTGTTAAAGCCATTACTGTGCTTTCCACCCTGCACCTCTTCATTGTAACCTGTAGAACAACATTTTGATCAGAAGGTGCAGCCTAGGACCAGATCTGGTGTCAGAGCAATGCAGAATGTTTTCGACATTCCAGTCAATACTAGAGAATGTAAGAGGTACCATGCTGGGTCAGCGAATTAGTCCTTCAGCACCAATGACCTGTATCCAGCAATCACAAATATTCAACATTTCATAGGACAGTCACAGGCTCTGTAGTACATCCAGTCATTGCTGCATTGTGGAAATTAGGAAAAGGAAGCCTCTTCCTGATCACCATTACATGCATATATGGGTAGTTGCTCATTTCACTGCGTTACACCACTGAAGGACAGGACTAGCTATGTAGAAATACTCTTTTTCCTGTTGTAGGTTTTTGGGGTTTTGTTGTTTTCTTTTCAGAGCTGTGAAGTTGTTTGATTTGAAAAGTTGATTTCATATGTTCCAGCATATGTTATTTGATCATGTAACCAAATTCTGGAAATGGGAGGTTTATGTTAGAATTTTTGCCAGCCTGATCATGATTTTTTTTCATTAAAGCCCATGCAGTTTACAAAGTATGCAGTTGTTGGAAGTGATTTAAAAGAGGCTGCTAGAATTCAAGAAGTAGTGTCAGATGTTCTGTTGGCATAATCAACATAGTTAAAATTACATTTGCAAACAGGTATCACCAGTTGTGGAATTGACCTATAACTGTTTCTGTCTAAAATGTACATTCAGCTTTCTTTTAGTTTTAATTTTTAAAATGTCATTCTTGAGTCATTAGTTTGAATGTTTCTTGGTGCATGAAATGGTAGAAGAATAAGCCTCACCACAATAGAGTTAAGCTGCTAATAGGAATTCAGTTTTTCTGAGTTCCATTTGTTACCTGCCTGTAGTAGAAACAGATGAATTCTGGTAAAAAGATATTCAATCTGTGAAGTTTTCACTGCTCGCTTTCACATCTTGTCAAATTGCTTGTGTCTACAAGTAATGCTTTATTTTCATAGAACTGATAACACAATTTATGTTACTGTTTTGATTCCTACTTGCCTACAGTATGTGGTTACTGTAAAATGATTGCTTGTGTTTGTCCTGTTTCTTTTTTTCCATGCTTTTACTCTAGATGCTTTTGTAGAAATTGTTTTTAAAGGGTCTTACCCTGAGCCAAAAATTTTAATCCATTTCATCCATAAACTAGACTACTACTTTTTACTTGGCCCTGATACAAACCAAGAATTTTGGTAGAGATTCTTGATTATTAACATCTATCCACTGTGTAAGTAACTGATGTTTTTACATCGCCTTAGCATGCTTTTAAACACCTCACTTGAATAAGCCTGGTATTGATGTGAAACTGCCACTGCCCGGTGGCTGCAGTGAGGTGGAGCAGTGAACAGAATCTCTGTGGGAAATGGCTCAGTGGCCTGTCAGGTGCATATCACAGGTCTCTTCACCATTTCAGCCTAGAAAGCTTATTGTATTTAAGAGTTTAAAAGCAGATTTATTTACAGGTTAACTTTCTCAGGCATATTTAATAAACAGAAAACTACTGCATTTGCAAACAGCTAGCTTGTTTCATGTTTCCTGGATGACCCAAAATGATTTTTAAACTGTTAGCATGTATTTGTATTCTGGTCCAAATGATAAACATAGTTTTGTCTTTCATTGAAGAACGTATACATTCTGTTCTGTTACAATGTATTTTTGAATTTAAAAAAAATAAATAAATACTCATATGATGTTTCATTTGTAAATGTAAAAAATGTTATTTGCTTATTTGAATGGTTTTTTAAACTTCCTTAGCTTCAGGGGTCTTTAAAATGTGGTTATTTATTTAAATTCTTCTAATCTGTTTGTATATGATCTCAGACATGTCCTATTGTAAACCCTTAATACTAAGAGATATTGGGACAAATGTATGGAGAAGTACTAAAAAAATTACATTTTTATGTTATTATTCTAAAGGTATTTGTAATTGATAATCAGCAGCTCAGTGTCACTGAGAACAGGTGTTTAGCTTGGATACTTTTGAAAGTTGGGCTTCAAATTACCAGTGATAATTAAACACAAATGCTTCAAGCAAGCCTTTAAAAACTCTGAATAAAGCATTTTTAGCGCTTGCTTCATATTTTTGAATACAATTTACCAGTTAATTGTTTTGAAGACTTTGCCCAGAGACTGTTTAAAGGAAAATTCCACTTTCATAAAATTGTTAAATGGCTGTGGTATTTTGGCTATTGTTTTGTAACTCGATTAGGAAAGTTACAGTTATTTTTGCTGACCATTTAAGCGCAGTGAATTATTCAGAGATTTTGTCTAAATTGAAGCATTCAGAGAAGCTGAAAAGAATAATTTGAGCCCTCAGTTTTTTCTGGGGTAAAACACAAATTGCAAATAGTCCTGTAAGAAATTCCTCTGGGAGTTTCCATGAAGCAAAGAGAGTGAAACTTTAAATGCCAGGATTGAGTGCCCACAGTCGGTCCTGGTGTACAGCTGCAGCCGTGTTTGGCTTTCTGCATTGGTAGGACTTGGAGATCTTAATTTTTTTTTTTCCGTAATGGTTACATAATAAAGTCTCACACAGGACATAGTTTCTACATAATGTATTTCTTTGGTTGCAATGGTTATGCAATTTATCCTCTTTTTTCTTTTCCCCTCCACATTTGTTTGGTGATTAACTGTTCAGTTTTATACATTGATGGATTTAAATGTTGTATTGTTGGGCATTTCTAAATGATTCGCATTTCCCCAACCAGTACCGTAGTGGCACATTTCTGAGTGACTGCACATACAGGAGAAGTCCTCCTGCATGTACTAGAGTCAGGTTTCCTTGCAGCACATACATCTCAGCTTGTGGTTTTGAATTGCTGGCAGAAGTGGGCCTAAACTAAACTTCCACATTTTCTATGAGGGCTGACATTGAGCTCAAATCTTTCCCTACAGTGGCTTTAAGCAAAACAAACACTTGGTTTGCTTTGTTGGAGGTTGGATTTGGAAATGAGTCTAGGAGTGCTTGGATCTCACTACTAAATTGTAACAGATATATACATGTGGAAAATTTGAGGGAAATGGAACCCTAAGTGAATTTCAAGGAAAGAGGTATAGCTTGTGTCTGATCTGTTTGCAAACACAAATGCCTTAGAGCAGGTCAAACTTCAAAAAGCACCTAAATAGCATTTTCAAAATTGTCACAGGTTCTATAGATGCTAACTGCATGTTATTTAGAGGTGTAAAATCATCCAAAAGAGTAGATGCTTCTTGGGATTTTCATAAACACATGACTTTCGATTCACTCGTAAGCCTGGAAACCCTATGGAGTTTTTAGCAAATTTGGGCTGTTGCCTCACACTGTGAACTGGTTGCCTGGAGTCAGTCATACCTGTAAGGCTTCTTCCTTGGACTGTGTTGTGGGTTGTCATCCTGGCGTAATTGATAATGGTGCTTTCCTCAATATCTGCTCACTGCTTTTGCTGATATATAGTCACTTGACAGGAAGAGTAAAAAGTGGTGAGTCTGGCTTCTTCAGACTCAGTGTGTAGTATGTGAAACAGCTGCCAGTCTTAGGCCATGTTGTGACCGTTCCTGTCCTCGCAGATTTAGCTGTGACTGTTGACCTAGTGCAGCACCAAAGAACTGGTGCCTGGCTTCCTAGGTGAAGGACCTTTGCATCCATCCCACCTGCATTTGTGAAGATTTGTGTCTCTCACCCCTGCTTTCACTCGAGATTTCTTTCTCTTTGACCAATAGTAATTGCGCTGTCAGAACTGGTTAGCAGAGTGTTCATGATATCTAGAGTTCCTGTTTTTGTAATAATTAAGACTTTGGGCCTGAACCTCTTTCTCAAACAAATCTAGACAGTCATGAAAATCTGATTTGAGTTCAGTGGGGATTTTTAGTACAAAGGGAATGAACGAGGGATTCACAGTTAAAACTGATGGAAATAATTGTGTTATAAATTATTGTCAACATCATAACTTTCATATCTTGAAATTTGGTGTGATTGACTCTATCTTCCTTCATTAACATTTTGTGTCCAAGTGTGCCAACTCATTGATAATGGCTGAAATAACAATTTCAGTTCAAAAGTTCTTCTCTAAAGCAGGTCACAGTTAAGAAATGTTGTTTACTTAGTTAAATTAAAATTCACTGGACCTTACTAGATGGAAACAGCTTTCCTTTCATTAGTTCGTGTTCATTACATGGCCCAGTGAAATATTCATACTTAATGTGTTAAGAGTTCCCTGGGAGTCTTGATGTTAGGTGTTTCCCTCTTTTCTTACCTCTGAAGCTGTTTGTTAGCTCAGTAAAAGCAACAGCTTATCCCTTTTCAATCTATTTTTTTCTCTTCCCACAACAAGCAGGATTTTTTTCGATAGAAGTTTCATTGATATTTGCCAGCACACCAGGATGTTTCTTTTTTATAATCTTCAGTATGACTTAGGAATGGAAAACTAAGGCCAGATCTTTTACTTGTACAAGTTATTATATAAAGTCTGAAGGCAAGGGATTGACACACCAGTTGTGGATTTGGGCATCTCAGAAATTTTCCACAAATTTCTCACTTTCACAAAAAAAAAAAAAAAAAAAGAATAATAAGGCTACATTTACATTTACCAGTCTTTTGACAAACAGATCTCTGAATTAACTTAGAAAAATGCAAGAATTCATTGATATAGATTGCAAGGTTAGGGAGAAAAACAAGCGGGGAAAAAACCTCCAAGCATTCCTCAGTGGCTCCAGATTTAAGTAGTAATTATATAAAAAGTGAACAGTAATGTGGATTATGAGACACTTTTTATTGTTCTAGTGAGCAGAAATAAGGTGAAGGCATTCTGAGAAATGCTCAGTATCACATCTGTCTGCCTCAAGTTGCACCAGAGGAGGTTCAGATTAGACATCCGGAAAAATTTCTTCACTGAAAGAGTTATCGGGCACTGGCACAGTCTGCCCAAGGAGGTCGTTGAGTTACCATCCTTGGGGGGCTTTTAAAGATAGGTAAGCAGAGTGCTCAAGGATAGGGTTTAGTACTGGACAGGTATGGTTGGACTCGATGATCTCAAAGGTCTTTTCCAACCATTCTGTGATCTCATTCTAAGCAGAATCTCCCTGCTGAGGAGGCCAATGAAAAGAAATGAAAATAGACTAACAAGAATGCTGTGATGGAGGTGAAAGCTTCAATAGAGGGCTTTGAAGCAGCACATTAAAATGAAGCGTCTGTGTTTTCCCAGAAAATCAGTGGGCATTTCCTGTTTCTGGGTCTCTGATGGGCTGTAGACTGCATTCCCACTCCAAATGTCCTGTCTCAGTTTTACAACAGATGATCTTTTTTTTTTTTTTTGTGGTTGCTTTTATTTCCATTCCTCTTTCAGGACAGAAACCAGCAACTACTCTTTGCTTCTTTTAGCCTTTCTTGTGGCTCACTTCTTTGCATAAAGTGGCCCCCCACTATGTAATTCACCTCTACTCTTCTTTGGTAATTATCTACTGAGCCTACACTGTAGAAGTTTTAGTTAGAAGTTTAATTGTTTTGTAGTGATTTTGTTCAAGTAATCATTTACTTAAGGGTGAAATGGAGCCAAACTGTGGTAAATGAACAAAATGCAAACTACCTCTTATGAGTCATGAATGGCTGATGTGATTTTCCTCAGTTGTCTCAAGTCACTCACGAGAAAAAAAAAGTAAAATTTTACTGCATTTTGAGGGGAAGTATTCTATGTAATGAAATATTTTAATAAATTTAGTTGTAATTCTAGAGTTAGATGTCAGAGAGAGTATATTTTCAAAGTTCCCTGCAGATGAATGATCCAAGAAGTATGTTTTAGCAAGTCTTCACTAAAGCCAGTGAGGGAAATTCTGGCAAATGCTAGAAACTAGAATGTAAGTCCAGACGATTACGTTCTGTCCTTGAATGCGTCAGCTGTAGGAAGGTTTTGTGGCCTTTCCTGTTCCAATCCCAAGCACTGTCAGCTTGGGAATGGAATCATAGAATTAACTAGGTTGGAATCCCAGCGAAGGGGGGGATTGTGGGGACTGCAAAAGTCTCATCACTTGTTCAAACTGGAAAAAACAGATAAAGGAAGCCTTTGAAATGAAAACACCAGGCTTCTCAGTATTATTAATATGAAAAAATAGCATGTTAAAAAATGAAATCGTTTGTAGAGTATTGTTAGAGAATACTTTTGAAATAAGGTTTTTAAAGCAAATACTGCTTCATCCACATTTGAGATCAAGCTCCTCTATAATTTTATGTATATAACTGTGCATCTAGCCCCTTGCCACAAGGCACTGAAGACGTCTTTCCCAGCAGAACTGACAAGACTGCAAATATTAGTGAAAATGTGCTAAAATAGTAGTGCACAGTCAGGCTGAGGGGAGACTGTGATCACCTGATTTGCCTTAATGTTAATACTCAAAGGGCAGTGGTAATTAATGACATTTATATTTAAAAATAAGTACTCATGAAACCGCTTTAAGCAGATCAATAGTGACTGTGTTGCTGTGTATTAGCAATACTTGTTTCTGCAGAACAAGCTGTGGTATCGAGTGTTTTGTTCCTGTCCTGGTGCCTTAGGTCTTAGTCAAGTTTACTAGCATTGTATCTCCTCATTGGTCAGACTAGTGCCTGTAAAACAATGTGTGGAATGATGTTGTCTGTCACTATTAAAATATTGAAGTCTGGTCCTTTGCAGAGGATAGTATCTTTCTATGAGTTTGTACTATGCCGTGCTCAATGACTGGTACAAAAAACTCAACGCCAGTGTTTGTCTTTTATCCACCGGGAGTATAAACACCTTTAGAAATGGTTGACAAAGCCCTCATTATCTCAGTGTCTGTCTCTATGGAAATATTTTTTTCTAATATGAAGTTTGCACTTTTACCAATTATGAAACTATTACCTGATGTTCAAATTACTATGGGCTCTTGTTGAGGGCAGGTTAAGTACCACGCAGCTGCTCACTGACTGCCCCCTGCAGGAGAATCTTTCTCAGGGGAAGAATCAGAACGACATAAATGAGAAAACTTGTGGGTTGAGTTAAAGACAAAAGCTGCGTGTGCAAGCAAAGCAAAATAAGGGATTAATGCACTACTTCCCATCGACAGGCAGGTGTTCAACCCTATCCAGGGAAGCAGGGCTCAATCGCACATAACAATTGCTTGAGAACACAGATGCTATAACACCAAATACCCCCACTCCCCTCCTCCTTTTCCCAGCTTTTATCACTGAGCAGGGTGTCATAGCTGTGACGTATCCCTTTGGTTGGTTGGTGTCAGCTGCGTTACCCCCCAGCTTCTCGCCCATCCCTAGCCTCCTCAGAAGAGGCCTTGGTGCTGTGCAAGCAGTGCTCAGCAATAGCTAAAACACTGGGGGGTTTCAATGCTCTTTTGGCTACAAAGTCAAAACTTAGTGCTGTACAAGCTTCTGTGAAGAAAATTAGTTCCAGCCTAATCAAAACTAGTAAAGCTTTTTACGCTTCACTGGCCTCTTTACATTTGTGTGCCACTGGGCAGAAGTCAAGAAATAGGAGAGCTCCTTTTATCCCTGTGGTCTTGCAGTCATTGTGCTCTGAAGAAAACTTACACCCTTTTATCAGGTTCCATTTGTTCCAGGCAGCAGTTATTTTTGTTCTATTAAGAGGGAAAGATGCTTCCTCCCAGGAAAAGCAGCAGGTTAGTCAGGGGTTTATTGATAATTTTAGTGACATCTCTGATTTACACAATGCTAGGCTACCTGTTAATTGAGAGCCCTTTCCTGGCTCTCAGAAACTTGCAGGCATCCTGCTACACTGAAAAATCAACTTGACATCAATTCGCTGTGTTCTGTAGGTAAGGGCTTCAAGGTCTCCAAACCCTAATTTATATATGGGAAGCCTAATACAGGAAAACGTGTTTGGAATATAAAATAAAAGGAGAGGTAAAACAGAACAAGCTGACAGCAAGAATTTTTGTTGAGAGATCTTGATGTAAGAATCAATACACCTGGACTTCATTGCATTCTGGTTTATAGGTTTTTTTTTTTTTTAATCAACTAACTTCAGAGAGAAGGTAGGCAGTACCATAGTTGATGGCAGTGACCCAGGTTAGATCTACAGGTAGTAGTTTTATTAGTTTCTATTTATTTCAGAAATGTTTCTGGGGACTACAGACCATCTAGTCCATATTATACTATTTTTGACCTCAAAGAAAGTCAAAATAGTGGTAGTCATTCTGCAAAAAAATTAACCATAAGAATCGTTCTCGTATTAGTTTAATAAGGAAGGGTATGCAAGTTTGGAAACCTAGTGTGTTCGTTCACAGAGCATACTTTCGGAGGTAATATTTGCTGCAGGAGGAATGTTTCTGAATTTATCCAAGAGTATGTAGAATGAGGAAAACAAATGCAAATCTAGCTACAAGCAGTAAATTTTCTAACATGAGTTCTCCAAGTACCTGGCTTCTGGCCAGAAATCTGTCTAAATTAGCTTCCTTCTGTTCTGGCCAGTGTTACCTCTCTCCTTCTTACAAGGAAGAAAGCCCTATATTCAAGTGCTGGTGAAGTTTTGCTCTTCTTGCCTCCAGAAGCACCCAAGTGCTGCTTTTTGGTTTCAGTTGCTAGAAGGAAAGAAGGTTAATGGCTAGCATGGGTCCCCAGGTGTGGATGTCATCATTTTAGCTTTTCGTCTTGGTTTTTGAAATCCTCCCACATATCCCTGCATGTAAATTGATCAGTGGAAAAAATGTTAGGTTTTCATAATCAGTTTTAGAATTCAGGGGGTTTATGTATATGAAAGTTTAAAAGCTATCAGGATCTCTCTTGCTTATTACTGCAGCCAGCACTAAATGCATCAGGCCGCATTCCCTACCAAAATCTTTCTAAGTAAATCCTAACGTGACTTGATAACTTAGCGACTGACCTTGACTTGGAATACAGCCAAAACTGAAAGACTGGAAGTTTCAGCTGGCAAAAAAGTGAAGGTACAATGCTGAGTTCCTCGCAGACTGAGTTCCATTTTTAATCATAATAATGGAACTCAGCTCTCAAAGCAAAAAATCCTTAAAAAAGAGAAGCAACAAGAAAAGGTGAAGGAGGAGAAAAGAGTTCCAGTTTACTCCCCTCTCTGTGATTGAAGCCAGAGGCTTTCAGCGAAATTTTCTTTTTAGCTGTTGTCTCCTTCAGTCTCATTCAGAATTAGGTGGACAACAAAGCAGGGTAACTTTCAGAAGTGAAATGATCGTTTCTTGTTTAAATGAAAGAAGGATGGGTGATTCTTTATGCATTCTGCCCTATGTCTGGGTTAGTGTGCAAAACCAGTATCTGTACCAGCATCGGACTTTTCAGCAAATTTCATAATGGAAAAGAGCATACATGAAAACATATTTCCAATGATGCTTTTGCTAGAAATTTATTTTAAACCTGAGCTATTTTTCCCTCTCCAAACTAACACAATTCCTTTCTCCCCTTAGTTGGTTGTTCAGGATAATACCCAAGACACAGGTTGCTCCACAAATGCTCCCTCCTATGCTTGTCCTCTGTGTAGTTTATTAAGAGAACACAAACTCCCTTGCCTCCCTCTTTTGTTTTAGGCCATGTGAAGAAAACAGAAGATCCCAGAGTTGCCAGTTTTTCATATTTCCTTTAACTGTGAATTATAAAATTAATTTCAACTCCTCTCTCTGAAATGCAGTATTTACCTGAATAATTATGAGGCAATGGATCAGATTATTCAGACAAGTTGTTTCTGCAAAAAATGTCAGATGTAACTTATTTTGTAGTGCTTTATAGTGGTATAATTTTTGAATAATTTTTTTAAATGTGTTTTTCTTAATAATTTTTGGGGATGAAGATTGTATTCAGTGTTTTAGGTCACTTTAGTTAAGCACTTTCCTGTACCAGTGATGTTAGTTAATTTTCTCTTAGTTAGAACCACACATCACATCCAGGCATAATCTATGGCCAGATTTTCCAGATCCCCTGCATCACTGAAACATGAGTTCTGAATTCAAAGGGTATCTAAATAGCATGAAAATGAGGGGAGACCTCATTGCTCTCTCCAACTACCTAAAATGAAGTTGTTGAGAGGAGGGTGCTGGCCTCTTCTCCCAAGTGACAAGGGACAGGATGAGAGGGGAGAGCTCCGCCAGGGGAGGTTTAGGCTGAACATTAGGAAAAAATTTTTCGCAGAAAGGGTCACTGGGCACTGGAACAAGCTGTCCAGGGAGGTGGTTGAGTCACCTTCATGGAGGTGTTTAAGGGACGGGTGGACGAGGTGCTGCGGAGAATGGTTTAGCGTTTGATAGGAATGGTTGGACTCGATGATCTGGTGGGTCTCTTCCAACGTGGTGATTCTATGAAAAAGGATATGCAAGCTTTTTTGGCTTAGATGATA
Organism: Clamator glandarius; assembly: GCA_033459285.1. Classification (NCBI taxonomy): domain Eukaryota; kingdom Metazoa; phylum Chordata; class Aves; order Cuculiformes; family Cuculidae; genus Clamator; species Clamator glandarius. Next base: position 454,020 of record JAUNZM010000058.1, read on the forward strand.
AACTTCTATATGCGTTTAGCAGATATTTTATATGTTCTTTTGGGGACCGTATCAAGTAAGTTTTTTTCACTCCTGTTTGTACTTCACATGTCTTTATAGATGTCAAGTGTCTGCATTGTTATAGGCAGGAACATAAAATACTCCCAGAGTAACTGGTGACAAGGCCTTTAGTCTGCTTGTTGTTATGTATTTATGGTACAGTAATGGCTTATTTCTTCATCTAAACATTAGGACTGTCTTTTAGTGAAGATTTAAGACTGTGATACAGCTGCTATTCAAACTCTCCAAGAGAGAGGCAGGTTGGGATAGCTCAAGATTTACTGCTGAACTGTCAGTCTATAAGCTACCGAGTGGCTTTACCCTTCTATGCAGTAGCTACAGTGGAAACTTTGTCCACTGCTGTGAAGCAGACACAACGATTAATGAACCTAAGGCGCGCTAATCAAACATATTTTTTCTTGACACAATGATTGTGTTATATATCACATCCGAATGTACAAGCCTTTATCTTTCCTTAATGATCTAGCAAGGGGGCTTTTAAAAATGTGGGTGTTTTTCATGCACTCCTTAGATTTGTTCCACAGGGGGTGACCATTAAAAACATCTGACGGGCATGCAGTTAGCCAGCTCCCAGCTGAGATTAGTAAAATACTATATTTAGTAATCGCACTACATCAAGAAACTCCAGCATTGCAGGAAACAGTTTGATTCAGTGCTTTTTTCTGATTTTTTATTTTTTTTTTTATTGTATGTCTTAATTTTTCATCTGTGACTATTTTTTTCATCTTGGTCTTGTTTTTCGTATCTTTACTTCAACTTTTCCTTTAAAACTTTGTTCATACAACAAGATTTTATGCCAGTTCTGTGTTTTTTTTTTTTTTTTTTTTTACTGTTCTCTTGTTCTACTCTCAAAAGTAAAATATATGAAACTGTAAATCAGGTAGTAAGAATGTGAAGTGGTATTCGGAATCTCTGTCATGCTGAGGAGAATTATTATTTGTAAGGGATGCTCTGTGGATAATATGAGAATTCATACTTTTAAGTACTAAAATACTATACTGTGAAAGCTACTAAAATTAGCTTTGAGAAAATGGTTGAAATGAGCAAGTATATTTAATTTATTTCAATGCCAGGAGTGTTTCTTCACCAATAAGCATGCGTTGAACAGAGTTTGAGCTCAATCAAACAGGATTGTTTAATTTTTTTTCTTTTTAGTAGGTGATATGCATAACAGTAAACAAGTAACAGAGAAAGGAAGATTAAAGACCAATATGGACAAGACAAGCATTTCACTGGGAAGCTAAGGGAAGAGAAGTGTGTCATGAGACTCTTGTCCAAGTCAAAATTACTAGTTTAACATCTGATTTTTAAGTCCATTCTGGTTTGCTTGTTGCTGTAAATCCAGAGGAACCTATGTAAAATCTTGGGAATTCTTCTGTAAATTCAGGACTAAATTGGATGCTTTCCCTTTAAGAGGCAGATTTAAAGAAATACCATCCTTTGTTCTAACAATATAGTCTGGACTTGTCAGTCCAGAAGATTTGTGCATTGCTGAACATAATGGCATTTTATTACCTAGTTTATTTCTGTCTAGCATTCTAAGACTCCTGCTGATGCTTTAACTCAGAGCAGTTTTTGGTTTGGAAACATGAACTCCAGTGTCACAGATAACTTCTTTCTTTTGGTAATTCATATTATTTCTTTAAGTTAATAAAGATTCAAGAAAGAAAGTCTTTGGCCAGACAGAAGTTGCTTTTCAAACTGTGAACATCCAAGCAGCAGTGTGTGAAAATCAGAGCCTTTATTTTTGCTCCCCTTAGTCTCTTGTTAATGCACAGTTAGCTCATTTCTAGAAGTAGTTTAGTATATTAGAGTTAAGCTTAACTGCTGTGTAGGAGTATAAATGGTCTCTCGCCTTCCTCAGCTGTGAATCAGCAAACCGTAGCTTTTGTTCATACAAAAGTATGGATGTTGAAATACAGAAGTTCCCGTTGAAGACCAGCAGACTATCCTTTCATTGAAATTAGGGACATTGTTTTAGAGAATAATTTATGCAGATTAACTACGACCATCATCTGAAGTTGCATATTGATCCAATGTGTTAAAGTGGCTTATTGCAAGACAAATCCTGCAATATTTTTACAGTTTCTGTCAGAACACTTGCACACAGGGAAGAGTATTATAGCAATGAGAGATTCAAGAAACAACTCTGTAGAAATATGAAAAGAGTGGGAGGTTTCCCACTTTTGGAATGGCATTATGATAGAAGTAACCTTAAATGTAATTTCTTATGTGATTTTATCAGTCTAATTTAGTTTTTCCTTTATAAAATAACATATAAGGTTGAGAATTTTGGCTATGCCATTCCACATTCAGTTGTAACATTGTAAACATTCATCTTATAGCTTCTTTTATGTGAAGCTATAAATATCGATCAAAATATTTGCATCTCTTTAGTAATTTCAAATATTAAAAACAAGGGCTGAATTTCAACATAGTTGTCAGATAGTTTCAGCCCATCACATACATTTCTATATACATACGCCAGTTAGTAGTACTCCTCCATACATTCTTATTCCATACAGCTTGTTCCTGACTGAAACAATCCGTGAAAAGGGTATACAGTTACATCTCCTGAGAATATCAAACATAAAAGCATACGTGCAAAAGTAAATGCATGGCATGTGCTTGTGGTTCTAGAATTTATTTCATTACATTGATGCCCAGGATGCACTTAGCTCTTTACATACGGAGGTTTTGTGCCCTGCCCACACAGCACAATGGAGTGTTGTGTTTGGGATTCCTCAGCTGGTTATGCATGATTTATGTTAGGTACTCCACGTTTGTAGTTCCCCAGGAGAAAAGCTAGCAGTGCTGTATGCTTTTTCCAATAAATGAGCACGCTTATTTGGACTTATTGTCAGGATCATCTTGTTATAGCACTGCTTTATGCTGCATAGACGTACCTTGGAGGAGAATCACCTGTAAATCACTCATAATAGTTTGAAGCTGGAGTCTTGCATTTTACTCACAAGCTTACAGAACCCCTACTACAAATGTCTGTGTGGCGGCCATTATTTTCTAACCAAATCCTAATATTGGTCTATAAAATACTTGCTTATATGTTATCCAAATAAAACATGCTGAATTTTAATGAGTGAAAATTCATTGCTGTTAAATCGTTAAAATGCTCTGAGCTAATTTGTGAGGGTACCTTAATTACAAAAATTGAAGCATGAAAATGTGGTCTTGGACATAGATAGTAATTATTTTCATAACTCTTTTCATGGAAAGGGGAAAATGACCAACTGTGGTTGGGCCAGAGGCTTTATAAATGGCCTATAGACCATCTATATAGTCCTGGCACTGCCATTCACTCCTGCCAGTGCCAAGTGAATTTGGATGAGTTATTTCACATCTGTCCACCAAATGTCCTTACCTGCCTAACAGAGTTATTGTGGAGATGAGCTGTAGTTTAGCACTCTTGACTCTTAAGTCACTGAGGTAGTTAGTGAAGTATTATTGTCATCGTGAATCTCAATAATGGCCACATAATTGTCAATGGAGCACTTGGCCACCCTTCAGTTGCTGCTTCTTCAGTGCAGATACTGAATCAAATATTTGCTGTGACTTCATGTTCCCCTGCCTTAGATGATAATGATAATGATGTTCTTAAACCAGTTTTATAGACTTTCAAGTTCCTCCCATGCTTAGTGCTAATAGCATAAACATGCAAACTGAAATATTTGCAGCATGCTGCTGGCCAAAAATCAAGAAGCATCTCCTGCTATTCAGACTATTTGATAACTATTAAACCACTGTCATTTCTTTCTGAGTACCTGTTTTGGACATTATACACAAACAGGTAAATACCAAGCACTCTTGATTGACGGAAAAACCCAAACTGTGTATGATAGACAAATACGAAGAAGAAAGGAATAAAACAGATGGTTTGAGAATGTAGCTGCTGGACTGATAAATATCAAAATAAGATCACAAGGAGATTACACATATGCATACCAAATGTAGAAGAAATCTGAATGTTTCTGTTAATTGCACAGATATGTAGATTATAGAGATTGATGAAAGGACAATGTTTTATTCTATTCCCCATTCAAAAACCAGTCTTTAGGTTTTTTCTATCATGATTCATATCATTTACAGGGAATGTGTTTGTTTTGGTTCAGTTGAAGAGCTTCTGCTGGACAAGAGATAATTAAGAGGACTGTTGTCTAAGAAATTACAAAATAAGGGCCTTTATACATTCAGATGAGGCCAAAAGTGCATAATGAAATTCCTTTGCAAAAGTTAAGCCTAGAAAGATACTAAAATTCTAAATTCATTGCATTTTCAATGTGGGACACAAAAGGGGGTGTGGATCAAGTCTGCTATTGCAGATAATAGTGTCATGTAATACCGATCATAATTTTTCCTCTGGGTATCTCCTTTCCTTTCAGCTTCTCTACCTTGCTTTATTCCAGTGACATTAGTGAACTGTAACTTAGTTCATATTATTCTTATTAAAAATAAGCATACAAACGTGCTATGCATTTCAGAAAGTGACTTTTTTCCATTTCTCTGTATGTCTTCTAAGATGGACTTTATTTGCCCATTTTCCTGTGTCATACTTGCAGTACGAAATCATCTTCTTGAGCTTTTCTGTCCTCTTTCTCCACCTGGCATTCCCACAACATGTACTCAGCAGAATATCTAGCTTGTAACCAGATACCACAGTTGTGGAAGCTTGATAAGTCCTTGTCATAACAGTAGTCCCTGACATTTAAAGAACTTCAGTTTATATTTGTGAGCCAAATTTCATACCTTCATCCCTCTTTCGATTAATCAAAGTTAAACCATTGTATATGTGAAGGGGCCTCTTGTGGTTTCTAAGTAAGTAGTATGGCTTTTCTGGCACAGAGCCACAAGCAATTTAGTAGGCACATATTGTGAGGGTTGAGAGGAAGAGAGACAGGGATAATCCAGAAAGCTTTAAGAAGGGCTGAGTGAAATCAATATTTCTATACATAGTACAAGAATTTTGCATTTTCTATCTTACATTTAGCCACAGGAACCACTGTTTTGATGTGTTGTCAGTAAAATAATTCTGAAATATAGCAGTAGCTTGCTTTTCCTCTCACTCAACCAGTTTTGCACTGGTTTTGCTTCAGCTGAAATATTCCCAGTTTTCACCTATGGCTAAGAAGAGTTAGGCACATGAGTTTCAATATGCATGGTGTACACTGAAGTATCATATATGTCACTAAATCATTTCTGCAGGACTAACTCCAATATGTTGTCTTCAGAAATAATGAAGTTTAATTTTGTAGCCTAAATGTCAAGATGAGGCTTTATCATGTAACTTTTGCCTGAGAGCTGTACGGCTGTAAATAGATACTAACATAAAAGGTCTGTCTCCAGCAGAGCTGATCTTTTTCCATTTCTGACAGGGGTCACATAGCCAATGTAAATTACCACCATAAACTAAATTCCACCTCTTCTGTAGAACAAAGTGCTTGATCTGTCTGTCTAGAAGCCAGGAGTTATGCAGAGAACTGTAATATTTCAACAATTTAGCGTGAGTGGCAACGTGTTCTTAATAATGAAGCACTGGCAACATTTAATTTTATTTTGTCTCGGCATATTAAAATCCATCCTTTTTTAAGGGAATTTAGGGAACCCGAAGGCAAGGCAAAATTCAAGTAGAAGCACTGTCTTCCTCAGTATTTCATGGAAGATTCATGTTCAGCGCACACATCTTGACACCAGTAGGGACTGAATTACTCTTAGAAAAGGGTAGCCTAGACATCTCAAGAAGAATGTTGATTCTTCTCTGTTTATCTGTGATTTTGATTAAATTACAAAATCAAATATGTAATATTAGCTGTATCAAGAGAGATAGGGGATTTTAGTAGAAATGGAATTATAATTGAAAAATTTTAACTATTATTGCCATGTTTTTGGAGGTATAATGACTTACGTGGATGATTTATAACTAAGCTACAAAATGCTGTTAAAAATGTCATGTAGACTGAAAACTATAACTTGAAAGTAGCTTCTTATAATTGTATAGTACAACATCTTGAATTCAGTCTCAAGGGTCTTAGAAATGGAAGAACACAGCACTTCAGAAACTATCTAACAGGCATCAGACTATATAGCCCCAGTTCAGTATGTGACTACCTAGAATATTTTACACACTCCTTGTTTTATATTAAAGATGAATTCAATGTAAATGGTTGGAATTCTTCTTACAAAATTATTGAAAAGGGACGGTATTTTAGCATGACTCCCTTGTACAAACCTGGTGTTTAGCAGATTACGTATGTTATTCTGTTATAGGTACACTACAGTGATAGACAAAATGGCAAAGAGTGTATGACCTGTTTGACACTGTCTCCTGTGCAGATGACTTTCCAAGGTATCGGAAGCTCCATTGAAGCCAGCCATGACCAGGTATAATACCTTCACCCCACGCTCCTGTAACTTTATTAATGTCTAGTAAGGCTAGAATGTCAGCTGTAGTAAATTTTAAAGTTCAACACATCCTGTGCTTTTCAATATGGCATGTTCTTGTTGCTGGGATTTGCCTATCTTGCCATAGTAAAATCCTGATCAGATCTAAAGAGTGATCTAAAAGAGAGACAAAACTATGTTGCCTTTTACCTATTTTTAAGACGTATTAGGAAACTCTGAAGAGCTTGCTGTGATTTTAAAGTAAAATGTAAGGTTTCTGCAAAGATTTTATTTAATTTTATGTATGTATCAGGTCTTGTCTATCCTAATTTTACTAGAATATTATTCTTATTTCTCTGCTAGAAAAGCAGAGATGAAGCCATCATCTCCAAGCCATCATCTGTCACAAGAAACTGGCATTTGAGAAGGGAAAGGGATTTTTAATTAGACAGTGTAAAACTCCCATTTTGTTTGGCTGTTTTTAAAACATTCAAGCTTCTGGTGAAAAGCCAGGAGTTAAAAAAAAAATCTCAATCCTTCATCATTCTCCTGCTTTAGATGGGAACTGAGGGGGACTTCCATTCTAGTCTTCTTGCCCTCCAACAGTCTCATGTATAAAAGCAAGACAAGACTTTGATACTCCAAAAGTTTTAAAAGCAAAAACAAAAGAAGTACAAGAAAACTTTGCACCTTTCAGATCTTTGATAGTTTGGAAAAGGTACCATTTTTATTTGCCCTCACAGGCCATCTTTAAACTGTACTGTGTTCATGTTTACTGTACATTTTATCAAACTGTGTGAGATTCTCTAAGGAAAAAAGAAAAGTCACCTAAGAATTATCAGAATTAGTTACTTTTGGAGGTAAAAGTTCAGATAGTCTAAGCCGTATTTTAGGTTGGTGGGAGTTTTATTGGAAGTTTCTAAGTTAGTTGTTAACATAAACTAAGACCATTAGTTATTTACATGGTAACATGAGGATACTTCCTGTCCTTAAGTGTTTGGTGTTTTACAGTAATGGAGAGCTGTGGTAAGTCAGATCGTACTTTGACAGACGTAATCCATTCTGGTCTCATTTCAACCAGCAACTTGTTTATGCTGTTCTAAAATCACTCTGTTTTTCTTTCAGTAAAGATTACCTTTTAAAATTTAGTTATAACTCAAATACAATATTTAGACATTTCAGTGAATTTAAGGTGGTCCCTGTCAATTTGGTAACAACTACGTTCTGGGCTACCAGCCAGCTTGGCCTTTGTCTTAGCATTTATTTAGGCTAGAGTATGATATGTAAACAGAAAAAAGACTTTGTAAGCAGAAAGCACATTTAAGCCATCTGAATGACGATGTATTTAAGACATCTAAATGAAAAAGTGTTATCGAGTCTGCAAAGTCAAGCACCTAGAAATTAGGAAATTCCAGATTATGTACAGCATTAGTTTGATTCCAAGTGTAGCCAGCCATTCAATGCTCCAAATAGGACATTCTTCTTGAAGGAAAAACATGTGCATAAAAATACATAGATAAAGATTATATTATAGCATGTACATAAATGGGTAGAATTAGGTTTACTTGGGCCATTACGAAGCTAGAAATTCCTAATTTTCCTTCAATTTGAAGTTTAAAAAATTTTCATTATTGGTTTTAGTTATGTAGTTTTCCACAGGGTTGTTAAAAAGGAAAGAAAAATGTTTGGTCATTGCATGATGGAGTGGTTGTTGCAATACTAAACACCCACGAGTTATGTGAAGATTTGATCTGAGCTGAGAAGAAAAGGAAATAATAAAGCCAAGTGCCAGCCAGTATGTCACAGAACAGATGCGCATACTGGTCAGGAGTGACAAAGTTCTGCTCGCCTTCTTCTTAAATATCAAAGGAATTCACTTTTCGAGGAAAGGAGATGCTACTGACTGCTTGTGCTTGATAAGGGGGGTAGCAGGACTGGATTGAAGCGTTATTTGTCATCACTTAATAAATAGCAAAATAAGAATCATTAGCAAAAAACCAGTGCATTAAGTATCTGTCAGACTCTAGAATTAATTAATGACAAAATTGGAGCTCGAAATGATTGAACTTAACAAAAACCAAGTTTTCTTTTTTGTTCCTGTGTGTTTGGTATGATTTTCTTGTTCTTCTGCAATTTCACTCTCAGCAGATTCATTGGATACTCTTATTCTTCTCATATAAACAGGAGACAGAAACGCTGTGTTTGTGTTGAGCTGAATGATCTACGTTTTAAAGTTTCAAAAGAAATAAGTGCAAGATAGCCATATGCTATAAAACTTAAATTCTATTAAATCTTCTTAACTTTATGTCATCTATTATTTTTAAATAATTTATATTGCATTATAAGTTAATTAGGATGGGCTAGTCACTTGAAAGCCTATGATTTCAGTGGAGGCATGTTGCTTTGTGCCATCTCTGAGGCCTGTCATAATCTGACTTCAAGATCTGTCCACTCCTATGCTTATGAAGTTAATTTTTCTCATGGTCGTTCTAAAATATAGATTCTACAAATTCTAGTTTTTCTAATGGAAACTTGTCTGATTGAGAGTCTAGACTAGTTACTCTGTGGAAAAATGGTGGAATCTGTTGTGTGAGAATATTTAGGAAAACAGCTGTATACCAGATTTGTCACTGTGTTGTGGCAGAAAATCCACAGCTGACCACATACCTCGATCAAAAAAAGAAGTGGAAATGAAGAAAAAAAGAAAAAGAGGTTCCAAATGGCATCTCCAGCACTCTGGTCTACCTTTAGTTTGCACTTATGTTTTGTAATATATGATCGATATATCTCTCTATTCACACTCGGTGTGAGATTTGTTACCTAACAGATACTAGTGTGGTTACAGTCCTACCAATGTATACTGTCTTGCTTTTTCAAATATGCCAATACTTGACACAGCAGTTTTTTCAAGTCACTTGCACTTTTCCTATACTCTGTACAGAGTTTTCATTCTTCAGATTATTTTATCTTGTGATTTTAATGAGTTTATTTTTTTCCCTCATGTACTTCATTTGAACAATCCAATATTAAGATAAGCATTTCATACCGGTACACTAATTAGTATATATTTCAAATGTCTGATTGACAAGGCATATCTTATTTAATCATGCAGCAGTATCATGGAAGCAATTGCTACTCTTTCATTTTTCTTTTGGCAAACTACAAAAGGGAAACATTCTTAAGTACCCCTGCATTCTAGCCTGCCAGGTTTTGTCAGGATTTGCATTCAGGTATGCCAACCTCTTTAGTAGAAATTTAATGGTTTTTAGAATACTTTTTACTGAATTATTTCTTTTACTATTTTCTGTTTCCCAGGATCTGACTAGAACTATAAATTTCTCTTTCCTTGATGACCACCACACTTCAGTTTCTTTTCAGCAGAATTTAGCTACAAGCAGCTTTTAGTTAAAATTGTCACCACTTTATAATGGTTTCTCTAGCAAACCTGAGTTTGTCCTTAATGATAGTGAATATTGGTATGGGACTGGAGACAACTTATTCTCAGGGCTTATGTTGGACTTCAGGCATGTAGCGTAAAGCCAAGGAATTAGTTGAATGTGAGTGATATAAAGAAACAGAAAGAAAATCCAGGTAGTCAATTTTTTTGTGTCATTAAGAAAATTCAAGGTATGAGGCACAGGAGACAGAAAAGGAGGAAAAGTAAAGACAGGAGGCTACATAAGCAAAGACAGGAGAAATGGAGCAGAAATCTAAGAAAGTGCAGGGAAATGAGGCAGTGAATGTCTAAAGGCCATGGGAGCGGTATAAACAGAGGAATTTAGAGCTAAGTGGAAGACAGTGCTCAGAAACACTACCAAAATGTATGAAGACATCTTCTGTACTGCTTAGTCTGAAAGTCTTACAGAGACCTACCTGCTTAGCTTCTCAAAATATTGAACACCTAATTGTTTGTAACTAATACAAATAAATACCTTTCAGCTTTAGTAAACCGTGTTATATGAAGAGCTCTTTAAATTCTTGAGCAGTTTCCAGTTAGAAGAGACAATGCTATTGGAGCAAACTATTGAAGGAAGGAGACATTTCTAAAGACTTCTAGTCATTCATTCCACACAAATTACTGGACTCATTATGATAGTAGCTAGATTAAATTGGAAAACCTGTGTCATACAAGATAGTGTATGACATATTTCAATCTGACAAGTGACACTTGTACTTCTGTTAGGTCTTGAACAACTGTCAAACGCACCTTCTGTGTTTACTTTGTAATAACTGCTTTTTGTGTGAATGCTTCAGCTCTAAGTGACTGTAGAGCTCTTCTTCAAGGATATAAGCTTCTGTTATATCTGTGAAGAAAAACCTGAAAAAACACCTTTTTTAAGGTGCATTTTTAAGGCTTGCTGAACAACAGGCAAATTGGTAATACAAGAATTTATTCTTTAATAAAATTATTTTAAAGTCAGTCCTGGTAATGAGAAAGAACAGATTGAGCCGATTTTGAGATTTTTGAGTGCTTGCCATGGAGTACACTTCCTGTACAACTGAATTTTTAACCCCCAATAACCTGATGTTCACTGAAGGGTGACCAGTTCCTTGCTTAGATTTCAAGAGACAGCTCAAAGATCAGTGCATTTTCTTAAATTCTCATTACTTTAATTTTTTTTTTAATGATTTTAGAAGCTTTGGGTGGGTTTTGGAGCTGGCAATAACGCCCAGTTGTTTATTACTGATTTCTGCTGTTTAATTCACCCAAAAGTCCCAATGAGATGTGCTGTTAAAGTGATGACAATGAATCTTTTATGCTCATATCTTGAGACTGTGTTTTTAGAACTCTCCGACACACTCCAATACATAAAATAGAATATTTCTCTTTCCTAGGACAGATAGCAATTGTACAATGTTATATCCAATCTACCACTATTATCACTTTTATTTTCAAGTATGAAAATAGCTGGAGAGGGAATTAGGGGCAGAGCTACTGATTAGATAGACTTGATAAGAGAGTCCTTGGGGAGGGGCTGTGCTGAAAGGAAGATGCTGTACTCAGCAGATTCAGAAATTGCTGATGGAAAGCTTAACAGACAGCAGTGACAAACACACTGAAATATGGAATGCAGCAAACCAGCACTGTGGGCCTGTGAACAGGCATTTTTGGGCAGATTTCAGGGTTTCTGGTGGTGCCCAGAGTTGAGCAGGTGTCATTTGAGTACAGAAAAGGTGGAAGTAGGGACAAAAGATTTTGGGAATGGGTCACTGGCTTGAGGGTACGTGCATTGGGAGCATTGAAGCTTAATGTTTAAGAAGAACTTTATCTTGCAACAGCACATACATAATGCATAGGAAGGTCCACAACTCTGTATTTGTTATCGCCTGAGAATTGTGTGTCTCCATGCTTGGGACGCAGCATCTAGGGAATTTATGCCAGCTGGAGTCAGTGGCTGACTTTCTGTGAGAAAAACAAAAGGGAAAAAATACAATGCTACAATCAGTGAGTATGCAGAGGATGAGAATTTGTCCAATGCTGTAACCAAAAGAAGATGAATGAGATAATTTTTTTTAAGATACATTTCCATATCAGAAAAAGGAATATTATTTACTGGCCAATACATTCATTCCTGCTTAAAATTAGTTTTGTTCTAAGGCAATATTAGTATTTTCTAGATGTTTAGTGTTACTTCACAGTGAGTATGTGTGTCCTGGACACAGCCAAAAAATGACAATATGTTAGAATTTTCTTCCTTTTTTTTTGGCTGGTGTTTAGTGCTTCACTTGTCAGCTAATTTCTATGTGATTTGCTTTAAAAGCAGTTCTTATTTCTTTGTGGTGGCTTCCTCAATAAAATGAGAAAACTGTAATTTGACTCAGTAAAAATCTTCTAGCAGCTTTCCCAAAGCCTGATGATTCCTTCACAGCCCCTTCAGCATCATCACTCCTACCTGATCATGTGAAAACACGTCATGCAGTTAGGTCTACTTCTCCTGCCAGTGTGATCTGGCTGGATGCTGCCTTCTTGTTGATGACTCTGTACCATTCACGGTGGGTCAGACACGGCCACAGCTGAATGGCTGGTGCTTTAAAAGAGGCAGTTCGTCTGGGATACAAATACAAACTGCTTTTCATATATAGCACATTGCTTCACTCTTCGCTTATTGCATCAGGAAAATCGCATCTCTTAGGCTGACATTGTAGTCAGGAGTCATCCCATCAGGTTTCAGTTAGGCTCGCTAGATTGTTGTCTGCTATTTGGTACTTTTTCCTCATCTGCTGTGCTCCCATAACTGGATATGGAAGCATTGGTACATACTCTCCGTATTCTTCATCTTCTGTTTCACATTATCTCAGTCTGGATGTACGTGACAGAACATTTGCTTTTCCCTGGCAGCTGCTGAAGTTTTCCTTGATGAGCCTGAGATCAAACGTTTCTATTTGTTCAGGATGTGTAATCTTTCATTTTCTAAAAGTGAGTTACTAATTAACAGCCAAATGGGAACAGAATGCAAACCAAGGCACTGCTATTTCGCTGCCAGATCCTTTCAGTGCTCTCACTCAGGGCTTCCCGAGTAGGTTCACAATGTAACTAGCTCTTGCTGAAGATGCAGAATAGCGTTTTTCAGTGCTGTGTGTATGCATGTTTGCTTACACAGTAAAGTCAGCAGGGTATGAAATGCTACTGTTGCAGTTTCTGTGTATAGAAATGATGACAAACAACGACTATGTATATTTTAGGGCTGTTTCCTCCTCTGCTGAAAAAAAAAGGGTGAAATATCATGGTGACAAATAAAGGTGAAGTTTCATGAGTGATAAAGCTCATGAAATCACAGAATGGTTGAGGCTGGAAGGGACCTCTGCAGGTCACTTGGTCCAACTCCCTTGCTCACGCAGGGTCACCTAAAACAGTCTGCCCAGGCCTATATCCAGGCAGCTTTTGAATATCTTCAATATGGGAGACTCTGCCTTGATCGTCCCTTCTCATTGACTTCATCTCCAGTCCTGGCTGCTTTCTAAAGCTAAACTTCCTGGGGCATGGTTTAGTATTTGATAGGAATGGATGGACTCAATGATCTGATGGGTCTTTTACAACCTAGTGATTCTATGATTCCTAACCCGGCAGAAACTAACTCAAGTTTTTAGCTACCTAAGTGAGTAGCGCTGGCCCACTGCAGCTTGGATGAGTACCAAAGCTGTAACAAGGGAGACATCAAGAGTGCCCAGCCAAGAGAAGAGGAGGAAGAACCATCCTATTAGATCAGCTTACTCACCTTGTGAAATGCTACTTAAAGAGGAAGAGGCAAAAATTAACTGTACGGAAAAGTGATATTCTTATAGAAAAGTTTGTCTTGTTTAGTACCCTTAAACCCGTTCACTGTGCAGTAGCGTGTTCTGGCATATAAAGAAGGGAACAGGAATGCACACAGAAGGCAGGAGGAACAGCAGGATCGTAGCAGCCCTGATCTAGAGAAGTTTAGCTCTTTTGGAACTGCACCCTTAGTAATTTGCTCGCATTAAAATACCTTAGCAGACTTTCAGTGTAATGTAGCATGTGGCAGTGAAAAGAAAAGCATTAACAACATGCAATGAACCAACCTTCCAGGAACCACAGGCCAGCTGTTCAGTATCCTTAGTTTTCAATCTGTTTCCGTTTTGTTTTGCTGTTACTTTAGGTCAACTGGCCAATGATGAAATGTAAAAATCCTGCATCTTCTTGCTGCCGTGGCTGTTAGAGAAGTAGCTTAAGAGGGAAAAGATATTGGAGAAGTTTGGGAAAGCTCAAAGTATCAGTTAGTTTTCTACCTTGTTACACTGCAGCAGAAGATTCAGGAAATCTGACAGCTTTTTCCCTGGCAGGACAAAACAGGGGGAAGACAACACAAGTAGATTGTTCTCCTACTTAGCAGTTAAAAATGGATGGATATATATCTACTAGACAAAAGTTGATGACAGAAAAGAAGGTAAAAATAAAATGGATGGAGACCTCCCGAGGAGCTTGACTTGCAGTTAGGATTGAACAAGAATCTGGATTTTTTTGTCTTAATCACTTATGGGCAGCATTTTAATTTTAATTACTATGTTCATTTTAATTTCTAGGACTGGTAAAGCCTTTCAAACCTTATGAATTAAAACTAACAGTCAAATACCAGTTGCATATTTTGTAGGCATCTCCATTTTAGACAAAGAAAGGTATTAGCAAACTCAGTGCTGTTGCCCACCCTGTTGCCAGAGTTATTCTGTGGCATTTTCCACACACTAATCAAAGTAGTGCCATGTCTGTTTGTTGTTATGTGCTTAATTACTTGTCATTCAATGAAGTTGCTTAACACAATTATTATATAATTGCTATTTCAAAATACAATTCCCTACCATTCTACTAGACAAAATAATGATTTGCACATGTTGCATCTGAAGAACTGTGCTTTTGCCAAAATTGTATTCGCCACCTAATTTTTACAGTTCTCTTGAAATAATATCACATGACTGGCATTATGCATTCACCTAGTACAAATGAAGTTTCATAGTTTTTTGTTTGCATAATAATCATGCTACCCCTAGATCTACATAGTGCAAACAGAAACTAAATTCGACGTCTTACACCATTTTATTTCAAGGATCCTTTTCAAGAAGCCAGAATCTCAGGATAAATGTTCTGACAATAGACTTAAAGGGAAATGAAGTACGTTGTGTTTAATAAGTAATTACAGGGGAATAGCGTGCTTAGGTACTGTGAAGTACAGTGGGATAACAAAACTCCATGCTCCTCTCTGCCACCACTTTAATTTTCTTAAATTGGTATAATTTTCCTCTGACTGGCTGCTCAGAGTTTTAATAGCTTCTCCTTGTTCTTTTTGAGATAGATCTACACAATATAACCAGTCTTGGTGGTGAGCTTGTCCAAGCACTTTTGCAAACTTGGACTTCCATCACCAAGTTCCCACAACAAAGTCATGTCATCTGTTGTGTCTACGTAACTTACACATTCATCTGTATGTAGTTTGGCCCATGTTTTTAGTGCTGAAGCACTTTTCTCAGTCTGTTGTACGGAAACTCATGTCTGTTTTTAGGGAGAGGTATTATTACTGGAGGAACAAAGGAATAGTTTTGTCAAGTAATGGGAAAAGTATAAAAGAAAGTAGTCATGTATGCATGCTTGGTGCAGATTGTGGCAATTTCCTGTCCAATTTAAAATTCAATTCTGAAGTTACTCTCTCAGCTATGCTACCTGTAACTGGGATCGGTACATTAAAGGTCTGAATATGTACTGGGCATAGGAAGTTGTGGAGCTATGTTTAGGAGCACTAAAATTAAACTCAGTTCCTAGACATCCATAGTGCAACAACATCCCGCTTTCTTCCTTGGATGTTTTTTTAAATACCCCATCAAGAAAGAGCTTAACAGACTAATTATATAATTGCTATTTCAGACTTACTCTAGCTTCATCACTCATGGTTTACCGAAGAAAATTATTTAACTTTCCTTTTTTACATTTTTGCCATGTTGCCCTGATGGAAAGTGTCAGACATCTTCAGGGAAAAAGATGTTTATATTCTTTCCTATAACTCATTTAACATATTGTCTGATTCCGTTTGTTGTTTCCCAAACACATTTCACATACAGGCTTTTGTAGTCACACTGGGTTTCTCAGACCATCGAGTCAGAACATCCCACTGTTTGAGAGAGGAAGGAGTCACTTACCAACCTTTTCTTCAACGCATCAAATGTGCAATATCCTCACTTGATACAGGAGTTCCTGCATCCCCAGAAGCTCTGTATATACTTATGTCCTCCATTTCATAGCCCCTGCAGACTGTCTGTCTTCCAATACTAATAGTTCATTCTAGCAAGATCCTTCACATATGCTAAATGTAAGACTGTTTCCAAGTAATTCAGCCTCTCAAGGATCCAGGGCTTGAGACAATAAACACTAAAATGGAGGTATCAAGCAAAACCAAAACAGCGAACACTTAAGTTACACTTTAAATTTTATACGTATTTCTTCATATTCACTCTTTCTCTTTCCCATCATTAGAGAGACTGAGAGACCCGGTTTTCCACAGATTCTTATGGCTGTACAAATAATTGATTTTACAGTCCAAAATATCCTCTCTCATCCTTCATCTCCTCAAGAAAACAGTTCATATTGGTCCAAAATAAAGAGAAAAATGCTTCTAGCCAAAAAAAATAATGAATTCTTGTACTTGGGCATTTGTAGTAAAACTAGGAAAATGGCTGAGAGTCACGAAACTGGTGGGAAAGATGATGAATTGTTTTACCTACAAGCCCAATGGTTCACACACTCACAAAAAATGCAGAAGATGTAAATTTTATTCTATGCCTGTCCCTGCAGGAGCATGAATCCTTTGTAGGAACCCTCTTCATGCTACAGAGCAGCACGGCTGGGTAGCCACTGGAACACAAGTGATAACCACAGAATCATTGTCATCTTTAACTTGCTGTTTAAACACTGTGCTCAGTAGAGCTGCGTGAGCAGAAGGGTTTGTGGAACTCTCACTTTGTAATACCCTACAAGAGAGAACTTAGGGCACTGTTTTGAAATGTGAAAAGAAGAATTTGGATCCTTTGGTTTTCACTACAAATGGGCAAAGCTAAGCAAATTGTAACAGATAACTACGAGTCGGGGAGCAGACTTAGCCAATACAAAACTGCTTTTTTCCCAACATATACGTATATCTCAGGAAGAAGATGCGTACCTTGCTCTACAGCCAACCCCATCCCTGCCACCAGTACACATCCAGGTGGTGGCGGTATTGTTCAAACCTCCCTGTCATGTGCTCCTCATGGTTGGAAGTTGCCACATGGACCCGGAGCAGGGACTGCTAGGTCAGGCTACAAAGGTAATTTAAGGTAGTACGACGTGTTCAACTGGAGTCACCGTGTTCCCCAGCAGTACCCAGAAAGTTGTTTTCTTCCTCCCTTGTGTAATCCTTCTAAGCAGACAAAAGCTAGAGCTTCTCTCCCTCAGCATTCAGCTCTTTAGATGTCTATAAAAAAAGCTCCATTTGCTTCAGGACTTTTGAAACTTGTTTACGTGGCATGGGTTGATAAAGGACATATTGGCATATGTTTATACCTCTGCTGTTACTAAATCTCTTATATTGGGAACTTCATAAATTAAGGCTCAGCTCTTTATGTACTGTTAGCAATAGCAGTCCCTGTGCCCATCATTCCTCAGCAATTTACATAAAAAGCACACCTTTTGCTGATACTGGCTACAAGGCTTATCCCAGTAACCTAAAGGTTTTAGCTGGATGCTGAAATCATAGAAAGCCTGCTTAGCCATTACTTCAAAATGTTGGGGTGTTGAGCAAGTCAGCCCTATTTCATACTAATCTCCAAATACTTCAAACTAAACAATGGTTTGAATAATTGGAGCAATTTTTTCTAGTGCAGCACGCTGTATGAAATTATGAATTGAGGAGATTTCTATATTGTCGTATTTGATTCAAAACCCTGTTGTGATTTATGTAAAATTGTACAATAATATACACGCCATCAGTCATTTAGGGGACAGCTGGGTGTATGTGAAGCTTTGTTCATATGAGTGTGGCTTCATAGGGAACCTCAGTTTATCAATGCAGATAATGCTGCAGGACCTGGGACTTGATTTTGTAGTGTGCCAGAAAACAGTATCATTCTTTCAAACTCAAAAAAATTTAACAGGTATCAGCGTAGTACTTTTTTTGTCCATGCTTATGAGGAAAGTAACAGAAAAGAAAAATACTGTGAATGAATTTTTTGATGTAATTTTCTAAGCTGCAAAATGATTAAGCAAGAAGGTGCAGGCTTGAGAGAGAGTTAAGGAGATTAAGAGGAGGCATTAAATTTTGGCTTGACCCAAAAATGCTTAAAGCCCCGTTTGCCCTTGCAGAACAAAAATACTCGCACAGAGGAAGTGTGACATGCTGGCAAATACACAATGTAGACATGTCAAACTACTTTGAGAAAATCTGCAAATAACTGAAAGTTTTTTGGCCCTCATTTAAATAAACTGGATTTTGTGTAGTTTTTTTTGAACTCTCCTGATAAGTAACACTTGAACCCCTTTTGATCAAATACCCTTTCTCTGGCAATTACATGTTCTTAATTTAGAGGCCAGTTCAAAAGATTACTTGTTACCTTCATTTAGCAAAGGTTCAACTGCTGCAGTTTTCCGATCCTTTTAATAAAGGCAAACAGGGAGAGTTTACACAATAAACGTTCTTTTTCTATTCTCAAATTAATTGTTTTGAAATATCTCACAGATTACATCAGTTTCTTACTTTCATTCACGTTGCAAGATGGTGACTATTGTATATTGCTAGTGATGCATTAAATTAGTTGTTTACATTATAAAATCTAAACATATTAGAATCTTTTGTTTTTATCTTCAAAGATTCCTATTCTAATAAAGCTTTCTGAAACAAGTAAGGTTGTCTTTTTTGTTTAGTTAATGCATCAGTGGAGAACCTAAAGATTTGTAGCCTCTAGCCATCTCTGTCTGTGTTTAGTAGAGTGTAAGGAAATAATTTCTGTGACAATATGTGTTTTAATTTAAAAGGGAAAGTTATACTTTTAAATGAATCATTTTGCATTTATAAAAGGCAACACCTGAGACAAATGTAGATGGAAAGAGTTGAAATTCATCCTCTTTTCTCTAAGACTCGGTTTTGCTCTGACTTTTAATTGGAGTAAAAAACCTATATCTAGTGTACTGAAAAATAAAAGTTTTGGCTGCATCCTTCCTATTTCTGATGGCTCTGTGTCTCTCTTCAGGTTTAAATGTTTCTGAGGGTTAAGTGATACAAGAGCAATATTCAGTAAAAAGCAGTGTTTGGAATTTTAACAAAACTGCAATTTGGACTCTCAGTTTTGGTCTTTAATAAATATTTTGACATGTAATGAAATGTGAAAAATAAAAGCAAAAGCTGCCAGTTTTAATGCTGCTGGAGATACTCTGTCAAAGTAACTTTCAGTATTGTGGGAAATTCATTACTACTTTTTTAGCAACAAAGGAGCTTCTTGAAGAGTCAGCTGAGCAGTGTGACAATCGATTTCCACACTTTCTACTCAACACACTCTTTTCCAGCGCAATATGTCTTAGTTCTTCAGCTAGAGATATGACTGCTTAAATACTCTTTTTAGGTCATACGGCATCTGCCTTGTGAACCTGTGTTTTAATATGTTTAGACATACATCTTCCTATTTTAACAGTGTTGATAAGTTATGAGAAAACAGCAGGCTTTTATTTACCGGTCAGAAACTAGGATAACTTGCATTAAGTCAAGGACCAAATAAAATTGTCTCAGTTGTACTTTATATTAATGAATGTCATTGAAAGGAAAAGTAGCAAGCTAAGTGTTAACTTCAGAGGCAGATTATTTTCTGAATAACAAGCCAAGAGCGCTTCATATCTAAATAGATTTTACAACATACAGCAATATAACAAGCACTGAGTTATAATAAGACTTGGGAAATGTGACAAAATAAGCAGTGGAATGAAGAGGAGAGTAGTGAAACCAGTCAGAAAAACAGGATGTATAGAATTTGATGAAATTATGAGATCTCTTAAGGAACGTTTTTTTTCTGATCATGACTAATCAGTGAGAACAGCAATAAGGGGTATAATAGCTATTTTCAATAAGCCTTCAACTTTGGACAAAAAAGCTATGTGTTTAAAAGATACTCAATATTGCTATGATTAAATAAAAAAAGTGTAGCATTTTACAGTATAGAGTAAAATTAAAAAAGGGGAAATATTCTTGTTTGCTTGAAAGAATTTTTTAATGAAAGAAAGCATGAGAAGACATGAGACAGTTTGATGTAACAGCCTGCCAGAAGTTGTTTCAAAGGTTATCACTTACTGAGATATTTAGGCAAGATGTGTTCCATCAGTAGCTGAAGGACAATGCCACGTGTGACAGCACAGTAGCACTCATAATATCTGAAGAGTTTTAGAAAATTAAATGTTAATCATGAAGCTTCAAAAATAATATGGACTGTGATCCAAACTCTAAAGAACAAATTGAACCCTTGAGAGAAAATTGAAAGGCATTTCAAATATACCCTCTAATTCTGGACTTCTGCTTTGAGATACCTTAAACTACAGTATTCAGAAACTAAGGGCACCCACAGCTTTTAAAGGGATGCATGCTTTATCTTTTGCCACACGTGTCCACCCAGTTTATAATGATACCACACCACTAGTTCATTAAGAAATTCTGATCAAATGTCCTGATCCTTGAAAACATTTTCATACTTATGTAGACCTGCATATGAATTGTCCCATTAGATTACTTGATGATTGATGCAAATGTACACACAGTCAGAAATGCAAGTTCAGTTGTTGTGAATGAAGGTTAATCTGAGGTGCAAACCCAAATATAGCTACATTGCCTGGTTTTAGTATCCCATCTTTGTTTTGTCTGGTATCTTGTCTAAGTGTAAAGCATAAGGGTAAAACACATATCTAAACACAGTCATACTAAGAAATGAAATTCTTACAGTTAGTTTTTAGTGTCCAAATTGCATGATAGCTGCTGTTTCCAGCTGAATCACAATTTTCATAGTAGAACGGATAATTTGTATTTTGAACTCCCTTTTGAGCCTTCTATTTTCTTTTACAAGTTATTGTAGCTGATACTTTCATGCCCTCCTGCTGGCCAAAAGTGACTGAATGGGAAATTTTTGTTCAAGGTTTTAGAAAAAGAAGTAGAGGGAAGTACAGAGAAGTAAAGGCTCATAGTTGGAATCACAGGAATTCACAGCCCTTGTCTTGAGAAGAGATATAAGTGCTAATTTTATCTTGAAGTTCCACAGTGTCGCATAGGTCTCCTTTTGGCTAATGCTTCTTCCTTCTCTCTCAGACCTCCCTTCTAAAACTTTGTTCCAGATCACAAATCATTTCATAGCTGAGAGAGCAGCAACCCAGAGTATCAAAGACTGGTATTTGACTGATGGATTGAGCAGGAGTGCAATTTTGGCAGGGGTGGTCTTTATCAGATGTAACAAGACTCTAGGGCTTATGTTATATACTTCTGCATTCTCAATCCCATTCTCCTATTCAAGCAGAAATTAGAAGGTAAGCAAGCAAAGTTGCCAGCTAAGAGTGGTATAACCATGTGACATGCTTTGGTTTCTGTTATATACGGTCATCAGAAAAGTCCTTTCAGGTATTGAAATTAACAGTACTAATATGTCAGTGTAGTACTTGCTGAAGACTGTTTCAGAGTTTGCAGCTGAAGTTTCCGTTACATTCCTTGTCTGGCAGAAGAAAGAAAAGGCTCAATATCACTTTTACCCTATTGTAGCCTGAAAGAAGTGCGCCTTTCTTCATGTCTAATTTTCCTCTACCTTTTACAAGATCTTCTTTTTGTCTTTGTCTGTTACTTTTGAGATGTCTGCCTGCAAACCTCATGGTAGGTACTACAGGTCCACTGTTAGGATACCCACACCTTCTCTCATAAGCAGAATAACTTAAGCTTCTTTAGTCTCTAAATACAGGGAATCTTTTACATACTCATTCTTCTAACTCCTTTTCAGAACCTTCTAATCTGTCAATATACCTTTTAAACTTTGGAGCTTAGAGGTAAGCATGGTCAAGTTCTGGAATATCAATTCTATCTCTACTGGTAATCACACTTTCATGTTTCTTGATATCATTCTGACTATATGTCTGAGAGTTTACTGCTGTAGCATTTGCATTACTTTTGCAAGTGTAGTTTGTTCCATATTTAATTTGATACATTCTGGAATAAATGAATCGCATCTGAATGAGAAGGGACTTGAGCATCTTGGTAGATTACTTGTTGAAAGTTCCATTTTTATAGTGATTACATGTCAACATTAGGAGTTTGCTCCAAAATAGCTACTTTTTTATCAATTCTTGCCCTTTGCTGGGGAGGAAGCAAAAAATGCAGCAAGAATGCATTATCTGTGTTGAAAGTAGGTCTTTACATATGGAAAACAAGATTCAATTTCCTCTAAATTTCATTATTTCACTAGTTGCATTCCTTGAGTACTGGGACTAAAGTTCAAAATGTTAATATGCTGGTATGATTAGGATGCTTTTGATGAATGTGGTCTGTATGAGGCTGGGCTCACATTCAGAATCAATCAATCAGTGCCTGGTGAGTTTTGTAAGTAAATGTCATTAAAGTTTGCATTTGCTGAGCATGTATTTGCATTCTTTAAATAATCGTCTATGCAATATACTTACATAGTGTCAAAAATTACAGAGAAAATAAATCTCACAAAACTCTTCTGTCTACAAATGCACAGCAAGCTGTGTACATCTGAGCAGTCTTTTATTAATCCAGTGTTACGTCATAATGCTTATACAATGTTGAATATAATAACTTAAGGCTGAGTAGGAACAAAATTCTTATACATTACCTCAGAGCAATAAAATACACTGACATGCTGTCTGTACAACGTAGGAAGTAACATGTTTTTTGTGTTCATTCTTATAGCAATTACCAAAATTTGTATGTCAAATTACAAAATTTTTATGCAAGTAGTTAAAATTAATTCACAGGGCTTACTTGTACATAAAGTTACTCAGTTACATAGCATTTTCAAGGTCTGTCCCAGAGTATGTGCATCTATCAACACACTTAAAACAACTTGTCATTATGGTGTATTCTGTGTAAATTAATAATCTGTGTATGCATCAGATACACAATCAAATTATATTTCACATTTGAAATATATTTAAAATATTTTCTTTTGATATAAATTTCTTCAGTACAATGTTTTTTTCTGCTGAAATCTGAGATGATCTCTTTAATTGTGTAGTGTTGTGTTTCAGTAACTCAAGTCACAGTGCAGGTGGTACATACAGTTTACTGATGTTAGAGATAATATTTAAACAACTCCATGCTCAGAAGTAGTACATCAAAAGTTTTTAAATTGAGGGTGACAGGAACTGGTGCTGCACTTTCATGTTATCCAACAATGTGGAAGAATTTTGACATACAGCTGGAATGATCAAACTGCACCAGTTTTACCATCTAACATAAGCTGAGATGAATTTCAAAGGTATTTAGAAATTATTAAACTGTATGCTACATTTGGAGAGTTCACCTTCCTTAGGGAACGTTTTTTAAATTCTGATATGAACAAAAGGTTGCGTAAAGCTATTATATTTTTTTTGTTAAAATCTCCCTTTATGTTTAATTTGCAAGTCATGCAGAAGCTGTAGTTTTCAGGAGCTGTTACTATGAAAGTGAAGCATGCTGCTGCTAACCTGCCCACATTATTTTACAAACATACTTCTTCCACTGATGCAGGAAGAGACTTGCCTGAAAATACAAAAGATTATTTCAGATCATCAGTATTTTGTGTACATGTAATATGCAAAATTGGAAAACCAAGGTAACAATAGGAAGCCCTGGGTAGTCTGATGGTGCAAATTTGGTTCTAAGTCACATCATAAATCACAGAACTTGTGCAAGCTTCCTAAGTGTTCTAGAATTTTTACTGTTTTGTTGCTTTTTGACAGAAAAGCCAAGAAAAATTTGTCTATATCTTTTTATATTTTTGTTGTGTTGCTTAATACTGATGTATTAAGCTCAAAAAGCATAGCTATAAGCAAAACTATAGCTATAGGGCAAAACCTGTATGTAATTTAACATTTTCTGTGAATACTTGTATTTCTTTTCAATTCTGACAGCTGTGACCCACAGGACTTAATTTACTTCTGTAGCTAGATGTATGTATGACTCATATAAAAGAAATGAGAATCTCAAATTTTGACAAAATTAATTTAATTACAAAAAAATGCTGTAAAAACCCATGATGGAAAGTTGGTTATAAAAAAAATCTTTCTGAAAATTGCTTCTTGGGTTCTTAATTAAATTTTTTATTTTTTCTTTAGTTAATACAAAACATTTCCCTACATTTTTATTTGCCATAAGATCTTTTATGTCAGTAAAGTCTTTTTCTGTCCGAGTATCAAGTGATTACTACATAGTGACTCACAAAGGGTATGTCGATATAATAGCATTTCATAGTTATCTGGTAAAACAGTGGATGATCATTTAGTGTTTGCTGTGCTTATCTGCAGCAATAACAAAAGATTAAATGCTTCCTCACTCCCTTGTTACAGTTCTCATACTTCCCCTGCTAGCTCACATGGGTGAAAGAGATACGTATTTATACCAAGCATAGAGACTCAGTAGAGACTGAGGAGGGAATTAGTTATTAAGAAATCGATATATGTCTTATATAAGCAAAATCAGTGTTCTGTGCGATAGTGATTTCTATTAAACAGAAGCCTATTGGGGGAAGGAGTATGGTGTGTGATGGAGACACCTGTTGAGAAAATAGGCAACTATTGACAAGTCTGATTCATGACTGAGTGACTGCTCTGCTAGTCTTCACATGATCCCCACCGAGAGCGAGCCTCGACCGCCTGCTAAACAAGGGCTGTTTGAAGTTTCTTTTTAACATTTCCAAGACGTTAATTCAGCAGGACATCTCCACTGGGGTTCTCCATGTCACCAAATCAGCAGCTGTTGAAATCCATTCACTTCAGCATGAAATGTTTGCATAAGTTTTTTTCTTTTTTTGTTTTATTTGTGACAACAGCAAAGTAAATAAAAACCCTAAAATCCTGCACTACTCAACTCGTATATGTGTGAGAACAGCTTCTGGTTGCAATTGTAGCTGCTAAGGCAAAATGTTTATTTGTAGGGAACAATGACAATTGGAATAGTTTATTATGCTATACAAAAAATACTGATTTTAATAGACATTTCTGTGACAATTTTCCAGTGTAAACATTCAGTTGATTTTTGTGTCAGCTGTTGAACTTGTGTGAAAAGTGTTTTGAAATGGAATTGTCTTTGTTTTTCAATTAAAAAAAAAATCTTAAAAGTCTAAAAGCAAATGTTTCCTATTTTTTCCAGTTAGTAAATGAAACACTGTTTCTTGGGTAGGAAAACATTTCTATCTGACTCGCATTTCCCTGAGAAAACAGTTTGTATCATACAATTAGTTTAGTTTGAAGGGGAAACAGAACAAGGCAAGACATGTAAACATATTACAAGGCTTACTTTGATATTTAAATGCTCTTTTTTTCTTTTCCTGGCCATCTGAAAAAAGGTGTGGTGAATGTAGTCAATTGTAAATAGAAACTCTGTGTTTTCAGTCAGCTTCATTGTTAAACCCAAGAACTGCTGACCAAGTACGAAGACTCTGGTTTGAGCTGTCCCTCCTCTGTTTATTAAATCTGTTAAGACTTAAGTGTATTTTTACAAGTTCATTAATGTATTCCATTCTCTCTGATGTATTTTTTCCCACTATTATCAGATTTCATTATATGGGAGGAATTATCAGATCAACCCATTATACAGCCAAGCAGCGTTAAGTCTGATTGGAATTTGGGCTTCCCTCCGTTTACAGGGGGAATATTGTGTAAATCAGACTCTCGGGTTTCAGTGGGAGGCACAGGGCTGCACAGCATCCATTTGTCAAGTTGATTGCACCTCAGTGAGGTTACATTAGCTTGTCTTTGAACAGAAGTGAAATCCTATGGAAAGCTCCCCTTTCTGTCATTTACACTAACATCCATCCTCTTAAACCAAGGCCTCAGAGAAAAAACAAAGTGATGGCACAATATAATCAGTCACTCAGGTTGTCTGTCATCTGTTTTCTTAAGGAAATGACTTTTAAGTTAGTGGAGCAGAAAATTGAGGAAAATTAGCAAAAGGTTGTTGTAGAAGCAGGAGGAATTTTTAAAAATTACAGATGTATGTAGAGAAGTTTGATTGTGTACAGCAAGTTGACTTGCATTTGACTGGTTTTTAGTTTAGTGCTAATATAATGCCAGTGTACCCAATATGTAATAATTTAACTTCTAATGAAACTTTGTTCATAAACTTCAATTGGGCTGTAAACGCACAATAAAAAGCTGGTATGCACATTTTCAGCTTTTATATCAGTAACTGTGTTTTATGATGCTGGATACTCAAGTAATTTGCACTCTTTTCCATGTGTCAGGAAAGCTGCCTGCGTATCTCAGAAATGTTAAGCAGGAAAGGCTCTGTGAGGAGGCTTGTAGGTTTTTTGAAAATCAGAGAACTGAATTTTTATTCTGTTATGAATGGCAGCAGTAAGTGACATTGCCTGTGTTAAACTGATGTACAATTAAACTCCTACAGTACCATCGCAACAGTTGCTACAGGGTTACTAGTGTAAATGAAGAGAAGATAAAGATGTATACTTCGCACACAGTAAAAAGCAGCATATTTTATTATACGTCCTTATCTCACATCTTTCTAAACTGTCCTTTTATTCACTCTGGAAATAAGTTTTCAATTAAAGATACTTTGGTTTAACTTCAGTCAGTAAGACAACCAGTTTTATTTGGAGTATCTTAAGGGAACGTTTTTCAGTGTGGTATTCTTTTAAAGGAGGATTGTGCATGGCTATTTTAAGTCAGAGCAAAATAGTACATTCCTCATTTAAAATAAAAACTGTAAGCTCTAGCAACAAAATGGTGTGAATTTTGAATGCATTTAGTTATTTTGGAATAGATATGCCTTCTAAGATCTTTCCAGACATGCAGTAAGTAATGTGACTAGCATCTGTCAAATGTCCGTCCTTCCTTCCTTGCTTCCTTCCTTCCTTCCTTCCTTCCTTCCTTCCTTCCTTCCTTCCTTCCTTCCTTCCTTCCTTCCTTCCTTCCTTCCTTCCTTCCTTCCTTCCTTCCTTCCTTCCTTCCTTCCTTCCTTCCTTCCTTCCTTCCTTCCTTCCTTCCTTCCTTCCTTCCTTCCTTCCAGGGGAAAATTGCATGCAGTCTTTATTTGTTTTAATGATGCAGATACAGTAGTCTAAAATGTATAGATTAGTAATAGAAATACTACTTATCCTGAGTGAAAAATCTGCATTCTTTATTTTCTTTTTCTCTGTATTTCTTTTCCTCCATTTTTTTTCTGCTGGACATAGAGACACAAAACAAGTGAGATTACTAAATTGATGCATCTGAACGTACCTTCAGATGGAATGTGATATGACAATAAAATATTCTGATATTATACCAGTGTATTATACTGTTTTAAATACTATGAAAAAGCATATTTTAATAATTTTAATGCACAACTATAGTTTGCGGCTAGTTTAATCTTTCAGTCAGTATTAGATATTTCATTTCTCCCTTGAAGAAAACTTAAATTGAAAGCACTTAAATTTGAGTAGCTTTACTTAATAATTACATGCACTAAAGTCAATCAGATACAAAAGGGTCCGCAGGATCAGAGTATAAGTGAATCCATATTTTTCCTCTAAAATGGATCTTAAAATGAATCTTAAAAGATTTCAGAAGAAAAGTATTCTTAAACTCAGCATAAAAAATTATATAAAATGCTACAAATTATAGAACCATCAACTGCACTGCTCATGCAGCTCACGTTTCATGAAGATATATTACTCGAGGTTGTGATATGAAGATGATAATGACTAAATTTTACACTTTTTCCCTTTTATAACCTAATGTTAGCATTTAGGAATTCAGGAACTTGAGAGCTCTAGTATATCAATCTTGATTAGTTTATTTTTCTTTGTACAGATTTTGATAGCCTGGTAAGGCTTTTGTTTGGAACAGTATTCTTTACTTCCTCTTGTGGGGGATGAAATATTGTTACACCCAGCTCTTCCTCTGAAATAGTGAAAAACAGTTTAGGTAACTGAATCTTTGATGAAGGGACCTTAGATTGAAAAGTCTGGCATTTAATTGCCCTTTTACTCATAATTCTTCTATGTTTAACCTCAAAGGTGATTTTAAAAGTTACATCTTAATTGCATAACCTTATTCAATCATTAGTACTTTGCCTTGCAGCAATTTATTACAACTTTATTTCCCTGAACCATCAATGATGATGATGCTGAATTTTATATTAGCCAAATGTCCTGTTGAGATTAATGTGGTAATATAGATTTTACGCATGCTTTTTCTGCTTTAATATTTGTGTTCTAGATTGGGGTTATAGGTACAGCATAACTGCTTAAGCAGTTTAGAGAATGCTGTGTCTATTGCCACAAGAACTTATGCTGGAGGTTTATTTGAAAATGTGCATCTGTGGTAGGAAATAATAGTAGGGCTTTCTCTGATGTGCCTCTCTAGCTATTTTTACAGCTTACACAGCATTTTCCTCATTGAAGATAATAGTTGGACTCCCATTGTAAGGAAAGCACGGTGATCAGATGGGCTAGGAGATGTGGTATGGGCACAAGGTTGCTATGCCACAAATGCCAACATTAACACCGGGCAAGTCCCTCTTTAAACTGTATTTCTCTTTCATAGTGGTCTTTTGGAGATTACTACATTCTTAAATTTTTTAAAGGTTCCAGGTACTAAGGCTATGAAATTCCAAAAAATCCTTGTGTCAGTGGAGGATCAAGGTAGAATTCATTGTGAGCATGTTTCTTGTTATGTTCTCTCATTCATTTGGACAGATATTTAAATATGTTGAGTAGAAAGGGACCCTTTATGCTACTTTATGTAACTGCCAGAATTTAAAAATTTACAGGTTTTTCCATACCATTCCAAATCCTCAGGTTAGAGCTGGCAGCTAGGCAGCTACTGATGTCTGTGATACAAGCTTTTCTGCTTGCACAAAGCTCAAGAGGATTTCAATGGATGAGGCTAGTTTGATGAATATTTCAATCCAGGTGTGCTGACACCAATGCCAAAAGCACTGTCTTACCTTCCCCCCACTCTTGGCTTCTCATTCCTGACCCTCTACCACACTTTCCTTTGAGCCATCGCAGCTGTTTTTCCTGCAAGCAGTGAGGGAGACCAGGCTGGGGGAGGACAGGATGGCTTCCTTCACTCACACCATTCGCACAGCCAGGAGAAGTGTCAGTTTGGCTGCAGACTCGGGAGCCAGCTGAGTAGGGTACGTAGACAAAGCAGAACCATCTCCGCAGCACTCCAAAAATGCGAACTTGTGGTGTGCTTCTTTAGGTGAAATACCATGGAACTTGGTGAATGTTACTTTTTTCCTTTGAGAAACAGGTATGCTCACGCTAGCAGCAGTTCAAACAAAAGCTGCCGCCATTCTAATCTCAGGCACATTTCACCTCCTGAAGCAAAAGCATATGTGGTGACATTCAGGCATCCAAACTAAGTGGAAGAAGGGTATGAGTGGATATTAAACTAAGCTCTATGGGTATCAAGTGTATTTGGAAGAGAAGTACAGAAGGAGAAGAAAGAAAAACGAATAAAGCAGGAGAAAAAGTATAGCAAAAGACTCAAACGAGGAAAAGAAAGTGAAAAAAAAAAAGAATTCTATAAGCATTATGACAGTCCCACAAAGGTGTGTGTGCTGGCTGAAAAGGCTTCAAGAAGGGATGGCAGGCATTTTTGTTGTGGCATATCTCCTGCATTCTAGGAAACAGGAGTGAAGTTGGGGGCAGGGAACTTTGGAGGTGTTTTTTTAATTAGATATGCCTAAAAGATGCTTGACTTCATAGTTTTTCTCCTCCTAATAGAAACAGCCCTCAGGGCCTCAAAGTTTGGCTAATCATTTAGGTCAAAAGGGTAATAATAACGTAGAAAACCATGAATTAGAAGGGTACTCTGGGGAAAGCTTGACCCAATGCAGAAGTAGAAAATAACCATACAAAACTCTGTAATGGGATCCTCTGAAGCTGAATGGGAGAATGAGGGCTCATACAAATATGCTCACCATCTAATATGAAACATAACTCCAGAAGTATGTATTTTTATTCCCTGTTACAAGAGTGAAACCACAGTGGAGTTACTGTAACACTGAGGCCGAACTAATCCCATCACAGGATCAGATCTTGGTAATAAATAGTTCCAGGTGTGATCCAAGAACTGGGAATGTTTAAACTGAAAGGTGTGGAGTTTTTTTAGGTCTTTCCACTGACAAGGGAGAGTTGTATGAAGTGTGTAACTCTTGTCTCTCAAAAGAGGGACCTACTTATTGCATAGCATGTTTTAAAGGTATTTCTATCTCAAATATTTTACTGAGAAAGTTGATGTTATTCTGTAGGGAAATGAGGGATGAGGATGCTCAGCATCTTGCTAAAGTCAGCCACCATGCCTGTGGCTAACCTGGAAGTATAAATCCTGGAACAGGACTCTACTTAGTGGGCTCTACTCCTTTCCAGAGCATCATTACAATCTGCCACTTCATCATTAAAATTAGGGTTTGTGATGGGACAAGTCTGAAAAAGAGCTACTCTTGAATTTGCTTGTCTTGTGAATGCAATTAGACAGCAATGTATTTAAAGATTGTGCCATACTTCATATACATAATGGGCCGTACTAAGATTGCGTGGGCAGTCTCATAGCCAATGCATCCGTGTTTTTCAGTCTTTGATTTTACAGTTTTATGGACTATATCTAATCAAGATCTTGGAGCTCTATGAAATAGGCTATACTTGTATATTTGGTTGCTAGCTGCAGCTCTCAGTTTCTTTCCACAGGCTGTGTCTGTCTTGGCAGCAGATAGGTAGCATGGCATCAGGTAGAGTTAGTTATCTCAGACACATAATTCAGGTAAGTTTATAGCTGAAAAAGGAGCTGCCCAGAGCTGGCTCTGAGGGCACATTAAACATTTATATCTATTTCTGTACCATAGCCCCTGTTCAGAATTTATACACTGATGTCAGACCAACAGGTAGATGGTGACTTTTACTAACAACCGAGAATTTTCCATGTGTGCATTGCACATGGCAGGAACAAAAGGGTTTGTGTCCTGGAGTGTTTGCATTTTCTGCCAAATACATATGTGTCTGGAGAGAGCAGAATGGAAAGAGAGAGCCTGGCAAAAGAGAGGGAGCACAGAGAAGACTGCCCCTCTGCACCTACACTGGCACTTACAGGAAGAAAATATGCAGGTGCTGAAGATCTGTGTAAAGAAAATAATCACCAGTAGGCACCAACTACATGGCCTCAGACTGTGCTTTCCTTTAGTCTGTGCTGCTGAGCAGAGGCTCTGAGCCAGGGACACAGTGTTCTGGGACACGTCCCCTGTAATGCATCAAGATTTCTTGAATAATTCACAAAGCTTTTGGACCCCTTTTTCCCAAACACAAAGTCAATTGTGTGTGGATGAGAGTTTGAGAAACTTGATAAGGAAAGCCACTTACTTCTTCAGCCTTTATATAGGCATTTCAAAGCAGTTTTTATTATTCCCTATTTTCAAGGGATGACAAAGCTGACCGCTTAGTTTTTTCAGAGTTCATGCACTGTAGTGATCTACTTTTTTTTCACTTTATTAGGGTTTTACTGCCTTATTTACATTGTAATAGCAGTAGTGGTGTTTTGCATATAGTCACATTGCTGTTTATTGGGAACCATACCAAGAAAACTGAGTGCTTCATGATTTAATTATTTGTTTTCTTTGCAAGAATAATTAACGGATCATTCCAAAATCTTATCAGAGCATGGAAATTTAACATGTCAAGAGTGAAGCTATTTATGTGGCATACCAGTGACTTACTTGCTGACGAGATTTCCTTTTAGAAACTCTCTCTTCACTGTTTCGCTACCAGTAGGTAGAAGTGTAAAGACTGTGGTTATCAGAAAGTGTTAGTGGGAAGAGAGGATAAGTTTTCAAGTGACCTGTGATTGTAGATGCTTGGGTTTAAAAAAAAAGTTGTCAGAGAAACTGATTTTTCAGAACCAAGCAGATATCTTCTGAAATATCAAGCCATAGGCAGGTTTTTGAAAGTCGACCAGCACTGACACATCTACTCTTTCTAATGCTTTTCTAAATCTAGACCATAAAGTTTTTTAACTCTAGTTACTTATGTGGAACATCACTTTAATTTGTAAGTATTAGATTATTTCTAAAGTATTGCAGCTGAATAGGAAAAAATGACAATTAAGATGTTCTGTATAATTAAACAATCTAAGGTGTTGTAAAATGCATATATCTTATAGTTAGTAACATGCTTTATGAAATCTTTCCTTTGTTTCGTAGTAGATCTTCTTAAGCCACAAACATCTCCCTGATTATTTTTTCATAATATTTTGCCCATGAAATTAGTTAATACCTTCCCAAACAATGGATTTAACTGTTTCCAGTAAAACGTAGTTTTGCATGGCGCGTATATCTTGACCTACAAAGTTAATCCACAGCTTTTCTTGAAGAATTTTTGTGTACTTAGAAAAACTGGTCTGTTATAGGAGGGACTTTAAAGTATTCATCAGTAGATGCTTGAAGGAACAATTATTTAATACAGCAGTATTCAGATCTGCAGGTCATGGTTAACATTTGAAATACAGCAGTAGCAATAAGTC
Organism: Clamator glandarius; assembly: GCA_033459285.1. NCBI lineage: Eukaryota > Metazoa > Chordata > Aves > Cuculiformes > Cuculidae > Clamator > Clamator glandarius. Next base: position 486,700 of record JAUNZM010000058.1, read on the forward strand.
AGTTTGGTGTCTCAGCAACTAACTGGTCCCAGAAAGAATATCAGTGATGTCCCACAAAGTGCTGATCTTCAACATTTTTAGTACTTTGCAGAACTGATTTCTCAGTCCCAGGGCAATTGTCCATATCATGCAAGTGCTGCATGCTATTATAGTTAGAAGCCTCTGTTTGAGAGTAATCCAAGAAAGAATACCAGTATTTTGTTTCCAAGTTCTTTTTGTGAAATATTTGGCTCCAATACACAGCTAATTTTCATAAGACTCTTTGAAAGTCTCCCTCTAGAAAATGATTTTTTTTTCCTATGTACATAGTTCATTTCTAAACCAAATCTAGCTAAAAAATGCCACATAAGCTGTTTTTTCAATCGAGGGACAATAGCCATATTTTTGTCTTCCCACAGAAGGAATACATTTATGTTTTTAAAATGTATGTATTTGTGTAGTCGTATAAAATAAGCAACATAAGGAAGCCATATTGAATTAATTAAGATTTCTCTCTCATATATAATCCCAAGTATCTAGATTCTTATAATTTTATTGGCAGAGGGAGCAAGTACATGGCTTGAAGTATGAGCAGGACTATGACTATCTAAATATTAACACGCTTTCAAGGTCATGTTTTGGTTTGAGTTTCTGCCTTCAGTATTGGTTTAGAATCCCCCACTGATGATTGCATCTCCAGACCATATTTAGCACACAGATTTTGCTTGTCCTGTTATCACCCCTCCAAAGCCGGGAGATGGAGTATCTTTTGGTTCCTGGTCTCCTTGGCTGCTCAATGCTCAGCTTTCTTGCTGCTCTTTGTTCACTAGAGCGTAACTGCAGGCAAAGTGAGACAGCGGATTTGCCAGGCTGTGAAGCTGCCGGGCCCTAGAGAGCTGTGATTCCCATGGCTATTGCTGTCCCAAAGAACAGAGGGCTCAAAGAAAACTAAAGGTAGAGGACGGGTCACTGATTCAGTCTTCTTCTTTGATATAAATAATTATTAGGAAGCAAAACTTAACTTTCACCTCGTAAACAGAAATTAGTACCATTTTTGTTTGACATCATGACATCCTATGTTGTTAAAGAGAGCTCTTCATGACTACTGGGGATTAGTAGGGGAAAATATTTCACTTGCAGGTCACCAGCATGAGTCTGGCCCAGGGCATGGGTGATTGACGCCTGTTCAAATGTGTTGTCTGTAGGAGGCCCCTATGAAGGAAGTTGCAAGTCTTGGTCTGGGTAGGCAGGTGTTTGCACTATGGACCCACGCTGCTGTAATTAGTAATCTCTGCGAGCAGTGCCATCCCCACTGCTGAAGTGGGGGCTGTGTGGAAACCCAGCCTCAGGGTGGCAGATGAGGATGTTAGTAGGACGCGGGGCGCTTTCTGCTGCCTGTGCTGTGCTTGCACTGGAAACTGTAATGAAATCAGCTCTCTGTACAAGCTCTCTCCTAGGATAAGGTCATGCAAGTGAAGCAGTAGTCTCTCCACACTGCTTTGTACATGCTAGTCTCTTTAATCATGAGTGTTCCTGTGTATTGTAGCCCTGGAGAACATGCATGGCAAAGGGAAAGGTTTAATTCCCTTCACTATTTCTGTTCCAGATTCCTTCCTACAAATCTGCATTTCACTGGTCTTTTCTCTTACCACTTCAGCTCCTTGCTACAATTTCCTATGCGTGCTTTTGTTCCCTTGTAAAAGATGTGAAGAATATACCTAGTGTTATCTTCAGTGCTGACGCAAGAAAATTAGAGGAGGTATTTTACAGTTCTGTTCGCTATTCTTTCCAGAGAAGACTGCTGGTTAGGTCAGTTTACTTGGCACTGTACGCCGCTTTAATCTTAACTTGACGCATGCTGTAGATATACAGCTGCTGGGTCTAATGTCTTCATGCATGGTTGCAAGCAAGCCAGTTAATTTCTGTTTGTTGAGAGGCAGGAATCAAGCAAATTTTTCTTTGCTGAATGAAAACATTGTGGGGCTGGTAACAGGTGAGTAAGCAATACTGGATAATAAAACAACCTAGAATTACCACTTAAATGTTGAAGGACACGCTTCCACAACAGAGAAGTCATGGTTTCATCCCATTTATAATGCCAGTAGTTTAGCCTCAAATCTTCGATTAGAATAATTAAAAAGAAAAACTGGCTTGACAGACTTTGCTTGGGAGAAAACATGCCACGAGTGAAGAAGCACTTAGCTTTGAGTCCAGTGCTGCAAGCTGCTAACTGGAGTGGTCAGTGTTGCTAAACATACACACAGACTACAAAAGCTAAACAAATTGTTCCCCCAATCACACTGAGGTCTTAATGACCTCTTAGCTTATATCCATTGAGCTTGTGGCTTTATGTCCATAGAGGTAGCACTGGCTATGCAGTGTTACACATGTAAGTCCTGTGCCCCTGCCATATTCTGTGGAGTCTTCAGAGATTAGGACTTCTGCTGGATCTTTTGACTTTAAAAAGGTCTTTAGAAATATAGCCAGATGAAGAGTTAACTACTTAAAAATAGTAGCTAATAAAACTTTCAATGTTCTCATTAGCTGTAAAATCCAAGGGCTTTGGGTCTGCACCTCACACTATAAACAATTACCCTATCATATTGAAGGTAGCTTAATTCAAAATATACCTTAAAATTACATAAAACTGTCCATATATTTAGAAAATAAAACTTTAAATAAAACAGACATCAAATCTTAAAGTAGAAAATAAAGTCCAGGTCTTTCTTCTGCCAGGTGACCACTAATATCTCTAATTATTTTTGGTGTTGTTGTTCCCATGTCTGAATTCATAGAAGCACAGAATCATCACAGAATCATCACAGAATCATCACAGAATCATAGAATGGTTTGGGTTGGAAGGGTCCTTAAATATCATCTAGTTCCAACCCCTCTGCCATGGGCAGGGACACCTTCCACTAGATCTAGGTATTCATAGTGAAAGAACATGCTTCCAAGCAGTATAATATTTTATTACAAGACCTTCTTCTGTACAGACCACCTTCTGTCATTTAGTGCATAGGCACTTGGAAGAAGTGGGAGATCTCAGGCTAAGAGGGATGACGAATCAGCACTTCTTACTCTGTAGCTGCCAGAGTCTCTGTTGTCAAACCACCAACTGAGAGAAGTTGCATTTCAGAAACCTTTTACTGAAGAATCAATAAAAGGCTATAAAAAATTACAACCTGCACAGGATAGAGACAGAATTAATCCCACGTGTGTAATTTCCATAGAATGTATCTGTTAGTTAACTGTTAGTTAAAAAGACAGCTAAGATGCAAACTTCAGTCTGATGTTTCTTCTCAAGGTTGACTGCTTAAAGCACTTCTCTGCAAAGTTCTGTGTTTACCTAAGCCCCAGATGAACAGCCACCTTACCCTCCCCTACACCTAGTGGAGCTAATGAGCCATGCTTTTTACCCTCCCAAAACTCTTGGCTCAGCAGAAATTAATCCACTTTCTTTGCCCATTTCTAACACATACCACCAGGTTAAGCCAGGAGAATGAACCTTCCTATGCTTTTACACACACTGGAGGACTGACTGACAGACAGGTAGCACTTTGTGTTTCATTAGTCATTATGTTGTTTGACACTAAAGCTAAACCAATGTAATTGCTAGCTGCTACCAAAAGAGGCAGACGCATCTCTCTTCTGCCATCTCACTTCCAACTGCATGGTTGCTCTGGCTCCTTTGTGCAGGTATCTGGCCCCAGAAAATCTTGGTTCAGGGGTCTAGACCTAGAAAAAATGAACCCAGTGAAAGGGTGAACCCCAGGGCAGGAGTGTTCCTGGGGTGGGAGGAAAGAAATTGGACAGCTAATTTTAGCAGTGTGTTAGATCAACTTAGCAGTCTTGACAAACTAGCTCTAGTATTCTGTAGGGAATAGTATAATCGCACCATTCTGCACTAAACCTGTGGTTCTTATTGAGAGTCAGCCTGTATAACTGAATTAACTTTCCCAATGAATCATGTTTCTAATGTAGTTCATCAAGCGTGGTTGCACAGACTACCTGTTAGTTGTGACACTAACATGTTTGCCTGACGTGCCACCTCTTGTCTTGGTGCAACTCTTCAGGCCTGTAGGATGAAAGAGGTGAGAAAACTGACTGATGTTAAACGTAACTTTTTTTTCCTGGCAAATTAATTGTAGTCAGGTCAGTGATAAGTCCTGAGAGATAGCTGTAGCAGCATAATTAATGGAGCAACACAAGGACTGGAATGGTGATGGGGGAGTGAAAGCAAAAGGGGCAGGGAAGAACTGCTTAAGCAGATATTGACACCAAAAGAACTATCTGTATAATCATGGTTATAGTATGGTTTTAGTGAAGGCTTTCCTTTATCTGAAGTGTAAGGGACATTTGCTTTTGGGGCAGAAGTTCTGAGTTTAACCATATTGCCAGCATACCACACTGTGAATTGTTGTGACAATCTCGAAGATTAACAAGGTAACGCAATTTGCTTCTTGTTGTTGGTCAAAGTGGGTATTACTCTGAGCCCTGAATATAGGGTAAGATAAAGCAGCTATCTGACCAAAACTGGCAGTAAGTTAGTCCTAGAAGGAGTTTCTGGGATTAGATAGTATATCCGGGGCTGTTTTTTCATGCAAGATGAATGGGGGAAGAGGGAGCTGGGGACAAGACGGGAATTTTGCGTATGTCACATCACCTGCTCAGGGGCATGCTTACCTTGCAACTGCTAAGCTGGAGCAGACAGACTGGGTAAGGACAAATCTGAACCTGCAAATATTGTAATTATATATATATACCTTTGTTAGTGTCTGAAGGAGTTCCACTTACATCAGCATCTTCTAACTATAGCTCCATGCTTTCTCTGCCAGTATTTTTCAACAAATGCCATCACTTGAGGTGCTATGGAGCCAATGCACTCTCAGATTCTCAGCAGGGAGTTACTGAAAAGGAAGGAGAATGACAGTGGGATCGGTCCTCCAGTATGAAAGTGATATTTTACAAAGAGCTTTGAAGAGTTTGGATATACAAAATTTTATGGTTGCATGTAAAGTTCCTTGATGTCTTTCAGAGCAATTAAAAATCTTGCCATATGCTCCAAACTTCTTTTTGTGTGGCCATGATTCAGGATTACGGCTAAAACTATTGTGAGCATAGTGGATGTTTGGATGATTTGGGGCACAAGTTGAAATGTGCTCAGCATCCCACACTGACTGCAGCCCATTGATCTGGAGTGCTCTCAACACCTTGCCGCAGCAGCCTACACTATATTAGCTTCCTCAGAATGATATCAAGCGCTGCTTTCTTAAAATTCTTTCTGCCCAAATTTGTAGGGGTTGACAAACTTTCTCTCAAGTAGTTCCTTAGTGCTACTGTGCTCCACAGTGTGTGAAGGAGGAAATTTGTCATGCAGAGCTGCCTGTGAGTCAGACCTGTAGGGCTTGTCACTGGCACATCAGGTTCTTATGCGGAGGCTAAAAACAGTTGGTGTCAATGCTCCCCATTAGCCGCCCTAATTTTCACATGGAAACTTGACTGTCACTTCGACTTAACTGCATCGTTTCCTCACATACATTGATGTGCCAGTTTTGTTTTCCTAACTGTACAGTATGTTAAGTCTTTATAGCAAGACCTGAAATGTTGGTTTGTTTATCAATGAAAGCTGATATTTCACAATCATTCTCTTTCTTACAACCTTTCAAAACAGAGGCAGAGCTACCTGTACAAAATTTTGTTGTTCTTCCTAGTAAAAAATCCCATTCATTTCATGCTAATTGTGGGTAACCTTTTCTTCGGAACAGGATCTTTTCAAGTATGTCTACAAAGTATAGCTGCATACTGCATGACGTGTAAAAAACTTTTAATATTTTACATGTGTAAATACGCTTTATTACTAAAAGTTTCCTTTATGTACTGTGAGCCCTGATCTTTATTTTAGGACTTTGTTTTACTTCTAGCTGTCTCTGTTGCTGAATTTGAGGTATACAGCTCCAATTTGCAGCTCAGTCACCTTCTATCTAAAAAATGTTTCACTCGTTTCCCTTGAAAAATTCTGAATTTCTAATTATGAAAGGGAGCTGTTTGTCATTGTTTGAGGTGTCTGTTTGACAAGCAGTCATGCAGAAATACTGCAATGTGTAGGCTCCCAGTATAAATAGAAGCAATCATGATCCAAACTGTGGATAAGTAATTAGAATAATAAGTAAAAATAAAGAAGCTTTGTCAGTTTGCATTCCTTTTCCTGAAGCAGCTAAGAGCAAGTGGAGAAGCTGATCTTTATCTTTAAATTTTCCCCTAAAATAAGGATAAAATTGGATTTAAGAATAAGAGCTTACCATATGAATTTAGGTTTATGAAGGATGTACTCTAGACTGTCAGAAATAGTCTGCCTAGGGCAGATTTGCTTCTAAAGAGAAGAATGCAATAAAGCTTAGGGTTATACTGAAACTGAACTGGAATATATTATGAAATAGCTTGGTTCGGTAATTCCTGGATTGTTACATTCAGATTTTCAGCCACTGTGGTTATTTGCTGATTAAAAAAAATCCTCAGATAAATGCCAGGAACTAGTGAGGTCAAGGGTCTAACTTTTCTTTCTGTCTGAACCTTTCAAAGCAAGAAGAAGATAATAATTTACACTTATCCAAAACTGAATAGTGACCTGAAGCTATTGAATATGTTTCAAAGAGATGATTGAGAATAATGACAATGAAACTACCCTCAGTGAAAAACGGCCATCATGTCTGTGTAACAGACCATATCTTACTAAGAAAGCTCTGAAAAGTTGGTCTCCTTCCAGACTTTTTTTAGCCTCTGAACTAGGATCTAGAGGATATCGTCAAAGAAGTCTGCATATCATGTATGGTCTGTACAGTCTCTAGCATGGCTTAATCAGCCACAGTGTTCTAAATTACAGCAGAACAAACTAGTCTTCTGATTCTTTGTTGCATAATCTACTGAACAAAACAGGTTTTTTGGATTATTCTTTGCTACAGGTTTGTAAATGTCCTGGAACTAAAAAATAAACAGATGAAGCCCATTTTTTTGGTACTGACAGTTCTTGTTTCTAGATTAGTTATATAAATAACTCCAGGCCATCTGACATCTTATTCATATAAAATGTGTTGGCAGAAATTGGCAGGAATTGGTTCCATTTCATCAACTTACTTTTTAGTTCTCTTTTTTTCCTTTGCCGTGGCAGTATTTTGGGGTTTTTTAAAATTGTTTTGGAATTTGGAAGTTTATTCATATCTTCTTAAGCGTATAATAGTTCAAGGAACACATAATCCCTTCTAGGCAGCAGCTTTTACAAGATGTAGTGGATGCCTCTGAATCAGCATCAAATGTTGGCATCTTCACTTCCTCCTTCATCAGAAGTAGCGATGTTTCATCAGAATAAGTGAGAAAAAGTATTTTAAGAGAACATAAGGAAGTGGTGCTTCTTTCCTCAAGAAAATAAAACAAATTTAATATTAAATGGAAAACCACAAAGCTGCTTTTCCAAACCATCCTGTGTACTTCCTTCAAACTTAATAAGGAATTAGAAGATTTTTATGGAGGACGGACTCTGTTGGTAGGTAATAATAAGAATTGAAAATGACTTGTCATAAGACAGAGCTCCTTTGTCTGAGTATTTGTAATGTGAGTTGGTATTTTTTCATGTGTGGAAACCTTGGATTCAGGACATCCGGTTTCTGGCAGGTCCATAAACATGTAGAATAATGTAACTTTCAGTCTGCGTGTTTTGATTAATAAGATGCCCTATTGCCTACTTTCTCCAACTTTCTGATACATTTGATATAACTACTGGCAAAAATATTTGAACTATTCAAAAAATAACTTCTGAGCTTTTGAGGCTTGTAAACACTGACTGTCTCCCAGACTCATACAGGGACACGAAGCAGGTGCCCAGCAGACCTTCTTCCTGCCTGCTCTCCACCCTCTGCCTTTCCCCAGAGATAAGACAAGCACATGGCTTGGGGGAGGCATTGCGGCAAGGCTGGAGGAGCAAGCAGTGAGTACCTGCTGCTATGGTGTTCAGCATGTGCACCCTGGCAACTGCTCTGATGAGACCGTAGGAGTAGTCACGAAGGCGAGTGAAATATGGTGGGTCTGGCCTTGAAGACTGCTGAAAAGCTGTGGGCCATGGCCATTCTCCCACCTGGTGTTCATGTCTCAGATAATTCCAGTGTATGCAAATCTTCCTCCTCCAAACTTCAGATCTCATTGTTCAACGCACTGAACTCTACACTTCAGGTGATGGAATGTAAAACTTAGAAAGGTCCAAAGGTTTCTGCTCATAATGGGATCCCAGCATCCCTTCTAAGTTCATGGATTACCTGGTCCTTTTTATTTCTTAAATTGGATATTTATAAGATAGAAAACCCACAATGTTTCAGCTTTTGAGAGCTTAGTGGGAAGAGCCTATTATACTATAGGTAAGTATAACCCTCATCTCTCCTGCCAGCTTCCCTGGTTGGAATAACAGCCTGAGAACAGGTCACTTTATATAAAGTAATAACTCTAGGGGATTCGTGGCTTTGCTCTTCCCAGATTATGAGCCCAGACATAAAAGTCTGACCAAAGCAAAGGAGTCTTTAGAAAACCTTTCCAGAGGAAGGGCTGGATGTTTAAGCTGTTTTCCTATCCCAACTCAGCGAATGATTTTTCTGGGATCATATATCAACAAATAAACTTTTAGCTAAGCTATGGGAACAAAACCAAGTGGTTTTGGCCAGTAATAATATCACAGTTGAGTGAGAGTGATACAGAAGCCTCAATTTTCAGAACTTAATTTTGTCTTGTATTTCTAATACTCTATTTGAAAATAATAGATTACTTTCTTATTTTTATTTTATCTTTATTTCACAATTAAATTTTTCATCAAAGTCACAACATTTCTCAATGTTGAAATCAATATTCTCTGATAACTTAATTCCATTTCTGGATGCAACAGACCTAGATTCCTTTCTACACTAAATGGAAACAGAGTGCTGGGTATTTAATATCCTGTCATTGAGACAGTGCAGACTACTACTATACAGTGAGTGGTATATAAGTATGTGAATTCTGAGAATTAAAATAGACTGGTAAGCTAATAAAAGAGTCAGATATAAGTGTAGTGATTGTTTTTATATCTAAGTAAGACCACCCTAAATAATTTAAAGCAGTTTAAATGTTTTGAACCATCGTTTTTTAGGGTAATCTGTGCAACTAGCTCTTCATAATACTCTGAAATAATTGATTTTCAAATGCTAAAGCAAGCAGAGCATGAAGTTTAAGAATGTAAGGCAATAAAGACAAATCAGTTTCATGTAAAAACTTATTTTTAAAAAATGCAGTGCACCTTCAGTGAAGCACTACACATCTTTGAAGAAAGACTTTGTCTAGTGTGGAAGAAGTCCTATCATTTACTATACAGTTATATTGTATTTTCTTGAAAAAAACACAGAATTGATTAGAGGAAGTGAGTAGTCATAGCTTTGTCAGTTATAACGATCTACAGTCTCAGGCTGTTGAATTCAGAATATACGGATGTTTACAACTTTATATACCCTGTAGTCAAATAAGGTCAATACTCACTTGGGCTAGAGCAGAGCTGTTAGCAGTCTGACCACTTGCTTTCAGAATCTGAATTCAGTAGCTATTATCTCTCTATTGTTGCCCAGTAGTATACTTGGGTTTGGCTGGGATGGAGTCAATTCCTTTCACAGCAGCCTGTTTGATGCTACAGCTGAGATCTGTTACAAACCCAGCGCTGTAAGACACCACTGTTTTAGTTGAAGCTGAATAGTGCTTGCACAGGGTCAAGGCCTTGTCTGCTTCTCACTCTGCCCCTATGCCAGCAGGCTGAGGAAGGCAAGAGGTTGGGAGGGGAAACATCTGGAACAGCTGACCCTAACTGGCCAAGGAGATACTCTGTGCTTTATAACATCATGTCCAGCAGTAAAGCAGGGAGGGAGTTTTTCCAAGGGTAGCCATCATTTGGAGAGTGGCTGAACATTAGTCTGCTGGTGGGAGGTGGTGAGTGATTGCCTTTGCATCACTTGGTTTTATCTCCTTTTCTTCACTTACTAAACTGTCTTTATCAACCCATGAGTTTTTTTCACTTTTGCTCTTCCAATTCTCTCCTCCATCCTGCTGGGGTAGGATTGAGCGAGTGGCCAGGTAGGAGCTTAGCTTCCAGCTAAGGTCAACCCACCACAAGTTGGCAGGATCTCTATGAAGACTTTCAAATATTGCATGGCAGCAGAATACAGTATTCTGCATTAATGAGATGTTTACTGCTGAAAGAACCCAGCTTCAAGTTTAATAGTTTACATTGCTGGAAATATTCAACTTTATTCTCAGTTTATAATGGAGATGTGGGCTAGATATTACCCCTCACTTTTTTTCTTTTCCTTTTCTCCTTTGTTAGCCCTGTTAAGAGTACAGCAGGCTAATATACAGAATACTAGACTTTGAGCTCATATGTATTCCTTAATCCTAATCTGCCAAAGAAGTATGAGAAGGCTCTCAATTTTGAGCATGCCATGTACTAGACTCAAAAAAGAGGGTCCACATACCTCATTTGCACCAAAATCAGATAGCTTGACCTGCAGTGTCTTCTTGGTACATATAAATATCTCAATTTCAATCCTGTCATCAGTTTACACAAAGCTGGAACTGGGGCAGAAAGTGTGATTTGACTTTTTATTTTTATTATATATACAGCATTTCATGAGTTATCCTGATAAATCTGTTCCAGTACATGATAGAGTCTATTGCTCTTTCTCTACACTACACAGAAATAAACATTTCAAAATTCAGTTTTAATTTTCAGTCGGGTTATATGCAGTACGTTCATCAATGGTCTGGAAATAAGCCTAAAACCACCTCTCAATTATTTTGCTGAATACACAAAGACCAGCAGAGTGTTAAATGGTGGTAAGTTGTAGAATACAATGTGATATGCCTTGCTGATTCAACAAAGTCTGTCCTGACACAGCTAAATGCATGATTATTCATCAAGGAACAAGGGATCAAAGCCATGCTGACAGAACAGAGAATTTTAGCTTGGAAGTAAGTAACTCATCAGGGGTCATATAAAATGGGCAACTGAATAAGATTTCCCATTACAGCACTTGACCACAAATGTCACAGATGATAGTAAATATGAGTTACAAGTTATATCCTTGCATGTGGCATTGGTCATTGGTCAAGCTGATGCTGGAAGAATTCATCTGGTCCTGATGCCAGCATTTTTAAAGGGATATGGAAACACTGAGGTAAGTTCAAAAAACAGCCACAAAAGAAGCATTTGCTGGAGGAAGTGGGGGCAAATGCCTTCTGGTGAGAGGCTTGTTTGGTGTACTACTGAAATTAAAAAAAAATGGGAGCTGACTTGACCCTATCAAAGTACTTAAGAAGAATAATATTTTAGTTCCTAAGGTACTCTTTGACCTGAGAAAGACGTAATAAGAACCAATGGTAAAAATCTGAAGGTATGCAAATTCAGATGACAAAGACTGAGTTCTGTGCAGTAAAATGCTTACCCATGAAAAGAAGATGCTAAATATCTCTAACTTTCTGTGGAGCAGGATGGGATTTCTCTAGTCAACAGACAAGGACAGCATTGTCATAGTAGGACATACAGGAGGATAGACTAATCTGGCTCAGATTCTCTTCTGGTTTTATGAATTGATGCGTATATATGGTTTATAATTATAGAGCAGAAACCTTACTAACCTATAACTTTCATCACTAGTCCAAGTAACACAGACCAAGAAAATCAATGCACATTTTCAGAGAAAGAGAGAAGCTAAATTAGAGGAAGTGTACTGGAGTGTGGTGCCAACTTGCTTTTATAACGAGGTCTCAGATGAAATCTGAAGAATGAATTCTGCTACCTGAGAGTGGTTGTCTGCTACCTGAGAGTGGTTGTTTCTGAAACTGATGACTCTTTTTCACTTCTCAATTCAATGTGTTTCATTGTGGTTTAGGCCTGTCTTTTCATCTTCTATAGAAGCAGTTTCTAGCTAAGATGAATTTCTCAAAATAGGAAATGAAGTCTGGTATCCAGTCTCTGGTTAATACAAGCACAACTCAGAACTGTAGTTTTGCAACTGTTTTGAATCAGGCTCGTTATTTGACTTGTTTGCTGTTGTTTTCTGATGGGAAGGCTGAAGGGGTTGGTTTTTAAATTCTTATATGTTGCTTAGTCTCGACTCTTACCTCTCTTGTTCAGTGCTGGGATTGAAGAACGGATCTCCAAGTGCCAAAAGCTGTGGGTGACTCTGTAGTTCTTTATCCATCTAACAAGTTGATTTTTGCACTGCTACTACATTTTTCAGCATTGGGTATTTGTGGGCATAAAGATTCCAGTATTGTATGTATGCTGGGGCAAACAACGGATGCCTTGGCATGCACGCAATACTGGAATCTTTATGCCCACAGGTATTTTTTCCTCTTTTTCAGTTAAAAAAATGATTAATACTTTCCTGTGGATACTGTGCCTTACCACAGTATATGTTTCCTTCCACAATATTTTTCTGTTTGTAGAGTGAGCCTATTTTTACCCATGCCTTATAACTGCATGGAAGATTGAAAACTACAGAGAAGTTGAATAAAAGCTCTCAAAAACATTTAATGAACCGAAGTTGGACTCTGAATTTGTGGGTTCAAAACCCATTTTGGACCTTGAACTTCCAGACAGGAACAGTCACTTTGAATAGTAACAGTCCCTTTGAACAGTAACAGTCCCTTTGAACAGTCACTTTATTTGAGGGAAGTGATTCTGCCCCTCTATTCCTCTCTTGTGAGACCCCACCTGGAGTACTGTGTCCAGTTCTGGAATGCTCAATGTAAGAAGGATATGGAGCTGTTGGAACAGGTCCAGAGTAGGGCTACAAGGATGATCCAAGGGCTGAAGCACCTTCCATATGAGGACAGGCTGAGAGTTGGGGTTGTTCAGCCTGGAGAAGAGAAGGCTGCAAGGTGATCTTATAGTGACCTTGCAGTACCTGAAGGGGCTACAAGAAAGCTGGAGAGGAACTGTTCATAAAGGCTTGTTGTGATAAGACAAGAGGGAATGTGTATAAACTGGACAGGAGCAGATTTAGATTAGACATTAGGAAGAACTTCTTCACCATGAGAGTAGTGAGACACTGGAATAGGTTACCAAGGGAAGTTGTGGATGCTCCATCCCTGGAGGTTTTTAAGTCCAGGTTGGATGGGGCCTCGAATAACCTGATCTAGTGGGAAGTGTTTATGCCCATGGCAAGGGGGTTGGAACTAGATGATCTGTAAGGTCCCTTCCAACCCTAATTATTCTGTGATTCTATGGTTCTATGAATATTCCCTGTCAGATGCATCTTTCAAATGAAAACAGCCATGGTCTGTGTTTTTATGTACTAGATGATTGCTCTCTGTTTCTAAAGATCAACTTGTTCTCTACAAAAAGTTAAATTATTTTCTACTGCAATCCTAAAGAGATGGATTTAAGGTAGGCATTTTTCCTGCATCCTAGGGAAATTTATTCTTAAGCCACAGTGTAGTGCAGTGTTTTTCAGTGGCCCCGGCACAGGCTGTTCTTTTCTTCCTCACTTGATCAGATCCCATTATCATGGCTTAGCACATCCAGAACAGTCTTGCTCAAGTTGTTATCTCTGTCTAGTACCGTTAGTGTAATACAGGGTTCTTCAGTGTACAGATGACACCTCACTCTCCTCTAGCATGGTCCACCCCCAAACCCAGATACTGCTTTTTTTATTCCATATAGACTAAAGAAACCCACAAGCTGATTTAAAGACATTTCAGGACACTCTGCAGAAATGGGCAGAAATTTTCATACCAGGTAATATAGTTCCATGATTTATAGCTACTGTGATTTATAACTACTATGCTGGATTTCTAATACCCAAAGCTTTTTCATAAACTACATAGTCACTAAATCATCTTGCATACCTTCCAGACACCTAGAGTGATTCTAGGTTTGGGCTGGTTTTGTGGGTTTCTCTGTAGTGAAAGTACAAAGAGAAGTATTTCCAGAGGTTGATTCTTCCCACCTATCTATCTAGGAGGGAAAAAATCATGCACCAGAGATCTTTCTCCTGCTCACAACAGACAATGAACTTTGATTATGTCTTTAGCAAGTTCAAGGTTGAGTGCAAATGGATTAATCTATTAATTACTAGTCTACTATTTCTTCTCCAATGAACAATGTATTGGGGATATTATTAAAATATAATAAACTACTGATTATGAAACATTTAGCTTTATAAATATGGATATTTCAAAGTTTTGCAAGAGCATCACTGCCATTTCCTGACATTTTGCAAAGAAATATTATAGCAGAAAACACCTTCGCAAATTAGATATTTCTAGACCTGAGTAAGTAGTACATGCTATTGGGATCTTGCAGGATCAATTCAGTTCTTGTTGCAAGCAGTGCAATTCCCATTGTTATTCCTGTCCAAAGAAAAACGGAGTTTTGTTAGCTTGAGGCTGAGCACAGAAATCTAGACATATTTATCTCTAAGAGCATATGGATTTCACTGGTAGAAGAGACAGTTATGGAAGCATGGCTTTAAACCAGAGAAAAAACATTTCAAAGTGGAGGGACAATTTGAAGTTTTTAATGTTCGTTTGTATTATCTGCTTCTTGGCTTATACTGTATGAAAGCTTCTTGGCATGTGCCCTGCCTGGGGTCGAATAGGACGTGGGAGAGACTGTACTTGGATGTCTGGAGTACTACCACTTGTGGGGGAAAATGTGTAGCATTCCAACAGATATAATTAATGACAAGTGTTGTTGTCTTTCTCCTGTGCCATCCACCCACTGGCTGCCTGGTGTTGACCCCTTGCTGTCCTGCTGACCTCTCCAAAGTTTATTTTAAAAAGGCATCCTTACTTTCCCAAACTTTTCAGCTAGGCTTCCCTTGGGCTTCTTGTTCAGTGCATGCCCAAGTCTATGCCTGTGTCCACTGCTCAGTGATCAGAAGCAAGTGTTTCCATTAGAGGAATGATTAATGGAACTTTCCTTGGGAATGGGAAAGGGAGAAGTGGGTAATACAAGTGAAGAAACATGTTAAAACTGAACAAAGGAACTTTGTTTCTTTGTTTTAAAAATAACTAACTTTTCAAGTGTGCCGCAAACTGCCCTTACTGACGTAGGTCCTGCCCACATTAGTAAAATGCTACAATTGTTTCTGCAGAGGTGGGCTTGAGAGAAGTTCCTGCTTTTAAATCACTTTGCAGTGAGTGACCACATCACATAAATCCACCAGCTGAATTGGCCTTTGTGTTGGCAGATTAAGTAGATACAGTTTAGTGCTGTGTAGGGCAGGTGCATGGAGTTTTCTACATCTAGATACAAAGTAATGGAACAATTTACAGAATTGAAGAGTTAAAGAGGAATCCAAACTGGCTATTATGAGAGCGCAGCTGTCAAGTTACTCCTTCTGAGAGCATTCTCCAAAGAGAAAACTGCATGACTAAGTCCTGCATTTGCATGATGAAGATTACAGGACAGTTTCTGCCTTATCTCAAGCCTTATCTCACCCTCTGCTTATACTTTTCTTGTTAAAGGGTGTTAAAGGCAAGCCCCTATTTCTTCCACTTCCATTAAACCCTGTGCTTAGCTCTTTGGATGCTCAGGGATAGCATCCACCCTGTCAGCCAGTGCAACTTGCAGATTGAAACAGCACAACAGTGACATGGGCATGATAACTGATTTTTCACTGTGGAGGGGAACTGGTGAAAAATTGAATAAGGAACAGAGTAATAATCTTGGGAGTAGGCTAGGAGCTCTGTGCTGCCACTTCCCTGGGAAAGGGGAGGTCTAGAATTTCTAGCACTACCAGGTAAGACCTTCCATAATGCTTTACAAAGAAGAAGTGTTGCTCTTTTCCAGGAGGTATCGGTGGGTTTGTTGCTTGCTTTTTTCAGTCTAGTGTATTAAGAGCTGTGTAGAGACAACAATAGAAAATGTTATCTTTCCACAAGCTGAACAGCTTGGGCAGTACCTCTGCCTGCCAATCTTTGCTGTTAATCAGAAATAATCAACTCTGTTTGGTAAGATGTTACTCAGCATGTGCACATCATATACTTCATGACATTGAATTTTCAGGGCTAGAGCTTTATCCTATTGCTTGATCAGAAAAACTGACCAGTTGTGCTGTGGTGCAATGGAGAGACGGAGTCACGGGGCTGGAATTGCTCTTTCAGCTCAGCAAACCAATTCTGAAACTCCTTTGCTATCTGTACAGAAATAAATAAATTCATTCCATGTTTTTCACTAAACCAGTTCTGCACATGATCCTGCCCTCTCCCATGGGCAAACCCTATCAGGCATGATATTGTAAAACGCTGGTGCTGACTGAGACCTCCACATGCCTGTACAAAAGGAAAGCCTGCCCCTCCCCTGCATAGCAAAAGCATTCTGCTTTTATGGCATCTGGGCTACTGCAGCTGTCATAAGGAGGGGTTTTCTCTTTTTAGAAATTATTAGCAAAGTAGGCATGTTGTTTATTAAAATATATAGTGTACATTATGAACTTGTAACTGTGGTAAAATAATGTCAGGATACAATTCTGACAATTTGTTGAAAACTTTTTCCTACCCCAAGTCAGTGGAAGGTAGGAATTACATTTTGGTTGAACGTGCAACTTCAAAAATACTTTTTTTATTTTTATTTCCGTGTTTTGCCTTTAGATTTTGTAATAATCTATATTCAATTGTAAACATTCTAAGCTAAAATTGCATATTGAAAAGAAAAATATTAGAGAAAATGATTTGATTTTAGATTCCATATATGACAAGCTTTGATGAAATAAATGCAGTAATTAAAATATAGGAGAGCTAATGATCACAAAGTATAGCTAGGAACATTTTTTCTTATGTTTCCTGAAAAGCACTGTTCCTGTACCAGTGTGTTGTTAACTCAACGTGCAACTGCTGGTAACACTGATGCCATTAGCACAGCTTCTAACCAGGTACAATATTGTAAATAAGGCCTAGAAAAAGCTGAATGTTCACAATACAGCAATATAAGAAGCATATATGACTATATGAGCAAACAAACTTTGTGTGAATAATACGGAAAATATTTTTGTAAAAATTTAATTTTAGTACAATTCTGCCATTTTCTTAATAAAGTGTTCTTTCATAGTCTGGTAAGTGTAGCAATGATTAGAATTTTTTTTTCTCCAAGATTGTTGAGTTTTTGTCATCTACCATTTTAAATTTCTTTCATTTATATAGAGAGATTTTTTTTTTTAAACTGCATTTGAATGATTGATATTCATTCACTGTATTGTTAATTGTTGCACTCTTACTGGGGAAAACTAATAAGCTTTGTCAGTTCATTAATGCTTCTTTTGTTTTCTTTTGTATGATTAATACCCATTGTTGATACCAATTTACAGTTCAGTCAGTTGTGACTTGAGGACAAGAATGAGATTAATGTTAGGGAAATATAAATTGTTAACCAATTTGCAGGGGTGGTTGATTTTAATGAAATGAGTTTCTTTACTAAATACATGTTTGATTGATCAAATTTTTCTATGGCATAGCTAGAAAGAAAGAAATGCCTCTGCTTTTCACAGCATTTGCAAATATGCTTGTATCATCATTAACTTCTTATATGAGTAAAACATTTTTTACAGGATCTTAAATGGGGTAGAAATAGACCAAAACATGGAAGATCATAAACCCCACCTTCAGAGCAGTTGGGTTAGTCCACTGCTTTAGCATCCTTAGTAGCATATGTCTTGCATCTCGTGAAGACTCATCTAAGGAAGTACACAGAGTTTTACAATTTCAAGGTGATATCTTAGACAGAAAACTGACCATATTCTTTCATGTCTTTTCTGCAAAAGCACGTTTCTTTCCAGATGTAGAATAATTTGCTTCTTATGGAGAAAAGCTACAGTCCTGGTGTAAGAATATAACCTACAGAAACACTGTATTTTTCTGAAAGAACTGACAGGTTTTCGACGTTTGATCTTCTCTTTTTGTGTGTAATCCATAGAAGAAAGAGATACGCTATTTGGCATATATATTTCTAAAAACGAGGGTGAATATTCCTATGTAACAAATACTGAGGACAAAATGGGTTTCATAGAGGAGGTTGAAATGGAATGGGCATTGAAGTCTGTTAGGAAGCCTTCTTTTTTTAATGTTGGTCACAGGCTCATTTTTGTTTAGTTGGATGTGTATTGTGGTTTAGTAAAGACACACAAGAGAGCTATTATCCTCAGTAGAGGGATTAAGTTGTCTTCCTTCTCTAAGTTTTCAAAAAAAAAAAATTCCTCATTTATGGAGAAGATGGTTAGATAAACATGAATATATTCCTTTACTTATAGCTTTTCCAGGGTCTTGCTTTGTTTTTTGTTAGAACTATTGTACTGCTATCATTTGCTGACTGACATTGGTTTACATCTCAGTTTGGATGATCTTCTCCAGTTGTATAATCACAGACCAGCATGTAGAGTCTGTGGGTGGCTTTAAGAGATTTTCTAGGATTCTTTGTTTCAGGAGTTTAGTATCCAAACATTATATGATTTGTTTAGACTGATTTCATTGTGAAGGAAAGAATAAGACTGATCTCTTCTTTTTATTGTAACTTGATAGCATGACATCTGAAGCATAGTTTCAGTTAGGTATTACTTGTGCATGAAGAATATTACTTTATAATGTGCAGGGTTATGAGTGTATTTTTTCCACTTCTGGTAGCAACCTTAAAAAGCTAATGTTTCTTTCATGCTAGGACTGTATTGTTTATGTGACAGCTAAGAGTATTAAATCCTTAGAGCTAACTGAGGCTGGGCATGATGTTTTAGTCTCTACTGTCATTGAAGTTACATTACTATTTCTGCTTTTATTGTGACTGTGTTGATTTTAATAACCTAATTTTACTCTATCATGGCAGAGGAAAACTGCTTGCTCCTTTGTTCTGGAAACCCTCTCCTGGGGTCTGCATATGTGAGTAGGCTTATTGGAATCACTGAGTAGTGAAGGATTATAATTATTTATCTCAATAAAATCTTTCGTTAAGATAAAGCTATATACTAGTTAACATGATTCATTTGGAAAACTATTAGATAAAACAGCATCCTGAAGGCTTTTCTTCTTAGCTGTGGTTAAGAGCAGTTGCTAGTGGTTTCCTTGCATTACACAGCAGAATCATAGAAACATAAGATGGTTTGGGTTGGAAATGACCTTAAAGATCATGAAGTTCCAGCCCACCTCTCAAGGCCCCAAGCAAACTGGCCTTGAACACTTCCAGGGAGGGGGCACACACAACTTCCCTGTGCAACCTGTTCTAATGTCTCACCACTCTCATTGTGAAGAAGTTCTTCCTAAAGTCTAGTGTAAATCTTCCCCTCTACAATTTGTAGCCATTCCCCCTCATCCTAGCACTACATGCCCTTGTAAAAAGTTCCTCCCCGGCTTTCTTGTAAACCCCCTTCAGGAATACCACAATAAGGTATTCCTGGAGCCTTCTCTTCTCCAGGCTGAACAACCCCAACTTTCTCATCCTGTCCTCATTGCAGAGGTGGTCCAGCCCTCTGATCATCTTCATGGCCCTCCTCTGGACCCATTCCAACAGTCCTATATCCTTTTTATGTTGGGATTTCAAGAACTGGGCACAGTACTCCAGGTGGGGTCTCATGAGAGTGGAGTAGAGGGGCAGAATCACCTCCTTTGACCTGCTGGCCACACTTCTTTTGATACAGCCCAGGATACAATTGGCCTTCTGGGCTATGCATGCACATTGCTGGCCATGTTGAGTTTCTCATCAATGAGCACCCCCAAGTCCTTCACTGCAGGGCAGCTCTCAATCACGTCATCCCACATCCTGTACTGGAACTGTGGATTGCCCCGACCCAAGTCTAGGATCTTGCACTTGGCCTTGTTGAGCTTCATGAGGCTTCACATCAATTGATATGGGAAAATAGATGGATGTAGTCTATCTGGACTTCTGTAAAATCAGTCCCCCACAATGTCCTTCTCTCTAAATCATAAAGACATATGGATTTGATGGCTGGGCTGATCAGTGAATAAAAAAAGGGTCATTAGGCAATGGAATGGTCTGCTCAGGGAGGTCGTTGACTCGCCTTCCCTGGAGGTGTTTAAGGTGCAGGTGGATGAGATACTGAGGGGCGTGGTTTAGAGATTGGTGGGAATGGTTGGACTCGACGGGTCTCTTCCAACCTGGTGATTCTATGATTCTGTGATTCAGAGAGTAGTAGTCAACGGCTCAATGTCCGGATGGAGATCAGTGACAAGTGGTGTCCCTCAGGGATCTGTAATGGCACCAGTGCTGTTTAATGTTTCCGTTGATGATATAGACATCACTATTAAGTGCACCTTGAGTAAGTTTGCATTAAAATAAATGTACTTAAGAAATGTGAACTTGGACTCTGTTCCTGCCACAGCCTTAAGGTATTCATAATGACACATCACAAGAGACTGTCTACCTTCCAAGATAACCAAAGTCACCATATAACAAGAAATTAAAATACTCAGAATTGCACAGAGAAAACATAAGAAGGAATATTATTGCATCAAATTGGTTAGAGAAATCACTGAAAAGTGGAAGTACTGTATTACAGTTCCTGCTTTCGTCAGTTCTGATCTCAGTGTTAAAGTATCAATTAGATAAAGAACAGAAATTATCTAGGTAGCACAGGGTGATCCTCTGGATAGCTCAGTAACTGCTGTGATCATTAGCCTATGGAGTCAGGCTCTTACTTGTACTTCCTTGTATCTTATCTTTGACCCATGAATATTATTTTTTCTGCAACAACTGAGTCTTCCTTATCACTGATCCTGGCGGTTACTCACTTAGAAGCTGGGATGTTGTGGTTTGTTAACCAAGGGCTAAGAAATCTAAAATCTGTTTCTTTTGTACAAGTTTTCTCACAACAATGCCAATGACACCTCTGCTCAATTCTGTAGTAGTCATCTTCTCAGTGAAAACAGTGAACTCTGCTCAGGCCTGTTGAAAAGGTGGAAGGAGCCAGCTATCTTTAGGAGAAGATTGTGCATCTGTAGATACTAGCTGACCAAGCTGCCAGGTCCTCTGCATGTGGTCCTGGCTTTACAGCTGCACTCCAGAGAGCAGCAGATCACCTCTGGGCTTGATGTATCACATAGCCTGCAGATATCTCCATACTCAGCACTGCATAAAGAAACTGAACACTTAACTCTGGACCTTTGATTTTATTCCAGAGATGTGCTATTAAAAACTTTGCTCTTATAATGCCTAATTTGTAAGCACCTGAATTCTATGTTGAGTCTAACCTTAACAGGTTATTTTGTAACTAGCAAGATTTTGAATGAACTCTTTTTGGCAGCTGTGGTTAATGGATTTTAATAATAGGTGCAAGGATGAAATGATAAAATAGCTGTTAGCAGATCTTCCAGACTAAAAGCCAGCTGTTCAGTAAAGTTACTGTACATATATCTGTGTTTTTGACTGTAACTGTAAATGGAGGAAAAGCAGGTCCATATTTGCAGAGCTCAGTTAATCAGAGTCAAGGACTGTCTAATCTGCTTGCTGAGCTGCCAGCTGGAAAGGTTATTGAAGTAAGAATTAAAGGTTAAGAAGTAAGAATTCTTGAGAAAACCTGTTCCCTTGTTGTTAATGTCTCTCTTGAAGCACTTTTTGAGCTGCATAGTACCCGATGTATACCATTCTTACCAAAGAAGCACACAGGACGGCATTCATGAAGATGGCTGGAAGTGCCTGACCTGTTCCACACCTATTTGTCTTTCTACCTGTGTTGCAGTAGCAGCCAGAAGTAAGAGTTAATGACTGTGGAGCAAATCCAGGTACACACAGTCAGTTCCTACATACAAAGAGAAGTAGAAGGTAAGTCTGGGGGTAGATTTGGCCTTTCCATTAAAAAAGGGAGCTGTAAGTAGTAGAAAATAAAATCAAATTAAAAGTACATCTGCCACTTCACAAAATGAATGGAAAGGTAGCTGGTACTGATTTTAAGTGAAGACTAATCATTTACCTCAAGATGCATTTAATAGAATCATAGAATCACCAGTTTGGAAAAGATCTCTTGGATCATCGAGTCCAACCATTCCCATCTGCCACTAAACCATATTCCTGAGTACCTCATCTACCAGTCTTTTAAATACTTTCAAGGATGGTGACTCAACCACCTCCCTGGGCAGCCTCTGCCACTGCTCAGTGACCCTTTTTGTGAAAAATTTGCTTAAGAAAAATTTGCTTAAGAAAAATTGTGCGAAGTTTGCTTAAGAAATGGTTGAATTTGCTTGTAAAACAGAAGTACTGGACTTGGTGGGGCAAAATATGTGTTAGGAGAGTTTCCTGCAATGCTGTCATTTAACTTGATTACGGGAATGATGAGTCACTGGAGGCAGATTAGCTTTTTATTTCACCTTTAGGAAATACCCATATACCCTTATAGGATTTCAAGGTAAAAGGAGAAGCAATGAAGTCATGATACTGCTCCTGTATTGTAAAATGGCAGGTTAAATATTTTACTTTAAAAATACATATTTTAAAAATATGAATATATGCTTGAAAAGGGATAGGGTAGAGTGGAAATAGTATAGCTTTGATTTGTTGCTGGAAAACTAGATGGGGAAGGGTGGATATTTCCTCCTTGCTGTATAATAAAAGGCAAACTTGGGGCACTTGAATGGTATTCTCATATCTGAGATAGAAAGCTGAGTCCAAACATAGGGCTCAACCTCTCCTTTCCTATACTAGGTGGCTAGACAAAGTACAGTTCACATTTTATCCATCAGATTCAGTCACATCTTCCAGGTTTTCCTGATACTGTTGGAATCCTCAGATGCAAATTTGAATTGCAATTTATGTATCTAATATAAAATTTTACAAAATCCACAGAAGCCTTTTCAGCTGCAGTCTTGTGTCAGAATATGTGGCATTTGCCATACACCACTCTTTCCAAAAAGTGGTTTTATTGTGCCGTTCACCTCTAATTCCAGACACTTGGATCTGGTATTGCTGGATGCTAGTAAGGAATGTGTACGAGCTTAATAGTAGAAGCCACAATCCCAGGTTAAAAATTCAGTGACCAGGAACAAATGTGCCCTTTATTTCCTCTCCCAGCTAAAATCCTAGATACAGTTTATTGGCTTTAAACTTCTCTCATTTAGTAGAAAAGTTTAACTTTAGTGTTTCTTCTTAATCACAGCCACTTTTAAATGGGACATATGTGGCTCTATAAATTAAGATAGCACAGAAGTATTCTTTGTTTTAAGAGACCTGGAAATGGTTTGATAGTTAACTATTAAATGGTACCTAAAATACCTGGAATTTCCTATGAAGAAATGTATGCCACTACAGAAAATTACAAAATTAGATTTCCATCACAAGTGATGGAAATGTACTGCTTGATGATTTGAAAGTCAGGAACTAAGTTATGTGTCTGAAAAATACTGAGCTAAAGTGATTCTCCAAGGTCATGCAACAGGTTAGTGGCAAAGTCACCATCTTTTGGATGAAACAGATTGTTTATCTCACAAAACACATCATAAGTTCAAATATTTTCATTCACAGAAATGAACTAGAGACCTCTTGAAATTTTTTCACACAGAATAACCAACAAGTGCATGAATGTGCCACACCAAGCATGGTCATCATCCTAATGGTCATGTATGGCACTTATCTGTGCTGTTTTTAACTGGAGAGTCTGTCCTGGACCCAGAAAATCTTTTCTCAAAACTGATGTTTTCTCATAAAATGGTTTGTTTGTCGATCTACTGTTTTTCTGAGAAAGAATTTTGACCAGCTGACTCCTAGTTCAGTGTCCTATTCAACTAGTCACATGTTCCCCCAGCAAATATATATGAGTCCTCTCTTTGAGGAGGAGCAAGATCAGCAGCATCTTTGTAATACTTCTGATGTACTTTTCTTCTCAAATTCTGGGTCTTGACATAAAAAGGCTGGAATGAAGGATATGGTGTTGCACATACCCAAGTGAAGGCAGGGAGCCAACAAAATGCTATTGTAATTACAAGTGAACATTCTTGTATCATAAAACTGCAAAGAAAAAGCTATAAATCAGTACTGGCCTGGTGGTCCCTGGCAGCAAATCTCAGGAGATTTGAGCTCATTCCCTGAGCTAGCCAAGAGTGGGATCCTTGTGGAGGCAGTGGCTCATTCGAAGGGAAGGGCATTCCTTGTGTCTCCTGAGTGATGGTCATGAAGCACTGATTTTGGTGGGAGTTAGATCTAGCTTACAGCTGGAGTGATAGTCTGAAAAGTGCTGGCCATTGTGGAAAATGAAGGAAGCTGTGAACCAAAGGAATTCTACTGTCAGGAGCTCTTATGCCTGTGTTCAAGAACGTACCACTTTCAGTGCTAGGTCTGCGCTATTGACCAGGTGCCATATTTGATCACTTATTGTGCTTGAGTATGTAAGATTATCCTTCAATTCAGGTACCTAGTTTCCATACATTCATTCATGACACAAAACTCTACTAAAACTTTCTATGGGCATTAGAAAAATGCAAGTAAATTAATACTGTCCAGAATCATAGAATCATAGAATAACCAGGTTGGAAGAGACCCACCAGATCATCAAGTCCAACCATTTCTATGAAACACTAAACCATGCCCCTTAGCACCTCATCCACCCATGCCTTAAACACCTCCAGGGAAGGTGAATCAACCACTTCCCTGGGCAGCCTGTTCCAGTGCCTGATGACCCTTTCTGTGAAAATTTTTTTCCTACTGTCCAGCCTTAATCTCCCTTGGTGGAGCTTGAGGCCATTCCCTCTCGTCCTGTCTCCTGTCACTTTGCAGAAGAGGCCAGCTCCCTCCTCTCTACAACCTCCTTTCAGGTAGTTGTAGAGAGCAATGAGGTCTCCTCTCAGCCTCCTCTTCTCCAGGCTAAACAACCCCAGCTCTCTCAGCCATTCCTTGTAAGACTTATTCTCCAGCCCCTTCACCAGCTTCATTGCTCTTCTCTGGACTCGCTCCAGAGCCTCAACATCCTTCTTGTGGTGAGGGGCCCAGAACTGAACACAGGATTCAAGGAGCAGCCTCACCGGTGCCGAGTACAGGGGGAGAATAACCTCCCTGGACCTGCTGGTCACACTGTTTCTGATACAAGCCAGGATGCCATTGGCCTTCTTGGCCACCTGGGCACACTGCTGGCTCATGTTCAGTCGACTGTCAACCAACACCCCCAAGTCCTTCTCCTCCTGGCAGCTTTCTAGACAGACTTCTCCTAGTCTGTAGCTCTGTTTAGGGTTGTTGTGCCCCAAGTGCAGGACCGGGCATTTGGCCTTGTTAAACCTCATGCCATTGGACTCTACCCAGGGGTCCAGCCTGTTCAGATCCCTTTGCAGAGCCTCCCGACCCTCCAGCTGATCCACACTTCCACCCAGTATGTCTTTACTGATGTTTCTGTCACTAATGAACTTGGTCTTGATCTTCAATAGAAATGTTTTTTTTCCTTTGGTCCTGGATAATTTTTCCTTTTTTTCCTTTTTTTCTTTCTGATGCCTTATGATGATGTAGCTCTTTAAATACCAGTAATCTGTCTGGATGGTTTATCAGTTTCAAAAATAAGTAAGTAAGTAAATAGCAGAGGAAAGGGAAATATTAAAGCTGTTAGTGTTGGGCAGTTGTCTAGAGACTTTCTTTAATACAAGTTGTGTGTTGGCTATTTCCTGTCTCTCTGAAAGATGTAGCTTGAGCTGAGTCCACATTTACAGTTTGGGAGAGGCAAAATAAGATGATCTGCTGTTGTCAAAATAAAAAATAAAAAAATCCTGAGAGTGTACAAGTGATTACAGCAAAACAAACCCCAAACTGACAGCTGCACAAACAGCACTTGCCCAGCAGTAGTAGTCAGCTACAAGGAATGCCCAGTTTCCCATCAGACTGGTAAGAATTTATAATTAATAGCACATTTAGGGACTCTTCTGTAATGAAACTACAATTTAATATGATAACCTGATTATGGAAGAGGTAAAGGAGAGAGGACAGAAATTCAGATTCTTGCTTTGTCAAATGCCTTATCTCTGTGTTGACAGCAGTATGAGAACAAGACAGACAGCATTTTCCAGAATCCGCCCCTCTGCTGGTTTAAGAGCTGTGATCCTGAAAGGTGAAGGGCTCTTTCCTGAACAGATGTGACCCCCTTCAACTCTGATAAACTTCCCAAAAAGATGAGGGAAATCTGTACCACACAGGATGTGCTCTGCACATTGAGGAACTGAGTTAGTAATGTCCCTGATAATAGTGGATACCTCATTGTAGGAGTCAGTTTTTATTTAAAATTTTTAATAGGAATATACACATCTGTCTTTATACCCAGCAGCTTTTCTGGCCCACAAGAAGTCCTCTGTGAGTTTCCCCAACTGAGCTCAGTGGGATCTCTGTCAGCTGCAAGATTTATGTCATCTTTTTCAGTCCTGAGAACTGTTCCTTAAGCTTTTCACATCTGGATTTAATTGGGAAGACATTAAAAGACATTAAGTGTGCTGGAAAAGCATATTTTAGAGAAGGTCTTTATAGACACTTCCATTAAAGGAGCTGATAGTTGTAGGTTTAAATGGGATGAAGACAAGCCATCAACAGTTAGCAAGGACAAAATTACATTACAAACTACTTCAGATGAGAAGTCTGGCCTGTAGCTCTTGGGCCTGAATCTGATCTCACTTAAATCAACTTCAATTAGGAGAAAAATGCCAGTTAATGCAGTGTAAAAATACTCTGAGATCAGAATCAAAAACTTTTGCCTTTTGGAAACACTCATATTTCTAATTACATGCCATATATGCTAAATATAAAGCTTTTAGCTGTCAATCTAGATTTGTTATTTTGTTGGATGTACATGCATGCTTGTAAAATGAGACTCAGAGAATGAACAGGGGGGATTGGTTCTTGGGGCTGAGGGTGGAAGTATCCTTCTTTGAATACCAATTCACTGGCCACAGGAGTAGAATTACACAGAAGCAGAGATACGATACAGTTTAGTATGTGGGCTTGTTACAGATGTAATGCAAGAACCTACAGCCCTAAACTCTCTCATTGTTCCAGCTACTATGTGCTGCTTGAAGAAGCTAATAGGCAGTCCTTTGCATTAAGTGTAATCTAGTGCTTTTGTCTTCAAACCAAAGTTTCTAGTCATGTTTAGACTGACAGACAATTAAAATCTAAGGTAATGGTTTTGGCCTGAGAGAAAAAAAATATTCTTTCATTTTAAAATTATTAAACCTGAAGAATCTGATATTTAGGATATTACTCCCATCTCAAAAGCAAAGGGTACAGTCTTTAGAAAGAGAAATATGTCAAGCTTTAATGAAAAATTATATTTCTGTAAAACATTGGAGAACAAAAGTTACTTTTTAGAGTATTTCAGCAAGGCAAATTTGTTAGAGGCTCTCACCTGTCCTCTTCTCTTAAAAGGGAGTCTTTTCTGTGCTATGTCATGGAAAGTAGTTAACGTGAATGGGATAGTTATAGCTTGTTGGGTGACAGTGATGAGAATAAGGTGTTTGAATTAAAATTTTGGCTGTAGTGAAGACTGTTCTTTTATTTCCTATCATTAAATACCTTATTTTCACCATCTCCTATTCCTATCTTGAGCTATGATAAAATGGATGCAAACTAGTAAAACTGATTCTTACTTTTATTGCCTCTGGGCCAGCCCTTTATGTGCTCTTGCACTCACTCTTCACTTCAGTTTCCTTATCTTTTTAAAACAGGAATAATAAAACTACCTCTGGTCCGTAGTGCCATTTTGTTTCATTGAGAAACTTTTGCAAGTGGAGGTGAAAAGTATTTAAACAGCACCGAGTGTGTTTTACAGGTTCAGTTTACGGTTTTGTTAAAACAGCCCTGGATGAGTCTACACTACTCATAATATGGGTCAGGGCCCATCCCTTGGTGCTGAATGTCATGGTCTTTGTCTCATTTATGTACTGCTAGCTATGTAGTGAAGCCTGTGGTAGTGATGTTAAAACCAGGATGCAACTGCGGAGGTCAGATAGAGGAAGAGAATTGTCTATAACAGCATATTTTAGAATTCACTATGAACTCTAATGCAGCTGAGAACCTCAATCCACTTATTTAAAATCAAGAGGTCAAAATCTTCTGTAATACAGATAGGGTTAATGGCAGTGGACCTGCAAATCCATGGCAGTAATGTGTAGAAAGGCCTGCAAGAAAATAATTAAATAAACCAAACTGTTCTGAGAACACAGCTGACAAGGATATTTTCCAGCCATCAATGATGAAAGAGACAGTGATTCATGGCCTTTCTTCCCTGCTGGTGTAGAGTTTTGCCTGAGGATATACATTTGGCTGTTTTCAGTTTTAGATTTAAAGCTACATTTCTTAAAATCACCTATAATTTTTGTTTGTAGCTTCTTGACCATGCTTGAGTGTAGTCTCAGTTGCAGAATTTATACCTCTATCTACCTGTACAATAATTGGCTATCTAAATTCTCTCACTTGGAAGTCCCTAATTATTGCAAGCACTTATATTACTTAGATGTCTACCTCCTTCTGAAAGTCTGAGTGCACAAAATTAGAAATGGGATTAATTTGAAGATTAATTGCTGTCTAGTGAAATTCTGTTGCATCTGTTTAGTGCAAATGCTTGGAAATATTTTTCTCCATGTTGATAAGTAAGCTGTGATGATGCATGATCTTTTCTGTCTTTGTTCTTTAAATTGTAATAACTGAAGAAAGAACATGAAGTTTTTAATTTGGAAATAAATTTACTGTAAAATAACTTCTAAGTTTCTAGACTAGAACCAGTAAAAACTGAAGAGCATGCACTGAAAAGGTACTGAAATTATCTGACAAAAGAGGCTTGATTAGGACTTATTTTAACAGCTGATACGGAGACCTAACATTCATACCTCACTTGAATGCCAGAGAACATAGACACTCCTCAGTAGATAGTGGCATTGAAACTGAAGGCTCTTTCAACCTGTTCCTGAAGAAGTGCCAGCTTACTGGTTCCCAGCACAGTGTTCTAGAGGTGAAAGTCAGCATTTTGATAGCATTTGAAAATGTTGCTCGTTGTAGCTGAGAATATGTGAAGAGAGAGAAGTTTGAGAAGACACAGATTTAAGAATATTTCTTCTCTGAGTCCCATACATATCTTACAGCAATCCTTTCCTCTCTTATTCACACTCACAAGTAAGAACACAACCTAAACTTGGCAGCAAGACTAGCCTCACCACACTGGATTAATCTCTTACATTAGTGTTGTTTGTTGAGTCTGACATTCATTGTTATTTATCAAATACTCCTTGTATTAAGGCATGCCTGTTAATTTAAAAAAAATGGTGCTTTTCAGTATGATTTTCTCTCTTTGTGGCTAGAAACTCTTAAATCACCACTAAAGTGGAGAAAGAACTGTCTCACTTCAGATGCTCATGTAGCTTTTCTTGGGCTTCGAGATAATGCTTTGCCATTGATTATCTCAGGATTTATTGTATAGTCCCAAGAATGGTGGGCAGATTTCTGGTGTGGTGGTTCAAATGCTGAAATAAGCCATGCCTAATTGACTTTCTCTACTGTTAACTCAAGCAGTCTTTTGAAGTAGATTTTTGAAGTTGAAAACCTACCAAAATAAAAATCCATGTTGAATGATGTCTTTCACTCCATTCACTTGTTGGAATACTGAGAGGCATGGAGGAATGAGTTCATGTCCAATAAAGCTAGGTGGACGAAGGTGACATGCACGCTGTTGTTGATAGAAGCTCTGCTTAATATGTTAGAAAAATTGTTCAGGAACAGTTAATCCCTACATCAGGATTACCTCCAGAAAGCTGGCAAGGTCAGGCTGTATGTGGATTGTGTCTCATTTAAATGCTGTCTGCATGAGTTGCCCAGGGTTAACATTTAGTACTATGTGGGACTTATTCTAAGCTACATCTATGATTCGTCGTTCTTTGTTTGAAGATACTAGACCCCTTCTATCTTCCAAGCGCCTTCTCTTGGCAGGTGCAATCAGTAGCCTTAATTGTAGTGCCTTTGTGCAGAGATTAACCAGTTTGGAAAATGCTCTTTCCATGTAAACTACATGAATTAATCAGATTATAACTCTGCGTTTTTCATGCATATCATAAACTTTGTGAGGAAAGGGCTTAAAGTCATTTAATTAAGGTTTGCATTGTGCAGTGTGAAAAGCCTTCCCGAATTTAATTTTTAAACAGATGTTAACATAGGTTAACACAAAATCCAATCAACTGGGAAGAATGGCCCATTGTAAGGAAAGTGGCAAGAAGTCCTAGCAGAAGTTATTGCTTGTGATATAGTAAATTCATTTACAGCAGAAGCTGTGAGGGTAAAGAGATTTGTTTGCAATACTCATCACCTAGTTTTTGCCTACCTTCACAGAATCAGAGAATCACTAGGTTGGAAAAGACCCACAGGATCATCTAGTCCAACCATTCCTATCAATCACTAAACCATGCCACTCAGCACTTCATCCACCCATCTTTTAAAGACCTTCAGGGATGGTGACTCAACCACCTCCCTGGGGCAGGAATTATAACCCTATAAGTGGTTGACCTGGTAAATCCAAGAGAAATAAACTGGTATGTTAAGATGTCAAATTTTAGCTGCTTTGTGTTTATGTATGTAAGTCTACACAAGCAAATGTATCTTCCCTTTGTGCATTTCTGTGTGCATGAAGTTTTGGGATATGGGCAAGTTAAAGCCAGGTAGAGGCTTGATCAAAAAATTCCTCATGAAGAAAAAACCAAAAACTATCACCAAGAAGAATAATTTTAAATACATTCAAATTGTTGCTTAGCTTTTGGAGACTAAGTCCTCAAACTCACCTCTACAGCTGTGATATTATTGGTTTTTTTTCAAGATCCTTTAAATGTGAAATTTAAGTCCACATATTAAAAAATCATGAAGTGCATCTCATTACTGATGCAGGCAGCTTTGCTGCAGTGCTGTTGCACAGATGATATTGCCTTTTGAGGCCTCAGCTGTCAGGGAGAGGGAAAGAACCTCTCTCCTTTGAGGGGTATTCTTTCTCTTGGCTTAGGAAACAGCTGAATGTTGTTTGTTTGTAAATACACTTGTTATCAGTTTTGTTCAAGCATTAACCCTGCTGTTGTCTAGGCTTCTGGTTTGCAAATGAAATCAAGGACTAGAGTTAGATTTGTCTATTGTTTTAACCTGGCATGCAAACATTTTCTGAAGCCTAAACTCAGGCACAACTTGAGCCTTGTCCATGGATATGGCATGTGGCTACTAGTGGCATGGCTGCAGTGAGTTATTTGACTCTGCAGACTTAACCTTGAACTAAGACCCAGCTACTAAAGACAGTAAAATCTTGTCCTTTGTGACCTGCTCTGGACCTTGACTTACTTCAGTTTTGCAGAGTAACTATTTCTGCCTATAATTTTATGTCTTCAGAAAACACTGACTAAGGCCAACCTGAATGTTTTTTTATTTGCTTGGAAAACTGATGTTAGGAGACATATCACCAGCAAAACTAACAGCTTCAAGCAGTGTATTTATTAGGATTGTCTCAGACCTCCTTGGTAAAGTCAACTTGAAGGGCCACAGAGAACAACAAACTTCACAATTTTTGGATTCATGGAATAATATGAAATGCTGTATATATTTAAGAGGAAAAATGCAAACCACAAACTGTGCTAAAGCAAATGTGAAAATATTATCATAAGGATGTGGTTCGTAAATGCATAAGTGCTAGTGTAGAGCTTGCCTGCTTTCTTTCTAAAAGAATGATCTAATGTTACTAGATTGCCATTATACGACACTTAGTCCCCAGAGTGAGAAACAGGAAGAATATTCACAAGTTTCGGTGCTATTTACTAATTGCCAAATGACTTGAGGAAAGCTTAAAAAAATGACTGGAAACTTCCATCCCCATCCTGATACACACACACGCTAATAATGGAAATGGCAGCCAAGACAAACAGCTAGCAGTGCGGTGCATCCTGTTGGCATTGTATTTTTGGCACTGTTGTAGCTACACAGAAAACAAGTGATACAAGAAATGTGTAAAGACATCTGTTCTGTAACCTATGTGGCTTCACTCACAAAACAGTTGTAAAATCTTCTGGGGGAGAGAGAAATTTCTCTATATCTGTGCAGATGCTCTATTGTAAGAAATATATCAATGGAAGGAAGTGTTGAGCCTTTAAAAGAGGAAATTGTTCACTGGTTTCACTGTCAAATGTTCCATTCTTTTCTTTCCTTTTCATTTAACCTAAGTTATCTGCCATTCACAAGTTATATTTAAGCCAAATGCTGTAAATCTGTTGGGACTAATGGAACTGAATCATGGATTAAATTAGCCCAATGTCTGCTAGTAACTCTTCTTCACTTCAGATTTCTTGTGTTCTGTGTCACTCTGCTGACCATCCAGGTCACAGTCTCTCAGCTACGAACTTCCTTCCTGAATCCAGCATCTTCATGTCTATCTAGGGGTACGAAGAGGAGAGGAGGAACATTAAGGACATCTATTAAGGTCCAAAGTATTGTTACATACCATCTCTACTGATTCTTCTAAATGTAAGCAAGCTATGGGAGAAAGAAAGCGAGGAGTTTTCAAGACACTGAAGAGCTCTCTCGACCATTCACCTACTACCCTTCAGTGACAACCCATGAATGGACATTTTAAAAAATAAAGAATCTTTCCCCAAATTCAAATGTTATTGCAAAAGCTGGGATATGAGTAGTTAGGCTTTCCTCACAGGTGTCTTGTGAAGAGGAAGACGTTTCCATGAAAAAGAAATCAGATCTCATGTAAACCTGGAACTTGTTAGGAAACTGGAAGATAAAGAAGGACTGTGAAGTGTAGGAGGCCTTGAGGAAAGAAAGTTTAGCTCTGTGAGCTGGGAGATGCTGGGGTCCTGAGTGGGAGAACAATTAAAGCACGATAAAGTAGAGGCCTGGGTAGGCGGAGACTTGTGAAGAAGCGGAGGTTATCTCCTCTGCTGTAAAAGAAGTCAGAGCTCCGGGGTGAATAGTTGGTAGAGGAAGACCAGAGGTACTGGAATGACTCAGAAAAAATGTGGGACTGAGGAAGAAGATGTAGGGAGTGGAGTCTCAGTAGCGATAAGCAGATCAAGGATACAGGTACAAGACTGCTTTCCTGCTGCTTCCCCCCTCTGATATTTGGGTCCAGAAATACAATAGATCAGAGATCTTATCTTTTATATCACATTTCAATTTGGGAACGATATGGCTTGAAGAAGGATGAGATAGAGAAATGAGACTGCATCAAGATTTGGATGCTCTGTTGGTATTAAACATGCTTATCATTAAACATCTTGAATCATAACTTTATTTTACATGGTTTCTCTAATTGTTCCATGTTGACTTCCTTGACACCCATATAGTAGTTACTGGTACTAACAGGCAAAGAGTTCATTATTTAATATTGTAGTCCTTCTTCCTTTGCTATTAGAAAAGAAGACATGCCCTCGTGATCTATTTCTGTTGAGATAGTAGCTAATATTCCTCCATAAAGTTACAAAGCAATTTTTCTGGAAAGCAACCATGAAAGCTGCTCTGTAATTTATGTGGCATACCTTGCAATAGCCAGTACTGTGACTAAAACACTAGTAAGATGTCTCATATTCAGAGAAGTTCTAGAAATGAATTAGGAAGCTTGGGGTGGTCTAATTAATGTTTTGATGACTTGGGAATTTCAGTGACCACTGATCAAGATGAGACTGTTCTGCATATCATATGATGAACCTGTGATCTAACCTTGAATGAAACACTACTTGGCTCTGCTTCTAACCAAGCATGATCAGGGATTTTTCATCCAAGCCACTGTACAAACAAATAACCTGAATAAATAGCTCTTCTACAACAGGTTTACAATTCACACATCAGACCCAGAAGCCAAGAATGGATATAAAAAAGTAAACAAGTTGGGTTCAAAAACTGAGGTAGCAGTTAAAGTGTGCAAGAGGAGCAGATGTCTTAGCTTCCTCCTCTCCTTGCAGTGCTACCTGGTAATGATTTTTGGATTGCCATACATAAGAAAGGAACTCTTGGTTTTACTAATGTGCATTATGGAAAATGGATATGAAAAGGCAGTTCTTATCCTCCAGTCCCTACCCATCAAATTGTTTGGTTCTCTCAGGTGCTAACCTGTGACCAACAATACAGAAGCAGTCCTGTGCAAGGCACGAGAGCCCAAATTGCTCCCTTTCCTCACATGATGATTAGTACTTGCATTGTGATGAAAAGGACACCAGGGAGAGGAGGAGAAGAGAGAAACTGGGATGAAGAAATGTATGGGGTTTATTGGAACAAAGAGAGATGGAAACCCTTGTTGCCACTGGGAGAAATTATTTGGGTTGAGCAAACAGTGATTTTGCTGTGCAGTAAAGATCAAGGATAGAATGGCAGATGGCAATTAGACCTTTTAGGAGGTGAGAATGTGTGCCTAAAACTGCAAGGGACACTATGATGGAGTACAGAAAAAGCTGTCTTATAACAAAAATGCAAATACATGAAAACGTCAAGAAAACTAGAAGAAATGAGGGAAGGGAGAATTCATTTACTAGGGAACTCAAAGGGTGATAAAAGTGAAAGTTACTGTAATGGGAGAAGTTGTTACTGAGGTGAAGCTGAGGCTCAGTTCTTAGCCATAGCATGGAAAAAAGATAGAAAGGAGATGTAGGCAGCAGAGATTTTAAGGTGAAGAGGAAAGGTATGTCAATGGATAGGAAGAAGGAGCAAGTAGAGAGCAGTTTAACTGTCAGATACAGGGGGCTCAGAAAACATGGTAAAGATAGATCAGATGGGTAAGAAACAGGTTTACCAAGACACTTTACAAAATGTTTACCTTTTTATTTGTTTACCAGGGCAAAACCCATAAAGCTTTACAGACTAGAATGATTCCATCTTTATGCGTTATGGGTGGGAGTACCTTGTACAGCCTTGCGAAGCTTTAGCAGCTGGTCTTGACTATAGACAATTCTGGGATACATACCCACTTACTTTAGGGTAGCCTGGCAATTTTTGTGCTGTTATTCGTCTCACCAAAATACACATTGTCTAATAATATTTAAGCTGTTTAAACATACCTTTCAAGGGAAGGAGCTGTTGAAAGAATCCAGGCAAAGAATTAACATGAGAGCAAATCTAGTACTTCATTACAGTCCTAGCTCCTGTTCTGGACAGTCTCTGCTCTCTGAGATAAATGGGACATAAAGTTAGAGACATGGATACTTTCTGTCCCGACAATTAAGAAGAGAGTAACTTCCAACTTTCTAAACACTAGTTGTTGCCTTTCTGTGAAGAACAGTGCTGTATAGCCTGCAGTCAGTACCTGTGTTTGAGATTTTACCTTAGGTGGTGGTATCTGTGAATAGTTAATAGTCTTTTCCCCAGTGATTGATTCTGAATGTATCTTAGATGGGAGTGATTAAAGAGAAAAACCCATTTTTCAGTTCTGCTTTATATTTCACCTTCAAGACAGAATGGACCTCAAATGTTTTATTGTACTGGGTGTGTTTTCAAAGTCAGCCACGTGGTGTCTGGAAGTTTCATATTCAACCTTTGCTAAATAAATTACAAAAAATCATTTGTTTTTTACCAGAGCAGTTAGCGGGTAGAGAAGTCCTAAAGCAGGACTCATGATGATGTGAGAGAAACTGTTCAATGCACTTGCACAGGAAAACATCCAGCTGAAAATCGATCATTCTTTTATTATTGGTGCTTTATAATCATCCCATATTGGCTCATCCTGTTTAGCACACCTCACTACCTAGGTGTAAGACATTTGTCTGCTGTGTTGTTTGAGATCCAGCCTTGGAGTGTCATCAGCATCCTACTGACCCTCTTCCTGTTGCTCACACCTTCTGCAATCATCTACAAGACAAGAGTTTGCCCATAGAAGCTCAGAAAAGCATAGGCTCTGGGAAAGAACATGGGGGAGCTGGAAAGGCTTTACAGGCCAGAGACAAGAATTCTAAAAGTATATCATGTTCTTCAAGTAGATGATGAAGCTTGCATTAAAACAAATGGAAGTCATGTACCCAACTAGAAGAAGATATTCTCAAACCTTTACATAAACAGAGTTGCTACATATCCTCTCTTTTAGCTCTGTAGCCTAAATGGCTTCAATATACAGGAAATTATTGAAATCTAGAATATCAAAATACACACTTTCCTTCATTTGGTGTTAAGACAATACTGCCAGCGGGGTATTTGACAACTCATTTTTTCTTTAGGCAGCGTTAAGTGCCTTGAAACAGTTTTCAGAACAAGGATTGGATCCAGTGGAAGGGGCTATGAAAGTTGAAAATGGATCACATGAAAAGTAAGTACCATTTAAATCCTCTGCATTTTAATGCCTATGTGGCATGGTAGATAAGAAATGTTAATTAAGAGCTTAGTTGCCCTTTCAAACATGTGCAAAACTACTTCCTCTGGAATTTATGTGCAGTTTGTGACGATTAGAGAGGATAAATAAGATTTCAGGTTTAGCATTGCTGATAATGTTTACTAATGAGCTATGAGACAGATAGTCCTCCCATGGAAATCCTGAAGAAAAGGATTTTCTTATCATTGTATGGATTCTGTGTAAGTAGTATAACATGATTTTTGTCAAATGTGACACGTGATATTGCCTGTAAAGAAGGACAGCTATCTGCCAATAAGTCCCTATGTCTGCAAGATGAATTTTACCCTAGAGAATTTCAAAGTCAATATCTATTTCAGGTCTTAAAAAACTCTTGTATGGAATATTAGCTTTAAGAAGTATACTCTAGAACACTGGATTTTCAATTACTTAAGAAAAGGGGATTGTCTGTCAAGTATATACTTTTTTTCCAGCTGCTAGTCTGTTTATGTAAGAAGGTAGTCTTGTGTTACTAAATAAATTAGGAAGTGATAGAATAAAAGAAGCTAAAAGTGGCATTTGGAATTTTCAATAGATATATTGTGGCTATTTATAAACTTATTTAATCAGAAACATTTTTCCATATGATCTCATCAGCATAGGATTTGAACATAAATATTGTTGTTTCACTTTAAAATGTTACCTTCCACAGTGACCTTTGAATCTCATGTGCCATCTGCTAATAAACATGTCTTAAAGATGTGCAACCCTGGACCTTACCACTCTTGTTAATGTATTAATCTTTCAGACAAGTCAAGCATCTGGGAGAGAAAGCAGACAATAAACAGACTAACTCAGGCACCATTGCTCAGGACTGCAAGGATTCAAAGGCTGTCGTCTAGGAGCTTCCCAGCACCCACGGC
This sequence comes from Clamator glandarius, assembly GCA_033459285.1. Classification (NCBI taxonomy): domain Eukaryota; kingdom Metazoa; phylum Chordata; class Aves; order Cuculiformes; family Cuculidae; genus Clamator; species Clamator glandarius. Next base: position 523,886 of record JAUNZM010000058.1, read on the forward strand.
TGCCACTGCATCCTTATAAACCTGTCAACACGCAATAGGGTGTATGTGTACAAGGAAATGAATGACTAATACCATTATTTGAGTCTTATGTGAAGACAACACTATTCTAACACGAGATAGTAGACATGGTACTGTTTATTCAACTGCGAAAAACAATAAAATTGAACATTTCCCTTAGAACTGGAGATCAGAGCATAACTCAATGGCCCAGAGGCAGAAGGAGTCTGATCATGTTACTGGAGGTTAAAATAACAACTTATTAACAAAAAAAAATGTTAGAAAAAGAAAGGGAAACTTTAAAATCAATTATTATTGAGGAAAACAAGTCAGCATTTTTTCTGTTATACAATTTTTTTCGTAGTGTAGTTTTAAGTTCAGCTTACTGTTTTTTAAATAATGCTTGAATATTTTGAAATTAACCAATGACAGTGCTGTGAGAGTTGTAGTTGTTGTCTTCATATATAGTCATACAGCTTATCTTTTTATGCAGACATTATGCATTCTTCATTCTATATGAATATGTATGACTTTAAGATGCACTACTCAGAGTTGTATGCAAACAGAAATTTAAATCATGACAAGTATTTGCTTAACATGAACAGATGTTAGTTATGATCAGTCTCGATATACTCCAGCAAAAAAGCAGGTATGGTATTTGATTTTCCTTGCCATAATCAATTAAAGAGGCGTCTTGCCTCCAATCAACATTTTCCCCTTCAATTCTGCTCTCTGTTGTGTAAAGCACATCTACACCCCATTCTGTGTGTTGTATCAACCCACCGTTTGCATCAACTGAGTGTTTTTAATCCCTGCATTCAGACCAAGAGCAAAAGGTAGGACTGCAACGTTATCAAGCTGAGAATGGAAAACTGTTGATGTAAAGATTGTTCTTTTGTGAAAGAAGTGGCAGCGGAGATAAGAACCGTGACTGCTCTGTACCAACATATTTCTTTTAAGTTTGTGGTCAAATGCAGTAAAACCACATCAGTTTATGTGTACAGTGACAGTGTCGCCTCTTCCTTTATTATTCAAAAGTAGACAACTAAGAGAGTGAAGTGAAAAAGTGAATTACAAACTAATAAATGACCGGCTACCATACCTAAGTCAAGGTTCAACCTACCTTTTCCCATGCCACCACCTTCTACAAACTTACTGTGTTAGACCAGTAATCCTGTTTTTTAAGTCATATATTTATCCAAAACACAAATATTCTATAAACCTAATAAAACAAACACATAAAGCTTCTACCAACTGTATAGCAGTCACAACAACATTGCACAAGTTTTTAGAAGCGTGCAAACAAGGGATGACAACACAAGTGACTCACACAGGAAAGCAGACAAGCAGCAATATGAAGAAATGGAACAAAATACAGTAGCATTGATTCATCTCTGGGACAGGCTTTCAGGGTGGCATGCATCATGCCCTTACAGATTTGGTGCTCATTAAAAATTTGGAGTCCTTTTTTCTATTTCACGAGTATGATTCTCTCTCCTCCTAGCAGATGAGGAATGTTTTTTGTTCTAAAAGTTTGCACTTTTCTAGGGTCTGACTCCATAAAAGAGAAGGGAACAATCTGAGTCTTTCAGTTCCTACAGAACTGGGAGATTTCCAGAGGCATTTGACACCTGCCAGACTTAAGTCATTCAGACAGCAGCATACAAAAATACTTAGCTTTTGCATGCCATCTTTCTCAGGGATATATTACCTGCCTAACTGGCAACCAGAGCAGGAATTCTACTGCTCCTTCACCTCTGCAGCTATCTCAGTGCAGAAATAGGCTCAGTCTATGCTTTAGCAGTACTTGCCAGTGTGTAAAATACAAATGGTATTACTGTTCTCTCCCATGAAGAACGAGAGTAAAATGAGTAAGTGAACCATTTAGTTGACAACTGTGTCCTAAGGGCATGAGGCTGAGCTTGCTGGGGAGAATGTGACAAGGAGATGGGCAGTATGAGCTCCTTGGCATTAACAGCACCTTTGCGGTGTGTTCCCTGTCCCATCACCCAGAGAAACCCTTTGTATTGGTTTGCTCAGAAGTTCAAGGTACAGCTTCGTATTTGGTGCCATTCGCTACACACAGCCACAAACATGCACCCAGTAAACTTCAGATTAGTTGCTGTGTTGCAGATGACCTCATCATTGAGTGCCAGACTTGCTCCAGTGCTTGTAGAGGACAGCAAAGTGATGCTCTCCTCACTCTACATGAGCAAATTGCAACTGAATGCTTGCAAACAGCTCTTTAGGCCCAAGATGGCTCATTTGGCCCCTCTAATCATTATCTTCAGGTTATCTTGCTGGTCAGAGGCATGCTGGATTCTCACTCTGACAGAAAACAAGGTAAGTAAGTGAGCTGGGGGGTTTGTTCTTTTTCTCAGAACTGTATTGAGCAGATTTGGAATATGGGCTCATAGAGTAACAGGATTTATAACTATTTTCCAAATGCTGGGTTGACTAATACCTGTTGTAATTACAAGTCAGAAAGTTTAGTGCAGCCTGATCTAAAGTGCACGCAGATGGCAGATTTAAAGCACCTTCCAAGCCACAGGTTAAAAGCCTCAATGAAGATGGCCCGGTGAGGGGTGAGACAGGGCTTTTCCTGGCATAAATCTAAAGAAAGAGTTCCTGCTCCCTACAGGTATGGATGGGAGAGCAGACGTCTCAGTATGGAGCTAATCAGGGTACTGCACCTGAACATCTTTAACTGTTACTACGGCATTTCAAGGCTTCTGTCTCAATGCAGAAGTTTCAGTCTGTCCATCTGCATATCACACATGAGAACTTTCTCAAAGGAACACCTGCAGTATTCACACACATATACAAAAATGCACTTTAAATGTATTTAGACATTATCACTAGCATCCTCCCAAGAGCCCAAGGAAAATTCTTCTACCAGAAATGTTGCAGCAGCCAGTGGACTTTTTGGCTCACAGCTGTTTCTTCTAGTTTCTGAGCTAGCAGCATCTGAAAGCTGCTGGGGAGGGCTTAAGTTCAGTGATCTAAAACATGCTTTATTTTCCTTCAGTAACCTGATTTTTTTTGTGATATTCCTTCCTAAAATTAGATAAGAATAATAACTAGCTATTTATAGACACTGAAAGGGTACCGATAATTTTTGAATGTCATTATTAGTTCAAAAAGGTTTAGCTGGCTTTTATTACAGCAGATGGGGTTTTATTTAGTTAGTTTTAGATTATATCCTCTTTGAGGTACTTTGTCAAACTTCAGTTAGCAAAGCACTGAGAATAGTTTAGTTTCCTGTTTAGCACACATCTACACCTCTCATCCTGGATCTCAGAGCACTTGCAAAGTTGGGGTAATGCCATGTTTTACATACATGGATCTGAGGTGCAAACTGATGCTTGGGAATAAGGCAGGAATAAGGTACAAGGTTTAGGATAAGTAGTCTACCTGTCTAGCAGAGTACTGAGGGCACTGTGCTGAACATGGTGTCCAACACTTTAAGGATTCAGAACCCAATTTGTCAACAGTTCTGAACTGACAACACTCATTAATCAGGATGAAGTAGGCTAAAGAGAAAACAAGACCTTCAGATATCCTCTCAGAAAATCTTCTCGATACCTTCTGTGTGTCAGTGAATGAAGAACTTGCACAAGAAAAGCCTCATCATTGAGTGAATGAGGGTAGCTGATACAACTCAAAGGATGAGAATTCACACAGTTATCGTCTAAGTTATCATCATCAATTGCACACTGACCCTTCAACAAATCCACGCACTCTGTAAATTTCTGTTCTTGCATTGACCCATGTAGCACTGATTTCGCAATGACACGTGTAGCACTGATTTCCAAAGGGACAGAGATGCTCCATCCAACAAATTGAAACCACAGCAGCATCTGGGCTATAAAACTGGAAAAGAGGGTGCAGATTTCTCTCCACAGCTGTTCCAGCATTCCACAGTTTACAGGGAAACTGAATTTACCCCTCAGCTATAGTCCCCACTGAATTCAACAGAGCATCATACTAGTGTGTAAGTTCACCTGATCGAAGTTATACTCACAGGATTTAAAAGACTTAGTGCTCATCAGTAGCATTTTTAAAGGGTCTTTGGGTAATGAGTAGAGAGGAACCTCAGGAGCTCTCATTTCCACTGCTGTATCTCCCCTCTTAGTGTGAGGAAAGGGTTGAGACACAACATTTTTTCAGATTCAGGAGGGGAGTAGTTGGGATAAATGACTGCAAGAATACAGAATCTCCTCCTTCACCTGAAATTACAATGAAATCAAATCCTTCCTAAAGTGTATGCAAAGCCCTTGATGTCCCTGACAGCATCTTACAGCACGCATTTTACTGGTGGGTGGCTGCTTGTTGTTGTTGTTTCTCTAGCCTGCTCCAATTCCCCACAAAACAGCAGAAAGTCTCCTGTTTCCTGCAGTAAGATTGAGCAAAATTTTTGAGCTGGATTTGTTTACCAGATTACTAGGCAGAGGGTTGTTTTTTCCTTTTGTTTGTTTCAAAACACTATGCAAAAATAAGTATGCATGGTAAAAATCTCTTTATCCTCTCCCAGGAACATCCAGTGTTTCCTCACCCTCAGCTAGGCCCCATAAGCAGGTAAGATTTTCTCTGCTCCAATAAGAATGGCCTTTGCAACACCAGAGAAAAATTAGCAGAGACTAGAAGGTTATTTTTAATGCTGATGAGGACAGGGACTATGTCAAAGCCCTGAATACAACATTACATGATGATTTTGTGTGCTTTAAGGGGACATCGTCCTGTGCCCAGTGGGAACGGATGGTGACTGCCCTTCACCAGCCTTCCTGCTCAAACAGAGCAAGTTATTTGCACTGAGTGATAGTGTTCAGTATTTTGTATCGCTCCCTAAGAACATCTCCAGAAGAACTGGAAGGAGAGAAGCATGTCCTGAGTCATATCTAGCTTTGCCTTTTCCCTCCCCGCACTTGATGAACCTCGAGCTGAAGTGGCAAGGTACCAGCAGGATGAGGCACAGGGAAACGTGGCTTCCCCTCTGGGTATTTACCTCTTGTGCAGGTCCCTTTCTGTTTGCAACAGCATTCCTGAGGCGTGATACGAGCTGAGCAAGTGTATACATTGGTAGATGAGACTCGTATGAAGTGTTTTGGTGGTATGATTTCTATTATTCCACATGAATGGCACTGGCTTTCGTTTCTGATTGTACAGCTTGTTACTTGGTTTATGCAGTTAGTCATGGTTGGCTGTGCACTTTTGTGCTTGGTGTTTTAACTCTGTAGCATTTCAGTACAAAGGAAATTTAAAAAAAAAACAATGAAAATGTTTCTAATCTGTTCTTAATTAAGTAGACCTCAGTAATTGATATATGAAAGGAAGGAAAGCAAAACCGAGTGATTGCTAACCTGAAAATATAATTTATTTAAGGGCCAAACTTTCATTTATTTATGATAATCAGGATCTAGGGGAGCCTGAATGTTCATGAAGTTTTATCCGACAGCACACAATAAAAGAGCGGAAAATTAACCTGGGTAAAAAAAATTTATTTGCCTCACTACAATTTATTAAAAATATCTTTGTGTATTAAAACAGGTCACCTAAGCCTGCTTATTTACTTTTGTTTGTGATCATAAGTGCAGCATAGTTTTTCTTTTTTATAAGCGACTGGTACCTGTTAAAAATATTCAAGGGCAATAATAATAAAGTCAGTGTAGTTTAATTCCTTGTTTTAAAATGTTTCATTTCCACCCTCCTGCCCCATGACAAATTGACTGTAGTTGAACAGGGCTGGCGATAGATTTGGGTTTTTAAAAAATTTGTTTAGGTTTAAAGATAGGATGTATTTACATGTGGTTCAAAGAAAGAAGATCTATTTAGATATGTAAGGAAAAAGAAATCAAAATGTGACATCCATCTGTGGTGCAAAAAACTGAGTTACCTATTGCCTAAAATATACATGATTTTTTGAAACTGAAAGATCGTCGTCCATCCAGACTCTGCTGAAGTCAGTTCATCTTTATCTGTTGACTTCAATAGAACTTGAATTCAATCCAGTACCGTAGCCCCAATGCATGTAGCTAAATCAAGTGTAAGTGTGATAATCCAATGACTTAAACTGAACTCTCTTGCCTTGTATTATCATAAAATTATGATTTTTTACAAACCATACTTGACTTCCTCCTGTACAGAAATACAATGCAAAGTAAAAGAGATGTAGAATTTTTTCTTGTTAAGGAAGATGTACCAGTCCAGAGTACAACACAGAAATTATACTCTAACCAGCTTTTACACACAGTGTTATTAGCCAAGTCTCCACTTGTTATATTATGAGGGTTATTGGTGATTTAAAGTTCAAACCCAGTGATAACTTGCACAGTTAGGAATGGTTTACAGGAGCACTAGAAGTAGTGTAGGTAGATATCTGGTAAGCAGAGACTACAGTTCCCGTGTACATGTTCCCGTGTTCATGGTATGGGTAAAAAATTAAATGAGCATGGAAAAGAAATAGTTCCTTACAAAAGGAAAGTTACCAGGCCTCAGGCTATGCAACCAATTTATGCAGCTCGCTTCAACAGAGCTACTCTTATTATTGTGAAATATGGGATGCACGTGTTCAACACAGCACAGAGAATGATGTTGCTACTATTTCAACATTTCTTCTAACTCATAGACAAAATAACCCGGGGCAGAATGTTAATAGCACTGACTTAGGTAAAATATACCAGAAAGGATGAGATTTTCTGACAACTTCTGAAAATCTGATCCCAAAAGGGCACAACTATCTTGAATATTACATTTGGAGTCATTTTGAAACTGCTTTTGAAATAACAGCAAATCTATCAGCCTGCTATGAAGACCTGCTAAAGACTTATTGAGGAGGAAGGACACTGTCAAAGCCCTGACATCCTCATGTACAAAGTTTTGCAGCAGATTTTGCAGGCATCTGAAAGTTAAGCTCAGGAGACTTCTGTTCCTTCCTTCTGCATCAGTTGTACGCATGGCTGCTGAGTTTGCACAAGAACTGATGCAAAAGATTGCACATAGATTTCAAAGACTGTGAAAATATTTTCATGAAATAAAAGTTTGTGAGAAATGAGAGCCTTAATGACTTACATGATATTTTTGTGCCATTTTCTTTCAAATTTTAGTTTGCCAAAAAGCCCTAACACATACATCCCAAGTAAATCATTTGCTTTCTTTCTACAAACAAAAGTCGAGTTGAAGAATAAACATAAAATAACAGTTTTGCAAAATCTGGAAAAGGGCACTATACTGGCTTTTTTGAATGGAGTTAAACATTTTATATATATCTAGTATATTTTATATACTGTTATGTGTGCATACTATGCTTAAACTTTATATATACTCATGTGTTTCTCTGTGTGTGAATCGATTCAAATTACATATATTTGGATGTGTGTTTCTGTGTGCATTTAAATATATATATAGAAATGGTCTATTTGCCAATTTGAAACCAAAATTCTGTTCTAAGAAGAATCAACATTCTAGATACACAAATGTTTAAGTGCCTTATCTTGGGGCAAACTAGGTATGGAAAAAAATCTCTGTGAGAGCCAGATCTAACAGATGTCCTGAAGTCCAGAGCCATCCTGCTCAAAGCAGAAGAATGCCCATGTAAATCTCCATTTCTGGTCACGTTCAGAAGCATTTTGATCTTAGACACATGGATTATTTCCTACTCCAGACACTGCTGAAGAAGGAACTCCTGCTGACAAAATTCTGCTTTTTACTCATTATCTACTCAGTTTAACTTCTTCCTCTGCACCTTGCTTCAGAGAATGCCCTGAGCCACAACGGCTTAATTTTTTTTTTCATCTTTGCTGAAGCTGCTCTCCAGCTGGCTGGTTCTTTTCACTTTGGAGAGATCTACTCAGCAGTCACTAAATCAGTGGCAAAGGAAAAGTATTCCTAGTATCTGGTGCTTAGAGTGCTTTGCAGAGTAAGATAGAAGGAGACGGGTGTTCCAAGATTTTTCTTAAAATTGTGAAATATCAGTATCAACTAATCAAGAGTCTGTTATTCATGTACTCTCTGAACCACTGAATATTCAATTATTCTGTAAAAAATACAATGTTTTCCATGGAGATGGAAAGTAGCCCAGTGATTCCCTTGTTTAGGTGGCTAAAGCATTCTTTGACAGTGAAAAGATAAGTTCTATCTGCTAGTCAAAGAAATGCGACAAAAATTAGTAGTAGTCTCACCCTGTGTATCTTAAAATTCAGTCTGGTCTGCAAAATCACATGGAAAGTACAACCATTGAATATGATGTACATATGCCACCCTCCCCATAAGGAAACAGAATTTATCTTACTGAGAAGGAAACTACCTTCCTTCATGACTGTTGCACTCAAGTGATGAACTTCCCTCTGAGCAACAGGTGATATAAGACTGAGAAATGTGTGACCATGACATACTCAGTGTTGTTACAGAAAGTCGCATTCTCATGGATTCTTGGAATCAGTAACCACCTATTGCATCTGAAGTCAAGAGGGAACTGTGCTCTAACAGTTACCCTAGGTTTATTTTCCTTCTAAATATTATTAAAAAGGAAACTTTTTTGCTTTTCTCTTCAATCCAGCAGTTATATTATAACGTCTCATATTGCTCCAAGCTTCTGTGGACTCTCGGCTCTGTTTTTGCTTGCGTATTCGCGTTCCTTAGTTTATCTTATATTTTTGTTTGATAACTTGGATCCACTCAGATTCATTCTGGCATATTTTGGAGAAAAAAAGAGTACAACCAAATCTGAGAACAAAAAGTGAGCACATGGAAATTAAGTTAGCAGGTTTATTTTATTGCTTAAGGCCTTCACCAACATAGCTGAAAACCAAAAAAAATCTTAATACAAAAAGAATCATTAGTCTGATAAAACCCAGACCTCCTGTGTAATGTAATTAAATGTTAGGGTGATAAGAACTGTAATATACCTTGATAGATATTCATCAGATTTTGGATTAATTTAAAATATACTTCCTGTGCTTTTCTTGCCAGGTGAAGGTCCTTCGATGTTTCCGCTGGTGCAGAGGAAAAGAAAACAGTTTCCCAAAGTGGGGTGAACTCCACAAACCCAGACAGGCTACCAGGGGGCTTTCTCCAAACTCCTTAATTTTGGGATTCTTTTTCTAGCAGCCAGGAAAACCAGTGGTATGAATTCCCCTATGAGCTAGTTTGGTGTGAGTTCTGTTATTATTAATTACTTATACGGCACCATGCGTGTGCATGATTCTTTATAGGCAAAAGATAATATTCCCCAAGAGCTTGCAAACAAAATGCCCAGTGGTACAAACACTTCTTTAGCTTTCCTAGGACATACTACCTGGAATAATCCACCGATGTCAGTGGGCTATTTATGTGCTGGTAAGTGCTCTGCTGGGTAGGAAGTGTTTGCAGGATTAGGCTGTAGTTAAACCATGACATGATCATGGGTGATGAGGGAAGGGAGGGCAAGTGTTCCAGTAATAAGATCATGCTGTTGCTTTGCTTATAACAAAGGTGTCAAGGGGTTAGGGCATTTTTAATGTTTTTTGTTATTTGTGATCCTGTTACCAAGAAGAAAAAGCTCAGCTTTATAGGCCACACGGAAGCAGTGAGCTGCCAAGGAGGAAGACTTGCTTCAAGCAGGGGGAGAGGTACAGCCTGTTACGTGAGGAAGAGGACTCCAGAGGTAAGTAGGAATGCACAAGAAGAGACTCTGACCATATGCTTGGAGACTATCCATCCTCTGCTGCAGCTAGCATGTGTCCACTATATCCTTGAGAGATTTTTGCTTGGGTTTGATTTGTTTTGTTTTTTTAATTGAGGGCATTTTCAGAAGTTTCCCAGTGCATTTTCAGCTCTTGGCAAGACCCAGACACATCTGTGACATTTAGCTGATAGCCTCCTTAGTGAAGGGATGATTGCCAATGAATCCTTGAGCAACTGTTTATGCTACAAACCAAACCACTGAACTGCCAGTTTCACTCTTACAACACAGAGAGCATTTTTCCTTCTTAATTGAAAGTGTGGAACATAACCGAGTCTTTAAATACTGAGCAAACCACCACTACATGAAACAAGTAGTAAGAGAGACATCAAGGATGTAGGCTCTCTGCTCAGTGAGACATGCAGCCAGGGCATGCTCTATTTTTAAAACCAGCCTACAGACTTCAGGAAGACCACAGGATCTGGGAACAAGAGGGGAGGTTTCTCCAGGATTGCAAGTCACTTCAGAGAAATACATTCACTGCAAAGGGCCACTGCCTTCAGGGTAAAGGCACAGACTAGCTGTGGGGTTGGGATGAGGCTTGACAGAAAGGCAGTGGTAACAGGTAGTGTTGAGTTGATGGCTTCGTCTCAGTGGAAATCTGTCCTGGGAGGCTTTTACAGGTGAATACTTCAGCATGGAAGTGTGGAACTGTCTGTGTGCATAAGCCTGCAGCAGAAATGGGGCAATTAGCAGACTGGAGCATCAGCACCTCCATCCCACCAAGGGCTGTACAATTAGACCAAGTGGCTGGAGAAAAAACCTAGCTTTCTGGGGGTTTTATAGGAACCCATAAATGTGCTGCAGTTTTGCTTTACTGACAGCTCCAGGAGAATCTAAATTAGGAAAGTAACAAAATGATGGAAATCACCAGTGAAACTCAAACAGGCTGTTACCTCCCAGCTGCTTTCTGCAGGATGAATATTTTGAATTTTCAGCATTTTGTGGGAATTCAATGGATGCCACAATGGTTAAATGAACTTGGACAACCCACCCCTGCATTTGAAGGGTGAGGATGGGACTTGCACAGAAACAGACATTACCAACCCTCACTTTTCTTAATCTCCCCCCAACTTAATTCTTCTGTAATTTGTGGGACTTTTCTCTTTCTTGAGCTTGTCTGTGAAACATGACTAAATTAGTTTCCAAACATTTTTAAAAATTTTTAAATAATTCTGACGGATCACAAACAACACTTGAAGCAAACAGATACATGTAGGCAGATCCATAGATTATAGAACCTGGATACTCCAGATTTTCTCTTCTCTTTTTGGTGTTTAACCTGTTCCAGACAGTATTGCTGTTTTCTCTTAAAAGTTTCAGATTTTTAACCTGAATTTTTATACTTTATCAGTAATTTTCCTTGAATCCTACATAGAAAGGACTGGTAATGTAAACAGCCAGATCTCCCTGTCTGACAAATCTTTTACTTATGACTAATATAAAACTAACCATGAGATAGTCTTGTTTTCTTTACCTTATAGACAGCTTTTGATGTAAGAATCTTGTATATATTTGCTCAGTGCATCTGACACTTGAGATCAGGCTTTTATTGGTACAAGGTACTCCAAACTGTCAGTCAGAGCGAAATGAGCCATTGTCCTCACAGATAATTAGCATGCCTCTCCCCTCATAGAGACATATTTTCAAAGTTGCTTCTGACCTTTAGCATGAATGGCGTCACACACACTTTTGCTGTAATTCATGCAAATAACATTAGAGACACCACTAAGAAGCATTCACACTCTCTCCTGCTTGCAGTCAAAGATAGAGCTGATGCTTCACAGGTCTAACCACTGGCTCCTAATTCTCATTGACCCTCAACAGGCAGCTCTCAGTAGTACGTAGGTGCTTGACAAGTTTGAATCAATCCTGACCAGTTATAGTATCGAATCAGTTGTGATCAGGTCCTTTGTAGTGGAGTGGAGGGTCCAGACAGATTAAAAGAAATGCACTAGCTCTGAGTGAGAAAGGGCTTGGCCCCTTCAACTCAGCAGATGACTACTGTGCTCCTGCCAACAGCCCTGGGAGCATTATGGCCCCATGACACAGCCAGCAGACAAGGGGAAAATTTACAGAGAATAACTGTCCTCACTCTCTTCCTTCACACTTGGGAATAAACATGGCATGGGACATCACCTTAGACCAGGCAAATGCAGCTTCTGAGTGCATTTCAACTTCTCTTGACATCACTGCCAGACTACAGTTACAGATTTTTATATTAGCTTTTTTTTATTTAATTGCCAACAGACAATCCATGAAATTCAGGCTCAAAAGCATACTTAAAGAGGGAATATTGTCTGGATGTAATTTAGCTGCCGTAGCCCGGCAATTCTATAGATCTCTTTGATTTGTGATATTAAATATAAATATATTATATAAGAATATGAATGGATTAACATACACAGTCCTATAATTAGCTGTTATTAAATTTGCTAATTTGTTAAGGAGAAGGGGGTTGCTTGACATCTGTTTAAAAAGTATCTCTCTTTCCACTGAAATCTAGATATAAAAAAACTCAGACATGTGGGCATGACTGCCTTACATACATTACTAGGATTATTTCCCTTGAGTTAACCAAAGACAAGCATGATTCATATATCATTAGAATGTTGTGCAAAAATGCGCATAGCATTTTTTCACAAAATGTTCCTTTTCCTTCCCATTGTAAATTATGAATCATGTGAACATCATGAATTACAGAGTTTTGTTGGTCTGTGTTTTTTATTTTTTCATCATGACCCTACAAACTACGCAGTGGAAGAATAATTATGCCAGATAGTATGGTAAATTCTTCCATGAAAATTAATTTTTAATCCAACTCTTGTTGCTATGTTACCACAAAGTCATTTGCTTCAATTCCCGTAGAAAACTTCTGGTAATTGAACTATGATTTCAAAATCAAGATACACATGCACACACACACACACATGCATATACACATTCCCACTGACTTTAAACAGAAAGTTTGTAGAAGAGGAGGGGAAAATTGACAATTACTAGAATAGTGATCCATATTAAATATTTAATCATCATCCTCAGTTACTGTGGAAATTGTTTTCAAAAATGTGAAAACAAGATGTATTCTGAAAAGGTTAGAGTGAGACCCTGGCTCACAAACTCTTCAGCAGAGCTCTGTCACTCACTCTGGAGTCCCTTGAAAGGTTGTGCTGTGAGAGCACAAGAAAAAGAGCATGTGAGAAAAAAACCACCCCAAACAGAGAGACTCCAGAGCATGGTAAGCCTTTCAATATGGTAACTGGGCAGTACCGTAAGCTGTTAGTCCTATGCAGGGTCTTACTTCTAATGCCACATTTCTTTAGAATGATAAGCAGGCATTTGTGTTTTCCAATCAACCACTTAGCAACAGTTCCTGCACACACAGACCAAGTATTTTAATAGCTTTTAAAAAGAACTAATGGTAGCAATATAAAAACATAGTTGAAAACAAGGGAACCTGGATCTGAGTGGTTTTTCCATTTGCCTCCGGCTGCCTGAGAGGATATTCTGTTAAGTCAGAGGCAGAGACACCCACTCAAATATCATGAGTTTGGGGTTCATTCTCACATCCACAAGGGTGGAATTTAAAAGTTGCACTAAAGCAATGGAAAAGCACAGCATGAACCAATGGGAAAACATAAAGGCAAGGGAGCTGTTAGGTACATGGACACATACAGTCTAACTTCAGGCTTCCTGTACAGTCATCAGAGAGGGTTAAGCTTTCAGTGTGGGTGCTCTGAGTCACTGTCCAAAGGAGCTCAAGGGGTGATTATTTATACAGCACGTTAACCACATAGGAGTATGTAGGAGGTCTAAAGTTCAGGATCTGAATATGAACACTCCCCAGAAGGTGTGGAGTTTGAATTTCTTTCTATTTGCCACTAACCTCCTGAGCTCTTCCTACTCATATTATAGAAGACCAAGGATCTTTCTGTTTTACACCAGCTAGAAACAGCTCCTATCAGTGATCCAGACTCAAGTTTCTCTAGCTATGGCCTTCTCTCTGGCAGCAGTAAACAAACAAGTTATATGTTGGCTGTTTGTCCCTGTACAGGATAAAGTGGCCAAGATAAACTAGCTGGGTATTTTTCGTGCAAAAAAAAAAGGAGAGAAAATGAAAACTAAAAAAAGAAACTCCCTACTAAGGACCCTCATCCATCTGTTTTTCTTTAGGGGTGCTTTAACATTAGCTAAATATCACTTATTTACACCTGAAGAAGTTAAATGATCTTGTTCCCATGAACTCTCTTACAAATGCTGTCCTGGCCTGTGATTTATATAAAAGTAGCTGTTCCCTTAATTTTATTCACAATAGCTTCATTCTTACCATATGAACTTGCTTTGTCAGTATTCTCTTTGATTTATGGAAGATTTCAAACTACCAAAATAACTATCCCTTTTCTTTTCATTAAAGCTAATCCCCACAAAGACACTTTCATCTGCTGATTAGTCATGCTTCAGTGATCTTTGCTAACCAGAGGCTAAGTTATTGATGTGTTAAAGATGTAATCTCAGAGATTCAAGACCACTGAAGAAAATTCAACGTGTTGCTTGACAATGTCAGAATTTAAAAGTATCTTGCTTTATTGAACCAGCCTGGGTAGCACACGCTCAGCAGCACTGTCAAATCACTTCAGTTAGGCTACAGGCAAGAAAGGTCTTGTTAGAAAGTGTTTCAAGTTTACAGACACGCTGTATTACAGATCTTGAAAAGAAGGGATAGGTATTTCCAAAATTCTTCAGGAAAGTGGGACCCCCACCTTCTTTAGCAGGAGCAAACTAAACTCGTATTTCTCTAAATTGCACTCAGATTTCTGAGCCAAATGAGCAACACATTTTCCATTATAACTGTACACGTAATTCTGAAAAATTCACCGTGGCTTATATTTCCTAGGCCTTATCTCACTGGAACGTTTGTTTAGAAACCATCAAAGCAAACCCCTCTTGCACCTTTTCAAGCTTAGACAATTCTAGCCACTGTGAAACAAAACTTCCTCCTGGCTACTGCAGTCTCTAAGTCGTTTTCTGTTTAGACGATGACAATCTACAATGACAAGCTCATATACCAGCAACAGTTTCCTATGAATTCACAAAGATGATCATCCTGAATATTTGACTTAATAGCTGTGTCAAGGAGACTAAGAACTCGTGGAGCTCTACACACTGGCTTAGAGGTCACGGAAGTTTTCAAGATTAATCCACCACCCAGCAAGGCAGCTTGTATTATGATTTTGAAAAGGGAATATAACAAGCCTGAACGTTCACTTCCAGCAGAACTGTGACTAGCAGCTACATGACACATGTTTAAGTTCTTCAGAATATGCTTTTGTTGCTGGTACATCACAATTTACTCAGTTATATGCCTATTCATGGCTAAAGTTTTGCTATCTGGATGCTAATATTATTGTGTTGTTTTGGAAATTAAACATGAGTGAGACCCGCTCTAAATCTCAACTAATTTTACAACTGGTTTGTAAAGGTCTTAAGCTAAAGTCTTGTACAATAACTTCTTGGGCCATAGACATAAATTCAGCGGCTACTAGCCAGCTGTAATAAGACACAGTTCACTCAGGACTTCTCTATCATCAGTAGATGTTCGTAGACTAATGACAGCAAAGGGGCACTGTGGTTGCCACAGTCCACCTGGGCCTGAAAACGGGTTAGCTGGTTTTGTGCTGTATGAACCTGAACAGATGCATCCTGCTGAGCCTGAGCCAGTTGCCTTCAGGTGACTGCATCACGTCTCCAGAATGAAGTTGACAGCAGCACAGAGACCCCTATATAGAGGCTCAAGAGGTTCCCAACCTGGTTGACACCATTGTATCAGGACAAGAGCTGAGCTGCCTCTGTGTGCCCATTGAGCATCTCTGTAGAAGGCCTTCTGAACCCACCTTGTGCCGTGCTTTCTCTCAGCCCTGTTACACAAATAACCCGCCACTGACTGCACTAACTTAAATTCCCCCTTTGTCCTATTTTCAGAACTGCTGTGCAAATGAACACTCAGTCATCACTCTTTCTCTTAGATTAGCTACAGGCTACTCCAGGTTCAGACCTTCTGTTCCACAATCTTAACGCTGCTTATGTTTGACCTGGATCAGTATAGCCACATGCCTTTCTTGTCTTCTGTCATTCAATCTCAAGTGCTGTTCACTAATAGACTTGATCCTCATTTCCTCATTTTACCACTTCCTTTCGTGTCCTGTGCTAGAAGATTCTGATGATGCTCATTCTGCACTGTGCAGCCCTGTACTCATAGCACTCCTTTGTGCTACTGATTTTTTCCCACACAATTGACATTTTACCAATATTATGTCAGTATCCCTTATTTTGCAGCATGAACTCATCATCTGTCCTTGCTGTTTAGTAAGTCCATGAGCCAGATCAGAATCCCCTGTTCCTTATGGATATTAGACATGGAATAGTATGCACTGGGTTCATGGAGGCCAGCTTTCTGCCTGCTTTCTAGCAGCTGTTTCTTCATCTAGTATATTTCTGGATGGACAGCATGCAGATCCAGTGCAAATACTGCTCCTCTAGGAATGTACTCGGAATCCTGTAGCCCAAATCAGCACTGGTGATACCGCACCTCAAATACTGTGTTCAGTTCTGGGCCCCTCACCACAAGAAGGATGTTGAGGTTCTGGAAAGAGTCCAGAGAAGAGCAACAAAGCTGGAGAAGGGGCTTCAGAACAGGCCTTATGAGGAGCGGCTGAGAGAGCTGGTGTTGTTTAGCCTTGAGAAGAGGAGGCTGAGGGGAGACCTCATTGCTCTCTACAACTACCTGAAAGGAGGTTGTGGAGAGCAAGGTGCTGGCCTTTTCTCCCAAGTGACAGGGGACAGGACAAGAGGGAATGGCCTCAAGCTCCGCCAGGGTAGGTTCAGGCTTGACATCAGGACAAAATATTTCATGGAAAGGGTCATTGGGCACTGGAACAGGCTGCCCAGGGATGTGGTTGAGTCACTCTCCCTGGAGGTGTTTAGAAGACAGGTGGATGAGGTGCTCAGGGACATGGTTTAGTGACTGATGGGAATGGTTGGACTCAATGATCCAGTGGGTCCTTTCCAACCTAGTGATTCTATGATTCTATGAAATCCACTAAGCACATATAAATTCATCCTGTGCTGTAAAGATCCACTGAATATAGGAATATGACACAAATCTTTGAGATTCTTTTTTCAACCAAAATGACTTCTTACATGCTCATTTCCCATTTGGCTTTGTACTGGCCAGAAAAGACTGATGATGGCTCCATGCAGCATATCAGACTTGCTCCATCTAGGCATATATCATGCCTGGGAGGGGAACTGAACTCTCTGCCACAATCTGGTCTTGCAGATTGCCTGATGGATGATGCCCTCCGAGTCCCATGTCAGCCATTGGTCTGACATTGCTATAGCAAAATAAAGCCAAGTGAAACTATCAAAGTTTTACCCTTTTTATGTAGTAGGGTTTTGTATTATCTGCAGGTGGGACAGTCTGATCTTAGGCTGCATGACAAATGAAAATAAAATTCTTTCAATGCTCAGACTAGATCAAATCTGCTCTGAAATGTGTCAGGTCTAGTCCTCATATTTGTTCTGTGTTTCAACATCTAAGGTAAGGGTTTGATTCCTATATTTTTTTGCAGCCTAAACAGAAAACAAGAATTAGATTTCCATTTGGAAATACTTTTATTTCTTCAGTTATGGAAAATTATAAATTATTGTGAGCAACTGATCAGATTAAAATGTACAAAATCACTCATAAGCCATATATGTCAAATTCCAGCACAATTAGGGTATTATTAGTGAAGAAAGACAGCACAGAGGAAAAACCATGTTTCTGTTCTGACCTGGCAGTTCACTGACTCAGAGACCATCTATCTGTACCAGATCTGTGAAGCAATCCAGAATAGTTCAAGCAGCTGGGATGGATAATGCTGACACATGCAGGACAGAGCCAATAATTGTATCTCAGAGAGGCAATAACAGTACTCATTGCATCTAACAGGTATGGTGTTGTTCCAGAGGTTTTGAATTATCCCATCCTAGTTTTAGTCTAATGAAAATGAGTTTATTTTGCATATTGGCTTTCCATAGACCTCACATTGTGAATAGCTAGGTACTGACTACACCCTTCATTCCTGTTACAGTGCCTGGACAATGATATGGTAAGGAGTGTGCCCTATTCCTCTAGCCCAGGCAGCACTGTTCACTCTGTTACTGATGCAAGTGCCCAGTTCCATCACTGCTACTTTGCAGATCTCCTTGACAATGAACTACTGCGTCTTTCTCAAAGGACATCTCATTAATCAGTTTGTGAATGCTGATGTGTATCCCTTTGCCGATGACTTATCAACCCTTTCTCTTCTTGCTTCCAAGACAATTTTATGAATGTCCTGTTAAGATCCTGTTTCTTGATGACAGTATAATCAGAAAGGAACTCATTAGGTGGTACATCTCTCAGGCAGCTTCTCTTTATGGAGAGTTTCCTTAGAGCAGGAGGATCTCTATCCTATAGCACAGATGTCACTAGCAATAGTCAAACCTCTTCAAAGTGGTATGCAAATACAGCCTAAAGAGCTGAACACTTCTGCATCCATGTGGCCTGACACACAGCTAGCAGCTTCTCTGTAGTTTCACCTGAGAAGGCACGTCTACAGATCTGAGGCCCAGAGCAACCTTTGTCCATCTAGAAGGATTCTTTCTCTGTTGAGTGCTTGGGGATGCTTTTTACCCCTCTTCCTTGTTTGCATTTTTTTTGTTCTGGTTGGTTTTTGGGTTGTTTTTTTTTTCTCCACAGAATGTGTGGAATTTGTCTCTAGTAGTTTTCTGATACGGCTCCTCTAAGTCTTCCGAAACATACTGCTAGTATGACTAAAGAGGTGGGAATAGAATTAACAAAAAAAATTTTTGTTTTTTTTGTCCCCAGTAGCTATATCTATAGTAGTAGCTCAAACTCTGCCAACCTGATGAGCCAGAGGCATGTTCTAGGTACATCCATATTCCTGAACTTTCCTGCCCAACAAAGCATGGGCATAGGCACATTGACTCTGCCTAATGGATCTGGCCCATGGCCTGTGTCATCTCCTGACACGCTCTGGGAAGATTTAGAAGAGTGCTACCTGGCATTAGCCAGGACCATACCAGGGACCCTAACAACCATTTAACCAGTACCTGTGAATGGCCTTTGGTACTATTTAATTTGCAAACACAGGAACAGCCAGAATAATCTTATTTTATTCTTTCCACTATATTACTCGAAGAAACTTGAACACTTTTAACCCCTCTTCCCAGACTAAGAACTCCTGTATTCAAGATGTAATTGCTCAAGGGGAGTAATTTCTGGTTGGTAAAACCATACTTCTGGACAACACTTCTGAGGGCATTTGTATTAATAAGACTTGGTCTCATGCCTAAGCACAGAAAATGACTGTATGTGAGAAGGTATTTGCAGAGAATTCGAGTAACAGCACAGAGATTTTTGTTTGTTTTTCAGGGCACATTCAGCACTTAGCGATACGATTTAAAGTTGTGACATTCTGCTCATGTTTGGAAGGCTATGGGACAGGAATTCCTGGTCCCACCACTTGTTTGTAATCTTTGGCTATTCACAGCACAGAAATTGTGACTGGCTGTTAGCAGAGTTAAAGAGAAGGTGGTGTGAATCACACTTGTAGTGTGAATGTATCTTTTATTCCAGGACATTCTTCCATCAGCAAAGTTCACAGCAACTGGTTGGATCTAGGGAACCTGAATCTGATGTCATGCCACCTATAGAATTTCTACTGTAACCTAGGAGTTCACTGGTGAACTTATATCTTTCACATGCCTTGAAAAAGAACATCAGTGATTTCACGTGGGCATGTTGAGGCCTTGCTGTTGTAAGGGCTGCAGGATAGTATAAGCTATCTCATTCTTTGGCAATGGCAGAAGATCCTTAGTGGTACTACAAATCCATGAATAGTATCAGAGGTTTTTCCTGGTGCCTCTTTATTAAAGTTAGTAGGATAGCTACAAGCTATGGTGTTTCTACCTCCTCCACTCTGATTGTTGCTTAGAATCAAGTGCCAGGATAATTAGTTCATTGCTGAAGAACTTCACATGGCTTTTATTAGCAGATTTCCCTTATCCCATACAAGGCAACAATTCACAACTCTGAGTCCAAGTACAAGAGGGCATTCCAGCTGGGAGTGGGAAAGCAAACCACATTAACATTAGATTACTTCAAAACAGATCATATAGTGCATTTCCTCCACTAGTGCTGCACCACTCACTGTCCCAGCTGGCTTTGGATTCATCTGATGAACACCCAACTGAACACACAGAACACACAACACTCACAATGTACCTGAATGTGATAAAATTCAGTTCTTATCTCAATGTTAAAGGACCCTAGGTGGTGGATCATGAATGTAAATGAGTGCAGCTGAGTGTTTTTTCATTTTCACTTTTGTTTTTATCATGGGGTTTGAAGTGTCACATTCTGTAATATAACTTCCCTTTTCTGGTCACAAACAAATGACATCTGGCCATTTTCAATAATAAACTTGAAGAGAGGGGATGTTTCCTTTTAGCTTGTTGGGCCCCTTCTCAACCTTCAAATTCCTAATAGAGCTAGGGAGAAGGAAAACTTAAAAAAAATAATCCCCTAATGATTAAACTCACTGATAAAAAAAAGAACTCTCCTTCAAGCCTCTGAATATTGTTTGTTTCACACAATCTCAAACATCCCAACACAAGTTAATGGGTGAGGAGCTGTTTGCTGCTCCCACTCTCATTCTTACATCATACAGGAAGCCCTTGCAGGAAATGAATGTTCAGTCAGCTGCCTTCTCCCTCAACACCTTGGGCTTATAAGTCTAAGACAGAAAGCATACAAGGAAGAATTAAGGTGGGGTAAGAGCACCAAAGAGGCACGCCAGACACCAATAAATCATACACCTTGATTTTCCTGCCTGGCACAACATTCAGTTTTCTTTCTGGAGATATTTCTCAAATAATCTGGGTTTCACTTAGCAGGAAGGTTTCACTACCTATCCCACACAAGGGGATGTTGTTTAGAATTGTGTAAACTTGGTCTGTTTTGTGTCTGTGTCAACTCAGCAGGCATTTTCAAAGGAATACAAAAAAATTAAATAACTCTTCCATTTCACATGACAGCATGGGCTCCTGGCCCTTGATGTATCCACAGCCTGAATATTCTCATAATCATAATGGTGTGGGGCAGCTCTTTGTCTGGGTGAAAAGAGCATGGTTTTGACCAGGCTCACCCAACACTTTTACACCCAGGAGCAGGAAATGGCTGAGGTTATCAATATGAATAAAAACTAGGGAAGGCATTGTGAACAGTGGTAAGGAAGAACTCTTTTCTTCCTTGGTTCTTAGTCACAAGAAATACCAGACATGTCTTTTTAAAGATTAGATCATTCAAGCCAAACCACTACCAATAGTGTAATGCATAGTAAGTCCAGAAAGGGCAATTCAGTGACTGTATAAGGAACTGTGTGTCTTCCTCCTGATGATCTGCAAAAGCTTCTTTCAGAGCTGATTCAAGACAAGTGAAATATTTCCTGTGGTTCATATGTCCCAGAGACTGGCACTATCCCTGCTAGCACAGTTAGCTAAAGGTTTTATAGACAAATGTTTTTTTCTTTCTGCTGAAAATATGAATATACTGAAACTGATTTCTGTTAAAAATATTGAAATGCTAAATGGAAATCTACCAGTTCAGATGCAGTTTCTGCCTGCACATCCAGCCAGCTGCCTGCTCAACTCCCTTCTAGATGCCTTGCAGCTGCATGACTTCTGTCTTGCAAATTTCTTGGAAAAGTACCTTTCAGTTTCAAAACACTAGGAAGTGGCACAGCAAGAGTTAATCACAGAATCACAGAATGGTAGGGGTTCAAAGGAACCTCTGGAGATCACCTGGTCCACCTCCTCTCCTGAAGCAGGATTACCTGCAGCGGGTTACACAGAAACACATCCAGGTGGGTTTTAAATATCTTCAGAGAAGGAGATTTTGCAACTTCTCTGGGCAGCCTGTTCCAGTGTTCTGTCTCTCCTACAGTAAAGAAGTTGTCTGGTTTTGTCAAAGCAGATGAGCAGCTATTGCCAAAGGAAATCTAGTGGGAACTGCGGCAGGCAGACAGAGGTTGGAACTTCTGAACTGTCACCACTACAATCTGAAACAAGAAAATTTCTTGATAAATGGTATTATCCTTTCCCATGAACCCTCAGAAGAGCAAGAAGGCTCTCAGAGTTTCTGTGGAATGAGGCCAGCTTGTGACCTGCTAAAGAACACTGGCAGTTCATGCCAGAAAGAATGAGTTCACCAACAGGTGTTTGCTTCCTCCTCAGGCTGAAACAGGCACCGCACGTTTGCTGTGCCATTGTGGGGAGCAGTATCTTCCAGATCTCTTTAAATGTAGCCCTCTCCTTTTGAGGTAAGTCACCTTCAACAGGAAAATGTTTCGAAAGATGCAAGTGAACAATGCATTTATGTGGCATATAAATTAAATTCTCTGCATTGATCCTGTCATGACCAAGATAGATAGCAGGCTTTTACCTGTTGCCAACATGTAGCCCCTGAGGCAGTACTAGGCTTGAAAGCTGTTACAGGCTCTCTTGTGGTTAGCAGCTTAGCAATGCTGGTTTGAGAAGTCCTTAAATAATCTGAAACACCGGCTGTATAAGGTGGTGAGCTGGCAGATCTGCTGATACTAACATCACCGGGTCACATTTCAGCCCTCTTCCACACCCATCCTTATCTTGCAACTGTATATTAGGAAGGGAAACACACCCTTGGGGGGAAGCAACAAAACCAAATAGCAAGAGTAACAGAGTCATGTGCTGTAGCAGCCAGAGTGTTTAAGGAATACAATAGCTATCACATGAATCACAGCAGCATTGTGGGCATCTTAACACCAGGGACAAGTTTACACAAGGTTTTTGAATATTAATTAGTAGCAGGGGAGAGGGAAAAGTATAACTTGTGAGTTTTTGCTCCCTGGCTGTCCTTGCTTACAAGATCTGCCTCTTAGCACGTAACCAGCCACCCAACGCTGCCAAAGAGCGACGAGGCTGCCTGAGCACCAGCCCCACAAATGTCATCACCATATTGTGGGGGCATACACATGGCATTCAGAGATGAGAAAATAAGCTGTTTATAAATATCCACATCTATCTATAGGAAGGTTCACCATGGAAACAAGCAACAGGCTGGTGGGACTACTGCCGAAAGGCTCCCAAAATCACACATTAAACCCGCCCTGAGATTTGAACTGTTATTATAAGGGACTGTTCTCTTCTTCTGTTGCCTTCTGAGGTTGTGATCTTCCAATGCTTGTGCTTCTCACAGATTGTCTTTGCTGCAAGGTCTTCTAGGAAAATTATCACAAGAAATCCCAGGACAAGTCACTGCAGGTGGCCACATTGAGTTCGAATCTGAGACAGAGGAAAATATAGCAATGCAGGTTAAAGACAGTTAACTCTACACCCCTGCCCCTGCTTGGGGACACAGGAGCTCAGGTCGTGTCACTGAACACAGATCTCTAACTTCAGAGCCTGTGGTTGCATGCTGTTCCCATCTCCAGTTCAGAGGGGATGCTCTGGGAGTCAGCTTTAGTTTTCTAGTCCATGAGAAGTTCACCCGTAGTTTACATTTTCCAATATTTTCATGGTGACTAACAGTGTTATTGAACTCCAAGGAGGACAAGCTTTCTGTCCCTGGGTGACCAGCTTGTTTTACAGGTCCCAGCCTTGCATCTGGCTCTCCCTGTTTGCAGCCTGCTGTCCAAACACTTTATTTGTCTCTGAAACCCTATGGTACAGTGTTCTACAGCCTGTCCCATATCTCCTTAACCTGCTACTAAATGTCTCTCCAAAACCTATCATTCCTCATTTTGTTCCTGACTAGAGTACTTCATCAAAGCAAAAATGTGGCTTATTGTACTTGTCAGAATTGGAGAACCCCACAGCATATCTGATGTGAGCAGTCATCTTCACGGCATCTGAGCTAAAGAAAATCATGATTAGCTGCATACTGCCTCAAAAAAAAAAAAGGGCTTGGCTTGGGCTAGCAAGTAAGCTGGGGTCCCTGTGGGGGAAAATGTTTTCTTGTGTGGAGAACTGACAAATGCAGTACTGACCCCAGGACTTCCAAAGCCTCTAAGAAGTGCCCAGAGCAGAGAGAGCCCATGGACATACACATTGTGCTCCCTCTGGTCCGCTTTGCAGAAGCTAGGCAGCAGAAATGTTGCCCAGCTTGGAAAGTCATGGTGCTGGTTCATTGCCTGACTGGCACAGAAAAGTATCTGTGTTTATGCTAAAATGACCAAAAACAAGGCCTGAGAGGATTCTTTTATAATCAAGATCATTTTCTATCCTTCAAGCAGGAAAGCAGAAGGGCATTGCAAGAGAGGGAGATTTTGTTAAGCGGATTAACATATTAACTAAAAATAAA
Source organism: Clamator glandarius (assembly GCA_033459285.1). Taxonomy (NCBI): domain Eukaryota; kingdom Metazoa; phylum Chordata; class Aves; order Cuculiformes; family Cuculidae; genus Clamator; species Clamator glandarius. The sequence continues at coordinate 548,044 of JAUNZM010000058.1, forward strand.
TATTGGACATATTTGGAATTCTAGGATAATCTTGCTGTTCTTGTAACAATAGAAACCACTCATGTCTCTCTCCTCTGCTTTCTGTAGCACTGAAATTTGTACTAGCCAATTTTATTCAAAGGTTTATCCATGTTGTGCATAAAAAGATATGTCTGTGCCTAAGGCACATACTGTCATTTGGGTCCAGGTGATTTAGTGATTGGCATGTTTTGATTCAGCAACTACATGCTGAATATTTTACCAGAAGATCTATTTTTTAAATAAAAAATTGGTCTTTTTTTACTTAATTACTTCACATTTTTTGTCCAGACAGCATCTGCCTTTCATTTTGCCCATCTAAACTCACGAACTTGGTCAGGGAGAGGATTTTAAAAAAACCTGTTATGGTCTTCACTTAACCTGAAATATCAAAACTCCCTGCCCTCCCAACAGCAGTCCTGGTGTTATGCCTAAGCCAGGTCAGAGCCTGAAGCAGAGTGACCCCTTGGGACGACAGCGTCCACCCTGAGAGATGCCACCTCCAGGTGCCTGGAGGATCACACCAGTACCTTGGCCCAAAGGACTAACTATCGCATTCTCTCAGAAGAGCACCCAGAAAGCCACAGCTTCACAGACGTGCAGGAACTCCACTGCCTGCACCATCACTAAGTTGTGTTAATGAAGGTAACGGATTAATTTCCCATCTGTCAGCCCCGAGGGAAACCTCTTGCTGCACATATTCAACACACAAAACTTGGTGACCAGTTTTACCACTGCAGTTCAAGTTATGAGGGTTGCAGATCTCCCTCCCCCAATCCATTAGAAAGCACAAGGATTCCCATGGGGAATTATTTTTGCTGCCCGGCAGCAGCAGAGCCATGTATGCTGTGCGTCTGCTAGCCAGCAATTGACCATCTACCATCATGTTGAGGTAGATCTATTCCACAACTCCTATCTACCTTACTCTCTTGCAACTTAAAATGATTTCCTCTCTCTAAGCTAAAAAAACCAGATGAAAACTCTCCAGAATTAATGAAAAATAAATGCCATAGCATTTTCCTGTAGGAACTTTCCAATGGGTTTATATGCATATTTATGTGTGTTTATGTATGTATATGTGAACACACAGATTGCACCATTTCAGCGGGGGGACTTTCTATTTTACATTCTGCTTGGGCTAACACTTGCACTTTAATACCAGATATCATTGTAAGACATAATGAGAGTCATTAAATGTATTTATTAGCTTATTAAACTGAACTGCCTTCACTGTTGCAGCTGGCCTGAGTTTTATAGAAACCCCAGCAAATCCCCAAAGTCACACAACAGGAGCCAAACACACTTTAGCTGATGACAGTGTAAATATCAAATTTACTAGGGCTAGCAAGTGGCAAACACAGCTCTGGTATGTTACTTAAAAACCTGCCATGAGGCAAAGTACGTAATTCTCAACTCATAAGGGCAGAGTTGTTTCGGAAGGAAATGTGAGAAGAATTTGATAGGATTTAGTGATATTTTCAGGGATACAATTTAATTACCAGCAGTCAGGAATGACTTGGATACTAGCTGCAGGTCTGACAATTGAAGTGAGAGGAAATACTTAAGCCTGGGTTGCTCTAACATTGGTTTTAATCACAATATATGAGATAGATGTACTTGAAGTGTCCACATTTTTATCAAAATCTATGTGGAAAATAAGTCTATTTTTTTACTTAAGTTCAGGCAAGAAGAAGGAAAGCCCTGTGGGTGCTGGTTGTGTTAATGGGGTCTATCTATGTGTGAGCAGGCAAAAGCATTCATAGATTTTCAGTGGGCAAAAAGCCTTTCTTACAGGCTGTTGTCTGCAATTTGGCTTTTTTCTCTGATTTCTGAGATGTTAATGTTTCTTCTTTCACACCTCGGTTCCTCCTCCCTTGGTTCAAAGATCTGTGGGACCCTGAGCAATTGGCAGATGCAGTATCAGCCACACTTTCGGCTGGAGATGGCTCTGCATCACCAAAAAGATATCAGAAAGGGATTAGTCATAAGGAAGTACACTTTGTTTTTAAAAGCTGTTCTCATCCAAACAACCTTCTCAAACTTGTTTGGAAGAATAGACTCCCAGGGCACTGAATGTGTAATGCAGCCAGGTGAAGACAGAAAAGCTGCTAGTTCGTCATGAGATAGCTGTGACTAAGAATGACGATATCACAAAGTCACTATCTGCCTTAATAATGATAAAAAAAGTCCTGAGTCCCTTTTCACACCCATTACAAGGAACTCACTAATGATTTTGCATCATTTTCCATAAAGCAGAAGGAAAACCCCTGCTGAGGTATTTCTACTCTCACTCTATCTCACTGTCCCGCTCTAACACCCACATTTCTCCTGAAGATACAGTCACTGCTTATTCAAAGTTCAAGTGTAGGGGAACCTTGAGATGTTCTGCCAAAAACTTTCCCCTACCCCCACCACCCGCATCTGAATCACTGGCAGCAAAAGCATAGTGGCAAAGGGTGTCACATTCTTCTTACTGTAATTCTGTAAAGCAGGCTGGAATATTTTCTGAGATTTCTTGTAAAGCTGGATGCAAGTGACTGTGTATGTGTGTAAACCCAGTTGCCAGTAAATCATTTTAAACTCACATGTTTGGAAAATTAATGACTGTTTTGGCTGTTTTCTTATAATTAAGAGGATTTATTCAAATTAAAATTGAAGATTTACTTCAGGCTTTGTTCTTCCAAGCTCTTTGTTAAACTTATAACATGAATAAAACAAAAGTGTATCCCAGATAGATGGAAAACATTAACCATAAGTACCCACACCCCTATACACACATTTTTATAATGGCTTAGACTGACATGAGCCAGGAGACTCAGAGCTCAGATTCATATGGCCTTAATTCATATCTTTTAACACATAAACTCTTCTCTTTATAGGGCAATATTTTAAAAATAGTCAGTGGGACCTAACCCCAAACTTTTGTGTAGCCCTGATTATATTGGCTCTTCCTTATTCAGCTTTATCTTTTACAGCCATTCTTGTTCTTTTTTTTCAAAAGATAACAGCTGGAAAGAGGGATTGAGAAAGGATTAATTAGTTTTCTGTAAGATCAATTTTATTTTGGAAGCGATGGCATATTTTTTCATTTTAATATATGTTAATCATGTATGTTTCACATATTCTTACAAACACAGTGAAAACCATTGTAATTAAGTGATCTAGGGACTCAACAGTTAAGAAATGCCAAAGTAAATTGTTCACACAAGCCCATTTATTTCTCTTGTGCTCACGTACTGGGAGATGGCTTCCACTTAGGGTTAAACCCTGTTCACTTTGGCACTTGTCCTTATCCATTCCCTCTGCCCTCCCTGTCTTTTCAGGTCCCTGTCATCTTGGCCAGCCATTCCCAGTCCTCCAAAGTGCTCATCAGATCATGGCCTCTCACCCTTCTTACCCTCTTTTTCCACCCTGCTCCTAATCTCCTGGCCCACAAGAGGCAGAGCTGTCCCTCAGCTCTTCTATCGAAGCACCGTTCTCAATGAAAACACAGGAATACCGCAGTTACGGGAAATTGCCTGCAGATCATGCAATTATTTTTCATGGACACAAGTATGCTTTCTATCAACGGGTCTCCCACATGCTTCTGCTCTCTGCCCCAGTCAGCAGAGGATACAAATAGCCCCAGTTTACAGATGGACGAAAAGGAAGGACATGGGAGGCTAAAGGCAAGCGATGAGACAGAATTTAAACCCAACCTGGCAATATAGGACATCTGCTTCAGCGAAGCAGCCTGGACACACAGGACACCTTATTCATGCACAGACTTGACAGCCTGGGAACGGCAAGTGGGGCCGATGTGCTGCAACCATTTGCCAGGGAGCTGTTCCCTACGCTGCTCAGCATCTGGAAATTTGAACATCTCTGGCTGTAAGGAGGAAAAGGCTTACAGGTCTGGAAGGCATGACAGGTAAAAAGCAAGAAATTGAAACTGGATACTGTTCTCCCCAGCCACTTTATCCCTAGGACATCAAAATGCACTTATCCCCTCCCAGCTTGCTTTGAGTGTTAATTTGAACGACGATCAAGAAAAGAGAGAAGAAAACTGGATCCTTGATGAAGGGGAAAAAACCTGAAACATTCTGACTGAAGAAGGAATCAGTAATCCAAGCTATGCCACCTCTGCATGAGAAAGGTCGACCACTTCCCAGCGCCTTCCCTGGTTGAAGCTGGGCCAGAAGCAAGCAAGGCTCTCAGGCCAGCAAGGTAGCATGGAGAGGACCATGGCTCTGCAGCTGAATGTTGTGAGACTTTTCTGGTGGAAATTCTGGTCCCTTCTTCTGCATTTCTATTTTTTAACACAGTGAGCAGCCAGTTTAAGTAATACATTACCAAGTCTCCCCAAAACAGGCTGCAGTGTTATGCCCTTTCCTCTGCTGCCTGGGTGATTCCTGCATTTCTAAATTTATCCAGAAATGTGATTCTGAGAAAGGCCTGGGGAGAGGCAGTATCCTGAGCAGAGATCTGGCTGACAGAGATGTGAAACAGGGAGCAAAATGACTGTCACCTGCAGTTCGAGACCCCCAGGGAAAGCATAGTTTCTGAATTTTTTTGTTAAGTAAACTGGATTGCCTCAGAGAGACAGCTGACTCCATCTTCGGTTTTCCATGCAACATCGGCAGTGCCACAAATTTGGATCAAGTTTGGGTCAAAAAAAGGGTAACATTAATATAATCAAAAGTAATGTAATTAATTTAACTGAGTGAATGGTTTCCAAACAGCCCAGAGTCTTTTGTGCTGTGGACTGCCTGGATTCTGGACCTGAAATCTTGTCAGTCTTTTCCAGAAATGCCAGTGGACTTCAGAAAGGATATTGAGTCTAGCCTCACTAACAGATCAATTGACCATGTTCCCAGGCTTCCACCTACATGGAGACGTTTCTAGTGTCCTCAAAAGTGCTTGAGGGCTTTATCTCTGGTTCCCCATTTGCCCTCAGGGAACATGTGAGCAGTGCTGGAGACATAGTCCTGGCATTGCCCTCTGTACAGCTGAACATAAGGAAGGTGCAGGATTTGCACATCTTTGAAGCAAATCCTAAGTATTCCCTTAACTCTATATCATCTCAATTTCTCCGTCAAGTTCGTTAAGACATGCTTATGTTCCCAGCTTTGCTTACAGCGTCTTCCAGAATTATGCAGGTTCCTCTCCATTGATCCTTTTCTTAGTTTACATCTCTCAGTACAGATATTCTCCTTGACTGAAGTACAGACATTTTCATGGATCTTTAAAGGAATCTTGATAAAAAAAAAAGAGAGCAGCTTGTTGATCATTCTTGTTGCATTGGCAAGTAAATCAACCTAGAGAAACAAGGAGCTTTCTGCCCTTGTGTCAATGGAGGCACAGCCACCTGTCCACCACTGCCAGCATTCTCCCAGAGTACTGAATAACAAAACAAGTACATCTAAAAAGCCTAGGAAAGGAGACACTCTGTGTAAATTCAAGTAAAAGATTTTTTTACAGCGGTTGCTTTTTGTGATCAGAAACACTGATAGGGTAGAGAGGCTGTGGAAGAAATTTTTTTGCCTTTCAGCAGAGGCAGCATCATTTGGCTGCATTCAATATAGTAGCACTTATGAAAAATACATGCAAAATTGCTGGGAGCAGTAGAAAACTGCTTGCCACGTAGGCAGATTTTACACAGAATAAACTGTGTGGTTTGGATGCAGATTCAGGGTACTGCATGAGAGGAAGCAAGGCTGAGAATTTTGTGGAATCTATATGAATATCCACACCCAGTACCTCTCTCTACAAACCCTACACTATAAGCTGTATCATCTCAAACTGAAGAAATTGAAGAAAATATTGTCAGAAGCAACTTGTATGTGCAGGAAATAACAGATTTTGAACACAAAATCTCTTTTTAATTCTTTACTTGTAGTCCACTCAAGTTTCAGTTGTTTGAAAAGACTTTTCTAGGACAAAAAAAGAAGGAAAAAGAGACTGAGCAGCAATTTGAGCTTATGCTTTGTGTAGAAGTCTCAGGCTTGAGCTTGTGAAAGTATTTTACTGTGATTTGAGACACAGGTTTCTCAGTTCACTAATCTAGCTAAGAGCCTACAAGTTATTACATGGTTTGCTCCTGTAACCCAGGGAGTTAGCAGAAGGATACATCTCACTGAGCTATTTTTATTATCCTGGTTTTTTGTTTATCTCCCAGTAGAGGAGCTTTTTCAAACTCACTGATGCACTTTTTGGGTATTGGGATGTTTGAGTGCACAGGTGCTCTGAAATATGTGCGGTGTTAGATTACAGAATAGCTCTGATGTGATCTTTTGACTTTTGGGCCTGATTGTTAAAAAGAAAAATAGAAGAGAAAGCAGTAATTGACTACGATTCATTAGAGCTTTCCATTCAGCAAACGGGCCAGAAGAATTTCTTAATCCTTTATGTTTCACTTTGGGACCTTATGTGTAATATCACACAGATAAATTAACTGCATCAGTCCCTGATTCAGCATACGCAGATCATTGCCATTGAAGTTTCCCAGTCAATTCATCCTCTTCTCCCTAGTCATAAATAAAGTCAGGAGTGGAAGATTCCCTTTAAGGAAATTTATCTCTTTGACAGTCAAACAGGTGGCGATGTTAATGCTAAGTCTCAAGAGAACTTGGTTGGTAAGAATGGCCCTGCAATAACTAACCACAATGATTTACAAGGGACTAAATTGCCAGATTAGGCCTTGATAATTTTTCAGCTCTTGACTTCATTATTACCTTGTGGATCTGGATCTTACATCACCTCTAGGAATGCCAGGGATCAAATTAAAGTGGAAACACCTGGTTGAAAGTCAGTTCAAAATACAGATTTAAAAACTAGGGGACTATTTTTTGTGTGCTGGATCTGCTTTTCATGAATGGTAGATGGTTATAAAATTCCATTTCTCCATGTTTGAGCTTTGCTTTCAAACGTCAGTCTGCCTGGCATGTACACTTGCTAACAACCACTGCTCTTTGCCAGCACAGTCACTACTTAGATGTCTACAAATCTAATCTGTGAAGCAGATTTAGTAGTTAAATGAAGTGCCCAAGTGAGGCAAACTGCAAACTCAAAGACTTTGGCAGAATGAAAATACATGATTTGATCTAACAAAGTATGACTGCCTAAGGAAGAAGGCAGAGGTACTCATGCAGCAATGAAGTGCAAAGAAGCAAGATGATTCAGCAGTTAGGATGACATGCAAACCACTTTTTTTTAGCAATGTGTAAGATCCATATAACAATTTTTACCAAGAATTAGTAACTTGAATGATCCAGTGAAACCTTCAGAGGCACAGCAGGCAGTGATTTAATGACCGGAGTTACAGTACCATTACACAGCACTCTTTGAGGAGAGTTTCCTGAAAGCCTTTATTCCTTCCTCCCCTTTGCATCTCGGTTATCCTTTTCCAGCTCTTCTGCTTGGCTGGGGAGCTGCAGCCTGAACTCATGGCTGTGTTTCTGTGGGCCAGGGACTTCAGCACTGGCACAGGACAGGTGAAGCTCTGTAAATGAATGGCAGCAGTACTCTTTCATGGGACACCAGGTAGAAAATAAAAAATCTGTCTGGTCCAGACTGCTGCCAGGCCATCTAATGAGAAGATGGCTAAATTTTATAGGGTAAAAGAGAAATCCTTTGGGTTTTTTTCTCCTGCTGCTGGCACATAAACAGTGACTGTTTCAATGGAAAGAGACTCCACCTCCCAATGAGTCCCAGTGATTTTAATGGGAGCCTGTCTGGATGGCTTCAAGTGACAGATCTGGCCTAACAACCTTGGTCCTTGAAAAGTAAGGAGTTCAACCATGGTTGCCATGCAGAATGCCTCAACTTGATCCAGAGACATTCTTCAATGGTACTGCTGCACGTGGCTGACAGCATCAGTGGATGCGATGTGGTGCTCAGAGAGCAGGGCACTGGTGAGGCTGGGAAGGACTCATCTCCATGATATAGTAACCAATACATTGCTTCATCTTTCTTAAGGAGTGAAGTCTGATACTTCTGTTTCTCTTTGTGAGAATGACATGACAGATAGCGAGCTCTTGCATTGCCCATGCGGTTCAGTTCCTGCCCCCCTCCCCGGGGTTGGACCTGTCACCCCCAGCAGGGAGAGGAGGCAAGGATGCAGCACCTTGGCAAGTGAGAAACCTTACAGTGCTGACCACATCACTGGAATTGTCCTCAGGGAGTGGGACTCAAGGAAAAACTCCAGACGGTGACAGAACAGGAAGTTACAGCAGCTGTAGGAGCTGTGGTTAATGAATTTCCCAGTGGGGCTTTAGCTTTTGCTCTGCCTTGCTCCCTCTGGCCCGGAGTGCTGTATTAGTTTCTCCACTTCCCAGCCATCTCAGTCCCACAAGCTGTTTTGTGTAAGAATTTTCAAGGCAGCAGATTGTGTTATGAGTCCCTGGTGAGAGAATAATTTTAGGTCTGATTCCAAATATCTAGTAACAAAGGTTCGGTTTCCCAAGGTGAATCCCAAGAATACTGGCAGCATCTTCACATCTGATCATCCAAGCATCAGAAGAAAGGCAAAAATGAAAATATGTATTTTTTTTAGAAAACAAGAATCTTGGGTCCCACAAGCTCAAAAATCATGGAATCTCATGTGCAATTTTGCCCCTTCAATTAAAAGGGGCTGCTTTGGCTGACCTGACTGCTCTTATTAGATGCTATAGGTCTTCAGAGTAGAACCTTCACAGGGGACTACAAATATTTACAATACCAAAAAAACAGGGAAAGTTAAAAGCTGCTTATTGGAGACTATGGGAGTACTTATCTCCAAGTGCATTGTAGTTCATAATTTCAGCTAGAATCTTACATCTTTTCCAAGAATGGAGAACTTGGGCACAATTTTTGTCCCAAGTCCCAGCCCCAACCTGAGCTGGACAGTGGCTTGGTGAAATTTATGACTGTTTCCTTTCAGTAATAGAGAAATTAATTATTTCCTTGAGAAAACACCATCTCATCAACAGCTTTGGCTCAGAAGTGCTCTGCTTATAAATAAGAATTCCATATTAAAGCATAGTTCAAATTATTTTAAAAACACTTTCTCTCAAACCTTACAACCTATTCCTAGACCTAGCATTACTGCTGAGAAATTAGTTTGTTCCCCTGTCTAGCAAGGACAGTTACACATCTTCCAATTGCTCTATTTGTTCTAGTTTGCTAAACAAAATAAAGATGTGAAAGAATGCTAGATCAGACTGAACTACTGCTTGAACAATGTGCATTTTCAGAACCACCCTATTATTTCTCAGAAATTCCCAGCTTAGCCCTGGGACTAACAAAGTAGTTAGTCCATATTTTACACATGGTAACAGATGATCTATTATGTGAGCCACACATTATTTTTAAATGTCAGCATTTTTAGTTAAACAATCAGACAAGTGGTCACTTCTGTAAGTTCAGAAATACAACATAGAAAGCAACTGTTTAAATGATTTTTTTAATTTTGAGTCACTGCAGGAGAAAAGCTGGCATTTCTTATCAGGTTGTTTGGATTGTGAATACAGCTGAGAGATGAGAAAATCCATGTATGAATGATTTTTGCTGGAGTGTTCTGGTTTACAATCCCTCCGCTGGAAGCTTCAGTCTCACCTGCCTCACAGTTATTTCCCACCACTGTGACAAGAAGCTTGCAAACCTCAGCATTTCAAGCATGGCAGTTCACTGGCAAGCCCTGGGAAAGCAGAGGTCTTGAGGAAACACTGGTCCCTTGGAGCCATATCTGCATTTAGGCTCCCACTGTTGCTACCAGATGCGAGACTGAGCAACTAGAAGTAACAAGACAAGAAACAGTGATGAAATTTCTGTGAAGACACCCACAAAAAGAAGAACATTCATGCTAGCTTGATTCTGGGATGCTTGTGAGACATCTCCTCTGATCTTGCTGTTAACATGAAACTCCTCACCTTGCATTCGACTAGCCAGGAGCTCCTTTCTAAAACAGCTGGAAAGTTCAATACTAACGGATTTCAGAGCAGCAGGAAAACCTAACATCCTAATCACCCTGGCATACTTCCATCTGTCCATTACATACTGACGTAGGTAAAAACCTAACTTGAATCGAATAAAGTTTCTTTTAAATAGTCATTAAAAATGTTCTTATATTTAAGAAAGTAGCATGAGTTCAAGCTAACTTCGCTTATCCATAGCTTAAGTAGACATATCTAATAAAGTTTGTAATTATCTTCTAAGGGTTTGTTTAGATATAACAGTTGATGTAGATGAGTGTATGACAGGCATTCAAAACTCAGGGGCTAGTCCTGAATAAGTTCCAGACAACAGAACTTCTCACTCCAGAGCATTGTTTAACTTAGGCTGGAACAATTCATGCTTATTGCAGAACATAAAGGTACAAACACAGGCACAGACTTAAGCGCAGTTATTCCAGAATAACTTCTGATCAGGGATGGGTGTAGAGGAGCCCTAGTATGAAAGCTCAGGGCTGTGGCTGCCTGCAGCTGCCGTGAGAAGAGAGGGCTGGATGTCAGCAGACAAGCAGGATGTTGTGCGTGCACATAATCTGCAAAAGAAGCTGCTAGAGTAGGGTAGGGAGGAGAGATCCCTAGTATCCTATTCTTCCTCTCCTGCTAAAAGCTGCCTCTACTAGCTTTCCTAGTGGCTCAGCTCTAGTTATTCCCTACATCTCATGGTCACATCATCCTTTAACAATAATTAGATTAGGAAAAGAAAGAATGCAGTTTTCAGATTGCCAGAGACATAGGCACATTTTTTGCTGAAATGTTTCCTATTAAAACAGGCTAATATTTTGAAGGCAGTTTGGTCAGCCTTTACAGATAGAGAAGTGTTCAGAGGTTTCATTTCTACAAAATACATTTCAGCTCCCAAGCTAAGTGCTACAATTGCCCTGACAAATATCTTGCTAATTTAACTTAGACATAAACACACACACACAAACACTTGATTCTGTTTCTGCACATTCATCATTTAGCTGTTCTTGTGGAAGAAATGAATTGTTTGTGTATTGTCAGCATTTAGCAGATAGATAAGTATGTAAGCTGGAATGTAATTTCTAAATTTATTTTAAATATTTGGGTTGTCCACTTAAACCATGTTTAAATAAAGTTAGTATGAATTTCTTCATTTCTTTGATGGCATGATAAAGTCATACTTTCATCGTTACACATATCAGCATTAGGTGGTCAGCTGGACTCAATGATCTTAAAGGTCCATTCCAACCTAAATGATTCTATAATTCTATGATTTAATAGCCAGGCTAAAACATAACAGGCTAATTAGAGTACCAAGTTTTTTGCTTAACTACATTTCTAACCTTTTCAGGGACCTTCCCTGGACTCTCCAGCTTTTTTCAAGGGAGGGGAGCAACTCTGTGACTAAACACCTGGAATTCAGGATTAGGAGCCCATGACAGAGTCAACCTTAAATCGGGTGCCCTCATCAACCAGTGCTGCCCAACCCCATTTCAGGGGCTGTTACAAGACCTTATCTCCATGATAGACAGCTTTATTTCCCATTTGTGGGATATGAACTCATCAGCAACAGAAAACTGAGCAGGGTCCCATAGTTTCTGTACAGGCAAAACTTGTGTTTAAAGCTTTAAAAGACAGAAACAGACTCTGAGACTAAGTATTTACCAGATTATCATTTGCATTATGATAATCTGGTTTTGTTAAACAGATGCCTGGGACTTTTCTATTCAGAGACAAGGAGAAAAATTAGGAATGAAATTCAGAGATTAAGTTAATGCTTTTATACGCATTAAAATCTTATGCAGACGCACACTTTTAGAACCATAATGATCCATAATTTAATCCTTTAATTTATGTGCTCTCCCTACACGGTTTTGATTCCTCAGAATTTTCCCAATTTTCCTGAAGACAAGGCTTGCCAGTGTTTGTCTACACACAAAAGTTACAACAGAATGTAAATAAGAACACTTGCTCTTGAAGCAAAAAGGTATCATTCAGGATTAGCTTACCTCACTTAGAGATCCATTACATAGGTCATTATGAACTAAGTTAAAGCACTTATCTATTGTGTGTTAACAACTGTACACACACGCCACCTGAACAGGTCTAGTGGGATGTGAGGGAAAACAATTTAAACTACTCTGAACATCTAGCTTGGGTGCTCCAAGCTGCAACTACATTAATACATAAAACAACTGATAAGTATATGGTATTAGAAACTATTAACACCAGAACCAAAGATACATGAAGCCCAGACTTGTCTTATCTCACTCAAATTACTTAACAGGTACACCCAGTTAAGCCTGGTAACCACAGAATCCTTTTAAAGACTAGGAAATGGAAGAGAAGGAAGATTCACTTTGAGAACCTCTTAGATTTTATAGACATAAGTTTTTTACCCCAGACACCTCTGGTTTTTGGGACAGAGGGAAAGTCTAGGTTTACAGGTTCCTATCCAGCTCTACAGTTAATGAGAATAATCCGGTCTCTACTACCCATTGGGACTGTCCATAAAGGAGGCTGGTATAGGAGATGTGAATTCAGATTGCTCTAAATTTCCTTCCAACGCAGTCATACTTTTAAGAGACACTAATTCTCTTTCATAGCACACCTACTAGCCATAAATTAGGCTCTCTTTTTCTTAAGGAATCACACAACTAGAATGATTGAGCTGGGAAGGGACCCCACTGCTCAAGCAGGACCACCTAGAACCAGTTGCACAGGACAACCCAGACAGCTTTTGAATACCTCTGAGAAGAGAAAGCCACAACCTCTCTGGGCAACGTGTGCCTATCCTTCGTTACCCTTACAGTGTTTCCTAATATTTAGATGGCTCCTCCTGTGTTTGAGTGTGTGACCATTGCCTCTGGGCACCACTGGGAAAGGGTCAGCTCTAAAAACCTACTTGTGTACATATTTACTAAGAAACTACAGAGACAGATCTCAAAGCATAACCTCAGGAGCAAGCTACTACATGGTAAGTCTGGTTGTGAACACACTATTGATACAGAATCACAGAATCATCAAGTTGGAAAAGACCCATCAGATCATTGAGTCAAACCACTCCTATCTGCCACTAAACCATGTCCCTGAGCACCTCACCTACCTGTCTTTTAAATGTCTCCAGGGATGGTGACTCAATCACCTCACTGGGTAGCCTCTGCCAGTGCCCAATGAACCTTTCTGTGAAAAAAATTTTTGATATCCAGCCTGAACCTCCCCTGGTGGAGCTTGAGGCCATTCCCCCTTGTCCTGTCCCCTGTCACTTAAGAGAAGAGGCCAGCTCCCTACCTCCTCACAACCTCCTTTGAGGTAATTGTAGAGAGTAATAAGGTCTCCCCTCAGCCTCCTCTTCTCCAGGCTCAACAACCCCAGCTCCCTCAGCCGCTCCTCATAAGTCTTGTTCTCTAGCCCCTTCACCAGTTTTGTTCTCTGGACTCACTCCAGCACCTCAACATCCTTCTTATGGTGAGGGGACTGAACACAGTATTTGAGGTGCGGTCTCACCAGTGCCAAGTACAGGGACAGAACAACCTCCCTGGACCTGCTGGTCACACTGCTGGCTCATGTTCAGTCAGCTCTCACTCATCACCCCCAGGTCCTTCTCCTCCAGGCAAAAATATACCAGCTATATTGAAGCAACCGTTGCTGCATATATAGGTACCACACCACAAATGTGAGGAATTTTATGTCTCAGAGAAAAAAATTCTCACACCTTCTGAGCTTTGGTTTAAGCAGAACAAATAAAAACCATTCAGGTACCATTCCTCTGACCAAGAAGACATCTTGTGTAGCAAGGAAGCAGCTGGTTACCCATGTTGTGCAAATATCTAATTATCTGATAGGAATACAACTAAGATAGGCCAAACCACCCAGTCCATAAATTGGGCAGTGCCTGTTTCTCCCCACTGTTAACCCTAAATCATCACTGTAGATACATCATGAGTGTGATTTATCCTGCTTACTGGGAAGTATGGTACTATATAATAAACTTCAAACACATTTATATGACTATAGGCTTAGCATAATTAAGATAGGAACTTCCTAAGAAAACTTCCATCTGCTGCCTATTCCATCTGGTTACGGCAGCAACATACCAAGACATGCACCCAACAGTAAACATTTGTGACATCATCCTGCAGAATGAAGGAAGATGTTCCTACATTGAGTTACTAGTTTAAACTAGTTAAAACTTTTACCTGAGCTACTTAAACTACACTGGCTTTGTACTGAAATAATACAGAATTCAGTTACCAGCAAGCCTGAAGAGAGACACATTCTCATAGTTTGTGATCACCGCACTAAAGGAAACTCTCAGCATCCCATGGTACTTGCAGCAGTTTAGAATCCAAGTGCAGGAAACCCAAGTTCCCATTCCACCCTCAGTCATAAGCCTTGTTTTCCTGCTTCATAGGAGACACTCATGCAGCTGGGACACCATAAAAATAAAAAAAAAACAAAACAACTTTTGCTCAGTGACCAGCATCTTTATGTGTTTTTTTTTTTTTTTTAAAGGTGTGACCACAATTGACAGATTATTTCTAAAAAAGCTCATCTGTATCAGGAAAAACTAATGCTTTAATTTGTTTCTCTGGAGCCTTGAGCTCAGTTCCCCATTCTGCAAGACAAGTGCTATCACTTTTAAGTTTGGAGCCATGATTGTATACAGGAATTTCACATGCTTTGTTATTACTTAAACCAGAGGAACATAAAATTAACCTCAAAAAATCCCCCACAAGCCCTTAAGCAATTCTCACCAGATCTATGAAGGATTTGGTATCCCCTTTCTCTACATATACTTAATTGACTTTCAAATAGGAAATTAAAAGTTAAGTGTTTAAACAAGTTTTAGAAGTGTGCTCACAGAGCACACCAGTCACAAGCCACCCCTCAGCTACACAGTTCAAGGACTGATATGGACTGTGATATTTCCAAAAATCTACAAGCTGAAATCTACAAGCCCTGAAACTTGCTTTTGAAGGGAGTCTATAACCATTGTGAATTGGTACGATGCTTTATAGCAACTTGATATTACTGTCAGCCTCCTATTTTTCCTTTTCTGTCAGGCTAATAAGTGTCTTGAGTATCAAATTTTAAGTCACTTTTTAGTCCCAGACAGCAATATAGATTGAGACATCTTAGAAAAACAAATGTGCATTAAAGTTATGCCATATAACAGAATGAAATTTGTTGTACTTGCTCTTAGTGACTTTGCTGTAAGAACATGGGAGTTAATTTGGCCCTGGGGAAGTCATTAAGAGGCTTTTTTCAGAAGAGCATGGAATTTGGAGTAAGGATTAATGTAAACAGTTTCTTTTACTTTAGATTAATTTCTAAACAGGTTTAGTTAACAACACTATTCTCCACACAGATACTTTTTTTAATATTATATGTATGTCTTATATATAGGTAGTAATAAGTGCAGCTGCACTGAAAGTACATTTAAATTCACCAAAACTCTACCCACACCAGGTCATTTTTATGCAGATCTAAAAGCTCCATAGAGAACCAAAATTAACATTCTGAAGATGATCTTTGACTAGTTAATTCACTGATGAACTTAAAAAAGAGAGAAAACCATCAGCTCCTAAAGCCTAATTTCACAGTGCTTACCGATAGACTTAAGAGATTACACTGTAAACCATGCAGCTGACAATGTGGCTACAGGAATTGAGCAACAAATATTTGAACTGTGCTGATACTGAAGAGCTACGGAACAAACACGTAGTTTGCATTAGTTTAGCCTTTCAAACAAGCACTGCAGTCACTGTTTTAAGGAAAAGGTGGCTCACTTTAATAACCACAGACATTGGTCACTATTTAACACAACATTCTAAAAAAGTAATCACAATTTATCCAATAGCAGTTTACAAGTGTAAATGGTATACATTAAGATACAGAGGTAGAAGTTCACTTTTACTTCACTAATACAGATTACCAAATTATTCAAGGCACAAAATTGTTCACTTTACAAAAAGAAATACTGTAAAAATGTCATTTGCTGTTCTACAATGTGAGTAGAACTCAAAAAATCTTTACACCCTTCCATATTCCACATGTAGAGTTGCATCAGGCATTATTCTATTTTTCCTTTGCTAATAATTGGCATATGACCAGCACTTACATAAGCAATATGTCAGCTGAGTTGCTTTGTCTTTTAGGCACAAGTCCAGTTAGAGAAATTTAATACAACAGTTTCCTCAGGGGGTAGGAGAACGCTGTTGGAAGTAAGAATGAGGAGGAAGAAATGAAACATAGTCCATAATAGTAGATTGGATCCTGACATATAGAGGGAAACAGAACAGAGCATATTTCAAATCAAGTGAGTTGCAAAATGTCAGTTTAAATCACTGACCGCATTCCTAGAAAACCAGATGCCCAGTACTAGTTTGCTCCATGAGTATTTGACACATTCACTTGCCTTTGAATCAGCATATATTTCTTTTTATCTTCGTTTAAATAGAACACACAATTGCTACAAAAGAGAATTACACCACAACTTGGCCATGTATCCTTTAGAGAGCATGGGTGAACAAGTGAAGAGATGCATTCAGAAACTGTTATTGAATTTGATAAAAGGTCACAAGCAGTAGCTTAAAATCTTCAGATTTCCCTCTCTCCTCCTTCCCAAACAACACAGAGAAAGAATTTCTGAAACATTGCATGTTCTACTTGGAGACAGCTGTTAAAAAGCTTGGCAGGCTAAGGAAGAGATATCACACAGTGCATCCCTACAAGAAGTAGTAAGACTACTTTACTGTACATACAGTGATATTCTAAAGGACAATGGTGGCAGCTACCTTGCAAATTCACTTTGCTTACCTAACACATTTTCCATCACTCTAGTCAGTTTTATTTACAGTATATAAAAACCATTGATTTTTAGAGTTCAATACACAGGTTTAGGACCCAAGAGAATGCCACAGTAAGATGCTGACACTTGCATCTGTTAGATGCAAGCGCACTTCACAATTCAGTCATGTAACATTATCATATTCATCTATAAGTGTTAGTCCATCAAACCAGTGTTAAATTCCATTTTTTGCTTCATTGTTGTTTGTAGCCTGTTTCCTTTGAGCGATGAAAGGGTACATACACTTGTCTGCTCCCAAAAACCGGTACATGCATACAACTGCTTCAAAGGGCAGAATACTGTGAAAAAGAGGTTATAAAAAAGTTAGAGGACAGCATAAAACAAACCCTCTGCTTACACTATGTACTTCGTCTCCTTGAAAGCAATTTAATAGCTATTGGAGAGGCTTCCTAAGAGATTTAAAGAATTTTTATTTCAGAAAGATACTTACAGGGAAAAGTGACATTTTAGAATCCCAACAACAGAGGCAAGTAAAGAAGGAGAAAGCTATTCATTCACATGCCTCCAGTTTAGATCAGATTTCCTGTTGCTTCTTCGCAGACAGTGTGATAGCTTGTTTTAAAGGCAGGGGTGGCAAGGCATCACAGAAGGCCTACTAAACACAAAGTGTCTGCTCAAAGCCATATCAACAGAGGTCATCAGACATTTAAGATATTCTGCAATACAGGATTAGTGCTAGCTAATGCCATTCTTTGATCACCAAGTGTCTAACAACCTTGACTTATATCCTAAACTCAATTCATCCTCAAAAAAAGAGAGGTCTGAAGTGAAGACAGCAATTTCCTTTTCCCCCTCCTCCAGGTAAAATTCCAAGAGGCGACTATGTCACCTAGCTACATGCCATCCTTTCCCACATCCAAAAAATATTACTTTTGTTTCAACTACAGTACTCAGGCTCTAGTGAAAGACTAAGCTGGGATTTCCTCAACCTCTGAAAATAGTGGTAGACATGCAGTGGAAAGCAATGCACAGAATCTAGCCATTAGGAGTAATGACCACTGAAGCGGATGTCACTGATACAGGTGTCCTTGCTGCCAGTAGTACTGCTTGTGCAGTATCCAGTGGAGGGTCTTTGATCTGAGTGCTACTGCCTGGGGCATGGATTATGCAGAAGCTTTGATCTCCCTGTTGGAAGCTAAAGTGTTGAATGAAAGACAACCCAAAGGGCCTTTGATGTGATTATTGCTGTATAGGGCACTGCTTGTGCAGAGAGCAATGAAGCACCTTCTGAGCTTCTGGTTGAAGAACCTGATTCTTAAGGATGCTGAAAGTAGCTCTGATTTCTTGGCAGAAGAGCCACACACATACTCTCTTCCAGGAAAGAGGTGAGTGGTGAAGGCTCCTCTAGTCCAGGACAGATTTGAGGCAGAGGAACCACTGCCTTGGAAACAGAATAAAAATCAAAGGTTCTCAGTTTCAACCATCCCTTTAAGGAGAAAAACAAGGCAACATGAATATTTTAAAGGACCCTCCTATACACTACAGATTTTTTTTTAAAAAACACCTTGGACAGCTGTGAAGCTGTTCTCTATAAAGTGTAATGCAAGTGGTACTGCAACTTTGAGCCAACTCCTGTATTAGCCTGCATTGTTGAAATGTCAGCCTGCTTACAGATTAAACAGCATGCCCATCCAAAACCTGTTGTGCATTAGATAGAACAAGGCAGGTAATGTCTTTAAATATCCCTCCTCTAAACTCAGATGCTGAAAATTTGTTCTCAATGTGCAGATTTTCATTTTATCTACCATTATCTCTGTAAATCCTAGAGAATCTGCAGGCAGGGTCTAGCACATTAGTTCTAGAGACAAACAACTAGAGGTTCCTTTTCTGGAAGCTGTCTCATGCTCTGTTTCTAAAGAAGTACCCAAAAGAAAAGTCTGCAGAGAAGAAAATAAGAATAGAAGGAGGATAGGACAGTAAAACAAGGATACAGGGGATGTCAGTTTTATGGAGCTTCCCAAGCAAGCGACCCGTTCTGCTGAAAGCCAAGGAAGAACTATGAATGCTAACAAAACTGCAGCTATGGTCTGAGTGGCTGGGAAAGTGTTTACATCCAAGAGGTGGACTTACTCATGTCCTCTACTGGTATTCTGTAGATTGTACTGCCAACAAACTGGCATTTTAGCTCTTACCTTTTCATGAAGGTGACCATATACATAAGGCGAGGAGTGCAGATCATTGGCTGGTCTGTAAGGATTGCTCTCATAGCCTGCTTCACACAGTATTCTGGTTTCAAGGGCGGAAGGAAAGGCTCAATTTCTTTTCTGAAATATTTGATTAAGACAGATTAATAAGATACCTAGAGGACAGCATACCTTAGTGAAGAGTTCATCAACTCACTTTCAATGGCTCAACAATGGCTCAGCTAGGAAGAAAAAAACCAAAACAACAAACAAAAAGACTTCAGTCTTTTTTTAAATATATTCACTGTTTGGTTACAAAGACTGCAGCTCAAAACTTGTATTGTCCAAATACAAAAAAGCAGAAAATATTCACTGAATTTGGAAAGTCTTTGGGTCAGGATTACAGATCATACTAGGACAAAATAAAGCACACAATACATTAATGGTAGCAGTTGATGTACCTTCAAGTCCTTTTATGACACCAAAAGCAGGGCATAAGAAGAATTTTATTCACCTGATCCTGCATCCTCTGAACATTCCTGTATCCACAAGATAAGGGCAGACTAAAGTTGTTTTGATTCCATCCTTTTCAGCAGCCTTCAATTCGTGGCTTAAAGACTCATGGAAACCTACAGCTCCAAATTTGCTTGCGCAATAATCCTGTGTTGGCCATGAACAAGACAAAAAAGGCAACTTAAAATAGGACAGATACATCCACTTTCAAAGCCAAAGCATACCTGAGGTGATTCTGCACGGATTTTCAAAGCAACAACAAAAGACACCCACTGAATAGAGTGTCACCTTCAACTCATTTATCACTTTACTTTTGAGGCAATTAGCACAGAATCATGAAAGCACAAAATCTTAATGTAGGAGGATATTACCTTGGATTTGATTCTTTGAATCAGGCAGGCTCACATGGTGAGTTACTCCAGTTACAAGTTTGGTTAATATTAAATGTTACAACAGAGGACTGAGATACCCAATAGTGACCAGATTTGGGTCAGATCTGAAAATCCTTGGAGAGTTGGCAGTGCACAGGTGAAAAAAAAAAATCTTAACTGCTTCATTTTTAAGGTTGGTTTCAATAGAAACTATAATGGAGATTAGAGTATATTATTTTAAGATGAGGATACAGTTTGTCTATCTAAAAATACGAAGTTCAGCAATGTTAAAAAATGATTTCATAGACAGTATTTGAGGTTTCTGTTGCATGTGACCACCAGCAGAGGTGGGCACACCCACAATCTAAGAAATTCTTTATAATTTTCTCAAGATAGTAAATCTCTGAAAAGCCATAAGTTACACCTTCATTCATCTCCGCTATGAAACATTCCAATTTTATGTCCTGGATTGAACCTTACTTATATGCAAATAAGTCTGTGTTTATGGGGTAGTATGACCATTATTCCATTAGACATTATTTTTCACTTCGTGAATGTTTTTTGTTCACACTTGCATTTGTGCTAATGACTCAAGAAAGCAAGATAATAGGTTCTAATCCTGACCTAGTTTTATGTACTGAACAAGTCTCTCAAACTGGCGTTCTCAAACACCTACTAGCAAGTAGACAACCTAGTGCTTCCAACTGGGAGCCTAGCAAAGCAGGCAAGACATTCAGGAAAGAGGAAGACTGACAGCTATTTCCTCACAGAAACAGAAAGCATGACTTCCAAAAATCCCTGCCTTTGGCTTCAAGCTCAGCTCTGAAGAGCCTGACAGGAGTAGGCGAGTGAGCAACTTCCAGGCTCCTAAATTTATCAGGTAATTCAAAGATCATTTAGTATTCTGAAATCCTTAGCCATCCTAAGTTTTCACTCCAAGTGTCAAGTCCCCCTACAAACCAGGCAAATACTGTGGCTGCCAGTGTCCTGCAGATCCCACTCATAGGGAGCTATGTATTGATATGGTACTTGGCACCACAGCTTCCAAGTGTCTTTGAAGATTTGAATTTATTTTCTTGGACTAAGAACACCAAGCAAGCTTATTCTAAGCAAGAAGCGCCAAATTTATTGTTAATTGTAGTCTGACAAACCTCCACTCCAGCAGTACTGAACAATCCCAAGGAACTTGCAACTGTCACAATGTGTCCATTATTCATTTCCAGCATCTTGGGAAGGAATGCTTTAGTGGTCTACAAAGTAGAAAAAACAAACAAACAAAACACCACATCATCATGACCATACTACATTCGTGGTAAGTGTTAAAAACCTCCACCTCAGCTTATTATCAAGACTTTAGAAGCAAGAACACAGTACAGGTTTTGAACTTCTGAGTTTGTCAAAAATGCCAACAGAAAATCCACAGCTTGTTTGTGAATTCAGACAGCAAGGATTATATCTCCTGAAATCCTAAGGTTAAAGGATCAATTGAGCTCAGACATGTTTATTTTTCTGCAAGAGACTAGTTATCAGAAGGAGATAATTTGACCCCAAAATGGAAGTCACTTTTTTTAAAAGACAGAAAAAGGAATGTGAAGTGTTTAATTACACCATACAGCACATCTGTGTTAAGACCAATGCAGATTATCAGTTCTAATTATTGACAGCATGTTTTGGAATTTAGATATTGTTAGTTTTATCTGATTAACTTATCTTGGGCATTTAACATTAAAAGAAATAGCAGAAGCAGAACTTTATGTGTAAAAAGTAACAGTAGTAAAAGTACACTAATATCCATTAGTATAACTCACTTTCCATATTTATTAGCACTCATAATCAATGCTTTAACTAAAAAAAATATACATTTCTGTTATCAATTCCTGATTAAGAGTTTCAAAATAAACCAAAATAAAGCAAAAACTGATTTAAGCCTCCAATTTTTATGCTTTGATTGTAACAAAGTTTGTTTCTGTTTAAAAATGCAAGTCAGAGTTAGAACCTCTAAAAAATTAAGTTTCAAGTGATATATTGAAGGCAATTGGAGGCCACCTACCATTGCTAAAAGATCACCTCTGCTAGGACACCTACCTTTGCCATATCTGTTTTCTGAAGCTGACTCAACACTTTCTTCATTTAAAAAAAAAAAAAGCATTAAACAGAGCTAAAAACATCAATGAAGTTGTAAAATGCTATGTATAGTTATTATTTACTTCAGCTTCTAGGCTATCAGTGAGTACAAGAGGAGTTTTGTATTACCAAAGAACTTTAGATAATGTTTTTTAATTGCAAACATGCCTAGAAAATATATAAATCTATTCATGACAGAGCTATTACTCTATTCTAATTCAATGTGTACCACAAATGCTTAATCCTCCTAGAAACCTGGTCTTCCCATGTAATTTGGATCCAAATTCACCACATGCAAATGCCTCTTAAGTGTTTGCTACTTGCTTAATTGTTGGCCTGAGTTGTGTCAGCTGCATTCTTAAAAAGACATGCAAACTACAGCTGAATCCATCTAATTCCATTCTTATGCTGTCTGCATTTTCCAATCACAGACTTCAGGACAGTTTTGCTCTAATGATTTTCACATGTTCTTGTACAACATTTTTGCCTGCAGGTGTTAAATGACTAATCCAGACCTCTTAACACCACACAAAAGAAGTTTTCACTGGACAGCTGGCAGATGATAGAAGATTAACAGACCTCCTGACTCCTTGCCTTTTCTACTGTTGATTAATACAACTCCTGGATTCTGTCATAACTGCACAACAAATCTAATTATAAAAAATAATCTAAGAGCAAGTTGCCTTGCATTTGTTTCTTTCCTCATGGCAGGGATCTCTAAACCTCTTACATAGAGCCTCAAACAATTAAATTATTTTTCTGTTAAACTGATCTGTGCCAGGCACATGAAGTTTCAGCCTCTCTTCTTATATTGCATGGCAACAAAGCCCAGTCATCGCAGGGCAGCACCTTCTGAAAAGGTGAGAGGCTTCACTGGAATTTCACACTGTGTTATTTATCTGCAACATACCTTACACATCCCAACACCCATCATGGGTACAATATCCCTGGATCCTCCACACCACCTCTGTAAGAGATCCATGCTCCCAACTCAGACCTGCTAACAATTTACTCCCCTCCAACACATTAGTCAGCTCCATCAGCAGTTTCCACTTATGTCTCAGTTATCTGTCCACATCACAACAGAATGACTGATTGCCACCTCCCATTGCCAGAAAAAGCTTGATAATGCAGACTGAAGCTCTGGCTGAAAACTACAGCAGCTACAGAAATGAAGGGGCATTCACCTTGGAGTTTGTTTTAGGGGAGAGAAAGAAGGGAAAGAAGTAGTAACAGATTCCACTCCCCCCCCACACCTGCAAAGCATGAATCAATGTTTGCTTCCAAGAGACAAACAGGTAAGTGCACCAAGCTTCATTGGACTGTTTTTTTTCTATTGTCTTCACTATGGCACCGCTTTCTTTTTTTTGAAAGATGATGAACTATAACAGGGTGTCCATAAATGTCTATATTTACCTGTAGCTCATGAAGAGGAGAAGAGGAGAATTTCCACAGGGACATATATAGAAATGGGAAAAAACACAGAACAACTGCAGAGCAGTAAAGTTCAGAAAGCCCACTGAACCATGCTGCTCCTCCGAAGCATAAAGATTACAAAGATTGAGTTTTCAGAGCTTGGGACTCAAATAACCCTTTTTCAACCAAGAAGAAGTAGGCAAGTGACAGAAACCCCGTTAAGGACACTCTGGGAGATATCTTCAGCGACACAAGTGCAGACTGAACAACTCCCAGCAACAGAACTACAGTCACTTCACATAAGTCGACTATTAAAAGGCCATTTACAGCCACATAGGAAAAAGCACAGCAACTTTGCTCTGAAGACAATTAGCAATTCATAGAAAACTTCACATAAGACCTTAGTGTTCTGAAACAGCCTGCTCAGAGCAGGCCCCAGTACTTTGTCAGGGAATATTATCCCACAAATCCATTTAAATCCTGAAGTTGATGCAGTCTATAAACATAACTCAACTATCATACGTACAAAACTGAACAGTTAACTACCAACATCTCAGCTAAATGGAAGAGACAGTCATCTTCACTGCTGCCATCCTCCAGCCATCTGCTACAGCTGGGAGTCAGTACTTGAAAACAAGCACTGTCAGAGGCCGACACACCCTATGGGGGGACACGTTTCCAGGCTCCAAGTAAAGGCTTGCCCACTGCTCCTCCCAGCCTTCTCTTGCTGGGAAAAACAATCCCAAAGTGAAGTTATTCTCTTTCGTGGTATAAGCAATCCCCAAATAAAATCAGTGTTCTTACTGAGCTTCTGGCACAGCCCACTTCTTTGATCCAAGTAGTTTCCTCCATACTCTGGTCTCCAGTTTTTTCTGTCTGTTACATAAACCAGATCAACCTAGTTTCTTGTTTCTAGTTTCTTTCAGCTTCAGCTACATCTGCCTACCAGACCTGAAGACTCCTATGTGCTTGTCATGCTGTTGAGAAACTAAGAGTTTGCCTGGTTCAGGGCAAAATGCCTCCTGGGTGGCCTTCACATCTGGACTTTGCCTGAACAGGTAGCACAGGCCACATTAGTCTTCCAACATGACATATGGACATGATAATCCTCCATTAAAAAAAGTATTAGAAGATACTAAGCAAGCAATGTGTTTTGTCCATGGCATTAGAGGTCATGAACCAGGCCCTCAAAATAATTCAAGTCAACTCAAGTGATTTAATCAAACTATCTGCCTTCTGGTTTGATCCTTAAGGTTTCAGTTTTACCTCTCACAGCTGCAAAGGAAGACATTTAATCAAGACATTTAAGTACTTAAGGTCTGAGCTACCAGTCAGTAGAATATACCAGATGAAAGGAATTGTGATACACTAGGGTGAGGAATCAGGGAAGTTATGCAGTGTTCGACAAGTTTAAGTTTAAGCTTCCTCTTCACTTGGAATTATGTTGGGGTTTTTTTAGAAAAAAATAAAACCCCCAAAAGCATAGTGCAGACATACACTTTCTAACCTGCAGTACAGTTTAGATACAGCAACCAGGTGGACAGATAAAATGTATGAAACTATTCTGAACAGAGAGTAAAGTTTGTTTTTCAAACTAGTTTAACCCTGAAGTTTTTAAACCTAGAGATCAATTCCTAAGCATTTTCCTTTATTATCCTGGATATACTAGTACAAGCAAACTACTCCCAGTAGCTGTAACCAAACATCTATTTCATGTGCACACAGCTTTAATGACTTATTTTTCACAAGTGTGAAACTGAACAAGCATTTACATGTCACTTCATAGCTTTTGTAATCTGTTCTCAACATTTTGCTTTACAGCAAATTAACTTCTAACAGTCTAGCACTTCTTCCCTCCCCTTCCCCAAATTCTTTAGTTCCATTCTTAATGAAACAAAACTCAAAAGATTGTGCAACACAATGAACAGCACAGCTGCAATGTCAAGACAAATTAGTCTAAATACAGCAAATGAGAATATGAAGAAATACTTTGTTTGGGAAAGCAATTTTTTAATTACATTTTGGCTTAATTATTCTTAAAGTAGAAAACAAGCATCCACAGAAAACAATGTTAGCTGTATGCAGCTCAGGATAATGGAAACTGAACACAGAATTCACAATGTAGAAAATTACATGTCACCTTGTGTTTAGAAAGTATTCTTTATATCAAAGAAAGAAATAAAGCAGGTACCAACGTATAAGTTCCTATTTTTCAATATAGCAACCCTTCTCATACTTTCTGCCTTTCATCAATAACCCTTCTAAGCTATTCTGATGGCTTTACTGTAAGGCAGAAATTCCTTTATACCAAAGAAACAGCTCATTTTCCATACAGTCCCATCAGGTACGTGGGATCAAACATGGTTATTTTTCCAGGGCTGATCAAAATAGGCAAGTGTTTACACTATTGTTACCTACAACAGTAGCATAATGGCTTAACAGATGAGAGATTTCCTCCAAAGCCACAGCTTCTCCTGACTGCCAGGACAGCCCCATAACAGTGCTAACAAGTGCAGCATTTGGGTAAAATGTATTGGTTGGTCTTCATGTTAAACACTATTTGACCACACCCCAAGAGTAAAAATTGGTGTGAATAGTCAGGGATTCATGTAGATTACTCTGGGAACTAAGGTATCGGAGTTCATAAAGACTGCTGCTGTGCATGTTTGCTAATTCTGTATCTACTATCATGAAGGAACAGAGTGGGTCATGAGAAAAAGCTGCTCCAAGTTTTTGTTGAAAACACACGTTACAACCTCTCTCCCTCTCAACATGGATGTTCAGTCTTCTTTTCTTCTTATTCTTCTTCATGGACCACAATAGGACACATTGCAGGTTCTCCTACTCCCATGCAGGGTAGGATATGGCCACTCACTCCAACACTGAACAAAATTCAGGGATGTCCACATGCCCCAGTTTTCTTTTCCATTCCAGTAAGTGAGAAGGAATGCACAAAGGGCCTGACAAAATAGCACCTCTAACTCTTCTGCAGATAGGCTTGTCTTAAAGTATGCTTGACCAAACCAGATAGCACTGTAATGCTCTACTATATGTTAAAGAGGAAAGAGGGGTGCCTGAAAGGCAGAACCAACCCACAGTAAGCTTATCAGTAAATAGCCTGAAGTTATTTTCAGTTACAGCCATACAACCCAGCTTATTTCAGAAGATAATTGCTTTAAATACATTTCATAAACACAGGGTAAAACTTCATTTACAGGATTACAGTGAAAGCCATCACCAAATAAGTTTCAGAAGAAGCCTTGAAAGTATAACCTAGAACTGTAATTCTCAAGAGTTTATTCAAGTTAGAGGTTATAACATCCTAAATGCCTTCTCACGCACCAAAGCACACAGTTACAAGCCTGGATTTAACCTCTTCTTTTCCCTACAGCTTTTTTATTGGGTTCCTGTGAGAACAGTAATCTCTTATAATTTGCACAATCTCAATTATTTTTCCCATATTATCTCCACATCTGTCTTAAATGCAATATTAGATATGGGTGGGATTAGTAACTGTGCTAAGACTACATGAAAATATCTAGTCTGCGTTGAACACTAGAGAGATAACAGCACAAAGGACATGGGTCTGCCAGTAACAGGCTGAACATGGAAGGCAGACAAAAGCCTACAGCTACTGTTGACCTTGCTAACAGAGGGGACCAAAGCTCTGATTTAAAGGAGCTCAGACGTCTCTGCTGACTGTTTTTTAAGAAGTGCTGGGCCTCTTCTCAATAATTAGCCAGTGTCTAAGCAAACATTTGAATCGCTGTGTAAATTAGTGCTATTTATCTTCAGTTTCTACTATAAAGAAATGATAAAGTATGCCAGAATTACCCTGTCTTTCTAAAGTAAGAACACAGAAAAAGTCACAGATTTCTGTGGACTGTTGATGGGTCTACCCAGAGCCTTTCAGAGCAAAAAGGGTCAGGAGATACAAGACATCATCAAGCCAAGCTTCCATAGACAGCTGTATTAAAAGCATGAAATGAAACTCTTCAAGGATTGCCCTCAAGTGTCCCTTGAACAAGCCCTGCACTGAAAACAAAAAAGTTAGACCTTCCAATATTTCATCTCCAAGAGTCCTTTAGTTATTTAGCTCCTGGCAGGCAACACAACCTTCAATTTCTCACTAAAGCATTGTCCTTCACATAAAACCCCACTGTTTTGGGGTGATGGGGATTCCTTTAATATTGAACTGCAACAGTTAATGCTTAACATACATGCACAGCAATAATGTTACAGTTGCCTTGCAACCAGAAGTTCAAGGAAGAACAAGACAGACTGAAACAGAAGTCTATAATGAAATGGAGTAACAAGGAAGCAAAGCCACCCTCACCCCCCACCCCATCCCCCAATACTTTGGATATCCTACATTTGTAGAGTAAAACTGCAGATAAGATCTACCTAGCTTAAGAGGAAAGGATAACAAAATAAAGTAAACACTCTGAAGAAATATCACAATAAAAAGCAACATCAGTTAATTTTAAACTGATTTGATTTACAGAGAAATAGCATCTTTTTTCCCCCCCCTCTAACTCTGCATGAAATACTGCTTTGAAGTACATGAAGTCTTCGCTTAGTAAAAACATAAGCTATTACTTGAATTACTAGTTTGGATTTTAGTTCATTATTAATTTGTGTTAGTAATTAATGTTCCCATTTTCTACATGTTTAATCAGCTGGAAGCACCGAAGTTATACAAAACTTCATGAAATCATATTTACTGAAGTTTGTAGGTGTGTGTCTTAAAAGTAACAAACATATGTCATACCATTTGCCAAAGAACAAGTATTTACATTACCACCTTGTTTAGCATTTGTAGTGTTTAGGGTCCAGTTAAAAGACTCAAGGCTTCTCAATCCAATATTTACCACCATTTCCTATGAATGGTTCACTTTTTGTGGTGGTTCCTCCTACATGGAGTCAACCCATGTTGAGTCTATCAGAAGGCAGCTGAAACTGAATTAAGTAGTTTTCTTAATCAAAACTTAGTGCCACAAAGCTGTTTACAATGGGTAGACAGTAAAGATTAGTAATGCTATTAAAAAAAAAAAAAAAAAAAAAAAAGAAGAAAATCACAAGAAACTAATACCAGTAGTTATCTCAAACATTAATCATTGAATCCTACTCTTTACTACTAGAACTAATTATGCCATGCCTAAGGCAAATGAGTATTGCCTGGCTAAATTGCTTTTTGTATAGTTTGTTGACAAGGCCTAGCTGGAAAATGGTTGTCTACAGAGAATGGGATATGAAAAGTGCCTAGGAAGGACACGGCAACAAAAACTTGTTACTGTTGCCTTATGTCACTACACTGTTCCCCCCCCCTTTTCTTTTAAGGGCTTAATTTCCTGTGATCACACCCTAACCTGAGTAACTAAAACTGAAGCAGAAAAGAGCTTTTTGTTTTCCCTCTCGTCTGAGGAGAACTTTAAATACTCAAGAATGCTACAACTCCTTCTTGAGAGTCCAGGTGGAAAAGGTATCAATACCTACCGTTTGCAGTGGTCTGCTGCTAATCAAACTCCCAGCTCTCTTATACAAAGCTTTTCTGCACCACTGCATCACTCTAGATTTTGAGCAGACCTTTACCTAGGGCAAGAGTTTAGGTATATATAACACAGCCAAAGGTGACCCTAATTTCTATTTAACAACATTTCACTTGTTTAGAGAGACCACTACTTTATATGCTTTCTGGGCATGAAGCAGTTCAGGTATTCAAGCCGAACTACCCTTGTTATTTCTACTCCAGCAAGCAGAAATTACAGCCTTTATGCTAGTGGTATGCAGTTTCCACTTTTCTGCTCCCAAGAACTTTTATGGTTTTTCTTCCTAAGAGAAAACAGATTTGAGATTTACATGCTTTTTAAGTGCTTTCCACCCTCAGATGTCAGGACTGTTCTGTAAAGTGTCTTTCCAAGGACTATATGCCACCAACCATTTTTGTGGAAGCATCTGGCTGCCTTTAATGAATATACTTGTATACATGCTACCATAAACGCACACCAACTTCATATATTTACAGCAATATATATAAAACTTAAAATCACTAACTGTATAGTTATAATTCTTCCCTTCACTTTTTGCAAATCATTTTTCATAACTGTATGAATTAATTCTCACAGGTTGCCCAGAAAGGCTATGAAAAGTCTCTATCCTTGCAGATATTCAAAAGTTATTTGGACATGATCCTGGACCACTGGCTCTAGCTGGTCCTGCCTGCACAGTGAGGTTGGACCTGATGGTTTCCAGAGGTCCCTTCCCACCTCAACTGTTCTGTGACTTTACATTTCAGCAGGGAGTTGGTATACACTCGTAGAGGCAGAAGTTCATAAGGAGTAGAGACCTTGCACTCTTTGTTCCTATGTTAACTGCAAGTTTATCAACACAGAATCTTTAACTGGAAGAGATGCTGACTCCTCTGCCATACCTCTCCAGTATCTCTCCTCCAGGAGATATTGCCTGTAATCAATTATCCTGTTCTGTCTGAAACAGTGTCTGCTCTACTTCCATTTAATTTTCTCCTTTGGTCTCAAGTCCTTTCAGCTGGACAGAGGGTTCAATGAAGCAGTGCAGAGCACCTAGATGAATTTCTTGTGGAATTAATGTATTTGCAGGTGAGTCCAGAACACACACATACTGTACTGTTTTCAAAAACTAATGATGTTCCTCAGCTATTAGATATCCTCCAGTAACAGCTTCTTTGGCAGCTTTTTAAGGCTATTCTGAGGCCTCACAGTCAATTCTACTTGGTTTGAACTTTTGTGGCTTTTAAAGCTTTCAGAGGCCATTCATACTCCATTATCAGCAGCTACCAGTGAACTGAGAAAAAGACAGTATTGCTGACTGAGAAATGTAGAAATGCAGAACATAAGTTACCAATGATGTTTGGTTTGGATTTCAAATGCCAAAATAATCTTAAAAAGTAGAAAAGTATTAGTAGTAGGTAAGATGGCATGGTAAGAGGGCTGTTGGAGGTCCAGATATGCATTTAGTCTGCCTTACAAAGCAAAATGAGATACAAGTCTAGACTGAAGTGGAACTTGGGAACAAATGTAGACATGCAAACTTTTCCAGCCAGCACAAATTTAAGGCATAACCAAGTATGAGAACTGAAGCTTTCAAAGTATTCATGCTCAAAAGCTGACTTCTTCCCTTCCACCCAAAGGCATCTCATTAGACAAGTTAATATTTATTCTCCACAAATATTAATCTCATTATACTCTCAGACTATCGTAGCTCCCAAACCACAATTACTATTAAATTTAAAGCAAGTATTACATGATTGGGAGCAACCACTGAAAAGTAACATGCAGTTTAAAGAAAATGAATCCTTCTGCTCAGACCTACCATGTCAGCATTTCAACTTTCCACATACCTAAGACTAACAAAGCTCCAACGTGGCTGTTACAGCCCAGTTACACTCCTACAAATTCACAAAATGAAATCACAACCTCAGTAAGTAGCACCACCAACCTAGTATTCTTCTGCAAGCAGATCTGTCAGTAAAGATTGCATTTATTCAAATGTAAAATTTGAAATTACTTCAAGAGTTTTCTGGTCAAGTGATATAAGAATTTAACACTTGGCTACTGCTTTCCACTAAAGCTGGTTTAAGCTCTGTTGAAGTCAAGTAACTAGAAATTATACTTTGTTTATATGATGACAAATGGCCAAGTCAAAGGATTTGTAGTGTTTCAGAGCTATGTTGACATTAGCGTAACAAACATTGGTCCCTCACCTTCATTAGCACAAGTTCGCAGCAAATGTCCAACCATTTGGAGAGCAGTTATTTATTGCCAGCTATTTGATAATCTTGACAAAAATGAAAACATGCCCATATAAATCAGTAAAAATTCCACATTAATTCATTTTACAACAACTATTAGGTAAGAGCTCAGAATATTTTGTTCAGTGAACAAGAATACAAGCCAATTTTTAAATACACATTTCTCTCCAGCTTGCCATAAGCTTAGTCATCTTCTGAATTATTTAGTAAAACTTGGTATTTTAGTCTGCCTGTTTCCAAAAAATTACTAGAGAACAGTACTGTCAGAACTACTTACGGAAAATATGAAGTCACCATTCATGTTTTACAGTTTATGTAATACACTTTTCAAGAAGTGGCTATACAGAAAAAGACTGTCTCACATTCTATAGATAACCTAAGACCAGTGCCTCCATAGAACTACAATTCCTATTGTACTTACATGCAGATGAAAGCTGAGTCACTTTACCTACTCAGTCTAAGTCATTGTTTTGAACCAATTACTTTTATAAAAGGAAAGTGATTACACCATAACTGAGTATCTCACAAGAGGAACAAGATTAGTAGGAAAGCTTCCCTTTTCATGGAACAGCTTTACTTAGTGGAAACAGAAAAATAAAGCAGTACTAGAACTGAATGGAAATTTAGCTTGAAAGTTTGTTGGGGAAACAATAGTAATATCCTAGAGGGCTTCAACTTACTATGAAGTAGCTCACTGAATAAGAAGCAACATTTTCAAAATGCATGTAAATTAGAGGTTTTTAAAAAAACAAGTGTTTCTATTTCATACTTCTCCCTACCCTCCCAGAGAAGGGTCTTAGCAGGTAACCTTTTGTTTCATAAAACGAAGGCTAAAAAGACAAGAAAGCCTCCAGGCAATACAGCGACCAAAACAGAAGCTAATACATTTTTCAAAGTTTCTACTTGCATAGGCACTTCAACCAAAAGTACTCACTTTCCTCAAGGTGAGTTTTCAAAGACAGATATTTTCCTCCTTTGCCTGCCTGTGGAAACTATGCTCATTTCGCACAAGCTGAAACATGGCTCTGGCCTGTTTTGCCCCACATTCAAACAGTATTAGTAGAACTAATTTCCAGAGAAGTCAAACAGCACAGCAGGCACAGAGATATTTGCTCTCAATGCTACACATTGTAGTAATGGTGCAAGGCAAATAAGCTCAAGTTGTTAACACAACATCATTCAGTGGGTTCAGAAAACTAACTTACCTTTAAGGGGTTTTAACAGTGTGTAATTAAAATACTGCAATCTCTTCGAAGTAGAGTTGTCACATTCAGACTGCTACTCCAGTGGTGAATTTGCTATACCCTAGAACTATTAATTACTATTTACCTATTTGGAATCTCCAGCAAATCTCTCCATGAATAAGGTTTCATTAGACAGTTACAGACATCCTGTTCACAGCTACGTGGGTTTATCACACACCTCGCACACTGGCTAATGCAAGTCTGAAATGTTGATGAGGTGATTCTAATCAACTTGGCCAAGAAAATTAATAGATTTCCTTCCCACCCTCCAGACAGTTTAGTGAGCTGAACATCTAAGGATCAGATGAATACCAAACAGTAGCACAAGGAAAGATGCAGATTCAAGGGGTGGTCCCACATGACAGCCTGCCACCACTAAGCTGCTTTGTAGTTTCATCCTAAATCAACAAAAAGTTTTGGACAAGTTACTCAAGTAAACACCCTGAAGAAATATCACAATAAAAAGCAACATCAGTTAATTTTAAACTGATTTGATTTACAGAGAAATAGCATCTTTTCCCCCCCCCTCTAACTCTGCATGAAATACTGCTTTGAAGTACATGAAGTCTTAGCTTAGTAAAAACATAAGCTATTACTTGAATACCTAGTTTGGATTTTAGTTCATTATTAATTTGTGTTAGTAATTAATGTTCCCATTTTCTACATGTTTAATCAGCTGGAAGCACCAAAGTTATATAAAACTTCATGAAATCATATTTACTGAAGTTTGTAGGTGTGTGTCTTAAAAGTAACAAACACTTTTCCAAACCTGCACTGAAAGAAGAGTGTTCAAGAAGCTGTCACACAAGTTCAAACAGATGGTAGAAGTGACCAGCACCGGGGCACATTTAGGTGCAGAATTCAACAGCCAAACAAACTTGAATTTCAAAAGGCTCACACCAAGGCAGCCACCTCAGCTCCACAGCTGTTCCGGCATTCCTTGGCCTACCATGCCCTCCCATCCCAGTTGTGATAACTCGCTCGTGTCAAGTGTTAATTTGACTGGCATATAAATCATTATACTAATACAATTATTTACAAGAACAAAGTATTCACTCAGAAGTGTAAGCACAGATGTAACTCTCTCCCAGTTTGTGACATATATTATTTTCAAACCAAAACCTCAGAAATTGAGATTCTACCAGTCTCAAAGTCCATGCCTACTTACCTATATTATAACAGCATTTTAAAAAATAGTCTTTTTTAAAAATGTACTAAGAAGCCTAAAACCACAGGTAAAAAAAATATCAGATCACACACAAATCAGCTTCAGTTTACGTTTGCAGGAAGGCCTCTAGTATATTTCACAAAAGACAGACAAGTATCAATATCTCAGTTTTACTATCAGTGTGAATAGCCAGAAAACCTCAAAGGGCAGGGAGCAAGGTTTATCAAGAGAGTGAAGCTCTGGCTTTTCCATACCGAGAACTGTGGAAAAGTTTAGTACTAGAGATACATAACAAAACCCCTCCCTCCCCCTAAGAAAAACCCCAGAAGTGAAATCAAAGCATGAGAACCACTAGGAAAGAATAATACTTCACAACTGATAAAGATAAAAGTAGAAAAGATTTAAAAAGTGCAGTGCTAAAATGGCAGGGATGGTGCTAGAAAACACAACATTTATCTTTCCTCAACCTGTCTAGTCAGAGTAATTGATGATACTGAGAGCTACAGAAAAGGATTGCTCACCCACACAGATCAGTTAAGACAGGTCTTAAGCAGTGATGCAAATGCTGGGTTAGCAGGACACTTAGCCACATCATAATTAGCACTCCTTTTCTCCACAGCTGAGCACATGAACATGCATGTCTTCTAGAAGTGTGTTATAGCTGCTTGGTTATTACAAAAAGGCAATAACATAAGACCTAATTAGTTAGCTGCTTTCCATAATGTAAAAGTGGATGATACTCAGTAGACAGAAAAAAAGTAGAACTTCAGATTCCAATGCTCTTCTAATCTACAGAAGAGAAGAGGCATACACATAACATTTCAGACCAAGTATTTTACTGAAACAGTGGAGAGCCACACTCTGCTTCTAGTAAGATTAGGCACCACTCCAAAGACTATCATTCCATTCAAGGTTTTCCTGTCTCCCCAAATAGTTCACAAGTAGCACTACAATATCAGACCAAAGCCAGTGCAGAAGAGTTTGCTTATTTGGCTGATCTACCTCATTCCATAAGAGGTAGGAATTTAATCATCACACTGATCACTCATCCAGGCCTGCTTCTTCACAGTAAATTAATGATTCTGAAAACATTCCTAGGGTTTGTTGACAAGACTGACCCTCAGAAAAAGTCACAGATTATCCCAACTGCCTTACCTCTGCAAGCTATATTGCAACTCCAGCTTCACATTAGAAGGCTGTAAAACTGCAAGCTACTTAATTGTTTAATGCTTAAAATACCAGAAAAACGTTTCAAGTAGTTTGAGATTCTTAACATGTTTTCTTCAGGCCAGCCTTTCCTTTCCTTAAGGAAAATTTCAGAGTGCTTTTCTGTGAAATAGATTCATTTTCCCCTAAACTCTTCAAGCTTCAGATAGCTTAGTGCATGGAAGTAACTGGCTAATTACATCATATGCTACCACCTTGGATACCAATCCACATGCAACAAGCAAATCATGGGTCACAGTCTGATAATCTTTGTTTTCTGGCATTTGACAGTCCAAGTCCCATGCACATTTCAAATAACATAGCAAATTAATTCCCAAAGTACGCCTAAAAGCAACTGTCACAAAAGCTTGGGTGTAACCAAAGCAGTTTAAGGAAGACATTTTGAATAGTCATTTCATTTTTGTTAATGGACTAGGTTGAAAAAAAAAAATCAAATGCCTCATATGAAAGAAGAAAGGGAAACATGAATTCAGCTGCTGTTTGAACAAAAGTCAGCATTCTCTGCCATGCAAGGAAGATATCCTAGTTCAGAAAGCATTCGTAGGAAAGTTGGCATTGTAAGCAACACCTTCAAAGAATCTTTTATATGTTTATCCCACTGCTCTGATGGAAGTGGTGCTTATTAAACAAGTCAAGAGTGCTACAAGCAGTTTTGTTCACTTCTTGATAAACAATTACTTGTTTCTCATCAAGATATAGTAGACAATGGGAACCATGACTGAACAGCTTCAATAGACCTCGAGAGCTGCAGTTTAATAACTTGCAGAACAGCTACAGTTTGGTGGATAGCATTCTGAAATCCCAGTTATGGGTGCTTGAATTTGTATGATTACTACAAAAGAAGGGGGCTTTTTGCATGAAACTAAGACCCACCTACTCCATTACAATATGCTTATTTATGCTTGCTGACCCTCTGGATAAGTACATTGTCTGAAAAGTAATTTTTAATCTTGCTTGTGTCTAACTCAAACCTAAACCATTTAGTTAGTAACCTAGATGCCTAAGCCTTTTTGTCTGGTTCCCCACCCCCGCACCTTCCAGAAAGGACCAGAAAAAAAATGGAAAGCCTTCAGTAAAAGGCCAATTTATTTGAAAGTTATCACTACAATCAAAATGTGACTATGAAGTTCGATTACAAATACAGACACATAGCAAGATACAGGTTACAAAATTAGAAGATTGCATGCTGTTGACAACTGTGCTGGACACAATGCTAGACAAATTGCTGGTAGACTGTAAAATGGATCTGTGAGGAAAGCTCTGAGCCCACAGTCTTGCACCCACTCAACCTCCAGAAAAACAACCACCCATTTATTTTCTAATACTTGTGTTAAGCACATCCCTTTATGAAATGGGAAACTGCAGTTTCCCTAGAGCATGCATCTGGAAGACAGTATTTCCTCAATTGATAGATTCCCTCTTTTTT
The DNA here is from genome assembly GCA_033459285.1 of Clamator glandarius. Lineage (NCBI taxonomy): Eukaryota > Metazoa > Chordata > Aves > Cuculiformes > Cuculidae > Clamator > Clamator glandarius. Next base: position 584,266 of record JAUNZM010000058.1, read on the forward strand.
CTTGAGAAATAAGCCAAAGAATGCAAGAACCACAGAACCTTACCAAAGAATTTAAAAGCTTTAAGTATAACTAATACCTCTGTTTCCATAGCTAAGAGTCTTGACTGCATTTTGCTTGGTATTCACCACCCAGCATGGTCCCACAGTATACAAACCACATGTGCTGTCCAAGGTAATTTACTGGTGGCATGTAGTAAGAATAATTTTGCAGGGGAAGAATTAGTTTTGATTACACTTTTTGGATCACATGCACATGTTTTTCTTGAACTTGCTCCAACTCATTTCTCAAAGAAAAATCAAGAACTTGTAGATTAAACTTTGTAAGTAAACTGACACATCTTGGGTTATCATTAATTTAAAAAAAAAAAAAAAATCAATTAAAGCAGCTAATTCCACTCATCCAAAATACTAAATATAGCTAGCTAACCAGTCAGTGGAGTACTGTGTCTATATTTGATCACAGATAGTAGAAACAAAGATAAAAATCAAACTGTTATGCCAACAGGCCACAGGAAACTCAGCCTAGTATAACTTCAAACATAACCTAAGCTTTTGCTGTTGAAGATTCAGTGTGCATACTAAGTGCAACACTTCCATTTTTAAATTAAAAAAACTATAGGCAAAAGCGAGATTTATTTAACACCAGTGAGCTTGAAGAGGCTAGAATAACAATGCTAAAGTATTGATACCTTACAGGTAACTAAGCCAATTATTTTCCAACGCTTTAGCAGTCCCGTCAGTCTAATTAGACCAACAACTACAGCAGCTGCATAAATAGGTATTTGATTTGGAAATCCTGCATTAACTTTTTTCCTCTAAGGTATTTATGAATGCCATAATTACTTGAGTAACATTTCCCTCTTTACTCACTATTTATCTCCTCCTGTATCAATGTCAGGCCACCTAAAAGATTTGTTCAGTTCCTACAAAGACAAATACCCTGCATAACCAAAACAAAACAACTTGATTATTTTAAGTGAATAAACAATTACTCCACTTAAGACAGGCTTACACAAGTCCTCAATCTCTGGGCCCTGGTCACTTTGTGGATTTTTTTAAATATATAAATGACAGAGCTGGAGCTGAATGCTTTTGCTTCCCCCTTTTGGCAAGTTGAAGGGAACTCCTCTAAGAGAAGAGTTTTAAACTGAAAGGTTTGTAATATCCACATGACAGGGAAATACATATCACTGTTCTCTCAGAGCTGAATACTGAAGATCTACTGTGCAGAAGGACCTTCATGTTACAGAATTTTACAGACCTTGATCATCACCTTGCCCCTGCCCCTCAATGAGTCCCATCCAACAATCAAATACAGAGGCAATTCCCAAATACTATGCTGAAGTACAATATTAATACCTACCTATCCAGCAACAGCATTCTTGTTCCAGGGGGAAAAAAAAAAAAAAAAAAAAGTCAAAATACAAGATTCTCAGATTGTCCTGAAACAAGAGTTTGCATAGTAGTTTTAAATACAGTTCCATGATCCAACCTCCAGTATTTTGATACTTCACTTAAGCTCTGTTGTATTATTACAAGAAAGTTATTCCTATATTTGCTTAAAACTGCTTAAGCAATAGCTTCACCTTATACAGTGATTTAACATTTTTCAAAGCTGAATCCTGAGATATCAGAGGAAGAAAGTTTCCTAGTCTGCTGAAGTTCAGTTCCAGTATTTGGCAAGTGCAGCCAAGTAAGTTATTCTTCCAGACTAGTGGGAAAGGTAGTGTTACAATCCTGCTACAGTTCTATACATCTGCAAACTACAGTAAGCCAGAGCTGGTTTGTTTCAAACTGGGAATGAATTTTGTCCCTGTGTTTTCAATATCAGAAGCATTCCAGTTATCACAGCATGAAATAACAGGTTTTTAATACTGCAGTGGATTTTATGCTGTGGAAATTGCTACATGATGCAGTGGTGACATGTTTATATAGAACACTCATAGGAAGGCTTACACAAATCATGAATGTCAGCAAAATGGAAAGCATCTGTTTGGGCTGTGGCATGCTGCTAAGGCTCTCTCGACTGCCAGTTTGTGATACAGTACACAGCTCAGTTGGAGTCATAACAGCAAACTAGTGACAGACTTTCATGACACTGCCTACTGCAGAAGTTGTGCAGCATTCTTATGACAGCTGCTAACAGGGAGCTTGCTCAGATCACCTGCATTCTGCACTGAGAGCAGGCAATAAATCATATTTCAGATGTTTCAAGGGGACAGCATGAGAGAGAGTCTCATTTTAGGTTTCTACATAGAAGCACGCTAATAGGCTTGATTAATGATCAAGGGGCAAGGAAGAATTTCCCCTGTCACAAAACACAACCACAACAAAACCCCAGAAAGTACAGACACTTAACTACTGAAGCAATATTACACAGAAGATGCATGTCTTCATAAAATCCATTTACAGCTTTTTGGACAAAACATCCTCCAAGAATAGTTAAAAGCCTACATAATGCCCCAGAGTATTAGCTTTGCTTTTGGACCACCAGTTTAGCTGACATGGAAAAGACTAGCTGTATAAGACTTCACACATCTAGACACATTGTTCTATTTAAGTCAGCACTGACTTGCATCAAAAAAGTTGGCTTTGAATCAGCTGATTCAGATGATACCTTATGAATTAAGTTGTATTACTTTCAAGAGAAGTCCACCCAGCATTGGTCAAGCCAATCTTTTCTGGGATCATTAAGTGGACAACAAGGAAAAAAAGCTTTGCCAACAGCAAAAAAAAATAAAAAAGGAAAGCAAAGCAGGACACAGGACTTGGAGGAAGTATATATAATAATAGACCCTCAATTAAGTGTAAAGAGCATTGATTGCTCCTTAGGCTCCAGAGTACAGACCTAACTATACCTTCATGGAGTAATTTTTTGGGGTGGTTTTTTTATTTGTTTAATTTCAAAGTCACTTCACATTGTAGCATTTAGAGATGAATGAAACTGTTATGGAAACCAAATAACAGAGATATTAGGCTCTAAGTCTAGTTTACTACTAGTGCAGGAGACTGGGAACACACAGGGTGCTTTTTAAGAGTCTGAAACAATATTATAAGTAAGCATATGACTTAGGCCTGAAGGAAGAACAGCTGGAGAATTTAGGATCCTCCCATATTTTAATTCATGGTGATGTCATAATTTAGAGTTCTTGGAAACTTGGTCAATTCAGCCTTTAAACCACATCAATAGCAGTCATTAAATCTAGTGCACATCTCTGCTTGCTTAAGCATCAATTTAACTTTTACAAAAGGGGAATGTGCAGAGCTCTTAGCTTTAAGAGGTTATATGAGCTTTCTCAAAACTTTAAGTCTCCTTAAAATACACTTTCAGAGTTCAATAGAGTTTATAAACATGCTATCTCATATGCGCTGAGGTTTAAGCACTCTCTCTGCAAGCTTTACAATACATTGGAAAAAGACTGCTCTGCCATTAAGTGTTTCACAGTGCAGATTTGAAGGGGCCTCCTTTAGGGTTATGAAACATCATTTCACTTCCACGTTAAAAAAAGTCAGGTTTGGGAGGGCCTTCTAAGTTTTGAAGATGAGGCATTTTTACAAAATTTTGTTATGAAAAGGTAAGACCAGCCAAAGGAGGCTTAAGTTGAAGAATATTTCAGATTGCTTAATCCTTTGATTGTTATGCAAGTGTATTTCATAACCTTATTTGAAGGACCAAAGAACAGTTTTAATACTAACAATGGGTTCAGTCTGACAGCTAATGCTAACCCGAGTGTGCATCATGTCCTTCTTCAACACTCTGATTTATGTAACTCCACACTTCTCTGGGTTTAAAAATAAATCACACAGGAAAATAAGGTTTAGGCAGACAAGATGAGTAAGATCACACTGCTTGTTCTTTGATTAGCATCTGCTAGTTATGGAGGCAATATGACCCCAGGAATTGCATCAAAGATTTTTTTACTTCTACTGGCAGCCTTCAGAGAAAACTATGAGGACAAATACGCAAAATTCCTGAAAAAGTGTTCTTGGCTTGATTTCTTGAGAAATCTTTTTCGTCTTCCCTCTCAGCCTTCAAAAAGAACAATTTGCCTTCAAGGCAATTCAAATAACATTTCCAGAGAGGGTTTTAAGTATTTTTTCTAGACACGTGCAAGTTTGCTACTGTAACCATCATTAAAACAGCATCTTAAAGCTACTAACACGCTGGCAAAAACTATGGGAGGAAGGCTGAGAAGTCATTCATTAACAACCCTTAAGCAGATTCTGAGGTTATGCTTGCAAAGGATTTCACATCCAGGGCTACAGACAGGGGCAGAAGACTTACAATACTGGATTCTAGGAGGATACAGTTGATTTGAAACTATTTGTTAACAATTTTAAGTAGACACCATTCCTGTTAAACAGAAAAGTTAAGAAATTCAAAGCAGTGAGCTTGCAAACAAAAAGGAGCAAGCGCAAAACTCAAGGAGACGGGAGTTAAGCAACAGTAGTTAGCTTTCCAAAGTTAACTGACAAGGGGAACAGCAGAAAAGATTTTTCTAATTACCCAGAAGTGCGCGTGACAGTTGACCATCATGGTCCTCTCGATAAGCTCATCAGGACACTCCAGAAGATGGTGCCCCGAGACCACACCGGCGTTGTTAACCAGGACAGACACCTCGCCAACCTCCTTGCGGACCCTCTCAGCCGTCGAGTAGACGTGCTCTCTTTTGCTCACATCGCAGGTGTACGTGTAAACCTGCAAGCCGCGATGGGGCAGCGCATCCTTCTCTCCGTCTCCAGCTACTAAGGAAAACAGACGAGAGAACAGGGAGGGAAGAATGAAGTTCTTACTCGTATTTTGACATTCAAGCCAGCAGCGGAGGGGAAGCGGCGAACACGTTTCTACTACAGTAAAACTCCTATCGACTTCGGCGTCGCCTCAGCGGGCGAAGACTCGCCTGTCTGCGCTCGCTGCCGGTTTTAGAGCCGCTGTCGGGGCCCCGGGGTGTCCCCCGGCCGCGAAGCCCGGTCCTGGCCGGCAGGAGCGGCTGCGGGCGAGCCCCGCGCTTACCTCGCGGGGCGGCTTCGTCCATCTCCCGGTAGATGCCGCGCACCATGCCCGCCGTCTCCTCGTTGCTCCGCGTGTTGATGTCCCAGAGCACCAGCAGCGCCCGGCGCCGGGCGAACTCGAGGGCGAAGAGGCGGCCGAGGCCGCTGCCCGCGCCGGTGATCAAGCACACCTGCCCCGCCACGCTCTTCTCCTTGGGCCGCACCAGCCACTTGGCGGCGGCCAGCACGAAAGCCCAGAGCACTCGGAAAGTCACCACGAAGAGCTCCAGCAGGATGTTCATGCTGCCGGACCCCCCCGCGCCCCGGCTCCTCCGCTTCCCTGGGCGGGCAGACTCCGCGCTTCAGTCGCCGCCGGCGGGTCGCAGCGCTGCCGGCCACCAGCCCGCGGCCCCGCTCCTGGCAGTGCGCATCTTGCTCGCTCGGCCCCCTATATAGGGCGGGCAGGACCCCGCCTCGCCCCGCCCGCAGCGGGGGTGGGTCCCGGAGCCGCCGCGGGGCTCGCCAGGCCGAAGCGGCACCGCGTCCCGGCCCCGGGGCGCCTCTCGCCCAGCGCCGCCTTAAGGCAGCGGGGCCGGGCGGCGCTAAAGCTCCGGGCTCGCCGGGGAGGCGCGGGTTCCACCGTCGCGTGTCTCCGCCGAGCAAAAAACCCTGATGGTCTTTTCTTCTTTGGGTTTGTCAGCCGAGCTCAGAGGCGGCTGAACTCTCTCCAGCCGATCCGGCTGAACTGACTTCACGAGGTAACAGACAGAATCGTAAAATCACCAGGTTGGAAGAGACCCACCGGATCATCGAGTCCAACCATCCCTATCAAACACTAACCATGCCCCTCAGCACCTCATCCACCCGTGCCTTAAACACCTCCAGGGAAGGTGAATCAACCACCTCCCTGGGCAGCCTGTTCCAGTGCCCAATGACCCTTTCTGTGAAATTTTTTTTCCTTAACGTCCAGCCTAGATCTCCCTTGGTGGAGCTTGAGGCCATTCCCTCTCGTCCTGTCCCTTGTCACTTGGCAGAAGAGGCCAGCTCCCTCCTCTCCACAACTCCCTTTTAGGTAGTTGTAGAGAGCAAAGAGATCTCCCATCAGCCTCCTCAGGTTGAAAAAGTTTGGGTTGTTCAGCCTGGAGAAGAGAGGGCTCCGGGGAGACCTTACGGCAGTGTTTGGGTGCTTAAAGGGGGGCTCTGTATTGGGAAGTGTAGTGATAGCGCAAGGTGTGGCGGTTTTAAGCTGAAGAGGTTAATTTTAGATAGATGTTGGGAAGAAATTTTTTTCTGCAAGGGTGTTGAGGCACTGGCACAGGTTGCCCTGAGAAGTCGTGGCTGCCCCATTCCCAGAGGTGTTCGAGACCAGCTTGGATGAGGCTATAAGTAACCTGGTCTAGCGGAAGGTGTCTTGCTTACAGCAGGAGCGGTGGCACTAGATGATCTTTAAGATCCCTTCCAGCCCAAACTCTTCTATGATTCTACAATAGCAGCTGCTCCCTGCAGATGGGCAGCAGCCCCCGACACCCACCGCAGTGCACCCCGGGCATTGCCTTCAACCAGCTCCAGTGGCCCCAGCACAGAGCCAACCTGTGACAATTCCCACAGGCGGGCAGGCTGGACTCACCCCGCTCCCAACACCTGCCTGCAGCCACGTGCTGGGGTACATGACGCCGCCTCGCTGGCCCCTGCGCAGTCACCAGTTTTCAGAAAAGTGGTTGAAGCTTTGTATTTGTGAACACTGCCTCTCGGATTTAGCAGGAATCCGAGTTCAGGACTTTTGGGTGAAAGCACAGGCAACCTCCTGCTTCGGCAGATGCCGTAACCATCCACCTTTGGCAGATACTTCCCCAGCTCTCCTCCATCCATGGAGTTACTGGTTTTGTACAACGAGGCTCTGTGAGAACCGTTTGTTCACTGGTAAAATATTGAAAAGGACAAAGTCTTTGAAACAAAGGCAATAATATTTTTATTTTACAATTTAGTGCCGAATCGGATGCCCTTCTAAAAAAGGCATAAGATCGTACAAAAGAAGTGGGTATATATACTGGTTTTAGGCAGTAATCCGTGTAATCCTCGAAGAACGTTCATTCTTTTTTTTTAGATTATCCAACCCTGTCTGAAGACTCCCTTCAGGTTATCTCCTATGCATCTTACGAGATAACTAGCGTATTAATAAATTCTCGCAGCCCTAAGACGGGTCATCTCTTGACTTCAAACAGCTCCATCTTACGAGACAGAGGTATATGACGAGACAATTACACAAACCAGCTGCAGCAAAACGCATCAATTAATTCCCACGCCCCAAAGCACCCAACAAAGCCGCAGCCCGACAGACACCCACGTCCCCAGCTCCCTCTGCGTCCCAGTGCCCGGTCCCGCAGGAGCGGGGACGCTCCCGCAGCTTCGGGGGGCTGCAAAGGCACCGGGGGAGCCCGGGCTCTGCGGCGGGGGCAGCTGTGAACCGCTAGAGGGGCTCGGCTGCTCTCCGGGATCCCTCCCGCCCGGCACGCAGCGTTTCCAGCCTCCCGCGGGAAGGACGGACCGACCCCTTTCCGCTCAGGCGCTCGCAGACCGCCCCCGGGTCCGCGGGGCGGTCAGGCACCGCCGCGGCCGCCCCGGCGCGGGGTCCTCCCGGCGCGCAGGGCCCCGCCAGCGCAGGCAGAGGGTGAAGTGGGACCCGCGCATGCGCCCTCCTCTCTCTTCCGGCGCTGATCATGGCGGAGAAGGAGTAAGTGGCGGTCCTGTCCTGGGATAATCTGCCGCCATCGGCGGCTGGGGCGGTGCCTTCTCCCTGCCGCCAGTACCAGGATGCTGCCCGCCGTCCCCTGGTCACCGGGCTTCGCTGGGTGGCGTGGGAACGGGGCTGGGAGTGATAGGAGGACGGGGATTAGCGCGGCGGGGTGCGGCCGCTGGCGGTCCTGTCCCTTCCGCAGGCGGCGGTGGCCGCTCCGCTGGGCCACAGTGCGGTAGGGACGGAGAGCGCGCCCAGAGCGCCGCTCCTGGGAGAGGGAGCGGTGTGGCATGGTTTTTCCTGCCCGGGCAGGCGATGCCGGGCCCAGGTGCGCGGAGCGGCGTGCGAGCAGGGAGTCACGGCGGGGTGCGCCTCGGGTGGGAGCTCGCCTGGGTAATTACGGCTCTACAAGTGCTGGTCTTGCAACTGTTCTTGTATCTAGGAGTTGGAAGTCCGAGCTTAAGACGCTGTGAAATAAATTTCAGAGTACTGCCAAACTAGTTTTCCTCTTAGAGTACTTGAAATACTAATTTGGAAGCGATATACTTGAAACAGACTTTCTTTTGTTATAAACTGGAATGTAACAAAACAGGGTAAAAACTTTCGTTATTTAAGCAGTCTCAGTGTTTATGGTTGTGTATGTAGTTTGGGCGCAGCTCAGTTCACCTGTCAGGTTGCCTTATCAAATACGAAAGGTGATGATTTGGGCTGCATTGAGGTCTGGTGACAGTGGGAACAAAAAATAGAACTCAAAAAGCTGACTTCGAGGCAGTGCGGCCTGTGTGCATGTTGTGATAACAGGTGCATTGTTGTTTGTTGTGTTACTTTAAAGTCCATTTTTTTTTATAAGCTAATTTTTCTTTAATTTAGAGCAAAGAAGTTGCCATCTATACCGGAAAGCCTGCTGAAAAAACGGCAGGCTTATGCAGCTATAAGAGCCAAACGTCAGAAGAAGATACTGGCTATAAAAAAGGTGAATACTTCACAATTCCTTAATTTGGAGTTGCTTATCTGTTGCAATATCATCTACCATTGTTGATGTAATGTAGCACAGAAGCTTGCAGTATTTAGATCTACCATATTGATAGTTTCCTAATGTTTTGGATTAAAATCTGTTGCTTTTTTCATTATTAATAACATTAGTTCTGGGCAGAGTAAGGGCAAAGCATACTGTAGTCTGTAAGACAAAAGTTAGTCTTCAGTCTTCTGCAGGGCAAGAGGTTATAGCTTTGTGAAAATAAGCTTGATGGATGATAATGTTCAAGGTAAAGCAGCACTACTGTGTAATGGTCTTCCAGATTATCTAGAATATCACTGGGAGCAATTTCAAATTCCATAATATGGGCAGGTGCTTCTTTAATCTGTTTTATTTTTGGGAAGTTCTAGAACATGTTACATTATTTCATGTGATAAAAGGCATTAAATAATCTTAAGTCATTTTCAATTGGTTTCAGTTCCGTAAGGCTCAAAGAAAACTCATCTATGAAAGAGCCCAAGCTTACCACAAGGAGTACAGGCACATGTATAGGCAGGAGATCCGTATGGCCAGGATGGCCCGAAAAGCTGGTAATTACTACGTTCCAGCGGAACCAAAACTGGCATTTGTGATCAGAATAAGAGGGTAAGACTGAAAAGAGATATAAAGAATTTTATGTTCTAAAACACTGAAATTTGCTTTCCTGTTATCCATGTTTTGAGAACTTAAATATGTAATAAAATCAGGTGTTTCACTGATGGCTTGGAAAGCTGTTGTCAGTCATGTTGTACATGCTCCAGAGGCTTATTTAATTAAGAACAAAGTCATTATGCTGTCTGTGTCTATCTTCAGGAATCCCCAATTTTTAATAAGGTGCTAAGGCTAAAAATACATGCAGATGCTTCTATTTCACCTTAATCTTGATAAAATCATGTGCCAGTATTCTCTGATGTTCTTCTAAGCTTTATTTGAAATGTTTGACTCTCCTTTGGTTAAAGCGTTGCAGAAAATTAACAGAGGGTGTAATTGGAAGAAGTGTTAAGGAAAGCACAAGTATAGTTCTAAATTGTTTCAGTTTAGTGCTTATTTCTGTTCTTTTCACTGAAGTAGATCTGTTTCAACTGAAATATATGGATACTTATTAAGTTTTTGTGTAATTGGTAAAATAGTTGTTCCAAATGGGAAGAATACTATTGTGGGTATTATGAACCTGATACTTAATGTTTTCTGGGGTGTAGATAATTGATTTTTTTTATATATTCTGTAGTACCAATGGTGTCAGCCCTAAGGTCCGCAAAGTGTTGCAGCTTCTTCGCCTGCGTCAGATTTTTAATGGCACGTTTGTAAAACTCAACAAAGCTTCCATCAACATGTTACGGATTGTTGAACCCTATATTGCATGGGGGTGAGTGAAATGGCTGGTTTTCGTACATCGGGATGCATGTACTTTAGTGCTTTTTGCATTTTGCTACACTGGACTTGAAGATGTCCCTTGTGTTCAGAATGTTTTTATCTCCTGTGTGCTTTTCCCTGCTTTAATCACAGCATGATTAAAGCAGTGCTGTAAAAGGCTTCAAGATACAATTATATTCTGATACTAGTGGTGTTGGGAACTCAGCACGAGTAAGGTTTGCTTCTGTTTTGCTTTTGTCGTTAAAATTGGGACACGCTGAAATGATCATAAATTATTTGTTATGGACATTTCATTCAGGGATGTGAACTTGTGGCTTGCAAAAACTAATAATCTCTTTTTTTACTTGACTCTTTCAGTTATCCCAATCTGAAGTCTGTGCATGAGTTGATCTACAAGCGTGGTTATGGCAAGATCAACAAGCAGCGCATTCCTCTTACTGATAATTCCCTGATCCGGAAGCGCCTTGGTAAATACTGCCTCACTTTACAAAACAGAACAAGAAACCAACTTGTTGCATTTATATGATTAATGTGAAGCTGGATGTCTGTCCTTATTTGTCTCTGGAGAAGAGCAGTGATTGGTTAATCTCTATTTTTGTCTCAGTAGCTTAGTACAAGGCTGGCTGGAAGTAACATTCATTTATAAAGTACTGAAAACCAGTGCAAAGAATTGATTTTTACCATTCTTAATTTTAAATGTAAACTTCTTGACTAACAATTAGTACGTCAGTAATCTTTCAGCAATGAAGAGGTGCTGCACCAGGAAAGAAGCTTTGACATAGTTGTGAAGTTTCAGTTTTAATATTAGACATTGCGTATGTCTTAGACTTTCATTGTCTGGTAAAAAAGGCTTTTTAAACTTCCTATCAGAAGAACTAGCTAGTAAAAGTCATTAGTGTATTTAGTAAAAGCAAAGCATGGTGGTCAGTTTTGTCAGGAAATAGACTGCTCTAGGAGGCTTCTCATTTTCCCATCCTGTCAGGAATGAAAGCAAACACCGTCTCCCACTTTTGGCACTTGATTTGTGTGTTATTTCAATTTGGACTGTTGTATTTTTTCCAGTGCAGTAGATAAGCAGATTCTAAGGTATAAATATTACATTATCATTACTTTGCTTTGTGGCATTGTATTTTATGAGCAGTTCACTCGTTAATCGAGCACCGAGGAGTGTGATATTAAGGAAACATGCTATTGCATTTTTCAACAGCACAAATTATTTCAGGGAGTTTCACTAAGCTACACGTAAGTAGGGTTTAAGTATATTTAATCTAGCTTTTCTTCAAACAGCACAGTCTGTCTTCCTGAGATTCACTAAGTGGCGTTTGTTTTTTCTTGTTAATCATTGATAGCTACAAATATTCAGCAGTTGAAATTGATACCTCTTGTCAAATGTAACAACTAAATAAGGTTGAGTTAGCTGCAGCTCATCTGTTTTAATTGGAAAAGTCAGTCATTAGGTGTCCTCAGACAGTAGATGCTTTCTGACTTCCTAAAGTTTATCAAAATAAGTAGGTATAACAGTAATAACTTGATAAATTTTAGCTTGTCATTGACCAGTGGCTCTGTATACCTTCTGAAAACAGTGTTTCTGAATTACAGGAAAACTTGGCATCATCTGCATGGAAGATGTGATCCATGAAATTTACACTGTGGGCAAGAACTTCAAAGTTGTGAACAACTTCCTTTGGCCCTTCAAGTTATCCTCTCCTCGGGGTGGAATGAAGAAGAAAACAATCCACTTTGTGGAAGGTGGGGATGCTGGTAACAGAGAAGATCAGATCAACAGACTCATAAGGAGAATGAACTAATGCAAGGTATTACCAGAGGTTAATCCTATCTACTGCTCCCTTTCTGCATTTTAGGCTGCTGCCATTATGGGCCGAATCTTCATGCTTAACATATGTATTCACTTGAGCTTGGGTAATGCCTACAGCATGAAGCTACTTGGACAAAACAGTGTTCTGCTTTTATTTTTGAAATCTTACTAAAGATTAAATATTTGTGAAGAAATTAAATCTTCCTTGTAACTAACATTTTTAGATTACCAATAACTTTTCTTTAATCAATAACTTGTTTTAAAGCCTTAGTTGAGTCTTTTGATGGGAAGACCTGAGATCTAGGCCAAAATTTTCAGTTCTTATTTATGAATTCTTCACATGGTCAAATTCTTGTGATTGCAAGTCAGTGCTTTTTTCATATTGTCTGATGTTTGCTGTAAAAGCTTTTGTAGGACTGGGGGTAATTCAGTTATCAGTTTAGACATTTTTAGAATGATTCAGTTGAAGCTTTTGTGTTAACATGGCCAAGATGTTTATCTTCAAAGACTAATTTATCCATTTGAATAGTCTGTCCTGTAGAAATGAGAGGGTTTAACACTTAGAGGAGTTTGGCAGTGACAACTGGGTCCTGAAGTTAACGTCTGTTTCAAACTATCTGTCCTGTCATCTATTGTCATTCTGCTGTTCCTACTTTGATGAGAGGCCTGCTGTGCAAAGCCCAGACTTTTTTTCAGAATTCTTGTACTTCTCATTGTTTTTTACACATTAAACTCACTTTGATGTTGCCCGTACCTTATTGTCAAGGAAGGATGAATGCCTCCTTCGTGTGGCAGTTCTGCTGTAATTACAAGTGAACTTTTTTGTATTAGGATCGTTGGAAAGACAGGCAAAGACCTACAGCAATTGATCCAAAGTAAAAAATGTTCTTTTGTTTGTGGCTGTTTGGAGGTTATTTTTCTTTTGTTGATTTGATTTATTTTTTTATTCCAAAATAAGTTGTGCAGTTACTTAGGAATTCCTGACTTCTAGAGGGTTGGTTAATGAAAATTTTTTTATTAGAAAAAAGTAATAGTGGTTAGTGGTGTGACTTCGCAGCTTAAAACAAATGCAGCTTGGATGAGTTCTCAGAAATCAAATTTTCTGAAGGGAGAGGTTTTGGGTTTGTGCTTTTTTTTTTTTTTTTTTTTTTTTTAAGCTTTTTAAAAAATGTTTTTATAGCCAACAAGGGATAGCAAGTTCAGCTTATTCGCAGGTATTCTCTTTAAGTTACTGTGTGAGGCTTCATAACCAGAATTGATTAAACCTAGTTTCACTTTACGCTCCTGCCTAGTTTCTTAATGTAAGGTGGAAAGTGCTATTTTTTGCTGAAACCCTACAGCGTTTCTGTTAGCATAGATCCTTTCTCCTCCATCTCCACTGACAAACATCAGAAGTACACTGGTAGTCTTGAGTTTTTCGGAGCTTTCCTGCAGTAGGGAAGCTTCTAGTTCACTATAGCAGTGGCTGTAGATACTTGTGGGGAGTAGCATGCTGGCAGAGAAACTAGGAATAGTCAGCAGTTTGCTTGTGTTTTTCATTGGACTCGGCATCCCACATAAGCAGCAGATTGTGAAGTATCAAGGCTTTACTCCATATTTCAATTCAGGAGGTGACTTTGCAGTTTCTTACTTTATGCTTATAAGCAGTTATTACTCTTTGGACTGCAAACAAACGTAGCTCTGGTGTAGAGCTAAGGTAACTGATCATTCTCTTCTCTTGCTGTTCTGAATAGAGTGCATGTTGGAAATAGAAGTAAGCTCTGTGTAGAAAAGAGAAGAATGTTGCAGTTTCTTCTGAGATAATGGTCAACTTGCGCAGTAGGTTCAGATGAGATACTGGCAGTACTAAAAAGTGCTGTCATTCTGAAGGTCCATGTATCTGAAGATGAGTATTTATTCTTCTTCTGTGTAGGTAGATGGTTTCTTGCTGTTTGTCTAAGGGAGTGGCAATCTCAAATTAAAAAAACCGCAAACAAACAAGAATTCCAGTACCAGTGCCTACATATAGATTGGGGAAAAAGAGCATAGTACTTCATACTGAATTTTGACAGTTTACTGTTGTCCAGATGCTGAATTTCATTAGAACTCAAGCAAACTTTAGAGGAACTGGTCTGAAGTCTGCTTTTTCCTTTCATTTTTGTATGTAAACAGTCCCTGAAACGTGCTGGAAGTAGAGCTACTGCAACGAAAGTTAGATTATGCACAATACCTCAGTACATCTTTAAATGTAAAGTTTCCCCCTGCCATGTGTTTAGACAAATAGTAAATTGGGTACCAGTAGTTCAAGCTGGAAGTGTTTTATCCTGTTAGTCCTGGCACTCAAAATCTTTGTTTTGATTGAAGAGATGTTATTCTAGAACGTAGTTACTGTGTGCGAGAGTACTGAAGTCTTCAGTCCAGTGAAATAAAATTAGTGTTTTCCACCCAAATTAGAACCTTAGAAATGCCTTAATTCTTCAGGTGGCCAAAGTAGTTTTGGATCTGCACATATCTAATAATTTTTTTTTTTTTCCCTTTCAGATTCAGATGTGCAGCTGCAGTCTTCTGAACTCTGGTCTGTTAATAAAACCATCTTGCACAAAACTGTGTTATCTCGATTGGTCTCTTTTTGTGATCCTCTTCAGTGGTGGTGGTTGCCGAGTTAACTTTGGAGTAACCTGTTTCAGAGTTCCATGTATAGTTTGCATCAGCACTTATGTAGATAATGCTTCACCTTCATTTGGAGGAAGAAAAATTGGAATGATTCATACAGGTAACAATTTTTGAGAGTGGCAGCAATTATTTATTGTGATTAAAAGTGCAGTAAATCTCAAACTGAGCTGTATAGTGTTGAGTGGATAGCATTCCTAGTTCATTGTAGTGCATAGCAGTGGAGACCACAGGAGTCATCAGGGTATGTACAGATCAGAAACCCAGGGACTGGCAAAATGCGTAACTCTGCTTGCATTCAGACTGGCTTTTTGTCCTGCCAGTGCTCCACTGAAGGTGTCTTAGTCTGACAAGATATTTGGCATAACAGATTGACAAGTCACATCTGCTCTGACTGAAATGCTTTTCTCAATTACAGGCAAGCTATATGTTTTTATGTATTTCACCAATGAATTACATCCATTCAGAAATCATTGGCATGGATTGGGCTTCATTCCAATTTGTGTAAAAGCTTAGTTTGCACTTTTGTTTAAGCTAAACCTTTTAACAGCAATGATAGTTTATTAAAACTTGTCAAAAGTAGTTTTGTTTTTAAATGACTTTGGAAATCATAGTGGTGGGTTAACTGAAGAGTGATGTGCTTTTGCTTGTGAATGTTTGGACACTGGCAAAAGAGCTGAGTGTCAGGTGGGTTGGTATTCCCAGGTACTTAAACAGCTGAGTTCTGTAACCCAAAGTGACAATTCCTCTATTGTGAATTGACCTCCAGAATCTAGTAATGCAGCGTCTACTAAAATACCAACACTGTTTTCCATTTAAGCTAATAACTGCACTAAATCAGTGTGAGTGATTGAGGTGAAAGCCATAGAACTACTTCCATTTGTTAGGTATCTTAGTAAAGGAAGAAGCAGTGTGATTTACAAGGAAAAATATTTTCATTAAGTTGCTGGATGAGAAGGTAAAAAGTATAATAATTACTTCACTTAATAAATGGGAAACACCAGTTCTTGTCTTGATCTTGTAAGAGTACAATCTGACTCCTTTCAGCTTAACGTTGCACCAAAGGACAGTGAAATTCAGATTTGGGGTGGACAAACTGGGATATGTACGTAAATATTGACTTCAGTAACATTATTTTTTCAACTATTAAAGGAG